>LR991032.1:14538832-15271092 GCA_905163495.3 Cosmia trapezina
ATTGATTTGTGTTCTTTCGATAGGTACTTTTAAAATTTCAGCAAAATGTAGACAAAATGACAATCAATGTCAACTTTCAATTAAATGAAGCTTTGTTCCAATATACCCCATGGGTCAATAGGACCTAAACATAACTGGCGAAATGTACATCTGCCTAACCCTTCCGGGAAAACAGTCGCGATGTAATGTTATATTGTCTATAAAAATTGCGGATCCAAAAATAGTCCATATGTCACACGACTTAGAAACTAGTTTTCTAAGTAGGTAAGTAAGTAAGTAAGTAAGTATTTATTTCTCAGTATATGGTACATTGAGATCTTACATTACTAAAGTACTTACATACATATACCTACCAGAAAAACAACACAAACTATTCAATAAGTAGGTACTACGCCACAGTGGCATGTAGGCTTATACAATCTCCCAACATAGGGCCACCACTGCTATAGTTTTTAGGATGCTGTCAGAGCTGGCGCGGACCCTGCTCATAATGGAAGCGCAACGCTTGCGGGTGATGGCGTGAAAGCCATCTAATCTCGCCTCTGCTAACATGCCGGAAGCACTGCAGTAGCATGGCAACCCTATCAACACCCTGAAAGTATTATTGTATTGTACGCGCAGCGCTGTATGCCCTCTGTGTATAATGACATACAGATATAATGTAGCCTTTACTTCAGTCGTACGTACGCAAATCTGCGAGCCAACATATTGCAGCGGACAGTCAATACCCTCATGCACGCTTAATATCCTGACTATCTTTTAGGTCTTCGGAAACCCAGTGGCCCAGATACTTGAAAGTAGTGACTTATTGCTTTTCAACTGAGGATCAATTGGGTAAGTTTTAGCCCCTCCCTTAAAGTCTAGAGTACCTTACTTTTCTTAACATTGTATCTGAGCCCATGAGCCTCCGCGTACCTCTCACATGTCGTAAGCAGGCTTATCATTGCGTTTATCGAAAGGCTCAGGCCATATCGTCAGCATAACTAATATTGTTGACACATACTCTGTCTGTGTCTATATAAAAACCCTGAGAGGTGTTGCTGTGCTCGACGATCAACCGGTTTATGTACAGACATGAAGAGGCAAGGGGAGGTTAAGCCACCCTGCCTCACCCCGCACTCCAGCCTATACTCATCCGATAACGAGCCTGCCCACCTAACCACCTTATACAATTGATTTGATTGCTACGAGTATACTAAAACCGTAGAAATGATCTATCTTCTCTATCCACATAAGTATCACTCAACAGATACCGCCACAGCAATTCGTACGACACCAAATCAAACGCTTTGGAAAGGTCTTATAGGAAACATGCATTTGAGTCAATTTCAACAACTCGATTTTTTACCTAATTTCCATGGACATTTTCATTTTCAGGTTTTGTAAAAATCTTTAATAATAAGGCGCAACATATCCACATTTTATATACATTTTCTAAAAAGGGATTGTACTTATATATTACATAATGAGTTATTTGGGCCACCGAAATTGGCGAGCCACAGAAATTTTATTGGTGACACAGAAATTATGCGTGTGCACTGAAATTATGAATTACTAAAAAAATATTTTTAGTAATAAGTATGTAAGGAAAGATAAGGTATAATGAAAAAAACTGATATAATACGAATAATTTCAATAAGTATTTATAAAAATGCAACGTGGTGTAGTATTGCTTCTGCAAAAACTTATCATAATACGATTGATTTGAAACTAATAAAAAAATCCTAAACAAATTACTACCTGTACCTTGTATGTATGTCTACCTTGGGCAAGTCATCCAGCTCGGTAGACACAACTTTGAGAAAGAAGCCGACAGAAGGATCCAATTGGGTTGGGCAGCGTTTGGAAAACTTCGTCAAGTCTTTTCGTCTCCCATCCCGTAATGTTTGAAAACGAAGGTTTTCAACCAGTGCGTCCTGCCCGTTATGACATACGGTGCTGAAACGTGGACACTTACAGTCGGGCTGGTCCACAAATTCAAGGTCGCTCAGCGCGCTATGGAGCGGGCTATGCTCGGAGATTCTTTGAAGGATAAAATCAGGCATGAAGTTATCCGGAAAAGAACCGGAGTAACCGACATAGCTTGCAGAATAAGCAAACTGAAGTGGCAGTGGGCTGGCCATGTTTGTCGAAGGACTGATAGCCGGTGGAGCAGACGAGTCCTGGAGTGGAGACCGCGTATCGGTAAGCGTAGTGTGGAACGCCCCCCAGCTAGATGGACCGACGACCTAAAGAAAGTGGCTGGGACAGACTGGATGCGGAAGGCGGAGGACAGGGTGTTGTGGCGCAGCCTGGGAGAGGCCAGCAGTGGACTGCGATAGGCTGAGTTGATTGATTGAAACAAATTACTTAAATATTTGTGGACATTTGATGGTCTTATCTTGAGGTATGTTCTTGGTTTGAAAGTAAAATAATTCACATCCTCTATATCTATGAATGAATTGTTGATGGCTTAAAACTGGAATCTAATTGTGATGCAGGTGGAACGACCGTTGTATTATCCAGGATTTCAAAAGGCAATTCATAGAAACCTAAATGTTTTCCGTGAATGCATTCTATAGGATAGTAAAGACAGTTTTCATCAGTGCATGACAGTGATCGCATTGCAAGAGCTTTGGATGTTTTTGCCCAAACGATCTGATGGATCTTCATAGACCCTGGGAAACATTTTAGGACTTTTGGCAAAAGCCAATCCTTTTAATTCACTTCATAGTCGTTAACAATCTTTATTTTCACACCTGTGACGGTAGTTTGAAGACCTTCCACTACAGCGTTAATTAGCGTTGATATCTTTGCCGAAGGCAACCAGACGATCTGCAGATCTCTTCAGAACACCGCCTACACCGTCAGGTGCTCCTTTTCCATGGCCACATTCGCAGTAATGCCATATCACTCGAGAGAAATCTGGCAAGTACAGTTGAAGCTGCGATATAATATAGAATTATATATTTTTTGTTTCTGGTATTGTCCTGACGGAGAATTGGATATGCGGTGCAACAGCTTTAATTTCTTGCAAAATTGGTATTAAATGGACTCGTACTGCAGACGCATCGTGACGCAAAGATTCACTCACTCCTTTTTGCTCTGCAATCCTCTTCTTCTTTAACTTTCTTGTCTATCTTTTTTTCTTTTTGGATTCCTAAAGTTAAAAAGATATTTAAAATCTGTTGAGTCAATTTAACTCTCACAGTTAATTATGAAAGGAGGCATGAGCAAAATAATGGGATATAAGTATAACAGAATGTAATGGATTGGATAATGCTAGGTATATCTGTGTAGTCTATAACTAGGTATGTTAAATGAGTTCTGACAAAGTAATTTCGGCATAACAAATATTGTTTCTTTTCAAAAACATTCATTAACATTAGTACAATAATTGATAAGTACAATTTATGTGGAGTCGTGTAATTTCCGTGGACACCCAGATGCCACGGAAACCACAGAAATTGGCCCACAGAAATTGGAAACGTGGCTATTTTTTTTAAATTACAAGAAACTATCAAGGCTATGACTGTTGTTTCCTATAATCTTAAATGTGTACCAAAGGCTACTTAGCATGCATAAAAGTGATACCTTTATTTCTTGAAAAAATCTTTTTAAAACCTGATCACCGAAATTGCAAAATTTCGTTCCGAGGAAACTGAAATCAGGTTCTTACATTTTTGACGGGAAGACGTGGCGATATGGTGCACTACCATTCTCACTGCGTGTAAACGCACGACAATCTCTTGCCGGGCAGGGATTTATCGTTCGTTTAAACTCATTGGTGGAAGCTCAGGACGGCGAAACAAAATGACCACAGAAATCAGTAATTTCGCGCGGACAAAACTATCGTTGACATATTCTCATTAACTATGAGTCTAAACATTCAAAAATAATTAGCTTCTTGTAGGTCAACTATTAGTTAACGCAATCAAAATACTTTTTCTTAAATATGTTGGAGATTATCTTACTGAGAGGCAAATGCTGTGTATGAAAGTGATTGTGGACAAGACACAGAAATTGATAATTCGTCACTTACTGATGTTTTTCTTGAAAAGTAACAGTCTTATAAATATAATTTAAGTGGCTTCATACAGATTCACGTCTCTTTAATTCTGAGAAAAAAAATCGTTGCATTATCTGTAAATCAGCACTGCGTTTTCAGCCTAGACGCGTAAATTTTTCGCCTGAGAAATTCACTCATTTACTGGCATTTTCCTAGACGTATAATACTGAACAGTATGCTTGTGCCTTTCTGTGGAGAGACTAGGGTCTGAACCCAAACTGCGCATCATGCAGTTCGATGCTGGTCGCCATATGCCTATCAAGCAAACTGTCCAGCACCTTGGCAATGTCAGCAGCAAGGGATTGGGCCTATAGTTCGAGAGATCTGATGTGTGCCCAGCCTTATCCTTCAAATAGTTACAACTAGTTTTCATTAGGTCACTGGGCAGATGCGCGTGGCTTAGACAGAGCGAGAAGAACATGGCCAGTACTCTAAGCAGGAAAACTTCTGCATGCTGCGGATGCTGAGGTAGTCAATGCCCTGGTGACTTGCCCATAAACATATTTTTAACAACAGTAGCAACATCTTTTGCCATTTAACTCTTTCAGACAATGCTCAACATCGACCACCTGCGATGCAGAGTCAAGAGGAGATCAACTTTCAACCAAGAGGAGAACTGTTTCACGAACAAGTTTGCTATCGTAGTAGGGTCATTTTGCACCGCCACGCTCATGGGGACGCCCGGCTTCGGATTCAATCTATTCGTATTTTTCAAAACCTTTAGATTTATGATTGTCAGCTATGAAGTCTATTCCAACATCGTCATCATACGTCATTGATTTAATTCCCATTGTCTGACTGTCCGTTGTCTATATGTAGGTAATTTTAATTTGTCGTGTAAGAGTTTAAATTCGACCCAAAAGAATCACTCCATATCAAGAGATACATTAATTAAGGAGTTAATTATACCGGCGGCTGTCCGTTCCAACAAGACAACGTAGACATTTCTGTCATACCTCTCGTCTGGACGCGCGTCGGGAAGAAAGCGAGTAGGCGTGTGACTGTATAAATGCTGGAATCGCATTTATCCAGACATTCCTCACAACAACCGAGCGCTCACAGGACGTCAACTGGGAACAACTTGCGTATCGCTTCTAGTATTTTCGCGTCTGAAAAGTTTATCGTTGTTTGTGACAATGAAATTACAGTACGTGCACTTAATTTTTGGGATAATTTTGTGTTCCATTGTAATGTGCGAGGCGTTCCCGTTTCGAGCGGGAAATATTGATTATGTGAGTATTTTAAACCGTGATTTTAAATAATTAGAAAAATAATAGTAGGTATATAAGTAGTACCTATATTTACAGACAAAAGGTGGACACTCATTGCGTGTAAAAGTGCATAGCTAACAGATTAATTTTTAAAAGTGCAATTTATGTTATTTTTTAATGATAGGTTCTTGGTGATCCTGACTAATTATTCCGAATTTTTAAGTACCAAATAAAGCGAATAAATTACCACTATACGAAAACTTAGCGAAAGTTTTTAAATTTTCTATAATAATGGCACTCCATAGAATTGCTGTTATCGTCTTGCTGGATGTCTATTGCATCAGAAATAACTACTTATAAGATATAAATATAAAGTATTCTGCCCCTTTTCCTAATGACTGACCTATAAATTGAGAACTAATTCGTTATCTACGAAACCTCGTAGCACTGCTACGAAAAAATAGGGCTCTCAAAATTCGTAGCAGTAGCCTACGAGAAAAACTTGCATGTGCTTTCTTAATATTCTTGAGTTGTTTTAACTTCAACTTATTGTTACTTATTTATCCAATAATATACCTTCACAATAAATAAAATCAGCTGTTTCCTATATTTATGTTGTCATTTATGGTGTCAAATTGCTGTTTTTTTTTCGCGATTTCAGGATTAGTCCCATTGTAAAAGTTGTTTGTTATCATGAGTACCTACAATCATATGTTTAAGTATCGGTCACTAATTACCAGTCACCCTACATAGATTTGTATATCAGAAGTTGAAATAAAAATACTTACAGTGCCGAAAAACTTACCTATTGAGAAAACCTCGATTCATTTGTTTGAAGATTGATAATCCGCCGCGAGTGTTAGATCAATGCTCATTTCTTTCTCTATTGAGTAGGCACTCGCAACAGCATGTAACTTTTATAAATAAAATAGCTGAGGGGCAATTCCTGTATTTTTAACAACGTTCGCAATCTCATCTCAGTCTCAATCTGTCAAAAATTGTGTAGCGTTTACATACATTTTTGACATTTGATTGTCGCTGGCATGATTGCGACTTGAATTTGAACCCGGTTTCGGTTTATTATTTTAAACTTTTCGCACTAAAAAAGGTACAAAGGCGGACTTAATTCTCTACCAGCCAACCAAGGGTGGTGAAGAGATTGATGGCAGTGGCAGGTGCTCAGTTTTAAAGGAAGTTTGAGTTGTTGTTTGAGTTTGAGGAACGGAGTTTCGGGGGTTTCAAACCGGTTTGAGAATTGGCCTTCAAAAAAAGTTACAGGCTGCGTGCTACTTTTGTGACATCGCCACAGTTGAGTAAAGATCAAGAATTTTACAATTTAATCTATTTCAGATGGAAGCAATTCGTCGCATGCAGCAGATTCCTCAGTGGCACTGCATGAGGTACAGGAAGTTCCAGCTGCACGGTCACTGCAGCCGCTGGCTACTCATGCGGCGTACATGATACACGGGGATCTCACCCAGGCATTGGAGGTCTTGAAAACGATCGTATGCGTCGACTGTGAAGTTTATAGATCAAATTAAGTATATCACCTTATCGGAATGTTGCTATAAAATTTTATGAATGGATGATTGCGAAATAGTTTGTGCGACAGACTTCAATGACGTCGGATCTTTCATATCTGTCGGAATTCTGGGACGCAATTTGTTGTCCATCTCCGGCGATCTCAGCGTTTGGACATTAAACTACAATATCTACTTATATATAATCACTTTTATATTGTCACAAGGTATGTCAGCTATCATTATATTGTGAGAATGAGGTTAGTTGAGACACATTTTGTAAAAGTTGCACATCTTATGCACTTTCAGGCTTTCGAAATTATGGACTGACTCTAGGGACCTTTCATTATTTCTTAATGTATCGTAATAACTTTATACTATTTACTTTTTCATCAATGTAGACTTATTGAAAGTTTATAACTACATTTGATTAGGTATATCTATGTCATCATCAATAGCTGTAGAATTTTAGGAGTGTTTTAGAAACGTCTTATAAAATATGAATGGATTTAAATATTGACATAATAAAGTTCGGTTTTATCGTAGATTTTTGAAGATTTAAGAGAGTAAGTAACTTTTGTAAGGAAAATTGTAAAAAAATATACTAGAAATGTTGAATTTATGGTTACTAAAAGTTTCTAAGATAATTAAGTAGTTAGGTGAATTATTTCCGTAAAATGTGGACTACTATTTTGTCTCTTTTTGTAATCTTTCCCATCTTACTATAAACAATGGATTGACTGAAAGTAGAAGAAATAACTAATCATAGATGTTACCGTAGATTGTTCATAACTTATGTAATCAGGCGCAGGTAGATTAGAACACTGCACATTCTCTTGTTAAACATTAATAGAGTTTTGTTTTAATAAAACGAATTATAAAAGATGATTGGCCTAAATAAATAAAACTCAACAAGAAAATAAAATGTTCTAATTTATATGGTCGTAAAAACACAAATGACGGTTGAGGTCACGCTGAACAGGTAACAGCGAAAGTACTTTTACGCTAGAACCTTTCACCGTGTGGTCAAGTTGAAGAGACTTTTATGATCATCGGTGGAGTCAAAGGTGGATTTTGGTGTCGCTGAGCCAATTTCATCCTAACATAGCTTAGTATACACATTCTCTTCGCAGACTTTGATATGTGGTGTAATAACAACACTATGGCAGAAATCAAAGTCTGTTTTACAATAAACATTGACGTGCTTGCACCACTGCATCGCCTAACCAATGTGATCCCAACCTAACTTGTTTTAGTACTTATACTTATATAACTTATCAGTATTATCTATTTTTACGATTATCTACTAAATTGAGTAAAATAAATATTTTAGTAAGTAGTTACTGATTCTGTTGTTACTAAAAAATAAAACCGTTGGTCTTACTTAACATTAATTTGTTTTTTTTTTAATATTTAAAAGGTAAATATAAATCGAACAAAGAACTGGCCCTTAGAAGTTACCCAACACACGTCCTTAAAGACGTATCTGTCAAATATAATTGAGCACAAATTACGAAATGGGCTCTCTGTAAAGAGCAATGGGCTTACATCGAGTCTAACCGATGTCTTCCTGTACCGACTGGTAACTGGGCCGCTCCCAGAAAGTGCACACACTTCTATTTGAACACATCGAGTGTTCCACCGAGTGACTGGACCATTTCGTAATGAAGTACCTGTGAATCATGTTACGTTATAATGCTGTAACATTTGGGAAGTAACGCGGTAGTACTCACACTTAATCTGATCTACCCGTAATCTGACGCAACAAGGAAATGCATTTATTAATTTGTTGCTAAAAATGTTATCTGCAAAGCTAACTTTAAATGGGCAAAGTTAAAATAATCATTGCATTATGTACGATTACGAAACATTTATTCAGAAGAGTTGAACTTGTTCTATAATAAATAACCACAAAGGGAAAAAAGCAATTTCGCCAAGAGGCCAACACAACAAGCACTTAACAAGGTACACATGACATGTGTTTTGAATCCATTTAAGTATTTTATGAATACAAAGCCGACAAGTAAAAAAAGAAATTATATAATCAAAGGCGCTTTACACTTTTCGTGTTTTTCACGTGGCTGCATTAATATCTTAAGAAACTTTGTTAAAAGCTCGATTACCTTCTGTGAATATAAGTTATTTAGGTTTGTTTGCAGTGTGGTACAATTTATGATAAAACGTAGGAACTCCACTTGTAACATACGCTTCTTCAGTCATATTATATGGTACGATTTCATCAAGTTCAGGCAGTTCCTGCAGGATAGGTGTGCTAACAGTTTGGACAACCACAACATTCTCTCTCTTTTTCCTTTCCATTAAGACATTGCTGATAAAGCGAACGGTGAAGAAGAAAAAGAGTTCGACGAAGCTGAGCAAGCTGGCTCCCACGAATAGTCCTGTTGTACCTCCAACTGACACTAAAAAAAATTCATAAACTCATATTACTTTCTTGTACTGCAGAGCAATAAGCTATGAATTATTTGAACTTAAAATTCAAAGCATTTATTACAATTAAAGCATTTACAGGCAATTTTGAATTGTAAAAGAGTTAGTCAGAAAAATTACACTAGGTTGCCCATTCCAAAGCGTAGTACATCATATTGAGAAAAAAAAATAAGGAGAAAGGAGAAGAACGTAACGATCGTAAAATTCCATATATTTACCGACTAAATCAAGGCGACTCCTAACAACGTTTCTCTTGAACCTTTCAGTAGGTAAATAAGCGAGAACAATTTCAACGCGCGCCTTCTTTTTGTGAACTTTGCCCTTAACCCTGAAACAATAATGGCTGATAAGAAATAAAACAAAGAGACACACTAAACAAGCTGATAAATATTGGTAACAGTGAAAAGGTAAGCTAGGCTGGTACCAAGGGAGTCATCACCATCTGCCGGAGCCTTTTCCCAACTATGTTGGGGTCGGCTTCCAGGCTAACCGGATGCAGCTGAATACCAGTATTTTACGTGGAGCGACTACCTATCTAACTTCCACAACCCAGGTAACTGGGTAATACGATGACCCTTGGTAAGACTGGGCGTTGTCAGACTTTCGGGCTTCTGACGACCCGTAACGCAGTCAAAGTTAAAAACACAAAGATCCACGAAGTCTTGTTATGTAAAAATGGTCACCCATCCACGGACCAACCGTGGCAAGCGTAGCTTAACCTGATCGATTGACCCGTGCGGCTGGTATTACTTAGCCACAGGCCCCTTACCAAGGGATGTAACCTCGTTAAATAAATAAATAGAGTAACACAGTCACGGCATTTATTCATTTTTACCCGACTGCGGCGAAGCCCAAAACGAGGGTTATGTATTTGACCTGTATGTAAGTATGTATGTATGTCCGTTTCTTTGTTCCCTCGTAACTCCTAAACGAATGAACGGATTTGGAAGAATTATACGTCTTTTGTCTTGGTAGCGCGAGTGTCACTGGCTACATTAAAATCAAAAACAAAGTAAAATGGCGGATTTGGGGTGCCATATTGTGGAGTTCAACATTTTTTTTCTTCTAATACCATCGAGTGGGATATCAAATTGAAGGGTTTTAAAAGGTGATTACAAAAATATATACAACTTATATGGTTAATGATAAATGATAAATGATAAATGATTTATTTTCTGTAAGTAGGTTTGTACAAACACTTTTACACGTCAAACATATTTTTTTTTAAACTAGATGAGTTCGACGTTTCCTATCTGACTACTCTGAGAAGAAACGCCGAAACAAACTCAGAGGTCACAGTCTCTTTTAAAGTCCAGACATTATCTTGGTCAGATCATGTGAAGACCATGTAGATTGCAGTCAGAAATGGTCTTTTGATGAAAGAACCACACAGATTGAGTGGACCTGTCCAGTCAGTGCACGCATTTGTCAGTAATCGTGCAGCTCAACTCAAAACTTAAGGAGCTTAACGATTCGACGAACAATACCAAAGAAAAGACATTTGGGTAGGCCGCATAAATTACTCAAACTGTCAGACTATAACTAAAACTGAGAAAAGGATAAAATAAATAAAAAACAATGATCCACGTAGTCTTCACATTCACAATAATAGTATAACAAACAAAATATTCATGTCATTGTATAGAATATGTAAAAAGGTATTTAAATCAACATTAATAGTGTAAATTTATTGGAGCAGCTCAAACCCAAGCCTTTTTGTCCTCAATATAGTCTTTGACAGTATAAAAGGCTTTCTGACAAAGTTTCCGCTTTATACAATTTTTGAATTTATTAAGGCTAAGTTCTTGAATGTGGCTAGGTAGTTTATTATAAAAACGTATACATTGGCAACTAAACGAACCACTTATTTTTTTCAGCCTGGTTGTAGGAACAACAAATTTGTGTTTGTTTCTAGTATTCACATTATGGACGTCACTGTATTTTTTAAACAAATTGATATTTTTATGAGCATACAAAAGATTTTCATAGATATACTGAGAAGGCACAGTCATTATATTAATTTCTTTAAATTTATCTCTGAGGGAGTGTCTGGGACTTAATTTGTAAATTGAACGAATAGCCCTTTTTTGTAAAACAAAAATTGTCTGAATATCGGCGGCATTTCCCCACAACAGAATACCGTACGACATCACACTATGAAAATAACTAAAGTAAACTAAACGGGCTGTCTCTAAACAAGTTAAATCACGAATTTTCCTAACGGCGTATGCTGCAGCGCTAAGCTTTTTCGACAATTTATCTATATGGGGCCCCATTGAAGTTTGGCATCCAAAGTTATGCCCAAGAACACTGTGCTATCTTCGGGAATCAACTCTTCACCCTTTATGAGAACACTAGTTTTTACTTGTCTAACATGAGGTATAGTGAACTTAATACACTTAATTTTTTTCTCGTTAAGAAGTAGGTTATTAACATTAAACCAGTTAACTACTTTTGCGAGGGCGCTATTTACATTGTCAGTAACCAGCTGCTGACGTTTGAGTTTAAATAAAAGTGAAGTGTCATCTGCAAACAACACTATATCATGATTATCCTTTATGAGGTAAGGCAAGTCATTAATATAAATAAGAAACAAAAACGGGCCAAGAATTGAGCCTTGGGGGACCCCCATTGTTACTACGGATCCGGGTGATCTTTTCCCGTTAACATCAACTCTTTGAATCCTATCACTTAAGTAAGAAGTGAGAAGATCCAGAGAGGCGTTCCGGATTCCGTAGTGATGCAGTTTCCTGATTAATGTTTCATGAAGAACGCAGTCGAATGCCTTGGACAAATCACAAAAAATGCCCAAAACATCGCATTTATCCTCCCATGCATTATAAACATGACCTAAAAGTTCAACACCGGCATCAGTAGTCGAACGACCCCTTGTAAAACCAAACTGTTTGTTATGTAATAATTTATGTTTATTAAAAAATCTTTGCAGTTGATCTAAAATAACTTTTTCAAAAATTTTACTAAAAGTAGGTAGCACTGAAATAGGTCTATAATTAGTAGGGTCAGATGTACTACCCGATTTAAACAACGGTATTATTTTACTATATTTCATAAGATCAGGAAACTCACCACGGTCAATACAATTGTTAAAAATAACTGCTAAAGTAGGTGCTACAATGTTTATAATTGATTTAGCAACGTCCACAGAATTACCCCATAGATCAGCAGTCTTTTTAATATTTAACGTGTGAAAGGTTTTAATTATGTCTCTACAGGTAACATATTGGAATTTAAACTCAGAATCACAAACTGAAACGTTTTCTTTAAGTAAAGACTCTGCAGCAGTGGGTGATGACCTTAGAGATTTAGTAGTTGATACGGGAATCTCAGCGAAGAACTTTTCAAAGGCCGCGGCGACTTGGGAATCTGATTTAATTATGTTGTCATCAATAGCAAGGCTGTAGTCACTACTTCGGTTGCTTGACCTTCCTGTTTCGCTATTAATGATATTCCATGTCATTTTTATTACATTACTACTATTTTTAATTTTTGTACTCAAGTAACGTGACTTGGCCATACAACAAACTTTTTTAAATAATTTAGAATAATTATTAACATATAAATTAAATTCAGCAGTGTTAATACAAGTCCGTTCATCATACAACTCATAAAGTCGTTTTCTACTTTTATGTATACCAATGGTGGCCCAGTCACTGAAGCAAGTGTTATTATTAACCGAGAATGCCTTTGGAATGAAAGTGTTATCAAATTGTGTGCAATACCTACATATTAAAAAAATCATTATATTGTTCATTAGGGTCATCATTAGTTGACAAAAGTGGTAATTTACTCAAAAGTTTAGTTTTAAATGATTCCAAACGATCAGCTGTTTTTGGATTAACAGTGATATCCTTTTTAGTATTTTTTTTTATTAGATTTGGAATGGTAATCAATTGTCCGCAATGATCTGAGTCTAATAAATTAATAATTTCTTTGTGGGTTGGTGTAATATTTGTATAAATGTTATCTAGGCATGTGGCACTAGTGGGAGTTATTCTAGTGGGCTCTAAAAATTGGTTAGCAAGATTGTATGACTGAAACAAACTTATAATTTTAGTACTTGACCCAGAATTTTCTAACAAATTAACATTAAAATCACCACAAGTGATGATAGACTTGTTAGAATTATAGATTTTGTGCAAAACTTCATCCATAACCTTCTCAAAACAATCATACAATCCTGATGGAGGCCTGTACACACTTAATATAATGAACTGCTCCAATTCTATACAGGCTAATTCAATTGTCCGCTCAACAGATAGGCTCACAATATCCTTACGATCTTTAAATTTAAGCTGTTTATTTACTAAAATTAATGAGCCACCGTGTATAGCATTTACTCTGCTGAACGAACTACCAACCTGGTGATTACTAAAATTGAACATGAACTGGTGGCTTTTAAGCCAATGTTCTGTCAAACAAAGAATGTCTATATCGTTACAATTCAGGAATAATTCTACTTCTAAATCTTTGTTCAAAAAACCTTGAATATTTTGATGCACCAGGTTGATACTATTTAAATTTTTTACACTTTTATTTGATTTTACCTTCCTTACATTTTTGCAAGAGGTTGCCTCTTTTGTCCTAATTTCTAATTTAAATGAAAATCAATGTCATTAATAATTGTGGCCAAATTATTGGCAGAATTGTTTAAAATGTCATTGCATTGCTCAAAAGAAGCAAGTTGTTTAGCCAAATTTTTGGCTGAAATAGAAAAAAAATATGATAGCGACACAGCTATCTGTCTTTTGTGATAATTAGAAAGATAGTACATAACAATATTATGTCTATCTTTTGTCAAATACAAATTACTAACATAATTGTTAGTATCAATTAAATGGAATAGACTATCATTATATGTCAAATTGTGCAAAGTCATGTTAATGTCAAATCTTATGTTATTTTCTTCCTGTGGCAAACTGTTACTATACCTAAGGGAATGTAAACAACACAATTTTTTTCAATCTAAGGTTGCAAAATGTTTTATGATATTTGAGCAATTCCCCTTTGTTCACATTTCCCCTATTTCCCATAAAAATTAATAATGTTGTTTCCTGACTAAAGTTACATTTAATAATTTCTTTCATAATATCAAGTAAGGAACAACCAGGCATACAGTAATTAATTATTGAGTGTCCCGGATAATTATGTATCAACAAGTGACCTAAATCCTTTCCAATCTCATCACAAAATAATACAATCTCATTATTTACAATTGGTTTACAATGCTTTTTATTGGAACTATTAATAACAGGAATTGTCAAATCAACACAAGGCTGCGGAAAGGTGGTATTGCATGTTGACGATGAATGGTCTGGTGTAGGTACATTGGACGCTGTTTGACAACACTCACAGTTGTTGGTTTGTGAGTTAACCAGCTCATTCATAGCCAACACAGATTCCCTTATTCCCTTAGGTTAAAAGCAATTCGAAGTGACAAATCGCAAAAAACACGAAAAGAAAATCGAAATCAAAATAACCCTCAAAACTTCTTGCAAGAACTAAATCGTCTGCGAAATTTTTCACATTTGTAAACTAAAAAGCTGGAAATAAAAAAAGTAATTTAAAAAAACTAAAAAACCCGACTGCGGTAAAAGTTAAGTTAAAAAAACTGAAAAGCTAAAAAAAGCCCATTTTAAATTAAATTTAATTTGGAAGCAGGCGGGACCCATTCCATTTTTTATATTTTCAAACGCAAACGGGTCCCGCCTGCTTCCAAATTTAATTTAATTTAAAATGGGCTTGTTTTTAGCTTTTCAGTTTTTTAACTTAACTTTTACCGCAGTCGGGTTTTTTAGTTTTTTTAATTACTTTTTTTTTGTATCGACGACGTAGAAAATCGATGCTTATTTTCGTGATGAACTAGCCTAAATTTAAAAAGAGGTGAACCTGTTCCCCGCTGTACGAAGTTTCATTTTGTCAGGTAGATGGCACGTTCTTGAGCGGAGCGGTTGAGTATTTAGTAGATCTAGTAGTCGTTTCTTTATTATCTTCATCATCGATCGTGGCAAACTTACAGACGATGATAGTAGGTACTTACTTACTACTTGGAAACATCGCGCGTCGTACATGCGTGCTGAATTGTTTCCTTTGCATTTGTTTGAGAAATATATATTCTAATGATCTTACGGTGTAGTGACATCCTTGATAATGGTAATCTCTGTTTCGTCACAGGAAGGCAGACAGTTACAAGAGAGTCCTGGGCGGTTTGCCCAGGGTGGCTTCAGTGTGGTCAAGTGGCTCGACAGTGTGTTAAGACAAGCCATTCCTGACAAATTGCATCGTGTTTCTTCAGCTGAAATCAGTGTGGATGTTGTTATTATTCTTCTACTCAAAGTGTTGACATATAGTTAAAAGAGTACCGATCTTGATAGTCGAAAAAAGGTCAAACTGTGCGCCACTTACATTGCTAAACAAGTTACTGAGATATTATTAGATTGCATTTGGTTATATAACAAAAACAGGTGCTAGTCACTATATGGCAATAAACGGTACATTTACTTATTAACGCATAAGATTCATTACCTCATTACCCATGTAGACTGAAAGGAGCATTCAATCAGCTCTTTTGTCATACATTTCATAAAGGCCTGTGTTCAGCAGTGGAAGTAAACATACGAGTCTGATTGACGACATCATCCTGTTAGGACTTAGGAGTGTAGGGTATAGCTAAACTATTCTACGGCAATTATGTATTGACGTGAAAACGTCTTTTCGCTTGGTGTAAGTACTTAGGTACTGGTGGTAAGTTCAATTTTTCTGACTGACAAGAAACATGTAAGATTTCAACCGCTAATAACTACGAGACTTTCAGTGCTAAAGTAATGGTTGGGCATTTAAAAGATAGGTCATATTTATAACAATTTTAACGCCGTATATAATTTTAATATGACGTCACACGGCTAGGGCACGCGCATGAGCGCGACCCTCTACTTTTCACTATGTGTCGAAATATCAATTCGTCTATCTCAAAAACATGTACAGCTAGATCAGTTATTATGGTGTCTTTTTCAAGAGTTCACAAAGCACTACCAGGACTTATAGAGAAACAACAGAGAAATATTGGCCAAAATAGGATTAAAAAAAGAAAAATAATATCCGATTATTGTCGTCTCATATCGGCCGTAAATCTGCTCAGAACTGAAAAATATTAGAAATAATCGGTGAAAGCTTACTTTATATGGAATGCAATGAGCCTACTAAGTCTAGTCTCAAGCCAATACAATTGCTACGGCAGTATCGGAAACCGATAACAAAGTGAAACAGATTGAATTACTGTAAAATTTCAATCAGTTTTCACGAAAACAAACGGCGCGGCGCGGACTGGAACTGTGCAGCTCCTAAATTCTTTTTTTCTATCGATTCATTAATGAGGTTCTTTTTATGTGAACCTCATTCTTAAACGTGATATGAGAATTAGTATTAAGGGCTAATAGACTCACTGGTGCCAAGTATGAAGTGGTCGTTGCATTGACAGCTTTCGAGCTGTGCTTGCTTACGGCAGAGCACAGTGCAAGCGCTGTACGAGTATTGAGGGTACAACCCCCCCTCGTTCTCATGATGGAACCGACAGGCACGCTGCTCTGGCGTCGTCTCCGTTATCAGGGGATCGTTTTCTATGTTGCGCACTGACAGTATACGGCTGGGTGAATATACAACATTAGTTAGCATTAAATTTAAATGCTGGAGTCTGAAAATAGACTTGTTTGCGAGCTCTATATACATCTATAAAGGGTTACTTGTAATTCGACGTAACTATTCCTTGCAGGACGTCATTGTAGGGTTAAAATGCAACAAATTAAGTCACCAAATGCTATAGTTTTTGAGTTAGTTAAATTTTTAGTTTTTTTAAGAAAATTACAATTTACAAAAAAAAATATTTACGGCGCAACTTTACTGGAATTTAAGTTATTATCATAGCTGATGCCGTAGCAGATCTTTGTTAAAAATTAAAAGTTGAAAAATGCCTTTGGCAAAGATCACTAATTAAACATTTTATTTTTCGTAATTTATATTTTTCTAAGACAAAAATTCCAAAAAATACTCTGAATTTCATTTTGTTTTGTTTTGTTGCATTTTAACCCTACTATGACGTCCTGCAAGGAATACGTCGAATTTCAAGTGATCCTGTACCTATATATAAAAATCGATTGTGCATTAGTCTCGCAAAAACTCAAAAATGGCTCGACCGGTTTGAATACGTATTTTTAGGGTTCCGTACCTCAAAAGGAAAAAACGGAACCCTTATAGGATCACTTGTTTGTCCGTCTGTCTGTCTGTCTGTCTGTCTGTCAGTCTGTCAAGACCGTTTTTCTCAAGAACGCGTGAAGGTATCCAGCTGAAATTAATATCAAATACGTAGGTAGGTCCCTTGGAGTTCTAAAAAGATCAAACTTCTAAGTCAACGCAATAAAAAAATACGGCCATTTATGCGACATTTTTTGGTACTCGTAAGTAAATCAAAACCTATAGGGTACTTCCCGTCGTCCTAGAATCATGAAATTTGGCAAAAAGCAAGGTCTCACAACATAAATGTAGGAAGTCCGAAACTGTTAATTTGTAATTCTATCACATGAAAAATATTTTCAAAGATGTCAGTGTGTCAAGGCCCTTTTTCTGAGGAACGCGTAAAGGTATCAAGTTGAAATTAATATCAAATACGTAAGTCTATAGTTTCTTGAAGTCCTAAAAAACTCAAGCTTCTAAGTCAACGCAATAAATAAATACGGCCATTTTGCCACTCATTTTGATACTCGCAACTGTCGCAAGTAAATCAAAACCTATAGGGTACTTCCCGTTGACCTAGAAATGACATTTTGGCAAGAAGCAAGGTGTCTCAGCACAAATAAAGGAAAAAGTCCGAAATTCGTGAATTTGTAATTTTATGACATATTATTTTTTATTTTTTTTGATATCCAATGTTGTTTATTTTTGGGATCAATTCTTTTCAACTACGGAACCCTTCATTGTGCGTGGTCCGACACGCACTTGGCTGTTTTTTTTTTGTTTTGTTCGCCACTTTATTAGGGTGGAATAGAAAAAATAAAATTAGGAAAAACTCAAAGGAACAGCCGAAAAATCGAAATTGAAATTTTGTCAGGTTTACCGTCTGACGGGTCTGCTAGTTTTAGATAATTATGCTCACAGTTTTATACACATTCATGATATAACATCACGCAGGGCCTGTATTTCCCTGAAGGTCCAGGGGTGTATATTGGGTGACTGGTAATTAGCAGTGGCGTGCACAGAGATTTCAGACAGGGTATGCACGGTTAAAATAAAATAAAAAACTTAAGTATGTACCATTTTCAGCTTCTTTCGGTCGGAGTCCCACCGACTAGATACCCTACCCAGTACCTAGTTACCTACATACCCGACTCTTACCACACGGCGCCATTGGCTTCGCATGGCGTTTGTTTGCAACCACCACAAATATCTAAATTATTTAAATCTGAACATCCGTTTTATGTAGATCCAAATAACTAATTTTTATTTTGATTTGTAAATAAAATTCAAGGTAAACAATACAATATGTTTGTGTGTACACAACCGTTAGCTGTTAGACAGTAACATTATCATAATACTTTTTATGTAAATAACGAGTAAGTAGCATTACCTTTTTTTTGTGTTAAACCAAACCCCGCGTACACACGGACCCCTTTGCAATCAATTTAACTTCTTCCTCAAAAGATAACGTCGAAAAAGCGGCAGATTTTAATTTATTTGAACACACTTGGCCAGCACAGGTCTCACGGGTATAATTTTTAGTTTTTTACAATAAACTTACTGAATAATTACTTAGACAATCAATCAGTTCCGCCCAAAAATACAACCGAACAATGGTATTAAATCAATAGAAACAATAAATATGGCGAATAACAATTACGAACTAATACGAACAAATAAATTGATTAATCCGACTAAAAAAAGTTGATCCTCTACAATCAACAAATAAGCGGTGCTTTTACGGCTTCTCAATTTGGACGGTTTGCAATGTAAGCTCTGCTTCTAAAACTCCAACACGCGCACACATTTTCACGCACACAGTCACACTTTTGCTGTGTACTGCACGAGAATTCACGAGATGCATTGTATGAAAAATAAGCAATGCGTAGTAGTGCTTTTGCTCACACGGGAGCGCTGCTTGCGCGGTGAATCGGTGGCGCGTGTTCACCGCTCCAACGTGTTAGTTTCATAAAAAAGTAATAGATGGCGCGGAATCGCATTATAAACACGGGAATTCAAATGACGGATTTTAAATTAGATTCATTTAATACCCACCATGTTTTTTTATTTAATTTAAATAGTTATTTATCATTTAGAGGGGCATGTATGTATGGGACTACAGGGTATGCAGAGCTTATTTGCATGTATGGAGTGCACGCCACTGGTAATTAGTGACCAATCGGTCACACCAGTCACCCTATATAATACACCCACATTTCATTTTTTTTCTGGTATGAAATTGATTGGTCATGCTCATGCGTTGCTGTATGGTTTTTCACCTTTTACTTCTTACCGGTAAATGTAGCCAGGTTGAATCTTTAAAGTAGAAGAATGCAGCGTAGTCACAGTTGGAACTTCATCCTCCCCCAGAGTGTACATCTAAATTGAACAGTTTATCACAAAATAATTAAGAATCTACTTATGTAGTTCAATTTTCAGATGGACCGATACATCAGTAGGTACCTGAACGACTTTTCAAAACTTAGAACCGTAAGTACCTACCATTGTTGTCAAAAATGCATCGAATTTAATAACTCCGCGCAGATTTTGCAAATTGTTCACCATTGGATATGGGTGAGGTTCTCTGAAACAATATGGTATTAGCAGACCAGCACCTTCATTGCGTAATACACTATCAATCGGAATCTGAATCATTTTGAAGCAAATTGCTTATCCATTGCTTCATATGTTCGAAAAATTTATCTGCTCAGCAACGTAAATTAACGCAATGAATGTTGTTGAACTGTCGAAATGAAACCGATTCCAATTGATTGTATGTTACGCAATTAGGGTGCTGAGTAAAGTTTCTTATATTGCATTTTCAGTAACATGAAGTACCGAGAGGTGACAGGATTTTTCATAACGATCATGGATACGGTTAGATTTACTTCGATGGAGACTACTCTACAACCCATCGAAGTAAATCTAACCGTATCCATGATCGTTATGAAAAATCCTGTGACCTCTTAGTCTACCTACTTTGTTTGTATCGAATTCAAAATGAAACACGGTCCTATGTCAGTTTCAATGGGTTGAAAATATTCACAACATGGAAATTCTTCATCGTTGTAAGTGCAGTTCTTTATAATCTTGGTGCAGTCGCTTCGCACAAGACTTGCGTAGTAGCTGTAGTTGGATTTAGGACACAAGGGATCAGGATCGGGGTTCAGGTAGCATGTGCCAACAAGGACGTAGGTTACGCCGCGAAAGTAGACTATTTCCTTTAGTGCATCCTCTAAATCCAATAGATGACCGGGAGGCCAAATTCTGTAGAAAAAGAAAAATAACAAGATATTGTACACACACGATTTTATTGCGCTGAAAAACTACGGTTTTATTCACCGTGTGTAGGCACGGTGGTCAGTCAGTGTTGTATGGATCACTACGGAAGCTTGTTGACAGATACCTTTTTTCTACGGCGCGGTTTATACGCCGTGTGTGGGCACGGCCGTCAGTGTTGTATGGATCACTACGGAAGCTGGTTGACAGATACTTTTTTCTACGGCGCGGTTTATACGCCGTGTGTAGGCACGGCCGTCAGTGTTGTATGGATCACTACGGAAGCTTGTTGACAGACACGTCTTTTCTATGGCGCGGTATACGCCGTGTGAAGGCACGGCCGTCAGTGTTGTATGGATCACTACGGAAGCTTGTTGACAGACACGTTTTTTCTATGGCGCGGTATACGCCGTGTGAAGGCACGGCCGTCAGTGTTGTATGGATCACTACGGAAGCTTGTTGACAGACACGTCTTTTCTATGGCGCGGTATACACCGTGTGAAGGCACGGCCGTCAGTGTTGTATGGATCACTACGGAAGCTTGTTGACAGACACGTTTTTTCTATGGCGCGGTATACCTACGCCGTGTGAAGGCACGGTCGTCAGTGTTGTATGGATCACTCTGGAAGCTTGTTGAAAGATACCTTTTTCGTACCGTAAAGAAAACGTGCAGTGTACGAAGTGCCTTACAGTCCGTTCACAGTTATTTTCCTTTTGACAGCAGCAATCTAACACCAACCTTATTTTAACGAAAATAAAGATCACAGTGATGCAAAATCAGAGGTTAAAAAGGACTGTAGTAATACAGTTTACTTTACTTAGTAGTAACTGAGTAATAATATTTGGTTCAACACAACAATACCTATTACACAGAGGAAAGGTATAAGAAAATCTAGGACAACATTAAAAACCTTTTTCTTACTTACGTATCAGACACGTTGAATATTTTAGGGTTGTTTGCTATTTCACATATGGCCACAGTAGGCATCTTCGTCTCCCAGTCAGTGTAGGTGGTTTCCAAGCCGAAGCTGATGGGGCTAGCGAGGAAAGCATCCCATGCCGAGATGATGAGAAGTGCTGACCCGTACCATGATAGAATTACTAGCACCAGCCATAATATTCTGGTAAAATATATATAGGGTTATCGATACCAAGAAACGCATTTGTTTCACATTTGATAGATACCTACCTACATTAATTTGTTTGTACTACACTGCATACTTTCTAAGTATAATAATAAATAATAATAATAAAATCTTTATTGCACTTCGAAGTCACAAACATCTGTGTAGCCCTGACTCTTGTACTAGGAGTTCCTGTATTACAAGAGCCAGACCTCTCAACATGATGACACATGATGAACATGATGAGAGTATGCAGAGGTGATTATATTTTATTGTTTTTTTTTTTGCAAAGATGACAAAATCGATTGAGCTACTTGCCTTACCTTCTATTGACCTTTTGTCATCATGTCAAACCTTACCTTTCAGTCACATGTTTATTATCATCAGCAATATAATGTACACCAGCAAACGTGCAATTAGCACAATAATCTTTAATTAACTCCTTACATATTGCAGTTTTTGTTTTAGACATATTGAAAACAATAATAATGTTTATTTGCACAAGTCCTTCAATGGTATCGTCACTGCTGATGAAAGTAATATTATGGTCAATCAAAAGTAACACTAGTAGCGGTTCATGTTGTGCAAATGCTGTGAATTATTAATTATGTAGAATTATTATGAAATAATCATGATTATACAGCGCAACAACGAATGCCTAGCGTCCAAGGTCATTTCGTCCATTTGGAATAAAACAACCTTGTCTAAGTAATTGTTTTGTTTATTTTCAACAATGGCGGTTCACACTAGAAAATCAACAAGCACACAAAATAATGGTTTTCAAACAGTATTGTACCAATACAATTACAAGTGGCACTTTACACTAACGATGTTTAAGTAAAAGTATTTATACAATTAAATCTATCTTAGTCTTGGCATATTAGATAGGATACAATATTTGGACCCAATAACGTTTGAGAGGGGTCATCGTTCTCTTTAATTATCTTAACTCTGGTGTGGGTTGCACCAAATGCTACGTTATAGTTTCTGTGAAAGTTAATTTTAACAGTAAACAATTACCATTGAATTAGACTACTTACTGTTGCACTATCATGTAATGTGTAAGTTAAAAGGGTGACAAGTGACAAAACGTCTTATAAACAAATGATGACACAAACCCTAACTATAACCGCCCGAAGTTTAGCGGTTACTGTTATCGTTATTTGTGACGTCATTTTAACTAAGTATGTACCTATAGACGTCTACAACTTTTAGACGTAGGTATAGACTAAGAGGTCACAGGATTTTTCGTAACGATCATGGATACGGTTAGATTTACTTCGATGGGTTGTAGAGTAGTCCCCTACTTCGAGATATAGAGCGCTTACAAGAGGCGTGATTGTTGCGAAAAAAAAACGATCAGAGAAATGGTCAGTTTTGGTACACATTCAAAGTATGGCGTCTCCGCAGATGAAATAAGTTGGTCTGCCGGCTCTCAGTGGTTGCATTTCAGAGCTATGATGCGCGCAACATTGTTGCGAAAAAAAAAGGTAAGAGAAATGGTCAGTTTTAGTACCCATTCGAAGTATGGTGTCTCCACAGGTGAAACGAGTTGGTCTGCCGGCTCTCAGTGGTTGTATTTCAGAGCAATCGTTGTTTATGCAAGACGCTTGTTTGTGCAGAAAGTCTAAAAAATACATCGAAAAACGGGACAATAGCCGAATTTTTCAAGTGCACGCCGGCTGGTGTCGTACCCCCACCATACACCTGTGCCGAGTACCACCCGCTGCGCAACCGTCCCCCCTCTAAAGGAATAGGGAAAAAGCTAGAGGTGTCAAGAGGTGTCAATAAGAGAAATGGTCAGTTTTAGTACCTATTCGAAGTATGGTGTCTCCACATGTGAAAAGAGTTGGTCTGCCGGCTCTTAGTGGTTGTATTTCAGAGCTCTGTTATACGCTAATGCTAATGATACAACTCAAAAAATATAGAATGTTAGAAGTAAGTAAATATTTAACTCTAAGTCTTAGCTATATTCTACAAAATTATTAATCTGTGATTTACCCAAAGTAATAAGTTGAATTATTAGAAATTCGATTTGTTCGATTTCATTCTTTATTTTATTGATTACCGTTAAGTTGAATTTTTCTATAACTAAGCGCCTTGCGTATAACAATGCTCTAAAATACAACGACTAAGAGCCGGCAGACCAATTCGTTTCACCTGTGGAGACACCATACTTTGAATAGGAACTAAAACTGACCATTTCTCTTATTGACACCTCTTGACACCTCTAGCTTTTTCCCTATTCCTTTACAGGGGGGACGATCGCGCAGCGGGTGGTGCTCGGCGTAGGGTGGTGCCGGTGTCGTAACACCGGCCGGCGTGCACTTGAATAATTCGCCTATTGTCCCGTTTTTCGATGTATTTTTAGGCTTTCTCTACAAATAAGCGTGTTTGTATACACAACGATTGCTCTGAAATACAACCACTCAGAGCTGGCAGACCAACTCGTTTCACCTGTGGAGACACCATACTTCGAATATGTACTAAAAGTGACCATTTGTCTTATCGTTTTATTTTCGCAACAATGTTGCGCGCATCATAGCTCTGAAATGCAACCACTCAGAGCCGGCAGACCAACTTGTTTCATCTGCGGAGACGCCATACTTTGAATGTGTACCAAAACTGACCATTTCTCTGATCGTTTTTTTTTCGCAACAATGACGCCTCTTGTAAGCGCTATATCTCGAAGTTGCAACCACTCAGAGCAGGCAGACCGACGTCATTCACATTAGGGGACTACTCTACAACCCATTGAAGTAAATCTAACCGTATCCATGATCGTTACGAAAAATCCTGTCACCTCTCGGTCTAGTCACCCTTTCTTTTACAAATTAACTTTTACGGAAACTATAATGGAGCACTTTGGTGCAATCCACTCATAATCAAAACTAACCATGAATTGAATGGTAAGCTGCTTGATTGAATCGCTTACATAACCTGATTAAGTTTTGATTTAATCGCCTAACCTTCACATCATACCTATAAGACTACTAAAATTGGTCACATAACTTACCCTAGTTTTTTTGGAAACCCCCGAATACATTAAACAACTAAACTCTAGATAACTTGCAAAACTACAATCTACAAGTATTGTAAGAGATCTTGGCTGGGGAAGTACGATGAATCATAAAACTGTTGTTCGCTCCACTCTTCAAGCCAAGTAAGAGGGATGTGGTTGTTTTTATGACTCTCTTCCGATGAGGGAAACCTTTTCCTTGGGATCAGGCCCGCGTGGGTGAGGAGTTTATATATTTCTTTGCGTGGCACATTATGCGCCTCTCGTGCGTAAACCTTTGAAAGAAAAATAAAATATAAACGGTCAATGTGACGTTGCCGTACATTAGTTTGATAATAATAAAAAGAGAGCAAGCCAAATAAAATATTTTTAGAAATTCAAAGCAAAAGAAACAATGTTTTTTTCCGGAATCTTTGAATAAACGAAGTAGGTTCAGTAATTCGATAACTACGATAAATATGGGGATATTTAATGAATTGGTGCACTTCGCACTGGCAGACAAAGAGCGGAGGCGGTAGGTGCGGTCCGCCCCCCCCCCCTTAATCAAACCCCAAACAAGACTAAAATATGGTCAGTAAGTAAAAGGCAATTTATATTGGTAGCCCCCCCTAGGCATGGTAAACTTAGGGTGCTAAAATTTTCAAGCTCCATACGTTCGCTCTTGCAAGCTAAATTCTCTTTTTTCTTAGATTTATCGCATAAGTCGACAAAGTGACTCCTATTCATGTCCAAATAGTCAAAAGAAAACCTTACATATCCGAGTTGGGGTTGCTAAAATGTCCGCTCGCTGTCCTACATTATTAAGTATAAAGTATCATAAATTCATAATATATCCTACATTTTTAAACTTTTCCGTAAGTATAGGTTGACAAAGTAATTCTTACTAGATTTCTGTATAAATGTTCAAAAGAAAATTTAAACAATGCGGGGTGCAAAAATGATCGAGCTTGCTTCGCTCGCTGTACCATCCTCTGTTTGTCTGATGCTCTAGCTTTTCCGTTGTTGGCAATTAAAGTATCTCCTATTTATGTATCAATATTCAAAAGAAAACCTAACCTTTTTGAGGCAGCGTAAATATTTTGATGTTCATTTCTGGGCGGGGGCCCCATTTAGTTTTGCCGCCCCGGGCTCCCCACAAGATTAGTCCGCCACTGGCACTTAGTAGTCGTAATCGGCATTCCCTATTCTGATTTTGACTGCGAAGTGCAACTATTACCTAATTAAATAATATGTGCTCCTCGTTTGGATTCAGTAGTATTCATCGGTCAGATATTCGAGAAAGAGATCTGTATAACTGAGTCCTTACCAGATTCTCTCCTTTGTGTAACAGGCTAGTCAGAGGCAGCACTTGCAGTAGGTGGGGGTTGCGTAACGCCGGGCTCCTCTGTAAAGGGTGCAGCCGCTCTTCTTCCCGCCTCACTGCTAGGACATCGGGGTGGGGAGGCGGCAGGCTCCTCACTAGGCACGTGCATGTTGTTAGCAGGAACACCAGTGACTTCATTGTAAACAACTGCAAATGTTTGATAAATATGGATCAGCTGGTAATTGAGTAACACACTATCAATCGGAATCGGCTTCATTTTGACAGTTCAACAATATTCATTCCGTTATTTACGCTGTCGAGCAGACAAATTTTTCGAATATTATAGAGCAATTAATTAGCAATTTGCTTCAAAATAATTCAGATTCCGATTGATAGTGTGTTACGCAAATAGGGTGCTGGTTAATTTAGAAACATTTCCTTTTCCATCCACATCTGAAACATTAATGACATCACCGACATCACCCTATGTTGTCATAAACGTGTGACAAGTCTTGTAAAATACTTGTCAAAAACATGTCTTGTATAAAACGTGTGTATAAAACATGTGTCATATGTATTGACGTTGTTTGTTGTATTGTTAATTAAGAGGCATAATATATCACAAAATTGCGTTTAGATGTATTGAAGCGCGGCGACGCATCACATTATGTAGCAATTTGGTAGTTGTAGGTACCTACCTAATTACCTACGTTTATTTTTCAAAATATAAGAAAAAAATAATATAAGACTCAAGTCTTATTTTTTTTTCTTAGTTTAAAGTAAGTATGTTTTTTTAATTTCTTAGGAACTATAACGTTTATCCTGGTATAAATTTAAGTAAGTAATAATATTAATGTAGTAAGGATTTACATTTAATTCTGAGCGTTTTTAGTAGTTTTATGGTTTTAAATGGGATGTTTTATAGAGATAGGCGAGTAGATATTTCATACATATTTCAAAATTCTGAAGCCATTACCTATGGACCTAGGCATAGGTGGCATTTGGTGAAAAGGCGGGGTCAGATACGCTACGCTCTAAAAAAGTGGCGTATTTACGAAACACGTGACCCGTGACCAGTTAATGTGACAAAAGACAGATCAAAGACAAGTAGATATGTATTATTATAACCGATAATACCTAACGTAAGGTTTTGTTTGTTAAAATAGAACAATGCAATATTATTTTGTACAAATACGTCAAGAGGCGCATTATTTTGTCACGAGGCCGTCAAGTGCTTTTGTCATGAATCATAGTAATTACTTACGGTGACATGACCAGCTATTTGACGTGACAATTGCCTTGCTATTCAAAAAGTGGCATACAGCTAAAGTTCCTAGTTTCAAAGCTAAAGTTCCATTAATTAAAAACCTTTTAAAGTCGTTCAACTTTAACACTGTGATGACAGACTTCGTTTTGACTTGTTCCTATTTCACACATTGTGTAGGTAAATGAGGAAATGGTAAAAAAACCATGTAGAGGAAATTTTAATATTGCGCGCACATAGGCTTGTGCACTACAATCGTATGAAGATTCTTGAACTTTACGATTCAGTTTCGTGAACTCATCGATCTTGACGAGTATCAATCAATCTGCCTAGCCTTTTCCCAACTATGTTGGGGTCGGCTTCCAGTCTAACCGGATGCAGCTGTATTTTACATGGAGTGACTGCCTGTCTGACCTCCACAACCCAGTAACTGGGTAATACGATACCCCTTGGTAAGACTGGTTGTCAGACTTTCGGGCTTCTGACGACCCGTAACGACTGTCAAAGATCCACACACCCGCCAGCCGGCACCAACCGCCGGGACCAACGGCTTAACGTGCTTTCCGAGGCACGGAGGAGTCTCGGTATGTAAAGATGGCCACCCATCCACTGACCAACCCCGGCAAGCGTAGCTTAACCTCATGGATCGACCCGTGCGGCTGTTATTACTTAGTCACTATATGTAGGTACAAGTCTATACAGTAATTTTCCAAACACATGCAACTCATGCACTTGACACTAATAAACAACTGTTACTTCAAGTAATCGTAAGAGCAGCAACATACGGCTGACCGTTAGCAACACACACGTGCTTTCGGACAATGACTCAAGGTCGGCGAATCAAAACATAACATACTTTCAAACCATCAGCGGATTCTACGGACAATCCAATCGCAGCAGTTGGTCAATGTTAGAGAATGTACACATGTATATATACTACCTTTTACCTTTATGAGACTATATCAGCATACACGCCGCGTAAAATAAAATGGATGTTAGACGATCTTATTTGCTGTTGTTACTAAATTGCTACAAGACTAACAAAACAAACATGTCGTCAATGAGAACGTTGAGCAACAAATGTTGTTTTGGTTACTCAAAAAGAAGTTATTGCCTAACGTGACTGGATGAATTTGAATGCAAATAATCTGCAAGGAATGCACGTGTCCTTTCATTTAGAAGGTTGCGACATAGGTCAACAATGAAGGTACAGCTGACTTGGGTTAACAAATAATGTTTACACTTTGGACTGTGCACTTTGAACGAAGAGCTTCCAATTAATACTTAAAAGAGTTCTGACTCTCCGTTCACTATAGCACACCACTCCAGTCACTAACCAGAAACAATGGACAAGAACACACACAGGTAGTGCGTGATTTATATATGTAAACAAACATAGTTGAACACCGGAAATGCTTCTATTTAGGGAAATGTCATCAATGAATTCGAGTAAGATTGACTCAAGATTCCGTGAACGACAGGTAAAGAGTTACACTGTTTATCCACCGCACTAGGGCACTTCTACCTAACTCCGTCCGTCCATCCGTCTGACATAACAATCCATCAAAACAAGTGTAAGTATGTTTTTCTCGGACGGGAAAAAACACATAGGGAGTAGGGACGACTGTCGTATCGTGTTGTCATTCATACTTCATTCGGGCTCCGAGCCAATCATTCATCCGTAGGTGTACGAAACACCCGTAATGAAGGCCGAAACTACGGACTTCGTGCTTAGGGAGTAGACCCCCAGGAACGGGACGTCAACGAGAAAACAGATGACGGCGCCATAGTAAATGTACTGTCGGCACTGTCGCTACTTTGGCGCCGTCATCTGTTTTCTCGTTGACGTCCCAGGTGGAGTCTTATACATAAAAAACTAAAACGCTCTATAAACTTATTTTAGATAAAGAAGTGTTTTATCAATTTCTTTCGATTTATGATTTGAGTTTGAAGAAGAAGACAAAAAGAACTGTTCTATAACTAAAAAAAAATTCGTTGAATAAATGGAGAAAATTGCCTTGAATTATGCCTTTAAAAAAAACACGGCCGGATATTAAAATTGGTGGCGATGGTAAGTATATAATATATAGATACTACTCCACTAAGTGAAATAGACAACGTGACATAGAGGGTCATGGGCATTGATGAATACAGATAGAACCAATAAAACAAAAAGTAATTGTAAGAACTAATTGATTACAAAATAATTATTTTATCTAACTAAAGACATCAACGCCTATAAACTAATCCATTTTTTTTTTAAGATTTACTGTTTTATAAGTGGGGCAGTTAGTTATTTAAAACTATAATTAGGCATACGAAAAAAAACTGAAATTCATCACTACAGCTTACCTGAAAAATGTGAGAATCCTTTTTGGTTCAAACACAATTTACCGAAAACTGTATCGCAAATATTTGTCACAAATACCAACCAACACTCCACTATGGTACTGAACACACAAAACTTCGGGATTATAAATACTTAAGTATGTATCTATCGAAACTGGTGTCTTCGAGTGAGGCTGACCAACATTTGCAATGAGGAATCGCCAAGAGAGTGGTCACCGGCGCCTGCGACCCACCTCCACTGCGTGTGTTGCGGCAAACCTTGAGTATCATAATATTATGGCAACAATGTTCCGAAGCATTTCTTAAGATGCGCTGTTGGTACATACCTACCTACCTAAAAGTTTTCCAGGTTATATAGCATTATTCCTTTTTGTGACTTTCTATGAAAAGTTAGGGTTGCAATATGGTCAATAAATTAAAGATAGGAAGGTAAAAAGGATATTTGAATTAGGGTACGTAGTGTTTTGTTTGAAAAGACGTTGATTTAAGTAAACAATTTTAAAGACAATGTTGTAATGCTATGAAAAAAGAAAACAAACTTGTTTCTTTTGCCATCATAATAAAATATCATGTTTTCAGTAAATATTCCTTGACATTTATTGCAATCAGTTAGGTACGATTATGTTGCCTTTTATAAAATACAAATAAATAAACTACAATAAGTTATTGCAGACATTGCAGGTACTCACGAGCTAAGCATTGAATGAGCTTACGTAGTAAAAACGGAAACGATGACATGAATGATTCATACATCTAGGTATCTGCATAATCTGAACAAACCGATAGTCCTTTTAAATAAATATTAAGTATAATATTCATTGCCGTTATTTAAGGCGAGTAGTGCTGCCAACTAGCGCCACTATTGTGAAAGAAAATCATAAGTCTGGAGATATGGAACATTTTGATATTTCCTAGCTTCGAACCTAGGAAGTTTAGTGTTGATTTTTTTGATACAAAACATTCTACCTCATCTGACTCTAAATGTGAGCATAGGAAATTTCAAAATGTTCCATATCTCCAGACTTACGATTATTTCTCAATGCTGGCGCTATGTCTATCAAGGCAGTCGTGTCCCATGAAAAACGCGGCAAATTCAAAAATCTTACTTGTGTCAACACTGATAGGTATAGTACGCTGAAAACATGTTTGATACTGGAATTTTTGTAGATAAAAAATTTCTTTGGGTTAAATTAAAAAGTGCATTTCAATGTAGGTATTTATTAGTCACAATTAGAACTAAAATCAGAATCTAGAAATTCAATGCCTTCATAATAGAAATCACTGTCAGTATCATCACGCACAAAAATGATGAAGGGACTCCGTTTCGTTTATCCTGTCCCATACTTATATTTGTTTTCTACATTAATAGTGTGATCTGTGAATTTTCCATTAAATATATTTCTTTTCCATTCTTCTTTAAATTTCCATTAATAAAAATTAGATAATTGAGCTAAAAGTATAAAAATGCTGTAGCTTGTAGGACAGAAGTTGTGACAATCCGTTTGACAGATAATAGAATTGCCATTATAAGAAATCAGCTAAATGGTCGTGGGCCTTGACAGACTCTAGTTGCACTGCTCGCCTTAACTTTGTGATTCAAGGATTTTGTTTGCGCTCTACTAACTCGTAAAATTATTATGATTATTTTCGAATCAAAGGCTTAACGCTGAAATTGGACTTTCAATTAGAAAATATCCGTGAAATTCATAAAAAAAATATCATTCTCGAAAGCCATCACTCACACTGTGCCACTTCTGGATTACTTACTGTAAGACAAACCTAAATTTATTGGAATTCGAACTTGAGACCTCTTGATTGCAACCCAACTATTAGGCTGTTCGCTTAATGAAAGCACTTTAATAAACCTCAAAAAGCCCATAAATTATTTTTATGGCCACATCCACTCAATGATAACAGCTTGTTATTATGCTTCGGTATGCACTATGCAGTTGTCGATTTACATGAAAATGTCGTGTCTAGTGTGCATTGCATTTATTTTTCACTGATATTAAGATAGGTCAGATTAGCATGTAACATGCAAGCAAACATTATTACCTGAAGTACGTAGTACTATACTAATTGTTAGAGCGAATGCATACAGATTAATGTATCAACAGAGCTTTTACGTTTCTACGTAAGTATGTAGTATAAATTCCCAGCAAATGTTATTTGTGTGTAAATCTAAAGTTAATGTCACCGAGAGATTGTGAGAACCATTTTAGTTTATCATTTATCGGTATTATTTCCAAACTGTCAAAAAATTGTAAACTGGGTGAAATGGTTTAGGATAAGTTAGAATTATATGATCAACCTCGAGCGACCCGAGGGAACGACGCGCTATGAAAAACAATGCGTTAAATTGTAATAGTTTGTTGCAGTTCACAATTTTTCGACAGTCTAACGGAAGTAATACCGATAGATTATAAACTAACAAAGTTCATAATAAAGTTATACGGTGATGTTAATAAACGCAATAAAGTGTTGCCGCTTATGTACAAATATGAAATTACTCGTTGCGAGACTTACATGTTGCGAGACTTCAAATCAAAGGTAAGCAATAAAATCTCAATTAAAAGTATTTCAAAATTAATTCATTTGATGTAAAGTTACACACCTATGTAATTTTCAACTGATGTAATTTTACTGCATTTTTAAAATCCAAATTACGGCAGTGACCCTTCGCGAATTTATTAACACTATTAAAAGATAAACATTTTCTGATATAATTAGACCGAAGAAGGTAAGAAAAAAGGCTAGACCATAACACAAAATGCAGATAGGTATTTCGATATTTTTGTTTTCTTTTCTGCTGTGTTGTGCTATTTAAGTAACTACCTACATCGATACTAAGTACTAAAAGCTCCGTATATGTGCAGTGCCCTGCATAACCCGACCCCTCTTCCCTCTTCTTGTTTATAAAAGGGGTCATGTAATGCAGCACTGACCGTACTAAAAACTATAAACAGCGACTCGTCTATCTATAATAGCGTAGTTATATTGTTACTGATATCAGATGCGAAAATAACTAACCGTGTCAAAATATATATATTTACTTACTAAAATAATATAATAACATGTGTAATCTGAATATGAATGTTACGCATAACAGTTTCATTGTCTCATGCAGATTAGTTTACGCAAGAGCGCGTGACCGACGACGGAGCCTGCGCGGGCGCCTGCCGCCGGCGTCGTTTAGACGCGATGGAGAAAGGACGTCAGTACCGGTACTGACCACCTGACTAGACTCTGTGGATGTAATAACATGGTGTTGGTAATGTTACAATTATTTTGACGTAATTTCTGCTCGCCTGTGGAAATAGTTCAGAAGCTACTTATTGCATGAGTTCAATCAAAGTGCTGAACGCAACTTTGACCCATGTTTCGTTGTATAGCTTTAAGTAACAGAAAGATTATAAATTGTGTAAACAAGTAGTAGGTACCTAACTTTACGCAGATTCTGTATAAGGTAGAATGTGCTGAAAAGTATAAAATATCAACTGCTATCTTGTTTCCCTTTCTTATCTGAAAATAATAGGTCGTGGAAAAAGTTTTTTCGTTTCCCGCTACTTTTCAACTGTTTTTCTGTCCGCCAAAGTGAATCTAACTAATAACTCTGGGCGCCTTGTTACGGATAAAGACGATGGAAAAAGTGGAGCAAGATCTTAGTACCTTTTTTTTTTTTTTTTTTTTTTTTTTTGAGGGTGGGAAATCATCAAATAACTTCTCCCGCTCTGGGTGGAGCGGGAGGGCGTGTCAGACTTTTACTGACTAAAACCCACCCGTGTTCCTTCAGTTGCCTATGCCAGGGCCGCGGTAACCCTTTCAGACGACCCGCGACCCCAGCGGCGTCGGCCCTATTGGGCCCCGTCACTTGCTGACATCTCTTTGAGGCGCGCGTGGAACACGACGCGCCGTCGACTCGGGCCTGGTCCTTACCGGACGGCGAGCTACCCGCTGCTCACCGTCCGCAGGCCCGCGCCTACGGTGGCCGGAAATCGCCCCGCGATTCCCGCCGCCCAGGGCGTCTCCTGCGGCGACTGAGGGCGTGAGGCTGCCTCTCCCTCACGCGTTCCGCCTCCTCCTTCGCGAGCATCACTGCTTCGCAGAAGGAGGTGACGGCCTCCCATGCACTCTCGCTCCGCACCATGGCCTGGACCAGGCTCGGACGCGAGAGATCGCCGCCGCCGATCGCCTCCGTGAGAACACGGCGGTGCTCTGCCCAAGCCGGGCAGACCTCCACTGTATGCTCCACCGTGTCCTCCGGGCGATCCACACAGTGGAAACACCCGGGCGTTTCCTCCCGCCTTATGCGAAACAGGAACCTCCCGAAACAACCGTGTCCGGTGAGGACCTGCGTCAGGCGGAAGGTGAGGACGCCGTGGCGCCTCTCTAGCCACTCCTCAAAGAGGGGACTTATCGCCGCTATTGTGGCGTGCCCAAGATCTTAGTACCTAGGCCTAGTTATGACATAGCTGAAGTGTTAGGGGTTGACCACAAAACAGTTTTGACCCATTTGGCAAATGGAAAATGAAACATAAAAAAACTATGAAAAAAAAGTCTTGAAATTGTGTAAAAATGCGAAGAACTTTTTCCCAGACTTAATATTTGAACCCGAAAATGCATTCAACTCATTTGGAAAAGGCCAGTAATATAGTGCGTATTGGACTACAATCTTTATCATCTTCTTTTGAACGACACATGGAACAGATATTCATTGCAATATCAAAGAGGTAAAATTCCACATATTATAAGTGAATGTGGGCGGAATCGGAGATGGTCAAATTATTTGGCAATGGGTTTTGCAATTATGTTGCGAGTCCGATCGAAATGCCTACACCTATGATAGTAAGCTGCTCGATCTGTAGTCATGTGACTAGCTTTCAGTTTCGTCAATGTTATTTTCCAGTTTAATTTAAACCATTATTTATTTTTATGACGGTCATTCTTGCAAAAATTTTAATGTAAATCTAGAATCAGAATTACGCACAGACCGAACTTGAATCGAGATTCCTTAAACTTGTTTTTCGTGTTTTTGTCTTCTGTCGACTAAACGTACAGCTATAAATAATGTTTTATCGTTATAAAATCAATAGACACTAGTAATACACGAGAAGAATCGATAAATCACTGCAATTAACCTCACAGCAAAGCTCGATGTTATCGTCAAATAGAATATTTAACAACTACCATTTACTTTCCCATAGGTAAAGACCATTTAAAACAAATCAAACTCATTGCTTGGTTGGAATAGTACTCGTTAAAATCGTTTGTTATAGTTAAAAAAAACTGGTCAAACCAGGCGTATAATGGATATAAATTCACAAAGTTCGTATGAATTTGCATATCGTCGTCGTATACGCAGGAGAGCTCCGGAACCGAACCGGCTTGAGATACTAAAGGCGAGTATGAAGACAGTCAGCAAGGAGTACTGCGAGGAGTCCTCCATTTGCGGTCTGAAGCATCTTGTTGACAAAAACACTCCGTTCATTGAAAGGTATGTGGTCATACGTGAGAGTTACTTTGCGGAACAGGTGGGTTAACATTTTAACACTTATGTAGGTACCTCCTTGGATTATTCCTCGTTACTGAGTTGCAGATAATCTTGTCATGAACTTGTTCAGCTGGTAAGGTGTGTTGCCGCAATTACCTACTATTACAATCTTGAAGTGGAAAGGCATATTAAGTACATCACTTGAGTTAACTTTCTTCTAACTAAGGCGTAAAAGTAAGAAACAAGCACAAAACTGTATCATCAGCGCCATCAGAGGCATTTGTGACGACTCTACGACTTTGTGTTTGTGTCTTTTGGCTAACTGTCTCTTTGGCAATCACACTAATATAATAAAGGCCGAAAGGCGAAAGTTTGTGAGTGTGTGTGTGTTTGTATGTTTGTTACTTCTTCACTCTCAAACAGCCAGACCGATTTGGATGAAATTTGGTATGTAGATAGTTTATATCTTGTATTAACACATAGACTACTTTTTATCCCGGTCTACGCATGTGAAACCACGGGGCTCAGCTAGTAACCTATAACCACGATTGTTGTAATTTGTCGCATTATCTAAAAATGTTCTTATGTTATTGATTTCACCTACATCCGTTCACGTCCTTATTATCTACTCTAAATTATGTTTTTCTCTTTTCGTTGTTTGTAATATTATACATACTTACAGGGTTGCTATGAGCGAGAGGCATTAAATTAAACCACATATACTTACTTTATATCATTTTCAGCCTCTATATTAAAAATCAGTTATATAGAAGCAATACTTTATTTTTTAGTTTTTCTTTGTTGAAACATGATGTATCTGCCCTAACAGCTGACTAAGTGCCTACGCATAGTTATTTACGGTGATACACCTTTTTTGACGCGACGTTGCCGTTTCGGTACGCCAGGTCAGTGGAAATCTCTACAAAAGATGTTTACATTTTAATTCGATTACTAAGCTATTTTATTTGTTGGAAAAAGTTCTTTCTTATTTTTCTTTTTAGGGTTTCGTACCAAAATGGTAAAAAAGGAACCCTTATGGTGTCACTCAGTCTGTCTGTCTGTCTGTCTGTCTGTCTGTCTGTCTGTCTGCCTGACTGTCTGTCTGTCTGTCTGTCTGTCTGGGCATGTGGGGTATCATATGAAAGAGCGCTGTTTGCACATTCTCAAACATTTTTTTTCTTTTTTTTAGGCCGTATATTTTTCGACTTCTGATGAAAAGTGTAAAAAAAATACCGTTCCCCCCCTTATCTCCGAAGTTTGCAAAGAGAAAAATCTGAAATAATTCTATGTGATAGAAGTTTATGTAAAGATTACAGGAAAAATAAAACGATGTCTCTAAATAGCACACTTTTTCAGAAATCGGAACGGAACCCTCGGTGCGCGAGTCCGACTCGCTCTTGACCGGTTTTTTTTTTTAATAGCACCTAATATAGTATATGTGGTTTAATTTAATGCCTCTCGCTCATATCAACCTTGTATACAACACTTTACACTTTCTTATTTTACAGAATCATTTGGATCATAACACTAGTGGTTGGCCTGATCTGTTCCATATCCTTGGTGTGGATGACGTTCAATAAGTACTATAGCGCGCCGCTGGTGACAACACAACTGCCCGAGGGTGTCTCCGTCAGCAAGATCATATTCCCTGCCGTCGGCATCTGCACTAACAACAGGATCAGCAGGCGAGCTGCTGCAGAACTTGCCGAGAAATTGTAAGAGGACAAAAGAAGCATTTACGAGTGGGTAGTCAAATCATTACTGTTTTAAACAATATGTTTATTAAATAAAATGCTTTGCATTCTTAAAATGTTTTTTCGACGAATTGTTGATAGCTGTCAAGGTACGATTCTGAACTATAAATGTAATTTTAGATAGGTACTTACAGTTTTCGTCGAAAAAACATTTTAAAGCGAAAGCGCCAGGGTAGCCCGCGAAATTCATAATTTCTTACGTTTTTTGCAATTTGTAGGTCAGTGTGAGCTTGTATGTGGATTAAAATATGATTGGCGGCCGTAGCTACTATGGCTTTACAGAATTATAATCATTAGAATCAGCAATACAGCTCCATTTATCTCAAACCTCATGATTTCATGAAATCGCTAGATTTGAGGTAAATGCTAACTTATGGAGTTGTATTGCTGATACTAATGATTATAATTCTGTAAAGCCTTATTAGCTACGGCCGCGAATCATATTTTAAAGCTCAACATACAAATTTTGAATTTCGCGGGTTACCCTGGCGCATCAACCTTAAGAATGCAACTAAAGCATTTTATTTAAGGTTGATGCGACAGGGTAGCCCGCGAAATTCAAAATTTCTTACGTTTTTGCAATTTGTAGGTCAGTGTGAGCTTGTATGTTGATTAAAATATGATTCGCGGCCGTAGCTAATATGTCTTTACAGAATTATAATCATTAGAATCAGTAATACAACTCCATAAGTTAGCATTTATCTCAAATCTAGCGATTTCATGAAATCATGAGGTTTAAGATAAATGCTAACTTATGGAGTTGTATTACTGATTCTAATGATTATAATTCTGTAAAGACATATTAGCTACGGCCGCGAATCATATTTTAATCAACATACAAGCTCACACTGACCTACAAATTGCAAAAAACGCAAGAAATTTTGAATTTCGCGGGATACCCTGGCGCTTTCGCCTTAATAAACATACTTCTGTGTATAAAAGTAATGATTTGACTACCCACTCGTAAATAAAAAGTAATCGGCATTGTTACCTCGGAACATTTGTGGTTGCAGGCAGTTAATTTTTTTTACAAATTTAACACCTGCCTATCCTTCTCAAAAGATCTCTAGTACTATATACATTGCGTTTCTCAGACTAAATTTAATTATTTAGTCTGAGAAACACAAATTAGATAGCAGAGATTTCTAATTGCTACAAAGATGTTGAAAAAGAAATAATAATCGTGTAGGTACTAATTAATGCAAATAATTTAAAAAATTTAGGGTAAACTACCCATGGCGTATTGTTCATATTATTACCGTAAAATTTTTCTTCATTACAGACTCAAAGCGGAGCGCAACCAACATTACACTAAGAAGGATATGATGTCCCTTCTCTTCGGGCTGGGTCAGCTGTACGGACTAGGCGCTGTAAACTTCAAAAACGTGTCGCCAATCAAACTGCACGACGCTTTAGGGGAATATGATGTTCATGAGCTGATGCGAAATGTACGTTTTATATACCTATCTTTGTAGCTCATTATACCTGCTAGGACTATTTGCTAGTATCCATTAGCATTGGTTTTAGTTCTTCTTAATCCACAGCCAAGGCCAATGCGATACGTATCCATTTGTAGACCATACAATGAATCGACAAATAAAATTAAAGTCCTAACCAAGCTAACCCGTCTAAATAAATATTGATTAACCACCGTACAAAGTAAATCTGTTTGCTTTTACATTAACATCTACGTTCGTTGCCTGCAGTTAACACCTCGGTGTGAAGATGTTTTGGTTCGCTGCGTTTGGAACAAAAAGGCGAGGAATTGCCTAGATCTGTTTGACTTTCGTCTGACTATGAATGGTTATTGCTGCACTTTTAACTATTTACGAATCTACGATACTTTGTTCCAAAGGTAAATATTTGAAAGCCTTCTATATCATTTATTTATTAACAACTAGCTGACCTGACAGACGTTGTCTCCAAATTTCTATAATTCATACAAAATTACCATAGAAAATGCACTTTCTGTTTTCCCGAATTTTACAATTTTCCCGGCTACTTTTCCAGTTTTTCTTTTCATAAGAACCTTCCTGGGATATTTGAAAAAAAAATTGCCGGATTGGTACAGCCATTCTCGAGTTTTGCGCTTAGCAACACATTTAGCCATTAATTTTTATTTAGATAGATTATTTGTATATTTACATTTATTATGTTGTTTGCAGTAAAACCAGCAGCTCAAGAAGCATTGATATGTACAGGTACGGAAACAAATCATTCTTTGACTTCGATCAGGGACTCAGAGTTTTGTTACGACTTAATGAAAGCGACGACTTTTTCTATAACATACCGTTACAAGGGGCTCAGGTATTGGCTTACTTATATATTTTTTAAATATATTTGTGTGAAAATAAATGTGGATAGAAAATGTTTCTTTTCTTGCAGCTACAGTTCTCAGATGCATACGACTTTCCTGATTCGCCAAGTGGAAGCTTCGCTATGCAAATCATTAGTCCTCGTGTAGAAGTAAGAATAAATACTATAAACATAGACTTATAAAAAAAAGATGGACTCCGCGCTGCGCATATCGAAAGTGAAGCACAGTAAGTATGCCGGGTCCGTTTGTACAAACACGCCTCGCGCACACATTTACATCATAGTATGCCGACCGGCCGCCATTACGTGACACGAGCGACGGCGTCTTTGCAGGTACTCAAATCACGCACACGTAGATCGGTAGGGTGCTTCACTTTCGATATGCGTGGCGCGGAGTCCATCTTTTTTTATAAGTCTATGACTATAAATCATAAATCTTTAGATACCTTAGCCCGCATCACGAAATATAATATTTAGTAGTCAGCTCAATGAATTGTAAAAATTTACTTTCCACTGCGATGAATCTATCTATTCGCACGATGAATTCTTTAAAACTCATTGATGTGTAAGTTTAACGTTATAGATGACGGTGATGGTAACAGCGAGCTTCACAGAAGCGTCCCGAGACATCCAGCACGTGCCAATTAAATTGAGGAAATGTAGATTCTATGATGAATCGTCGAACGAGAGGTCGCTGCCGTCGCGTAAACGTTAAGTTTGTGTCAAAAGTTATAATTATTTGATTTAAATTAGAAATTATAAGTTTACCACCTCTTTTTAAGTTTCAAAGTGAACATTAACTCCTAAATATATAATACGAGTGTTATCTTCAAATTATATTCAGTCTGGGTTAGTAATGTTAAACTCACAAGTGAGTGTGGACATAAACAAACAAGAGTAAAACTACGATTGTTTTGAAGCAAGGTATGACAATTAATTTCCAAATTAACCAGTGCTCGTTGTGTTATTGATCAAACATCATAATAAAGTGCATTTGTGTGATAAGATAAATCTAAGGACGGTTATTTTTCACACATTTAAAAAGTGCGCAGTGATAGCGCCACAGGTGGCCAGTAGCCGCACTAAGATTTTGAGCTGTTTCATCGACTGATTTAAATAGCCATCTAGCGTCGAGTAGCGAAACGCAGTGACAGCGCCTCGGGTGCACCAAATTTAGAACTGTTTTATCGACCGACAACACGCCATCTAGCGTCGAATTGCAAAACGCAGTGACAACGTCTCGAGTGCACCAAATTTGTAACTGTTTTATCGACCGACAATACGCCATCTAGCGTCGAGTAATTAAACTAATAATAGCCCATGTTTCAACATATTGAGCTTACGCTACGCGATTGTAACAGACTTAGCATACGCTACGTAAGCGAAATAGTAAACAATATCTTCAGAAAGCGAAATTACTGGGCAAGATGGACAATATAACTGTACGCAATAAATTGATAAGATCACAATCACAAATAGACTTATCATCATCTTCAACTAGCAAAGACCTATTGAATTCTACCATGTTCGATTCTACTGTGATGAGCATTCAGAGTGATACGCAAAACTACGATCAGCCATATTTGGAGGATCTGAGACGAGAAATAAATGAAATTAAAGAAAAATTAAAGGTTGCTAATAATGAAATTAATAATCTTAACTGTCAAAATACTCAGCTGATGCAGGTCACACAGGATCAACAACGACAAATAGAACTTCTGAACAAAATTACCTGCACTAGCCCACAGCGCAAAATCAACTCGTCTTCGTCTCCCATCTCGAAACGAATACTAAGTATGAGAGTAAATAGTCCCCGCCACTCTCCTCTGCGACTTGCTAGAAGCACATATACATATAATAGCCCCAGCCCTCGTTCAGCCCAGCACGATAATATAGATTGCTTTAAAGCTGTTCAGTCGGAAAGCAAGCTTTGCAATGTAGACAAAAAAGTTTGTAGAAAACCACACTGTGCTATGAGTACCGCACCGGTTGTGACTCAGAGTAACAAACACAAAGTAATCATACTAGGTGACGGGCAAGGTCGGGGACTCCGCACCATTTTACAAAACCTACTTGGATCTGATTACAACGTGGTATCTTACATAAAACCAGGTGCTGTATTGAGTAAGATCCTAGAGTACCCGAATACTGAAATAGGCACTCTAACAAAAAGCGACTACGTCATTATATTGGGCGGATGCTGCGATAAAAACCCTCTTGATATCGATATAAATTTACATCGTTGGTTATCGTCAACTGCAAATACAAATGTCATTATAAGTGAAGTACCCAGTAACAGGTTTCTTAAGGAATCAAAAATCAACTATTTATTACGATTTATCTGTAAGAAATATAAAAATGTATTGTTTATGGACATGAATTATGCTAGGTTCTCACCAAGTAGACGCAATCATGTACTAAATCTTGCAAGGTCGTTATTAAAAGAAATATTGTGTATTCATTACCATTTCAAAGCATCGCAGTACGAACAGATGTGTCAATTTAAAAATAAAAAGTGTTTTGAAAGTAAATACGTGCAAGTTAATTTAAATCTGGACCAAAGTGTAATAAATAGAACTAATACAGACTGTATAAACGAATCAATCAATGAGCACGGTGAATCAGGATGTAACAAAATTGAAAACCCAAACTCGAATAATTTATTTCGTTTATAAATTTGTCACTATCCTTCATCAGAACATTAACGGATTGCTTAATAAATCTGATATGCTCTCTGTCTGTATTAACGATTTGGCTACACAGAACAATCCTGTTGACATACTTTGTATCACTGAACACAACATGACTGACGGTGACGAAGTATATGTAACAATACCAAATTATAAACTTGCGTCTTACTATATGAGACATAGCAGACACGGCGGCTCCTGTATATTAATTAAAAATAATTTGAAATTCAGAATTCTTAATGACATCACCAAGCTTTCTATATGTAACACAATAGAATGTTCTGCAATTGAGCTGTTGGAACATCAAATAGTTGTTCTATGCATTTACAGGCCACCTAACAACTCCGCAGGCACTATAGACAGCTTTTTCACAACTCTTAATAAAATATTAAATAACGTTTGCAAACACGGTAGAAAGATCGTAATGTGCGGAGATTTCAACATAGATACTTTAAAGCATACAAAACTTTCCGTCGAATTTACAGAAATCTTAACCAGATATAATTTAAAACTAAAATTCAATCAAATAACGAGATTTGCTAGTAAAACGTGCATAGACAACATAGCCCATAACATAAGAGCTTGTAAAGGCACTATGAAGGAATTAGCGCTATCAGACCATAATGCGCAAATAGCAAAGGTTCCAGTTAAAAAGACCTGCAATATAAAATACTGGTTTATATTAAAACGGGACTACTCTCAAGGAAACAGAGCAATATTTATAAAATATTTAAATCAGCTAACCAATAGTGACGTTTATAGTTGCTTGGATGCGAATACTGCCTATAACATATTCCATGATAATTTCACTATGTTATATAATCTCTGTTTTCCTATTAAGAAAGTCAAGTTACATAACAGATCTAGACCGAAATGGATTTCACGTGGATTAAAAATATGTAGCAAACGTAAATGTCAACTACTGTGGCAATATAGGCATAATCCAAATCAAACCACTAAAACTGCTTTCAAAGCATATGCAAAGAGATATAAAACTATAATTAGGCTTACTAAAAAATCTCAAAACGACCACTTTATTAAATCTGCTCTAAATAAAAACAAAGCTACCTGGAAAGTAATAAATGACATCAAAGGGAAGTATCCAAATGAAGGTGTGGCTCAATTAATTATAAATGACGTAACCATTAATAATCCTCAAGACATTGCTAATTCGTTTAATGACTTCTTTCTTGACATCAACAAAAATAATACTAGTGTTCCCCAAGAATCATCCAATAAATTGACATATAATTCCGATTCAATCTTTATGTTACCGACTATACCTGATGACATTAACAAAATAATAATTGCTCTAAAAAATAAAAATAGTGCCGGTTATGATAATATTACGACAAATATTGTTAAAGATGTAGCCCATATTATATCTGAACCACTTAGCTTCATTATCAATCTATGTATAGAAGAAGGCACTTTCCCAGAAAAACTAAAAATATCGGTTATCAAGCCAGTGTTGAAAAAAGGAGACAAAACTAACATAAGTAATTACAGGCCCATTGCATTAATACCTATTTTTGGGAAAATCTTTGAAAAGGTGATGTTTAACTGTCTTTATAATTTCTTTGAGGCAAAAAACATCTTAGCGCCCAATCAATATGGTTTCAGAAAAAACAAATCCATAAATGTAGCAGTCTATAACTTCTTACAGAAGGTAATGGTTAACTTGGATAAAGGGTTGTCAGCTGTCGCATTATACATGGACATGTCGAAAGCTTTCGATCGTGTCGATCACAAAATCCTCTTAAGGAAATTGTATGTATATGGTGTAAGAGGAAATGTGTACAAACTCATTGAATCATACCTTAGCGACAGACAACAATTCACAGAAGTAAGGAGGATAAATCTTATTACTAAAACAGAAGAACTATATGTATCTGAATCTAGAATAGTTGAATTCGGTGTTCCTCAAGGGACTATTGTTGGCCCTCTGTTCTTTCTCATCTATATAAATGACATGCCTTCGGTAACAACTCATGACATTACACTGTTTGCTGATGATAGCACCGTTTTATTTGCTAATGATAATTCAACTGATTTAGAATCTGACATTAACCAAACAATATTATTGATTATAGACTGGCTTAGAGTAAATAATTTAATGATTAATATTGATAAAACTAAAATAATGAATTTTAAAATACGAACCCGACGTACAGGTGCTTTAAAAATTCATTACTTAGATAGTGACATTGAGGAAACAGAAGTAACGAAATTTCTAGGACTACATATTGACCACAAACTTAACTGGAAATCTCATATTGAGCACGTTTGCAAAAAGCTGGGACAATTTTCATATGCATTATATAGATTAGGGAAAATAGCAAATCGGAGTACTTTGCTAGCAGCTTACCATGGTTACGTTGGCTCTATTCTCCGATATGGTGTAATATTTTGGGGCAACAGTACGGAAAAAGAGCGCGCTTTCATTGCTCAAAAACGCTGCATCAGGGCTATATTCAACTTATGTGAAACTGACTCCTGTAAGCCATTTTTTAAAAACAATAAATTATTAACACTACCATGCATCTATATACTTGAGGCAGCAGTATTTGTTAAAAACAATATCGACATGTTCAATTACTACACGCGTATACGGCGTAAGGATAAACTACGCACACCAGCCAGTAAAACGCACCTAATGCATGAGAGCATCTTTTGTTCAGCTTCTCGCATCTTTAACAATATACCGGCGCCTATCAGAACAATTATGAAAAATGAGAATTTTAAAAGGACTCTCCATGATCTGCTAGTAAACAAAAGTTATTACTCTGTAAAAGAATTTCTATCCGACAAATCTTTGCTAAAATATAGTCCCACCCAGTCGTGATGTGTTCAATAACCATAATGTATTATGCACTATAATCTATTTTTATTTTATATTATGGTTTTTGTGATTTATTATTTTGGTTTGTTGTGATTAATTTTATTTTTTGAATTTTATGTGTATAATTTGACATCCTTCCAATTTTAATTTGTTATCCTTTTTAATTTTTTTTTTAACCTTATATATGCAATTAATTTTATTTTCTATATAATAATTTGAATTTGACATCTCCATTAATGTGTTCCCTTTTGGTTTTTTTTTTTTAATTTTTGCAATTATTGTGTTAAATTTAAAAAAATATATATATATAATTTGTAACAATGTTAATATATTAGCTTGTTTAAATGTAATTATTATTATTGTATGCCCTACGGGCGGGACATAGCTGATCAAAATTTTCAAATATTTAAGAACTGTACTATACATACCTATGATCCACAATAAACTTTTGATTGATTGATTGATTGATTGATTGATTGAATCGTCGTATCTCCCGTTTTACACGTACAGTGACTGCATGCTCAAATGTAGAATGCATTTTCTATTAGACAATTGTAACTGCACGCCGTTCAATATGCCGAAGATGAGATCTGCTAGAACGTGTAACATGAAAGACGTGCCTTGTCTTAGAACCTATTATTGTAAGTATTTTACGACTTTTGAATATCGTTCTCTAGCCAGAAAGGGCTGAGCAGACGCATATACTAGATATACATGTTTAAGTTGATTCGATACGATCATCACCATAATTTATGTACCTTCACATTTTCAGCACAATCCATATCTGTTCGTCCAAACGACAATGATCATGTTCCAGAAGAGTTAGAGCTGGACGCGGTCAACGGAGGCATCGACTGTCCAATGTGCAACCCGACCTGTTCCAAGACAGCTTACAGCTATGACTTCAACAATGTGCTCATATACCCGGAGTACCTCAACACCGTGCCCGACAGCGAACGAGATGATTGGCTGTAAGTTCTATCTTTCAGCTCCGTAAACTAAAGTGACCCAAAAGTTTTGCAGCAACATAATTTTCTGTTGCTGTCATAGTTGTCTCTCCGTGGTTGCTGTCGTTACGGAAAACAAGTTTCACACATTTCCTGAATGCGATGTGGCCAATAACAGAAACAGACTCGGCTCCAGACCTGAGTGAAATTACTTAATGCTAACTTGTTTCTTTTCTAATTAAAAATGAGTTTTACAATTTGGTGAATCATAATGTCTTCTTTACTCGTAACTCTTAGGGCCTGTTTCACTACCCATGATTAAGTTCCTAATAATTTACTTAGCAGATATTTTCATACTTGATTCTGTTCCATTTTTGAATTTATTTGGTAAGTAGTGGCTATTCGGACATCGTGAAATAGGACCTAATTGCATAAATTAAACACAACATTGAAATTATTACTTAAATATTAGATACCTACCAGAAATAAAAGAACAGATTTTTAAAGAGGACAATTTATTCGCATTTCATTGATATAAAAAACTAAAATGTGTAAAAAACTTAGACTACCTATTCAAATTCATAAGCTAGGTAAGTACAATCAACCAAAGTTACATCCTCACTATTTTATTTTCGAATCTCAAAAGTTTTAAAAGTGCAGCTAGTTATGGGACTCTCGTTTTTGAAAGAAGCTTTTTCGATCCGCGATTTGGGGCTTCCATCCTTTTGCAGCCAAGTCTTCATTTTCCCGACAGCCACGGTAGGCCCTTGCAACTGTCCCACCACAGTACCTTGAGCAGTGTTCATCACCCATCCCTTGAGACCCAGATCGCAGGCTCTCTTTTGAGTATGTTTCCTAAAGAAAACGCCTTGCACTTTGCCGAAAACTTCAAAGTCTAGAGTTGTATAATTAGCATCTGCCATACCTACTGATACAAATTATTATTTATACGAATTGTAATAAAAGGTCAGAAAAAATCTAGAAATATTTGAGGAATGCAAAGAGTCAATATATTACTGTCAACTTCACATTTTGTCAGTGTTGTTTGTTGATATCGTTGCTCGGGAAACGAAAGATAAGGGCGTCGTTCATGCCTGTTTATTGTGAAGGTTGTCATGGAACTAACATGTAGAGGCTAATAATGAAATCTATATAATATAAAATCTAAATATATAAAATGGTAAACTGACAGACTCACTCACTGGGTGATATATCAACGCACAGCCCAAACCGCTGGGTCTAGAGATTCTAAATTTGGCACGTAGGTTTCTTATGAGGTCTAGGGGAGCACTAAGAAAGGATTTTTCAAAATTCAACCCCTAAGGTAGTGAAACAGGGGTCCAAAGTTTGTATGAAAAATCTTATTCCTTGTGTTAATAGACTTGAAACTTGGCATAAATATTTATCTAAGTATATTATAAAGTTTGTTATTTTTAGTTTTCCTAAACTACCCCTCAGGAGGGATTAGGGGTTTCAAAGTTTGTATGGAGGAATTAATAACGCGCAGTCCGATTAACTCGAAACTCAGTACTTAGTTCTTGAGACTAAAAATTAAGAATAACGTTATCAGGGTTTTTCGAAAATCTACCCATAGTTGGGTGAAAAGTGGTAGGCAATTTTACAGGGCAGGTTTTACTGCGGGGCTTGATTAACTCGAAAAATGGTGTAGGTAAATAATCTTTCAGTCAAGTTACGGAAATATCCCAAACGATTTTTTGAAATTGTATCCCTGTAGGGGTGAAAACAGGGAATGTAGTTTATATGAAAAATCTTATTTATTTGGTTAATAATTACTTGAAACTTGGCACAAATATTTGCCTAAGCAAGTACAAAGTATGTCATTAATAGTTTTCCCCCAGAGGGAAGGGAAGAGGGGAAGGGGGGAGGGGGTGGTGAAGAGGGAAAGGGGGAATGGTAAGGTGTGGTGAGAGGGAGGGAGGCGAGGGTTGGTGAGGAGGGGTAGGGGGAGGATTATGGGGAGGGGGAGAAGGGGATAGAGATAGGAGAGCATAGTGAGGAGGAAGGTGTGGAGAAGGGAAGAGGGGGTGGGGAGGAGTTGGTGAGGGTATAGGGGGAGGGGAAAGCGGTGAAGGAGGTGAGAGGGTGTGAGAGGGGGAGAGGAAGTTAGCAGGAATGGGCATCTAGCTTCAACTTTCTGACTAACTGACCGACTCTTAGACAATTCAAAAGTGCCTGTAATTGGTTTAATAGAAATAAATGCTTTGAGTTTGAGTTTGAGTTTGGAAAGGGATGTGGTGAGGGGGGAGCGTGCGTGCGTCGGAACTGACACAAACACTTTTTTTGTTTGTTTGAACGCGCTAATTTCTGGAATTACCAGTCGGGCTTTAATTTTTTTTTTTGCATTTCATAGGCCAATTCTTAAGGAAGGCTGTGCCATATTTAACATCAAACCAGGGCCTCAAGTCTGCTATTACAATAGTGTCAGAATCATTGATTTCATAATTGTTGATTTTGACAAGTTTGGTAATCTACTAATATAATGGCGTCATAATGGCGTCATTATGACTTTCCAATGGTCAACCACTGACACTCCATTGTATGAAATTATGAGTTTAGCAGATTACGAACTTTTAGCAAAATGACAATGCAGTGACAATGGGATCGTGTTGGAATGTAAAAAATAGCAGACTTGGGGCTTAGGACTCTTACTTAGGTGCAGAGCAAAAAGAAAAAAAAGTCAGAAGGAACGCTAAGCGAAACGCGAAAACGAAGTATTTAATAGCGCGGGCAGGCAATGTGATGCGACGGGATGGGTTGGGGGAACAAGAAATTTCACGCGGACGAAGTCGCGGGCAGAAGCTATCTCAATATTTTTGTTCCTGTGGCATATTTTCCGACATCCACGCGGGCGAAGCCGCGGGTAAAAGCTAGTTCATTTATAAAGTTCATAGAAAATGCCTTTTAAATAATTAAAAATATGATTGTAATTTAGTATAATACCTAAACGTGAACAAAGATACTCCAAAGTATCTCACGTGGGAGGAACCATATTTTACTGAAACCATCTGCAAATGAAACAACTCCAGAGAACAAATATAGGAATATAGGCACTTTGTTATACGAAGCACGTTGGTTACGTTGAATACATTTGTTCTGAACAAGAACAATGGCGTTTGTTGCAGGCAAGGCGTGAATTACACCGGAACCTCGCAAGTTCACGTGAAGTACGCGAGGGATGTAGCCGACTGTTACGGGCAGAATGTTATTATGAAGTGGTTCGATTTGATTAGTAAGTATTGTTTATAACACATTTGCTCGTAAAGGGTCTCTTATTCCACGAATTTCAATATCGTAATGTATGTCATTACGTACTTGTGCGTAATTGTAATGTAAAACGCACAGGTTTCTTTTTAATTAGGTATAGGTAACGTAATTTATCAAGATGCTCCGTCTAAAACGAAAGGTACTTTTTAAATCTTAGCAAAGAGTTTTTATGTCAGAAAAGTGGTCAACATTTTATGAATAAAATTAACTTTGGGAGATAAAATAAAAAAATAAACATTAATTAAATTAAAGAATTAATTCTTTAATTTAATTAATTTTGACAATAAATTGCAACAACAACAAACAAAAACAAAAAAATATTAATTTACTTTATTAGTAATACTGGCTGTTTTTGAGACTTTGCTTTAAAAAAAAAGCGCTGATGCGCGCGCATCGCTAATTTGTGAAATGTGAACAAGTAAAAATTATTCCGCGCGCTTTTTCTTTTCGCTATATTAGTCCAGTAAAAATAGATCGATTTGTATGGAGTAGATTGCAATAAATGCTCTTTGGGTGATAATTCAGAATTAAATATATAAATAGCTGAAATACATAAATTGACAATAATCCCCGATATTTTTTTTATATTTATTGAGTTATTAGCAATTATAGCAATAACATTAAATTTAAGTGGGAACAAAAAATGGACCACTGGTGATTTTGTACATGACTGCTCCTTTTCAAAAGTTTTAATTATGGAAATAATTATCCCCGGTCAAAATCAACATATTAAGTACCATATTGACTATTTTATATAAAATAAATGATAAATTCAAAACAGTAATTGCCTAGAGAGTGAAATTTTGTCAAAGTATTTAAATAGTTACTACAAATAACTAGGTAAATTATCACCAAGGTGACTATTATACTTTTTTTTCGTGAAGTTAAATTTGTTTTTAACCCTTGTACATTAAAGACACCCAGGATATTTTTATGAATCTTACTACCAACAATTTTTGTCTACTCAAATTGTAAGGAATCCCCTGAATATCTGTAATGCATTTCTAATAATTAAATGAAAATCAAACACTCGCGAGAGGGTGCGCGCGGGCGGCGGGCGGGTGGCGGTGGCGGCGTCGCGATGCATCAAGCGGCCGCGTCTATTACATAAATTTTATTTTGGATTCATGTAATTAGACCACATGAGTAAACAAAGATGTGGTGTTTTAAAATGAAATAGTACGCACGGCTACAGATCAAGCTATACATTTCCAGTATATGCTGATCTCGCATTGTATAGGATTTCCTAACAATGAGTGGTCAGTGTAAACTGGAAATGTATAGCTTGATGTGTAGCCGCGTGTACCTACTTCTAGGCAAAATATTAATAGGTATCAGCAAAATTTAAAAAAAAAATATTTTGGAACAATAACACAAGAAGTAGGTAGGTACACAAGTAAAACGATGATAGCTGCAAAAGTATAAACTGTAGCGCAGCTAACAACGTCCTTCTCAGATACAGAATGGAATAAATGTTCCATGCAAAAAGAGACTAATAGGTAATTTTAGTACTTTAAATAGTTAAAAAAAGGCGATTTGTACCAATAGTCGTCGGATTTGTACTATTACTCGTCAAAAGGACCCAGTCGTGTTAAATTTTTTGTGTTAATGTGAACTCTCAGACCTTGAACATACTGTACGTGTTTGTTAAGAGTCTAAGAAACAAAAGGTAAGTAGAAGACTGAATGCTAAGATTTACTAAAGGTTGTAGCAGAGCAGGAGGTAATAAAAACAGCAAGGTTAATTAAATTGTAACATATTTTTACTTAAAAATTTTAAGAGACGTCTGGCAAAAAAATATGAGCGATCAGAATAACAGAATCAGTTTTTGTCCGGAATTAAGTCTGTGCTTTTGACTCGATGGTTGAGCCGATCAGACGTCAACTCCTTGCCCAAAAGCTCTAGGCGGTCGGTAACTAGTACAGATGCTCCTCGGAAAGTAGGAGATAACTGAAACTGGCTCCTTTTGGCAGTGAAAAGACACACGTTTGTTTTCAGAGCATTGAATTTGACCAGATTGCCATCTCCGGCATTGTGGAACTACAGTGGGGTATGTTAGAGGCCGCATCAAGGCGTGAATTTTCGACAAAGATAAAGGCTAATAAGTTTGCACTCTCTTGCGCGGGATGAGCCAGCGTTCCATCAGACTTAAGCATAAGAGGCAGCAAATGGCAGAAATTTGTTTAGACCGATTTAGACAGCGATCAGAACTCCTTGCTATCAGAAAGGTATAGGATGCCAACTTGGCCCCAATTCGTCCAACATGGTCAAAACGCGCCTTCCGTAACACCCGTTCGCAATACTTGGCGGGAGAATTGAACTCTCTTTTAACGTTGCGCGAGCACGTTGACTGTCGCACCTGTCATTACGGGCCGAAGCCCAGACCTGGTATGTCTGCTCTGTTTGCAAATATGCTTTTGCACATGACGCGTTGTACCAGGGCTGAGGCTCGCTGCCAAGTGGAACGTCAGAGAATTGGATAAAATATTGCATTCCCTGACGTATCACGTATACGGGCCGAAGCCCAGGCCTGGTATGCCTGCAGTTTTACCAGCACCTGAGCAATTGTTGAAGGTTAAGTTCATTAATTGAATGAGAAAATTTTACAGTTTGTTGTAACTTGACCTGCTGTTATAATATAATAATATTTTACCTGGTCACCGTAAAAACGTGTTAAGAATTCACTTGCTTCCTTGCCAGACGCTTCTGTTTTTGCCAAAGCTTTTGCGACAGTCTGTGTGCCTTCCGGGTTGCCCTCCGACATAGGTAACGATTTTAGTTGCTATATTTCGGTTTTGCCGAAGATATACGCTGGAACAATGTGGCTCAACGCATGACATGTTCTTAATAATTTTCTCTTTGGAATCAACTGGCTTCTTTCCAGAATCAACAAGATTAGGGCATGTGAAGGACCCGCCGAATCCAGTGGACCAGTTCGGCCCAGTGGTGCTAATCATTCTTACCACTTGCACACCCTTTATTACCCATAAATTTATCTTAGGAAGCAAATTCATTATGACTTAAACGAAACCGTAAATATATTAAGTAGTTTACTACTGCAAAATATAATTTTCTAAAAATTTAATTAATGTTGTGTGTACAAATACAAAAGCGTTAACAACTATGTTGCGGTCACAATAATAGTTATTATTCGCATTTTGTGGCATAAAACACTAAAATACCTAGAATTGGGCGGGTTTAGAGGCAACTATTAAGCGTGTCCCAGTAATCGTTACAATAGTACTTAAAATGACGAGATCTGGGTCAAGTAGGAATTTTTAGGTACCAATAGATGTCACGTTCGAAAAAAAATACTTTTGTGATTAAAGTGTTCCAAATTTCAAGTTATTCATATCGTTAGCCAATTAACTTAACTAATTCATCAAATAATCAGACTTACCGTAGACCCAACTGAAGTTTCACAAATCGAAAAACAAAACTACGTGCCGACTTCACAGCAGTCAGCTTTAGCAGCTGAACTTGCAAAAAAATTAAATTTTTGTCGGACACACTTTTCAAGTAAAATATTTCAGATGTTGCAATATGTTACCAAGAATAGGTTGCCATAAAATCGGCAAGTTTAATGTTTAGTCAATGAGGTATTATAATACTAGAGGCGCAGCGTCCTACAAAATAATTCAGAAAAACGTACCGACTTACCGACTTGTACGAGTTTAAACACGTAGCTTTGAAACGGATACATAAATATGTCAATCTGTCAAAATAATCTATGTTTGTCTCACTTCTTCCACCGTCAAACTAATTACGTTGGAATGAGACAAGACATTGTTACCCGAAAAACGGCCAGAGTTGCCAACGATCAACATCATTTCCCAAGAATTTAATGAAGGTTTTCATTGAATCAATTATAATGAAAGATATGGAATATTTCCATGTGCTTCTGATCTTTAGGTACCCTGGAAAACAAATAAGAGATCACTCTGTCTAGTACTGCACCTATTGACGCGTTTATGATGAATTTACATACGTTGTGATGAAAATTAAATAACGTAAATTACTATAGTTTATCTGTTTCGATCCATTTGAATAGTAAAAAAACCGGCCAAGCGCGTGTGGGCCACGTAAAATGAAGGTTTCCGTAATTGAAAAGAATGTATCCAAAAACAAACTTAACATTTGTAGCTGAAAAACAAGAAATGTTTATGCGATAAAATGACAAAATAACGGTTTTCGGACTTTTTCTGTGAGACCTTGCTTCTTGCCAAATTTCATGATTCTAGGTCAACGGTAAGTACCCTATAGGTTTTGATTTACTTGCGAGTATCAAAATATGTTGCATAAATGGCCGTCTTTTTTTACTGCGTAGACTTAGAAGCTTGATTTTTTTAGAGCTCCAAAGGATCATAGACGACTTACGTATTTGATATTCATTTTAACTTGATACCTCCACGCGTTCCTGATAAAAAAGGTCTTGACAGACAGTCAGACAGACAGACGGACAACGAAGTGATACTATAAGGGTTCCGTTTTTCCTTTTGAGGTACGGAACCCTAAAAAAGTACGTCATTTAAAAGAAATTACGACGACTGTTCTGGGTTTCACTACTGAGTTAGACAAGTTTGTCAATCTTAAAAATTCTGAAAAGTATCTTGGATTTATAAACTAACTTGTATTTGATCGTAGTTTAACAATTCGGTTTAATAATCGATTACTAATCACAGTAATCACATCACACTAATATTATAAAGGCGAAAGTTTGTAAGTGTGTGTTTGTATGTTTGTTACTTCTTCACGCTCAAACGGCTGGACCGATTTGGATGTTTGGTAAGTAGATAGCTTATATCCCGGATTAACACATAGGCTACTTTTATCCCGGTCTACGCGCAGGGCGCAGCTAGTTTACTTTAATTGGAAATGAACCGGTTTATTTTCGCACAGCACACCACTATATAACACAATGTGATCATAAACAATCTATTATTTTTCATTTAAAAATATAAACTCATAGTCATTACGTATAAGATTATTTATTGCTAATAAAATTAATTTTGGCGGACGATGTAGTGATATATTAGGTTAAAACCTTTGACATACTTACACGTGACATGTGTTACTTTTGTATTCAGTGACTGTTTGGGTACTTTTCCATTCAGTGAGTGTTTGGCATAGAGCAACACGGCCCCCGGTGAACCCAACACGGCCCCCGGGTTCACCGGGGGCCGTGTTGCTCTATGGTGTTTGGGTACTGTACAGTATGTTTAATCCAAACAGACTACAATAATAATTTAGACTTACAGGAACATACATTCGTCATTCACTAAACTCCCAAAAGTCGGGCAAAATCAAAATCGTTTTTACTGGTAACACTGATGGCATAAACAATGTTTGATAAATTTTTAGATAATCTGAACAAAATTCAGCAAAATTACTTGTGAAATGCATTACCACTTGCCTTAGTACCTAATCTTTTCAGACCGTGACATACAAATTTTAATCGCACATTTCACTATTTTGATATTTTTATCGCTAAGCAATTGCTCACTTGACGACAAGCTGACAACTGAACTCGGATATGCCTGTGGACATATACGATATAGGCTAGTAACGCTTCGGCGCCGTACACTACTGATCTAGTACTATTAACATCATTGTGTTTAGTAGAAAAAGATATTGATGTTTTTAGATAATTAGACGACTACTGGGTCACTGTCGACTTCACCCGCGTTTACCTTATATGATTCGAACCAGAAAGCGGTAGTTGATAGAAAAAATGCGCTTATCTTGGATGTAAAGCGCATTTATTATATCCCATAGGTATAACTGTGTACTGAGTTTATTAAAATCCTAACAATAGAATAATTTCAGATTTTTCTCTTTGCTGACGTAACAACAACAACGTCAGTTTCGTGTAGTCGGACAATCCTGGCTTTTCGTTCCGGTACAGTTTCGTGCAATTGTCGCGCGAGTGGGTAGATTGCAGAGTAGGCATGGTATTATACCTTTCGCATTTTTGATTTGTGTACTACTGTTTTCGGCAATTTGTATGTAAAATCACTGGTACATTATCCGAGAAATGAAATAAATTGTCTTTCCGAAGCTCACTAAAACATAGAGTTTTAAAACCTTTACTGCCAACGGTGACAGAATCACCATCTAAGGGCTTTCCGCATAATACGCAAGACATAATAAATAAGTACCAAAAATCCGGGCGCATAGTAAACAATCTCATTGCGTAATGAGAAGAAAATTTTCAGTAATTATTTGAGCAGTTAAACAATAGCTCCATCTTTTTCACATCCGATAACTTCGTCCCTCTCGCACACCGACGCGGGGGATGCAAGGCGCTCGGTCAAGGTTGGCATTTTATATTGTGTAGGTAATTTAGGTTTTATGCATTTTGCGAAGAATCCTTATCACTTAATCAGGGGATTATGACACTTACATATGAAGAATGAAAATGTTAATGCACAGCCTAAAAAATATTTCAAGTGTCTTTTATGTACAATATACAAAACATGATAAAACACTTTTTAACTATGTTCCTGAGAAGTCACCAAGGTGAAAACTGAACATAGGTTCGAGGCTAACGTTTGGAATGTATAAACAGAAAAATCCCCGAAAGTGCGATTTTTTAAGTCTCATTTATCACACCATGAAAGAAAAAATCTCGTAATGTTAAGAATTTTGTACCCAAACCGAGGGATTACTTATGTACTATAATTTTAGGCTGGCTGTAGACGATAATCTTACTTTTCACCTAAAGTGTGTTTTTTGTTTAACGTTAAACAGTAAAAACACAACTTTAGGTATTTCTGAGGTTCCTCCGACCATATGAGCACATAATTGCCACGAATGCATACGTAAATAACTATACTATTATTTCAAAACCAATTTACTAAAGTGTCTTTAATGCAATCTCAAACACTATTTTTACTGGACTATATTGTTTTTATTTGAAAATGTCGTCAAGTAATGATGAATTTATTAATTCGGCACCGCCAGAAGTCTCACAGGCAGCGAAAAAGGCTACTCTAAGCCTCTTGCCTGAAAAATCGACCGATAGATACTTACAAGCGTATCAAAATTTCATCTTATGGAAAACAAGCAAAGATCCAAATTCATTTTCAGAAAGTGTGTTTTAAAGATTTATTCGTTTATGAAAGTCCGAGTTTCATTTATTTCCTCGCAAATATGTTATAAAACGTCGTATGACATACGTGCGCTTTGATAATTACAGCCTCTGCTTTCTTGTAGCCCTCGCCTACGGCTCGGGCTAGCAATATCGCCTCGGTTGTAATTTTCAACTTACCGCTCTTATATCATAATGTACTATTATAGGCATACTAGTTTAAGTTCATAACTTCGTTTGTGTGGTCCATAAATCACTATCTGTTATAGTCTTCCAGAATTATATCTAAATGGTCACCCTATGTGTCGCGCACTCGATCCGATATAGTACATTTTGATACAAGTGGAGAATGTCCACGTGTATCAAACGACGTTTTTCAATACACTTTTGAAGAAATAAAATAAAATAACGAAAAATATTTTTGTCATGAATTATTAGGAAACTCTGATTTAGATTTTCTTTTTAGGGTTCTGTACCTCAAAAGGAAAAACGGAAGCCTTATGGATCACTCATGTGTCTGTCTGTCTGTCTGTCTCTCCGTCTGTCCGTCTGTCACAGCCATTTTGCTCCGAATCTAATGGACCGAATAAGTTGAAATTTGATACACATATGAATTTCTGTGACCCAAACACGTAGGGCTAAAGTAAATAAATTAATTTTGAATATGGGGGTCACTTTCAGGGGGCAAATAAGAAAATTAAAAAAAGAAAGTTTTGCAAACTGTACCGTGTGACATATCAAATGAAAGGGCTTACTATGAGGGTCTCAAATATTTTTTTTTTATAATTTTAAAATAAATTGTTTTAAAGTTATTTAAGAAAATAGACGAAAATTGACCATTCCCCCCAATCTCCGAAACTACGGATCCTAAAATTTTGAAAAAAAAAATACAGAAAATAGTTCTATACCTGTAGATTACAGGAAAACCTATAAGAAGTGTGTGGTCTTAAAATAACATGGTCTACCTCTCAATATTGTGAGTACAAACTTACATTTACTGTTGGAATGTATGGGAGAACATGTTTTTCAACTATAATGTTAAGTTGGTTCTTGGGATAATTTCATCGCCAGGTTGAAGGAGATGAAAAGGTATAGAAAATTCAAATATTTTTGAGTTTAGAACACAAATAAATGTTAATTTGTTCATGTTAATGTGTTTTTTATTGTACCTAATAATCATGGTTTTCGATGATATTCTATTTATAAACATTATTTAAATATTCAAGAATATTAACGCCGTAAAGACGCATATCTCTTTGCCGCAAAAAAACATTTACCTCCGAATAGAGAAGACCGTCTCGCGCCAGTTTCATTTTGGCACTTGGCACCGACAAGTGTATAGAGGCATTGAACCAATTTGGACTAAGTATAGGTATAAGTTATGTGTGGCAATTTTTATTCCCGCACACGTGTTGTAAAAATAAAATTCGCACTCGTGTGAAATACATTGCATTGTGAATGCCTAATTGTAGTGCGATATGAACCAGTTTTCGAGGAAGTGTATTTCGGATTCGGGTATTTGTTCCCAATTTAAAACAATTTTTTTTTTAACAGAACACATTCATATAAGTATAGTGTGAAGCCGAGTGCATGTACTAATTCTCATATACCTTCCTTATAACAGGCAACATCGGTTCTACCTGTGGCTTCATCACCGGCTTCAGCTTCGTTTCGGTGTTAGAATTCATTTACTTCTTCACCGTGAAGTTGATGCGAGAGGTTCGTTCGCGACGGCAACGTGGCAAGAGAAGTACTAAAGTAACCATAGAACCTCAGAGACCAGCACACTTCGAGCACATCAGGAGATACCAACCCATTTACTGGAACGAAATTGCAGCCAGTACTAAACAGCGGTAGAAGCCGGGGAATATAATGGGAAGAAAGATGCGTAAATATTGTAACTTGTGAGTTGTTGGCTTTTTAGGGTTCCGTACCTCAAAAGAAAAAACGGAACCCTTATAGGATCACTTCGTTGTCCGTCTGTCTGTCTGTCAGTCTGTCAAAACCCTTTTTCTCAGGAACGCGTGGAGGTTCAAGTTGAAATTAATATCAAATACGTAAGCCTACCATACCCTTGGAGCTCTAAAAAATCTGGCATATAAGCCAACTGCAACGCAATAAAAAATAGGGCCATTTAGTTATGTGACATATTTTGATACTCGCAACTAAATCAAAATCTACTTAGGGTCCGTTGACCTAGAATCATGAAATTTGGCAAGAAGCAAGGTCTCACAGCAGTAAAGGAAAAGTCCGAAAATTGTTAATTTGTAATTTAATGACATATTTTTTTTTTGGATTACAATGTTGTTTGTTTTTGGGATAAAATCTTTTCAACTACGGAACCCTTCATTGTGTGTGGTCCGACACGCAATTGGCAGGTTTTGTTTAAATAGGCATGGTGGCATTGTACAAGTTGTAATCAGTGAGATCTATCAAAACTTTTTGTACAGGCACTCGATGTGATTTATAAGGTAATTTGTGTCTAGTGGGTAGAAGCATAGAAAACTTTGTGTAGTATGTATGTAGTACCTACCTCTGTTACGGTTTAAACCCGAAATTCGGCTACACTTAGTTTTAGCCGGCTACAACTAGATGTGGCCAATAGCCAACTAGGTTTAGTTACAATTAGGTGTAGGATTAAAGGTAGGTTAGATTAGAACTGTGACCACACAACGGTACGTTTAGGCACAAGAGAATGTAATGTTTTGAGAAGGTATGATGAAGGCTACACCTAGCTGGCTAGCTGGCTAGTTTTAGCCGAATGCAATCAGTTACTTGTGGCTGAGTGATAACAGCCGCTTGGGTCGATCGATTAGGTTAAGCTACGCTTGCCACGGTTGGTCCGTGGATGGGTGACTATCTTTACATACCAAGACCCCTCCGTGCCTCAGAAAGCGTTAAACCGTTGGTCCCTGCTGTCATTCGTGGATGGACAGTCGTTACGGGTCGTCAGAAGCCCGAAAGTCTGACAACCAGTCTTACCAAGAGGTATCGTATTACCCAGTAACTGGGTTGTGGAGGTCACATAGGCAGTCACTCCTTGCAAAATACTGGTTTTAAGCTGCATCCGGTTAGACAGAAAGGCGACCCCAACATAGTTGGAAAAAGGCTAGGCAGATGATGATAATGATGATGATGCAATCGGTTACACCTAGTTCTAGCAGTGCATTAATAGGCTAAACCCGTTGGCTAAACCTAAGATTAACCTTACGCAGCTGGACCTAGGGTCGAGAAGTTAGCGTCGCACCACAACACGAATTTCAAATGGTTTGTGGTGCGAGTTCCGACTCAATATATTGAGACCGTACTCAAGGAAGAGTTTTGGCCGAAGGGTGTCATGTATCGGCGATTCCACGGAAGGTTACGCGACACCACGCAGCGCAATACGACGCCGTCACTTCGTATGCAATAAGTAGTTTATTTTTGTATATTTTATAAATATGTATGATAGTCTGTAAGGTATTTATGTTATGAGTCTTAGTTACCCGAAATAAATGATATATTATATTTTTCTTTTTTTAATGTCTTTTACATATCTCGGGACCCTGGGGTCCCGGACCTTTGAAAGGCGTACGAGGGGCCGAAGCCCCTTAGACAATTTCAAATGACGAGGCGGCACCAGCCGACGATTATCCCTGTATGCACTATGCAAGTGCACCCAAGGACAACCGGTGCAGGACTATTGCAGAACATGGAAACAAAACATATTGGGCTATGGGTTTGGAAGGCTATAGTGAATCGGGTACCTTAAACTATGGAAGAACAATGTAACCCTGCCTTACCAATATTATATAATATACACAGTTAAAATGGCAGGGAGTGACTTGCACACTCAATAATGGGCCCCCAGAAACGGTCGCTAGCACATAGTGTCATAGCGGCAAGGGGGCAACATGTCCTGAGGCGCGAGAGGTATCCCACGGCTATCAGGACAATCCCGGAAGTACGGTCAAGATCCCTACCACCATCTTACTGGGATACTTCCTTCCTCCGAGCACGTTTGCTCTAGCGAATCTCCACTCAAGCCGGCCAATAAAGTCAAGAATGAGGTGGGAGCTCTGTTCCTCGTCAGTGTTCACTCCAGCCGGCCAATAAAGGCAAGCGAGAGGTGAGGAACAAGACTTCTCCCGGGAGATAGAGTCCGTGGGGTCGCTACTGCCCAACAGCTCGCCACATGCTGCCCTGTGGGTATCTGTATCTCTTTTGGTCTGGCTCCTCGTCCTAGACCCGTTCCGGCAAAATAAACTCTACAGGAACAGAACTAGAATTCGGAGCGCGCAAGCCCCACCACGACGTCAACGTAGAGATACTGCGGTGGTTATTATTATTAATTTTATGTGTCTTGACAATTCTCGGGACCCTGGAGTCCCGGACCTTTAGAAGGCGTACGAGGGGCCAAAGCCAACTCGCAGAGGCCCGTTAGACGCTTTCAATGAAATGAGGCACCAACCGACGATTATCCCTGTACGCACTATGCAAGTGCACCCAAGGACAACCCCCGGTTGGTGCAGGACTATTGCAGTATATAGAAATAAAGAGATTGGAGTATGGATTTGAGTGGCTAAAGTGGACTGGTTGCCTAGAACTATGAAAGGACTATGGCCCCTGCCGGATCAATGTTTTGTAATACACGGATAAAATGGCAGGGGGTGACTTGCACACACAATAATGGGCCCCCGAAAAGGTCGCTAGCACATAGTGTCGTAGCGGCAAGGGGGCAAAATGTCCTGAGGTGCTTGTGAGGAGTGGAAAGGTATCCCACGGTTCTCAGAACAATCCCAGAGCCCGGAAGATGGTCAAGATCCCTACAAACACTTACTGGAATACTTCCTTCCTCCGAGCACGTTTGCTCTTGCGAATCTCCACTCAAACCGGCCAATAAAGGCAAGAAAGAGGTGGGAGCTCTGTTCCTCGTCAGTGTTCACTTCAGCCGGCCAATAAAGGCAAGCGAGAGGTGAGGAACAAGACTTCTCCCGGGAGATAGGGTCCGTGGGGTCGCTACTGCCCAACAGCTCGCCACATGCTGCCCTGCGGGTTTCTGTATCTCTCTTGGTCTGGCTCCTCATCCTAGACCTGTTCCGGCAAAGTGAACTCTACCGGCACAGACCTAAAATTCGGAGCGCGCAAGCCCCACCACGACGTCAACGTAGAGATACTGCGGTGGGGTTATTATTATTATTATTAACCAACTGCTATCGGCCACACCTAGTTGTAGTTGGCTAAAACTAGGTGTAGCCGCACTTCGGGTTTTAGCCGTAGCCCTATACACAGTATTAGTTATTACGCCACACAATTACATAAATTGTTATCAGTATAATGGTTGTACCATTTGAACAGCTGTGCCGTTCTCATTCTGATTAAAATCTTTATTAGACTTAGGCACCTGTCGTAAATTCGTAATCATCATTACATCTCCATTATTTATTTGTTCTGAATCATGTACGTTATTGTTCTGTAAGCTGATGTATAAATATAAAAAATCTAAATGAAAATAGTTTAGTCATTTCGGATCCTCAGCACTTTTAGGTATACCTAGTGATATGACATCAAAAGAATGCTGGAAAAGGTATTTGGAGATTTGGTGGAATGGAATCAAAAGTTTGCCGCAAACGACGTCCATCCATGGTTTTAGATTCATTGCTGATAATCAAAGACATTGGGTGGAGAGGTAATTAAAATAATTGACACAAACTAAGTCCTGACTCTTAAATTAATTTTCCGAATGAATTTAATGAGAAATTCTTATTTCGGCTCTGGAGAATCTTCAAATATAGGTAACATATTTCGTTTCTTTCAGAATATTTTGGCTGATAGTTGTAGCCCTATCGTGGTATGGCTCGTCCCTGTTGATAGCAGCCCAGTACGATGCTTTCCAGAACAATCCCATTTCGTTCGTCGTGGAGACAACCTACAAGGACTGGAACACAGAGTTCCCGGCAGTTGTTGTTTGCGAAAATGACAATTCGAACCGCGTCGAAGCAATATCTGATAAGTAAATTATGTTTTCATTCCTCATACTCGGAAAGTAGTGTTTGTTTGATCCGAGTAGCGGGTCGAAGACGCTGCTCCCCACCCCTGCACCCTAATTGCGTAACACAGTTTGTTTCTGAAATAGATTCCAAATTTAAACAAACCCCTGTCGTTTTTGACTATTATATTTGGAATTGTGACATAAAAAATTACCCGACCGATAGGAATTTTATAGAGATGTACTAACCAATTGCTCAAAATCTGTTTCGATGAAGCGTTTAGTTTCATCATATAGGAATTATTTGTTTTCGAATTATTGTGCTTAAATCTATTTTTGTTTTAATTACAACTGATGGTCTACTAATGCATATAAATGAAAACGTTCAATGATTGCCGAAAAATTAAAAACCAATTTTTAAAGCACTTTCTACCAAAAACTACCATATTTGAAATAAGTAACGAAACGTTTTTCTTTTCACGTTTTTGTTATCTGTGGCCAATGAAAAAATCATAGAAAAGCAGTGTTGTCAACTTATTGGAATCTCCACTGAAACGGGGGGGTTTCGCCATCCCTACTGGCGGAGTAATTTTGCTTTTAGTGGACGGTGGTTTTGTGATAATAATTATAATTTATCCAAATCTGTTAATTCGTTTAGGAGTTATGTGATATCCCACTGGATATCAAAATGAAGGGTTTTAAAAGGTGATTACAAAAATATGTACAACTTATAATGTTTAAAAGTAATTCGAAGTGACAAATCGAATAAAGAAGACAAAAAAATTTCGAACTCCACAATATGTCATCTCAAATCCGCCATTTTACTTTATTTTTGATGTTAATGTAGCCAGTGACACTCGCGCCACCAAGGCAAATCTAAAGACGTATAATTTATCCAAATCCGTTCATTCTTTTAGGAGTTACGAGGGAACAAAGAAACGGACATACATACATACATAGTTACATACAGGTCAAATACATAACCCTCCTTTTGAGCTTCGCCGCAGTCGGGTAAAAAGTTGTCTAGTTTATTTTTGGTAGTGTGAAGAATCGCCGCTAGTGGACTCGCGAAAGAGAAGTTGGCAACACTGATAAAGATTAAACTGCCTTAAAAAATAAATTTTTCAACATACAAATTATTTATTAATAAAGCACAGAGTAGTTATATAAATAAAGGAACCATGGGCCTATGATGAATAAGACGGCCCACTGACCTAGTTCTGGAACATTTGTGGCTTAAAGTGACCACGTTAGGATGTATCTACATATTGTGGAGATTTCTCTGGTCAAGAACTAGCGCTCTGTTGATGATGCAGAGGGCTTTGTAGTGGGTGCACTAAGACTTGAGTCAAGTTTAGTCTGTTTTGCTCAATAGCGAAAACTGCCTATTACTATTTCGATATCGGCACTACCTACAAGTAAGTAAACCAAGAATAACGTTTGTAGAAGTGTACCTTCGTACACATCTCATGCTGTAGGTACATTATTGGTCTGTCCACATACGGACAATCATTCCTTTGTTGCGTAGACACAAGCACCTTACGTGATGTACTTTTTTATATGTCCATGAGTGAGGTTAACTATTTTTTGTGGTTAAAATAATTTATTAGGTACATAAGTCTGTCAACCTCACATAATAGGTAGCTACTCAAATAATTGTTAATTGATATTTTTGGACATAAGTAGATGCTATAAATTTACTATAATAACCACTAAGTAATCAAAATAACAATTAACTACAAAACATTGGTCATAATATTTTCACAGACGGTGCTAACTGAAAATACAAGAATGGAACACTGCCCACCCACATCAATCTAATATAGGAGGGATTTTGAAAGAAGTTGATGGCAAGGCATGAATATTATTGAACATGGATTTTTTATAAAAATCATTGAAGGTACCTACCCAAGCTTTTTGACACATAATTATTGAAACAAGTGTAGCAACTTACTAAGGGAGACAGGACACTTGATCCCTTGGGTGAACTTTCTACATAGTCACATTACACTATAGGTACACCCAACTAATGTTTTAAACTAAAGGATCTGTGGATGGGTGACCATTTTTATATACTTACAAAGATTCCTCCGTGCCTTGGTGAGCATGTTAAGCCGTTGGTCCCGGCTGTCATTTGAAGATTTTAGGCAGTTGTTACAGGTTGTCAGAAGCCTGACAGTCTGTCAACATCTTACCAAGGGGAATCGTATTACCCAGTAACTGGGTTGTGGAAGACTAGGCCGGTGGCTTTTGGTCCAGCCATGGGCTGATAAAGGCATAGTGCCTAGTTTGCCACATTATAATTATTCAAGTACTTTATTCAAGCAGAAATAATGTGATTTTGTTTTCAAATTGTAGGAGAGTTCCCGGTGCGTTTCACCTACGATATGAAGGCAGCATAGATGTTGCCCGTTGCTGCTATACATGACATCACTGCACTGCTGCTCTGCAACTACTTCATTTTCAAAGTACAAAGTCCCTTCGGGGGTTATTACTAGAAAAGTGCTATTACAGCGTAGATGAATTCATAAATGATATTTTAGTTGTATATATTCTAATATTCTCAAATTAAATTTTGACATTTGAATTTCGACTTTGTAATTAAGTATAGATTACATTTTGACATTTTAATTAAAATTTAATTCAAATTGACATTGTAATCTCTTTCTTTGTTTTTTTTTTTGTATTTGTCTAGTTTGACTAATTTTGTACGCCACAAATGGCAAAACATGTAGCTACCTCACATTAATTATAAGACCTGTAAAATTTTACTCATGTTTTACAAAATAAATATATATCTTGTATCTAGAAACTGAAGATTTTTCATAAAACATTGTCATTATTTTAGAAAACTGTTGAAGTCGTTCACAACAGCAATATAAACATATTATTATGATATTGTGTTAATTGATAAGTGTAAACTTTAATAATAAAGTGTTTCATTATGAACTAAAGGTACAAATAAAAATAATTTGATATTTTATGAAGTATTTAAAAATTGAGTACACACGGCTACACATCAAGCTATACATTTCCAGTATACACTGACATCTCATTGTAAGGAAATCCTATACAATGCGACATTAAGCTTATACTGGAAATGTATAGCTTGATCTGTAGCCGTGCCTACCTAGCAGGTACTTACTAGGTTTTTCAAAATAAAGAAGTGATTATTCTAGTGTTTAGAAAATAGTGGTGTTTAGCTAAATTAACTGTCATTCATTACTTTCTTTATGTATAGATAAATAGGTAGAAATAAAATATGGTAGGTACAAAAAACTGTCTTATTTATTATCAATACAATTACAACCACTGACAAGAGTGTTTAGACATGGGCAAAAAGAATTGGAACAAATATTTGTAGTGTAAGTTGAAATTTGGCATTTTAAGGCCCTGCACGTAGGTACTGGCGCACCGGCGGTGCCTACGGTGATTAAAACGCATGCGTTTTTCTCACCGCAGTGTGCGCACTTCAAAGACATTCCATACTTCACAGATGTAGTTAAGCCTGACACCTGCAATTTATAAAGAAAAGAACATAAGTACTTAAATCCTTATCCCTTAAACAATTCAATGCACTATCTATCAACTTTATAGAACAACAATATTCTGCTAGGTACCTATAAACAACGATTATGTGCCTTACAAGTACTGATGGATAGAGCCTTGACTAAAAAGTACACAAACAGAGTTATTTGATAACAGATAAAAGGTGGATGAACCTATGATATAATTATACAGGGTGTACCAGAAAGGGTGGTCAAATTTAAGGGTGTGGTACAGATCATCAAACTGAACAACTTTCTCCAAGGGAACAACAACATAATCGAGAAAAAATTAATAGCTGTCCGATTCAAAACTTCAATACCTACTCGACCCAAATGTATGGGACGGCTGATATTATTTTTTCTCGATTATGATGTTGGTCCTATGGAGAAAGTTGTTCAGTTTTATGGTCTGTACCACATCCTTAAATTTAACCACACCTTTCTGATACACCCTGTATATTGCTAATTATTGTGGTAAGTACCTTTCAACCAAAACCAATTCAGTGCAAAGGGCTCCATAATAAACTAACAATCATCTTCCTGCCCTTATCCCATGTGACTTGGGGTCGGCGCAATATGTTTAAATAAACTAACAATAAACATTAGAAATAACTCTCAAGTAGGTACCTAAACTACCATAATATTTAGAAAACCACCTTCAAGGCTATTGATTTTGAGGATTCACACAGGACATCCTAAAAGATACACATTTATAGTACACAATAATGACTTGGATACATATATTTAAAAAAAAATTATATAGCAGGTACCTACTTATGTACTTGGATATTATTCTCAATAAGTACTCAATACTTTTATTGCATTCCATAATTATGTAGGTATTCTTATCTATCTGCCTAGCCTTTTCCCAACTATGTTGGGGTCGGCTTCCAGTTTAACCGGATGCAGCTGAACACCAGTATTTTACGTGGAGCGACTGCCTATCTGACCTCCACAACCCAGTTACTGGGTAATACAATACCCCTTGGTAAGACTGGTACTCAGACTTTCGGGCTTCTGACGACCCGTAACGACTGTCAAAGATCCACGAATAACAGCCGGGACCAACGGCTTAACGTGCTTTCCGAGGCACGGAGGAATTTCGGTATGTAAAGATGGTCACCCATCCATTGAACAACCCCGGCAAGCGTAGCTTAACCTGACGGATCAACCCGTGCGGCTGTTATTACTTAGCCACGGGCTCCTGTAGGTATTCTTATGTGGTAAAGTTATAATTAGATCATGTGGAGCCTGTCGGGCACAGCAAAACTACTTAGCAAACTACTATATTAGGTATAGTAATGATGTGGGTATTTATCTATTGAAAGATATAATAATAATTAATTTCAGTTGCCTACTACTTTCTTTATTTTAGTTTGTTGTTTTAATTTGCTAAGAAATATTCATAAAGGTAGGTTGTAGGTATGTATGTATGGCAACTACATTTATTGGTGCCTTACCTACTTATATAATTTGTGTTCACCAGTAACAAGAAATATGTGTGTAACATTGTTGCTGTGCCTAACATTTTGAAGCTCAGACTAATTGCAAAACCAGTAAAGCGCTGTCAACAGTGATGTGAGGCCTCACATTTCGAGTATCCTAAACTTGTGCATGTAAGAACACTCTTACATGCACATATTTACACCAATCCAATCCAATCCAATTATGTACAGAACAAGGTGTAGTGTTGCACATGCTACACTGTATTGTTTGCAGTGCTATAATGTCTTGATTTTTTATTTAATCTGAGCTTTGCAGACACCACATTTAATGTTCAACAATAGAAATATTGATATTACCTACCTTGAACAGACAATGATGTGGAAATTGATCTATGTAAGTATGGTGGTATGTTTTCTGGATTGCCACAAGAAAAGAGAGGCCTATGCCCAGCAGTGGGTGAAGGCGGGTTGTGGATGACGATGATGATGGTGGTATAATGCGATTTGCATTGTATGTATGTTCATCAGTCCTTACATAATACATTGACATAAAATGCTTCAAACTGTGCTTTTTTGTTGTTCCTATAAATATTTATTGCTTTTTTCAATGAAGCCCTGAAATAAAATGTTATTTCTTTATGCACATTTTTTGAAGACACTTAGGTACCATGTTTAAAGTTCGTTGTTTGCTTGGACTTTTTTGCTTTGTAATAATTTGATTTTAACAGTGTTCATGGAGTTTCATAACCATAATTTCTTCATTATGATATAGGTAAGTTTTGGAATGGGCAAGTATCTTCACTTTCTGAGCTGACCAACTCCGTGCCTGTTAATGGTTTAATAAAATTCAAATAATGCTTTGAATTAGCCAAAGAAAATACTTCCTCACAAAGCCTTATGAGTTGAGGCACTTCTCAAAAGTCTGTGGCTTATAATAAGCTCATCTTTGAGGCGTTGCTCTTCCGCGCTAAGCAACAAAAACCTCGGTATTTAAAATACCATAAATATTGATTTAGCGTTGCAGGCAATCGCGGTTCTACACAAAAACACATTCACTATTTATCAAGAAGATGTTCACTTACATAATTTCGTAACAATTATGTATATTTTATGAGAAAATCGCAAACAAATTGCTAAGAAAAATGATTGCGGGCACGACGTTGCCTTCTGTTTCAAAAACGACTGCTCGTAAAGGAGATGTTGCATTTCTGGCCATAAAGAGTACCATGATGAAAATACAGGAAACAATACTATGAATTGAGGAAAAATATCCTTTCCTGAATATTCTCCAGATTACTTCGGCACCAAAAATAATAGTTTTTCAAATGATTGCCATATTCTATTGAACATGGCGTCGTCGTCTTACACCAAACTCAATGTCAACGTCATGTCATAGTTGTCAAACTAAATATGAACTTGACACTTGACAGATGGTTGACTTGCGGTTGCATTATTGCTTATTATGATGGAAAAATATTTACAAAACTTCGACGCAGATCGACACTACGTGTACGAAGTCGAAGTCCGGCAAGGCGATTTAGATTTCAGAACAATTGGTTCAGCGGTTCGAGGAATTACAGCTACAAATCGAATTAATCGATGACGCCGCAGACTGACAAGAAATTCACGAAGAGGAGCGGAGTAAGTACCTCCGAGGACAGATTCTCATTTTATGGACTGAAAGCATGTATTGATGAACGCCATGACGCCAAAACCCGCGGCGGCGGCATCACCTTCCCACGCTGATCAATTTAACTGTACGCACTACGACTACGACTACGCTAAGCCACATGTCAAGCTGCCTCAACTGGAACTACCTAAGTTCAATGAGAACATCCGGCAATGGCCAACACTGTTTACAGCCCTACAAATTCAGGAATAAGTGCTCCAACATTCACTGCCTAAAATGCAAAGGTAAACATCACACATTCATACACAAAGACAGGCCTCAACCACAGGTTAATTACATTACAACTACTCACAGCCAACAGGCAAACATCCCAACTCAGTCAACACACATTTATAATTCTTCATAAAGCTGCAGTAGACAGCACACAGCACAGGCAGTAGATTCTACACTTGCAACAGCAAACGCTTTGACAACAGCTTTTACACAAGCACACATAGAACAAAGTTCTTTACGGCCAACTCACACTCAATCTTCAAACACATCATTAACTACACCTTCTACAGTACTAGTAACAAACACTAACAGATATCAAATGTTGCTTTCCCCAGCTCTGTTAGGGGTTCAACATGCTTCAGGTCAGTGGATCACTGCTCAAGCACTTCTGGACATAGAAAGTGAAGTCAATGTTGCTACCCACATACTTGTAACTCAACTGGAACAACAGGTTAGTCGGCAATCATGCCTTATAATGTGTAGGCAATAGCCAAGAGCGTACTGTAAGTGTAAACACGAATGTTGCGTTCATACATGAGTTCATACAGTTAGAACATGCTCACTACAATAGAGGATTTTTCACCCACAGATTCACACGCTTACTACATGCCTCATGTAGCGGTCATAAAGCCTGACAGTATAACAACAACATTATGTTCCTAGTCTTCAATGCTAGTGCCAAGAGATCCACTGGTATATCACTCAATGTATGAAGGTATAAACATATACAATGATCTTTTAGAAATTATCCTCAGATACAAACAAAACAAACAACACAAACAAACACTGACTGACACAAACAAACACTGACTTTACAAATATTTAGCATGTATGTATTTATGAATCTAGGATATATGTATGTTCATGTATGTGTATTTAGGATATGAATGTATCTATTTTAGTATATTATTGTATAGTGCTTATTATTAGCACCAACAACAGCCACATTTCATGTACAGGTATATCGCTGTCCATTCCAAGGTTGCCTGGTAGAGATTGCAGAAAGCGATAAGGCTGCCCATTGTACTTATATTTTGTAGTGTTAAATATGTTTTTTGTTATGTACCTATTTTTGTGGTGTACACTGAAGTATATATAAATAAATACTTAAATAAAATAAATAAGTATGCTTTCTTTTGTGTGACTTTACAAACTCACAACAGACATCTTTACAAAGGGTCCTATGGAGAGACTCCAGATACACAAAGAGTGCCCCATACTTAGCTTGTCGCACACAGACATATTTATTTGACACACACTCGGATACTCACCCGCAGGCAGCTGACTATATTAAAAACTCTGGGAATGTGTCTGGATGACTATTTGTATGGCTCGCAAACACTAGAACAATGGTCTACATTGTTCTAGTATGGTATAGGTAAAGATGGTCACCCATCCACTAACCAACCCTGACAAGCGTAGCTTAACCTGATGGATCGACCCGTGCGGCTGTTATTACTTAGCCACGAGCTCATATACTCGACGAGTATGCTACTTATAGGTATATACGAATACCATACCTATAGACTTATTGAGCATAGCAGGTTTTCAACTGAACAAGAGTGGTCATCTAACCACAAAATACCATAATTATAGGTACCTACTTTAATACAATGTAGACTCGGCTACACAAGAAACATACAATGTTACATCAGCTTCTGTCAAAACGCTTGGCTTATGTAGGTAAGTACCTATACAATGGCTACCTAGGTACACAAGACACACTTTAGGTCAGCATACCTGACTACAGCACTGCTCCTTGTACTCACACATACACTACTCACTTACTTATTCTCACAACTAGCTCAAATATTTGATCCTATAGGTATGTTAGCATCTACAACTATTCTAGCTAAGATATTGATGCAAGACACAAGGAAACAAAGTATTGACTGGAATTCTTTGATCTCAATGGACTCTAGTCATCTAGAGCTATGTTCAGCAACTACACTGCTTGAAAGCTATACACATACCTAGATATTATTTTACAGATCTACATCAATCTGCCTAGCCTTTTCCCAACTATGTTGGGGTCGGCTTCCAGTCTAACCGGATGCAGCTGAATACCAGTATTTTACATGGAGCGACTGCCTATCAGACCTCCACAACCCAGTTACTGGGTAACACGACACCCCTTGGTAAGACTGATTGTCAGACTTTCGGGCTTCTGACGACCCGTAACGACTGTCAAAGATCCACGAATAACAGCCGGAACCAACGGCTTAACGTGCTTTACGAGGCACGGAGGAATCTCGGTATGTAAAGATGGTCACCCATCCACTGACCAACCCCGGCAAGCGTAGCTTAACCTGACGGATCGACCCGTGCGGCTGTTATCACTTAGCCACGAGCTCCTCTATTTTACAGATCTACATACACTAATAATAATATTATTAGGGTTCTTTGTTCACACAAAGCTTAAGCAAAAAAAAAAAAAAAAAAAAAAAAAAATATGGTGCTTGCCTGTAGGTACACTCGGCGTCAGTATTATGTGCTAACCCCCCAAGCACAATAAAAATATCTACAGTATTGTGACTCGGCCCTGTTAATTATTACCTACAGTCGCGCGGTACGTAAATACGCTTCAGGGCTGCTACTGCAGCAGTATTTTAATGTCATCAACCTACTTGAGTTTCTTTCTAGTTTTGTAATTATATATATTCTTTAAATTCGTTGTGTGCTAGGAAGTGATCAATAAAAATACATGTTGTGTTTTTTGATTAGTAGATTTAATAAAAAAAACAGCTGACTAGTACCTAATTATAATACTTATCTTTTTCATCTCAGCTTATTAACGTCCCCATATTACCTACAGCATGGAGCAACTCGAAATAACAATTTATTTGGTCACCCATCCGCTGTCGAGCTGCTGCAAACGTTACTTAATATCAACCAAATCATCGCGTGTGCGCTACCTACAGCAATAAAAACCTCACTACCTAATACAAAATCTGACTTAAAAAGTAAATTATAATGTAAATCTTACTGTGTAGGTACGTACCTACCTACCATTTATTACTCTCAGAATCATTTCATAATGATATTTCGTCTAATTCAATAATATAATCTAAGTAGATAGCCTAGCCTAGGAAACTACAATAGTTATTTATGCAACTGACGTATAATAAGGGGTATTAAAACACGAATGTGTGATAATAGTATCACATGAGTGTTTTAATACCTAATTATGTACAGTTGCATACAAGACTTTACCTACATCCCTGTTATGAATCCTCTAAAAAAGGTTCTGAAACAGTTTTTTGCAATACTAATACTCGTATCGAACATGGCGGCCGGCGTCATAGTATACGACGTGAATTCGAATAAGTTCTTTTTTTTAATTACGGCGCTGTTGTAGTGAAACGCGCGTGCATTACAATGTTCTTTTTTTGAAAACGAGTTGCATTATGAAATTCAGTACAACATTAAAGCACCCGTTTGGATGCTATTATGGTTACCATGGTTACTATGACACTGGCTGTTTTAATGTTGGCAGTAAGCTAACTGTTTCAGGAACTTTTATAAAGGATTTATAGCATGGGTGTAGATAAACTCGTTTTATGCGACGCGTACTTAAGTCACTAGTGTGACTTTTTAACCGACTTTTCAAAAAAAAGATGGGACGTTATCAATTCGTAGCGTATATATACAACGTGTAACGTTAAATGCGCAAAACCTCTTAAGGGGTCATTGTACTCATCATTATGAACAACTTTTACTATGGGACCAAACCTGAAATCGCGAAAAAAAAATCTGCTGTTCAGTACATTTTGACGAATTATGCGAACATAAATGTACTGAACAGCTGATTTTTTTTTCGCGATTTCAGGTTTGGTCCCATAGTAAAAGTTGTTCATAATGATGAGTACAATGACCCCTTAAGAGGTTTTGCGCATTTAACGTTACACGTTGTATATATGTATATATATTTGTATGTACCTACACCGATTTCTCCGTCAATTGTGGACCGATATTGAAAATTCTTTTTTTATTTGATAGGGTATGCTCTCGAGGTGGTCCCATTGTCACCAAGTTAGAATCTGATGAGGGGATCCCACGGAAATCGAGGGAAACCCTCAAGTTTTATAGGCATACCTATAGTTCAACAATCTATACCGCGCTTAGAGACGGGTGGATCGCTTTTGCTAGCCCAATTTAGCAAAAAGGTTCATAAACACTATACTTACAGTGTGTCTGTATAATACGGACTGGCGAAAATTAAGGGTGTGGTTGGTAGTGGTACAGACCATCAACTTGAACAACTTTCTCCCGGGGACCAACATCGTAATCATGAAAAAAAAAAAAATCAGTCATCCCATACAAAACATCAATACCTACTCGACCAAATGTGGGACGACTGATAATTTTTTCGCGATTACGATGTTGGTCCCCGGGAAAAAGTTGTTCAGTTTGATGGTCTGTATCACACCATAAGGGCCTTATCACACTAGCGAGTTGCGAGCGAGTGGAAAGCGGGGCGAGTGCGCAGCGAGTTCGCAACGTGTGCACGGCGACCACGCCGGGGGTGCGCAGCGACCTCGTCGCGTTTACGTAACGAGACCAATTGACGCGAATGTACAACAGAGAGCGAGACAAGCGAGTGTAGGTACAATATTATGAAAACCCGGCGAACACGTTGCTCACTCCTGGCGTGCTGCGTGCTGGCTACGCGTTCGTGGCGAGTTCGTTCACAAATCGCTTCGCTGGAAACACGCTCGCAACTCGCTATTGTGATAAAGCCCTTAATTTTCGCCAGTCCGTGTACAGACACACTATATAATAACAAAATTAACATTGAGAAAACTTATCTATTTACAGACTCATCTATTGTACGCACGGCTACAGATAAAGCTATACATTTCCAGTATAAGCTGATCTCGCATTGTATAGGATTTCCTTACAATGAGAGGTCAGTGTAAACTGGATGTATAGCTTGATGCATTGTGCACTACACTGGATCAAAGCTCCACACGACATATATGTCACACACCGCCTTATGCAGGTCATTGACAGCACCAGCGGTGATGACTGGTACTACATGAACACAAAACAAAACCCAGCTGATCTGATCACCCGGGAGTCATGCCTAAAGATCTTCAATCTTGTAAATAGGTACCTACACTATGGAGGCAAGGCCCTTCATGGTTTACTCAAGATCAATGACAATGGCCATATTTAATGACACAGACACCAAATGTAGACATAAATACATAGCACAATCAAACCTCATAACCATAAGTCAAAGTAGTCAATTTCTGCACGGACTCACTCATCAATTATTTATTCTTCTTTGATAAATTCGCAGAACACTCCAGTTTCTCTAAGCTTATCAGAATTGTCGCATACATACCTACCTACTTAGATTTGTACGCACGGCTACAGATCAAGCTATACATTTCCAGTATAAGCTGATCTCGCATTGTATAGGATTTCCTTACAATGAGAGGTCAGTGTAAACTGGAAATGTACCTATAGCTTGATGTGATAGCCGTGTGTACATAATATGAAAACAAAAATATACATCACAATTTTATATTTCACACAACACAAAGTCTTTCTTTCTCAAAGGAAATGCATGATATATCATCACTGCATAGTATAAAACAACGTCGCTTCCCGCTGTCTGTCTGTCCCTAGTTATGTAGGTATGCTTAGATCTTTAAAACTACGCAACGGATTTTGATGCGGTTTTTTCTAATAGATAGAGGTATTCAAGAGGAAGATTTATATGTAATACATAATATGTATTATAAAAAATATTACTAAGTCGCAGCGGACTGTCTGTGTCTCCTATGACAAAGAGGTGTTTATTAAATGACCCATGGCCAGTTATAGCAGCTGTAATTGTAAATAACAGCTGCGAACAGTTACAGCTGTTGTACCTAACTGGACATGGGTCATAAACACCTCTTTGTCATAGGAGTCACAGTCAGCTGTGCAGGGCCTGCATGGAGGACGACGAGACAGCAGCTCATGTGCTTCTAAACTGCCCGGTAGTCGCCGCATACAGGGCAAAGTACTTCGGTAACCCAGGTACGGGTAACCTCCATGAGGTTGTCAGTAATATCAAGGCGCTGCTGCTGCTGGCCTTTGAGGAGCTGGGGTGGATCGAATGATCGATTTTCCCACCCACGCAAAATACGCGCATTGACGTGGAGGTGCGGATACCAGCCCGTATTACCTATTGCTAACTGGCAGGCTTCACATACACAAAAGTCTTACATACTCACATCCAGCCCACTAAGGAAACTGAATCCATTCTTAGATGGAGACAGCATACTAAGAGTTGGTGGCAGCATACACCATTCAGACATTTCATACAATGAAGCACAACCTATTATACTTCCTGCCGAAAACCACATCACACAGATTTTGATACAGCATTATCCCATGAAGCTACTGCACTCAGGTGTTCAGAACACACTCTGCAACATAAGGCTATTTCACCCTTATGTTACAGAGTGTCAGCCTATCAATGGTAGAGGTGAAGTAAAGAAATATTATGTTCCTGTGTTAGATGCACTAGGTAGGTACCTATAGAGGCAAGGTATGTGAGAAGTAGATGTCAGATCTTCCTGCACACCCAGAGTCCACTGACCCGTCCGTTTACTCATGTATGGTTAGATTTTAGTGGTGCTATAGCTATAAGAAGTTCAGTGACCCGAAACTGTAAATACTCTAAGGACCTATTTCACGACGTCTGAACAGCCACTAAAATCCACCACCAAAAAACCAAACAAAACACCAAATTAATTCAAAAATGGAACAATTTGTATGAAATTATCTGCCAAGTAAGTTAATAGGAACTAGGTGGTGAAACAGGCCGTAAGGGTTATATGTGCCTATTTGTTTGCTTGGAAATTAGTGACTGAACTATCTGTGCTCTTAAAAGATATATTTCTAGGAGAGGAATACCTACTTGCTTATACAGGGTGTCCCATAATTAATTGATAACCTCTTAAGGGGTCATTGTACTTGTGGCGGCATCTACATCGCCACATATGAACTACACATCAATGGCATGACGTCACGCAAACCTGCATCGCGCAATTAGAGTTTACCACGCGATTAGCATATATACAACGTCCCGACATCAACCGTCGGGCAGTAGCCCACCAGACACAATACCCGTCTGGTCGGAGGATCCTCCCTTTTCAATAGAAGATGAGTGAACTTTACACCCTGTTCCTCATGCCTCTAAATACTCATCATTATGAACAACTTTTACCTTGGGACCAAACCTGATAGCGCGCAAAAAATCAGCTGGTCCCTACATTTTGATGAGTTTAATGTACCTACCTGGATAAATGTAGGTACCTACTGAACAGCTGTTTTTTTTTCGCTATTTCAGGTTGTTCCCATAGTAAAAAGTTGTTCATAATGATGAGTACAATGACCCCTTAAGAGGTTATCAATTAATTATGGGACACCCTGTATAAGCAAGTAGGTATTCCTCTCCTAGAAATAAATCTTTTAAGAGCACAGATAGTTCAGTCACTAATTTCCAAGCAAACAAATAGGCACATATGACCCTTACGGCCTGATTCACCACCTACGATTAAGTTCCTATTATCTTAACGTTCCTATTAAATTAAACATACCGAACTAATTTTAAACATTCCGAAACTGAGTTACATGAACTCTAAAATGTTCAAAAATGATACTAGCTACAGTGAAATTATTGACTTATGTGTCACGAATTACATGGAATACAAGTTTACCTGTCCTCTTGCAAGCCACATGGGGGGATATATGGAGCAGGGGTTAAAGCTGTGAAATCGGTACTCGAGAGACACCTATTTAAGTTAACTTAATTATGACTTGTTGTATATGTACTATTCTGGTTCAAATTGTGGGAATAAGTACTTAATTCCCGACCATTGTATTGTGATCTAATGACTTAACTTACCTGACACCTGCTCTCATTTCATTGTAGGTAGGTACTTCTTTATCTGACCTACCTACCTGAACCTAATGTATTAGATGTTAGCGAATCTAGACAATGTACTTATACCAACAAAATAATACAATTTACACAAAGATTTTGGAAACAATTCTAGCAAGAAACAATTTTAGATATTTGTCTGAATTACAAACTAGAAATAGTTAAGTGACTACAAGTGCAAAATAACTTAAGTATAGTAGTAGTAATTAAAGATTGTCCACCCACTTCATGGGCTTTAGGTCGAATTACCTCTGTAAACACTAAAAATGGATGGCCTATGTAGATCTGTAAAGATTATAACTAGGTTGTAAAGGAGAATTTACCGGACCTGTAAATAAAGTAATATTGCTACTTGCTACCAAGCAAAGATTGAATTGAAACTATAATATTGTGTAAGTACCTACCTATTTTTTACATGAGCTAAGTGTAGGTACTGACCTACTTATGTGTAACTTACTATACTATACACCTAAGTGTGCTACATTAAGAGTTACCTAGCTATTTTTGTTTATGTACCTAACTTATATGTTGTCATGAATGCTAAACTCATAGATTTTCTTTTCTAACTTACCTATCTAAACTATTATGTTTACCTAATTAATAATACTTACATGGTTAACTTATCTGATAAGTAAATACTTATGTACCTAATGTAAGAAACAAGACTAGGTACTACTTAGCTAATGCTATATTAAGATGCTATGTCTATGTTCCTTAATTATTATTATTATACTAATAAAAAAACCTAACTTATTATTATACAAAAATAGGTAACTATTCTCTACTAATATTAATGCTCTAAACTACATAAAAGAAACTCATTGTACTACTTATTTCAATTCAATCATTTTATTTATTATTATCAAAACTCAGATACCTATGAGCCTACTTACCGAGGCTTTCCTCACTTGGAGGACCGAGAATGTTTAGTAATGTCAACATCATGTTATAGTGTTGTCAATCTAAATATGAACTTGACAGATGGTTGGCTTGTGGTTGCCCCTTCTAACTTCACAATGAACAGAGCGCACAAGTCTCTTACAACCTTACAAAATTAAATAGTTGAGAAGTAAATATAACCTTGTGACTTGTATTAATGTGTCCTGAATAAACAATAGTCAAGTGTATAAAGTGGTTTTTATCAAGATCCCAAACATCACTAAAAGCACACATGTTTATGAAACCGGCCTCGCTTCACTGTTGACAGCGCTATGTCTTGGTTTTTTATTTGGTCCGAGTTTATACCTAGGACCTTGTGAAAGCTGTGGGCAACTGCTGGAAGCAGGAAGCACAACCAGTCAAAGTCGCGATTCTTGGAGGAGGCCTATGTCCAGCAGTGGACGTCTTTCGACTGAAATGTTGATGATACGTAGGACATCTGTACTTACTTATCCCACAATTATGTTTTCACTTTTCAATTGATTACTTACTTACCTATAATATCATACCATATATTTATTACGTACAAAATAAGCCAGTTAATACCCATTCTAAGCATATGACAACCCACTGCACTGACCCTTTTATTGCCTATATACTTATCCTTTAAAAACGATACAAGTAGATCACAGATTCACAGTTCCCTTTATGGTTTTGGATTGTCGACCAATGCAAACCCAGTGTGTGGAGGCTTGCCGGCGCAGGCCTGCATCGACAGGTATCGGCCGGCGCGCGCTATTGCGGGGTGAAACTCATACTACTCGTACTTATCTAAAACTGCCGCCTGCTAGTGTGGAGATGGAGACCCAGAGCCGGTAAGCAACCGTTGCCGGCAGGCAATAATCACTGCAGTGTGTGGGCTATGCAGACCTTGGACAACAGGCCGCCTGATAGGATCAGAGACTGCAGGCCAACTGTTAATGTGCCCCACACATTAATCACCCTTAATCAAGTCTAATGTCCTAATAAACAGACTGGCCTAGGTAACACTAAACAATATAAATATCGCAAACAACAATCACAGTTTTGACAAATTCTAGGTTATCTAAATTGTAAACGTCATCTCTCCAACCTGTCATGGCTGTCAATCAATGGTCGTATCTGTCACTCGACAAACGTCAAACATTTTCTGTTTTTATTCGGCGCCGAAACAATATTAGTTATTATGAAAAACAACACTCTTTTTTGTATTTAGAGTTTCGTTTCCCAGGTTCTATGTATGGTACGTGTTATGGCCAGAGCCCCATACAACCGTGCAACGTCTCCTTTCAAACAAACTTCCAGCTGTCAAAATAGTTTTACAATTCGAATATAAGCCCTTTTAGTAGCTTATCGTTCACTCTTTACTGTCTTCAAACTCCAAACCACGATTGGAGTTGGTTACACACGTTAACGTAGCTTCGCAATTCGAAAGACATAAATTTAAATAAACTGCGGTAGAAGCCAAACCAACTAGTCTGAATAGGATGACGAAAATGTGTTTCGCAATTAGGTAGCTGGTCGGGAAAGACTCATAGTAATTGCTTCCCTCTCTAGGACGGGAATGAATTTTAAAAATGGAATTTTTGGTTAGGTAGTCGGGCTGCGGTCTTGTGAGTGTACAAACAGCCAGTGTGAATATAAAAAACCGGCCAAGTGCGAGACGGACTCGCACACAAAGGGTTCCGTACTATATTATAATGTTTAACAATCGCAAAGATAACTTTGTATTTCATAATGATACTGTGAATTGCAAGGTTATTTTTTGCAGTTGCAGAAAATCGACCGTATTTAAAAAAAATACCTTATGAATCGCCGTTTTTAGTATTTGTTGATTAAATACAGTATAAGGTACATTATAATAGAGCTCGTACAAAAATGTTATAAAATTGACAACTTTTACCGCCCCCTATTTCTTCATTTTAGAAGATAAAAAAATAAAAGTATACTCTAAGTGTACCCTACTCGATGGGTTCTAGACAATAACACCACACACACAGGTTATTTTTTTTTTTTTCAAAATGAAAAGGTTTGTATGCCGCACCCTTCAATTTTAACTTTACCTACTTTAGTTTTATTATTTATTGTTAGAGTCGTAATAGAAATACACAATCTGTGAAAATTTCAACTGTCTACCTATTAAGGTTCGTGAGATACAGCACTGTGACAGACGGACAGACGGACGGACGGGCAGCGGACGCTTAGTAAGTTTGTACGCACAATATTGAAATACTAGCTAGACTGCCCGCGGCTTCGCCCGCGTGGATGTCTGATTTCATGGGTTTTAATTTTCTTATTATTGTTTATTTTACGTCAAAAGTATAAATACTGAGTTTCCAGTTAATCGCACTGCGCTTTAAAATTCTTGCATACAAACTTTAACATCGCTAACCCCATTTGAGGGGTAGTTTTGAAAAACTAATAATGACAAACTTTATTACTTACATAAACAAGTATTTGTGCTAATTTTCAAGTTTATTAACCAAATTAATAAGATTTTTCATGTAAACTGTATCCCTGTTTCCACGCCCACAGGGGTAGAATTTCAAAAATCGTCTGGGATGTTTCCATAACTTGTCTCAAACATTATTTACACCAATTTTCAAGTTAATCAATCCCCAATAAAATCTTCCGCTGTAAAATTTACTACCCCTTTTCACCCCTTAGAGGTAGATTTTTGGAAAACCCTGATACACGTTAGTTAGTCTTCATTTTTGGTCTCAAGTTTGTACAAAATCTGAGTTTTGAGTAAATCGGACCGCGTGTTCCAAAATTCCTCTATAAAAACTTTGACACCCACCAATACCGTCTTCTGGGGTCGCGGGATGTTCGAAAGAGATACCGTGGCCCTGCCATAGGCAACTGAAGGAACACGGGTGGGTTTCAGTCAGTAAAAGTATGACACGCCCTTCCGCTCTACTCAGAGAACGAGAAGTCATTTGATGATTTCCCATCCACAAAAAAAGGGGGTAGTTTAGCAAAACTAAAAGTGATTAATTTTATAATTAACTTAGATGAATATTCGTGCTAAGTTTAAAGTCTAATAACTCAAGAGATAAGATTTTTCGTACAAACTTTCATCCCCTATTTTATTCCCTTAGGGATGGAATTTCCAAAAATTATTCCTTAGTGGATGTTTACACTATATAAGGTTTATATGTTCAAAATTTCATGTCTCTAGGTCCAGTGGTTTGAACTGTCCGTTGATTATTATCAGTCAATGAGTCAGTCAGGACTTTGAATTTTATATATATAGATTTACAAGACCATAAACTTCTTATAGGTTTTCCTGTAATCTATAGGTATAGAACTATTTTCTGTATTTTTTTATAAATTTTAGGCTCAGTAGTTTCGGAGATAAGGGGGGAGAATGGTCAATTTTCGTCTATTTTCTTAAATAACTACAAAACAATTTATTATAAAATTATAAAAAAATATATTTGAGACCCTCACAGTAAGACCTTTCATTTGATATGTCACACGGTACAGTTTGCAAAAGTTTTTTTTTAATTGTACTTATTTTCCCCCAAAAAGGACCCCTATATTCAAAATTCATTTATTTACGTTACATGTTCGTGTTTGGGTTACCAAAATACATATGTGTACCAAGTTTCAACTTAATCGGTTCATTAGATTCGGAGCAAATTGGCTGTGACAGACGGACAGACGGACAGACAGACAGACAGACACACGAGTGATCCTATAAGGGTTCCGTTTTTTCCTTTTGAGGTACGGAACCCTAAAAAAAACACTAGTAAGCGGGACGGCCTGCGGCGGTGACGCGGTGTGTTCCATCTTTATTTAAAAAACCGGTCAAGAGCGAATCGGACTCGCGCACCGAGGGTTCCGTTCCGATTTCTGAAAAAGTGTGCTATTTAGAGACATCGTTTTATTTTTCATTAAGTCGAAAACTATGCGGCCTAAAAAAAGAAAAAAATGTCTGAGAATGTGCAAATAGCGTCCTTTCAAATAATACCCGAATTTCTAAGACCCCCTTTCAGTCCCGGTTGCAAAAAAACATGATATTTTTTTTTTTTTCTTATTTGTAAAATAGTTGGGCAAACGTCATCTAAATCTGTTCCAAATTTCAAGTTGATAGCATTAGTAGTTCTAGAAATATCCAGCTGTGACAGACAGGCAGACTGAGTCACACAATAAGGGCTCCTTTTTACGATTTTGGTACGGAACCCTAAAAATACTTATATGTTGGTTCAGCTTCTTTATATTGGGGCATCCGACGAAATTGCCACGGGCCTCGAAGGGCATAGTTACGCCACTGATAACAATCTACTATTCCCATACGTTCATGTCGTTCAAAGCTCGGAAAAGTTCGGGAATGCTCTCACGTAACTAAAACTTCAGCGTTAGGTTTTGAAATGGCCAGTTAGCTGGTCTAAAAATATCTTGTTTTTAGGGTTCCGTACCAAAATGGTAAAAAAGGAACCCTTATGGTGTGACGCAGTCTGTCTGTCTGTCTGTCTGTCACAGCTGGATATCTCAAGAACTACTAATGCTATCAACTTGAAGTTTGGAACAGTTTTAGATGACGTATACCCAACTGTTTTGCAAATAAGAAAGAAATAAAAATATTTATATTTTTTTTGCAACAGGTGCTGAAAGGGAGTCTTAAAAACTAAAAGTGGGGCTATTGGAGCATGTGGGGTACCTATCATATGAAAGAGCGCTGTTTGCACATTCTCAAACATTTTTTTATTTTTTTTAGGCCGCATAGTTTTCGACTTTTGATGAAATGAAATGTAAAAAAAATACCGTTCCCCCCCTTATCTCCAAAGTTTGCAAAGAGAAAAATCTGAAATTATTCTATGTGATAGGAGCTTATGTAAAGATTACAGGAAAAATAAAATGATGTCTCTAAATAGCACACTTTTTCAGAAATCGGAACGGAACCCTCGGTGTGCGAGTCCGACTCGCTCTTGACCGGTTTTTTTAACTCTATTCGTGTACAACTCAACGCATAGAAATTTAATTGTAAAATTCCTACATAAACATGTTTTCTCACTGTCGCAAAAACTTACTTAATACAACCGAGTAGTGGGTAGTTCGTAAAACAAGCTATTACTTAGTGACAGCACAGGTACCAGTAAGCCAGTAACAACGGAAACAGTAACAATAGTGAGTAGCAAACAGTAGTAGCGGACTTGTAAAATTAGTTATTCTGGAAGGATAAACCTGAAGTACTTGGAAGAAATCTTTCATCTCCTCGCCACCTCAATTCAGTCCACAATAGTCTGGATTGCTCTATTGCTACTCTACATTTCCTTTAATTGTAGAAAAGGTATCATTGAGATAAGTACTTTTTAAGTTTTCAGGTTTTTTTGCCGAGAGCTCTCATAGGTCTCTCATATTGGTTCTTAAATTATTCTTTGTAGACTATGGGGAGAAAACCACGATTTCAACATGGAAGAAGTGTTAAAAGAGCTGGCTTTTTTCAAAGGAATTACTTATTATACGTCAGAATTTTGTAACTTGGTGGACCCGCTGCCGGACTGTATGCAAACGAACCTGACATATTATGCTAATTTAGTAAGTATCAAAGGCCCTTAAATGTAAATAAATAGTTAAATTCAGATTCCAGTCCACTTATATTTGCAATTTATTGCAAAACAGGGAACCACGTAATGGTTTCTATTAATATCAGAAAACTTTACGTGTTAATTACGTAATTAATTAGGTTATTGGATACTAGATTGAACGTAAAATAATCAGTTATTTTGCTGCGTGGCGCGTGGGACGTGGAATTTAGGAAGGTGTAGTGTTGTTCATTCTAAAATAAATTCTTCTAGAACATTCAAGGGCTTATAAAAATCTATGAAAGAGGTTTTTTAATGATATTTTCAGGTCAGGAGCACCTGTGAGGAAACCTTAGCGAACTGCTCATGGAATGGGATTCCTTTCGAATGTTGCAAGTACTTCAGACCGATGGACACTGAGCTCGGAACGTGTTATGCTATTAATACTTTGCAAGGAAGGTAAGGGAAAGTGTCGATCGATACATACTCGTAGGTAAGTATGTGGAAGGTAACGCACGCACTAATGCACGTAATAATCTGTTACACCATTTTCTTTGACATATGAGATGACGATAACGGATAGATGTAACATAATACTTACTAATTTTTTGAATATTTTTCTTTTAGAGAAAGGAATGCTCCTAGATTAGACATGGTGAGTAATCGTACAACAGGACCTGGAGCTATCAAATTCGATGTAATGGTGACTGCAAACATTTACATTTTGAATGAGGAAGAAGTGCCGACGCTCACTACTATAGGTTCAGATGTTTTAACAGTGGGACAAGAAATACTTCACAAGTAAGTCATGTGGATACATATTGGCAACGTTTAAATCTAAAGCGGTCTAAATGAAAGACAACGTGATAAAAAAGTGAGAACTTGACCATCACCGATATAAAAACCGGTCAAGTGCAAAACAATTTTTTGTGTGATGTGATAAAGTTACAAATTAACGGTTTTCGGACTTTTTCCTTTACATGTGCTGTGAGATCTTGCTTCTTGCTAAATTTCATGATTCTAGGTCAACGGGAAGTACCCTATAGGTTTTGATTTACTTGCGAGAATCAAAATACCTATGTCGCATAAATGGCCGTAATTTTTTATTGCGTTGACTTAGAAACTTGATTTTTTTAGAGCTCCAAGGGACTATAGACTTACGTATTTGATATTAATTTCAGCTTGATACCTTCACGCGTTCCTGAGAAAAAGGGTCTTGACAGACTGACAGACAGACAGATGGATAACGAAATGATCCTTTATGGGTTCCGTTTTTTCCTTTTGAGGTATGGTACCCTAAAAAGAACCATAATGAAATAACCACGTCCCGTTGTGCCATTTTGTGTTGCATCGCATGCATGGCTCTCGTAAAACGATGGCTATCTGACGAGTTCATCGAATTAGGTGACACTTAACAAATTGAGTCCAAGGAATTTCACATGCAGTGCTGTAATAATGTTAATTTTAGTAGGTAATCCTTTACATGATTTGTAGGCGTTATATAACCATACGCAACATAGAGAATGACGCTGGCGCCCGCTTGATATCGCCTGAAAAACGAAAATGCCGATACACTGACGAAAACTTCCTGCAAGTGTATCACCACTACTCGTACACAGCGTGCACAGTGCAATGTAGAAAGGACGCGCAGTTGCACCTTTGTAACTGTACTAATTACTTCATGCCGAACGTTCCGGAACATCTCAGATGTAATGTTAGCGGCATTATCTGCTTGAACAGCCACGTCCATGAACTTTCGGTAAGTGTATCGATGTTATGAAAAAAAACTGCCAATTTATATAACGTATCACACAAGGCCATACCATTGGCGTAGCCATAACAAGATTCCCTGCAATTATATCGATACCATTTAAATCAATCAGTTGGGAAATAATTCCTTCCTGCTGGAGTAGATTGACTGTTTTTACGCGATTCGTACAGTACACATTTTGAATGAGGAAAGTTTCACTATAACCATTCCAAACAACGACGAATTTTGATAAATAGATACTGTTTTGAATGTAGGTCCTGAAAGCTAGCTGGTCGTCCCGTGCTGGCCTATCTTGTAACTGCCTACCTTCGTGTACGGAGGCAGAGATCACAATCACGAAGGACTTCAAGTTCGTCACGACCAACAGTTACGCGAGTGTTCAGATAGAGCTGGCAGTGCTTCCCAGTGAACGGTACAGACGAAATGTGGTGCGTGGAGTACTGGATTTAGTCGGTGAGAGACTAATTATTATTTGAGAAAACTCAAAAAGTTAATTGTGAAATTACGTTCATTCGTTCGTTTAAAATTACGAATATGCAGGGACGGTAGGAAAATCCTTATCCAAGTATAGCTAAGAATAAGCAACTGCAGGCGTTAAAGGAATCCACACCTACTAACCATACGTAATTGTCCCGTAACGCACTTTCTATAATTAGAATATTTGGCTTTGAAAAAAAGTTCATGAAAAGAAGGTTGAAAGTGACTTGTGTCAAAAGACAACGGAACTCATCAGTTGCGCGATAAGCGTAAAGAGTCATCCGAAAGGAGCTTAGATAATATGTTATAGTCTAAGAAAAGGAGATTCGAAGGTAAAGGGAAAACTGTCGATGTATCCGGAACAACGTCCGTGTAACCGCAGCTCACTTTATCGAGCCATACGAGCCATACACTACTAGGCGGCCGAGAGGCCCTACCCGTTACGGACTAGATAGTGCAGCACTCGGAACGGTCTAGGCTGACAAATCCATTCACTGTCTAGTGGTTTACCCACTACTGAAGAGATCTATTAGATCGAAACGGTCACTACGTAAATTGCCTGACGGCGATACCGCACTCTTCGGATTATCGGTAGGACATAGGGACCAACAGGTCCACAGCGCATAAGCGTATTGTCCATACCAAACCAAAGAGTTTGGGTGAGGTGACTTTCGTTTTTGTTGTCAAAAGACAACGGAACTCATCAGTTGCGCGATAAGCGCAAGAGTCATCCGAAAGGAGATTTGAGGGTAAAGGGAAAACTGTCAATGTATCCGAAACAACGTCCGTGTAACCGCAGCTCACTTTAACGAGCCAATGCAATTTGTTTTACAGTATCCACCGGGGGAACTGGCGGTTTGTTCCTAGGCGCGAGCATTCTCAGCTTTGTAGAACTGTTCTACATTCTGCTTATTCGTCCATTCTGCGACATATACAGCCAGCGAGACGACGACCCTTGGCACAGGAGGTTTGGTATGCGACGCCTTCAAGACAATAAGTTTATTCCGAATTGTGGCTGGACATACAATGGGAAGGTCGGAGACAAGGATAAACCTAGGATTAAAGATCGTTCTCGTTAAATGTCCAATGAGGAGTTTACGAAATAAGTCTTAAATCTATCTGCCATTCACTTTTCATTGAATATTTTATGGTACCAAGCACCTCACCGTTTCTATGATGGAAAGTATTGTTTCAAATAAACTACTTTTATCGTGCTAAAAATCGTGCAAAACAATTTAAAAAAAAATGTAAGTATACGGTTTTTATTTTGACCCCTTGTGATAAAATTCACACTCATTTTGAGATGTGCTCATTTTGAGAAGTGCTCATTTTGAGAAGTGCTATTTTGAGAAGTGCACATTTTGCGTAGTGCACATTAAGCGAAGTGCACATTTTGCGTCAAGTGCACATTTTGCGAAGTGCACATTGTGCGTCAAACCCGAACGAATAGTTTTCTAAATTTCTTCATTAGCACGGTTGTTCTAACCAAAATTAATTTGACAACTTCTTCTGTTACCTACTCGTATACAGTTGACTTTTTCAGTAGTCGGCGTCATTATTCAAGATTTAGAATCTACTTGTTGGATTAGGAGAGCTTCTCGGCAATTACAGTAATTGGGATGAAATACGTCTGATATCATAGACTAAGATAGCCATGTTTGTTGTGTAGATGTGCTAGTGAGGTTTTCATTTGATAAAAAACCGGTCAAGAGCGAGTCGGACTCGCGCACCGAGGGTTCCGTTCCGATTTCTGAAAAAGTGTGCTATTTAGAGACATCGTTTTAATTTTCCTGTAATCTTTACATAAACTTCTATCACATACAATAATTTCAGATTTTTCTCTTTGCAAACTTCGGAGATACAGGGAGAGAACGGTATTTTTTTACATTTTTGCATTACTTACATCAAAAGTCGAAAACTGCGGCCTAAAAAAAAGAAAAAAAATGTTTGAGAATGTGCAAACAGCGCCCTTTCGACAATTTTCACTTTTCCGGAACGTGTAGTTCGAAAATGGGTAGGAATTCGAAAAAGTATATAGATTAAAGTTTTAAAAAAAAATATGAGCTTTTATTACATAGAAGGTATTTTTTCTCTACGACGCACCGTTTTAAAGATATTTATACTAAAAAGTGGGAACTTTCCCTCCCCCACTTCAGCGCACCTCCTAGAGTCGGGGACTTTTAGTATGTTTACTCCCTAAGCACCCTGAACAACTTTCTGAAGAAATCGCTTACGTCCAGCTCACGCACTCCACACCCCCTTTTTGGTAATTTGTTAAGTGGACTAAAACCTGATATCGCGAAAAAAAAATCAGCTGTTCCCTACATTTTGATGACCATAAATGTAGGGAATAGCTGATTTTACCTACAGTAAATACCTATTGGGTAGTTATATGAAAAAGGGGTAGATATTATACAGTATACTTAATACATAGTAGGTACTTCTATATTCCTATTTTTATAACCGCTAGCGCCTCCGCCTCCCCCTCGCCCTGGGGATGTGATTTATCAAAGGATAACATAGTAATTAATTAAGATTACGAATTAGATTTTTCGATTTCTTACGTAGACGTTCATACAAAGTTATTCGGACTTCTTTAGATTGCGTTCTAAGTGGTCACAGATACAGAAACAGTTCCCCGAGTATCATTATATAAAAATTAGGACTCAAACTATAAGTAAGATGACGTAATTTTATGCGAGCTTTAAAAGCGTTTAAGGCGGAAAAAACCGCCGACGGAAAGTGTCTGACAGTACCTATTGTTTATTAATTATTAACAACATTCTGAAGAAAAGTGAGTAATATTTTATTATTAATAGGCTACACCCACATTTCGCCTGTTAAGTTTAAAGCTCCATTTACACGGAGCAAGTTTCTGGAACGTTCAAGAGCACTATTTGCATGCCATAAAGCACGTTCAAGTTTTTTGACATTCAAGAATTGCTTGAAGTGTTTACACGCGTGCGATTCCGTAAAATGGCATACTATAATTGAATGCAAGTTTTGCCATTCCATAAAATGGCATGCGACTTACACCAGGCAATAAAATTGACAGGTGATTATTGCATGCAGTTATGCCTAGAAATGATATTTCATTTTTATTGAATTTCTTCTCAAGATTATTTATATTATATTATTATATTGTATTAAAACTCTTAAAGAAGGACGGCCAAATCGTACCTGACGAAGAGGCGGTGGTGTACAGCTATGCCATATACACCACTATTTTTTAATTAGTACAAAAAAAAATGGGGCTCTATCCGTACCCGTTACTGATCATATTTGTGTAGTCAAAAGTAAAAAAAACGAAATACCAAAATTGTCCACGAAAATTTGTCATAATTGGTAAGTTCATGACTATGATACGATAATAGCTGTTGGAGGCGGGGCAAGTTCGAGTGAGAGCACGCGAATGCGAGAGCGAGAAAATAAATACAACTATGAATTGCCTGTACAATATTTCCATACATTGAGTGACATTTTGGGATATCAACAAACGCCAATAACTTTGCTGTTTATGAATATTATTTATTGAGACTTTACATATATAATAACAAGACCTTCTCTAGTAAGCCCTTTAAGTATTTGTACTAATTAAAAAATAGTGGTGTATATGAAAAAATCTATTATTTTTTAAAGTCTTAAAAAACATAAGAAATAGAGATATTTAAGTCGCCAGAAAAAAAAGATATACACATTTTTTTGTTAATAGCATAATTTGCAAATTATTTCGAATAACATGTTCAGAACGCACCTTTGACGATTCATTTTGCTTAAGAAATGATTTAGTACTCAAAGATTATAATTATTCACGTTTTTCTGAATAGTTATTATATGTAATTCAATTCTGTATACCTACTTGTGTATCAAACCAACTAGTGCTGTTTTTATTATTGTCATAAAAATAATTATGTGGGTTCATAGTAAGTATCAGCATTTTGTTCGATTGTTTACAACGGAACGTCATAATATGTCCTCGACGCGCGCCATTGATTGACAGTGTCAATCACACGGTTGTCAATTTGACACTATAATATACTGTCAGTCTTTGCACCCGGCAGGGTTGGATCTAGAATCGTTTGGCAGGAGGGGGGTGAATGGGGTTAAAGTTGGTAGGGGTTGGGTCCCTGATTATAACGCTACCACTCTCATTACAAGGTAATGCATATTTTTTGAGAAATTAATAAAAATTATTTCTAACCTCAAATCAGATAAACAGTGAAACGAAATATCAAAATGGGCGATTGACAACCAAATTTGTATCAATATATTGTCTGCGGTGTAAAATGTCGTGTAAAATACGTGAAACAAAACGCAAAAAAAAGTCAGTGTCATTCAACCAAGAAATTCTGCTCAGAAGGAAGTTAGTGTGCACCCCACTTTATAGTTAAAATAGTTCGAATCTGTCCCAAAACCGAATCGGGGCACCCCGACTTTACGTAGTCTTTTGGCTGGCATACTAGAGTGTATATAAAACCCGGAGGCGCGGAGGGAGAGCAGCCCCCGCCCGCTGTAACAAAGGATAGGCACCCATGCGAGCCGCAGCGGCTGAGGTTGGTCGCCGGAGGCGACCAGCAAACCGAAGCTGCGGAGGTGAGGTCGTAAGGGCGAAGGGGCTGCACTTCACGCAGCGCCGGAGACGTTGCAGAAGCAACTTAAGTGTTTAGAGGTTAGGTTACAATAATTAGTTTTTTTTTCAAGAATGGTGCTTACCTTTACATGGGAGTGGTGGGAGAGGGTGCGTTAGGGTACCCCCCCCAACCCCTACTTCTGCCATACGATACTAAAAGTAACTTTAAAGTGTTTTGAGGTTAGGTTACAATAATTAGTTTTTCTCAAGAACGGTGCATTACCTTTTTATGGGAGTGGTGGGGGGGGCTCAGGTTACCCCCCTCCACCCACCACACCGCCCCCACCCCCCTCCTCCTGCCAAACGATTCTAGATTTTAACCGGTCCAGCTTCTACAGAAATTTGGCCGATGTTCTTTCTTAATTTTAATTCCACAACATTTTCATTATTGTGAAAAACCATATTAAAGTTACAAATAAAATAATTTAGATTCAAAAACATAATCAACCTTTTTAGATTGCAGTCGGATAAACGACCGGGAGTCACGCGTTGTGTATAGGGTGCTCATATAATTACGCCCATTGTCCTTTTCATGCCAGAATTGAATGCGATTTTAAGGTATGTTCGATTATTGTATAGGCAATTTTATTGTATATACCAGTTTTGAACGGCGACTAACTTGTCCGTGTTGTTTAGACGGTACCAGATATTTGCCTTTCAATTTTGTGGTATGCTACAGGCAATAAACTGGGGCCGTGTAAATGGAGGTTAAGTCGTCAGCGACTATTATGTGTTGATGTGCGAATAATTTTCAAATTGTCAACGGATAATATGTCTCGTCTTTAAAAGTTTGATTGTTTTGTTTCCTGTTTTTATTTCTGGCTTCATGTTATCTTGACACATGTAGGTACTTAGATAATTTTTATTCAAACAGTAAAATAATTTAGGTAAATAATAGACCACTCTACAAGGTGTGTTTAATAAAGTTATAGGTACCTACATAAAGTCAACATGAACATTGTACTAATTTATTTGCTCATCGACGTACCTATTATTTTGCAGGCATACAGTATCTATCTGCGATTTCTTCAAAGATTTCCATGACTTTCTGTTTGTAATCAGAATTTCTTTCCATCATTTTCTTTATAAATTGTCCTTTATTTTTGGAGAGTATTTCATCAAACTGAGCATTATCACAGAAAATGTCGGTAGTTAGATCATCGTCCAACCAAAACTGTGGTATAAGACAGGCACAAGCGATGAGCCCCCACTGTCTTTGTTCTTCAGCAGAAGTCATAAATTCTTCTTTTGGCAATATTCTCTGGATTTTGACATTACAGTTATTTAGTATTTTCCCAAGTTCTTCATAGTAGGAATTCAAAAATATCTCGATGTTTTCTTGTCTAAAAGTTGGATCTAAATTACAACAGAGTAAAAACATAACATCACCAGCTGGTGGTTGGTACCTTATCGCTTGAAAATCAACCAGCAAGCAATCATCTGGCTCCGAGCGGTTCTCTTCGTTGTTACTGTAGTGAAACATAAGGTTATTATTCCACAGGTCGCGGTGGCAGATTACATTTTTCTGTCGAGGAGAAAAATCACTTAATCTCAAAGCAGTGGACCACACGTCGCACCAACGGCTCTCAATCAAATTCATTTCTGTGTCGTCATACTTTGAAAATATTTTCATAGCTTCTAATGCCCCTGTCATACACTGACAGAACCAATCTGACTGTAAATGGTATCCACCTTTGTCCAGAGATTTTTCGTACTCATAATTAATTCCCTTGTAGTCTCCCATAGTTTCTTTACTTTTCTTTTCTTCATAAATAACGCAAGATGCGTGAAGTCTGGCTAACGTCTTCAATGCTTGAAGAGTGTGAGCCATGTCGAACCTATCAAATTTATTTCGTAATTTATACTGTTTGGTATTTAAATCTTCGAAAACCATTGCATCGTTCAGAGCTGTTATTAACCTTGCGGCCCACGGTTTAAGACCTAAAATAATTGTAACCAATAGATTAATAATCTTGTCATCTCGTGTAGTTGAAATACGCTACACTATAAGTACCGGAAACAAAATGTATACTCACACCGGTTGAGTAGACATTTTGCTACCGGTGCGGTGGTGTAGTGTAGCAAAATCTCGATAGCAGACAACATTTTGCTAGGCTTTCCTGTGTGGTGTAGGGTATATTTCGTTTCAGCCAGTGAAACGAAATATACACTAAGTACACTGGAAAGAAAATGTCTACTCACCCGGTATTTCAATGTTCTCCTTGATCACAGAATAGAAGAACGCTTCTTTATCAAAAAGCCGCATTTCCTTCACCATGTTTGCTTTCGCTGCATTCGATCTGGAGATGGCTTTGATGAAGAAGTAAAGAACTTTTCTATTCGACAAATGCACTTTCACTTTCCAGTAATCTGATAGAAACCCCAACATTTTGTCACTAGCGGGGTGAACAGAATAGTTGTCTATAATTATTTCTTCATTTGCACGGTTGTAGCTAGTCAAAATGAATTTGATATCTTCTTCTGTTATATGATTAACGTGGTTGTTAAGTTCGATATTAGTAGTCGCCATTTTTCCAGTAAAAGTCTACAAAATCAGCCTGGTGGCGAAGGAGACTACTAAGGCAGTTATCTACATTTAGCGAGACAAAATGCGTCTGATGTTCGAGTAGGTAGTGCCTACATTAAAATATTGTTAGAATCGCTAAGTAAATATTGATATCGTAAGCATAAATTAGTAAGAGTAAATATAAGAGATAGACAAATACCACTGTCGGTAATGCCAGCCATACGCAGGTATGCTTTGGAATTAAAATATGTCAAGCAGCAACGAATCCGGGAGTTTTCGCTCGTGATATAGGTAAGCCTATATGAACCTACATAATAGATATGATTGGGTAGGTAGGTAAGCATGGCTTGTTATTTAACCGGAGGTCAAGACTAGTAGGTACTCGGGATGAATCGGTTAAACCAGGCGACAAAATTCAATCGAATCATGACGTGTAGCACCTTCGATCGGCCTCCTGGAGGCCGGTAACCAAAGTTTGTGTCTGGCTAGATTGGCTCAGGAATAGATTACGGATAGAAGAAATTTCATTATATTATTCTCTCCGTATAAAAATCTTTGCATTCAATATAGGGATGGGCATTCGAGAGGGACAGCTGATTCAGCGGCCGCTGGTACCTACCTATTGTAGTGCTACTTGAAATATGTGGATCGTAGATATTTTTTTGTTTATAAATGCAGTGATGGTAACAATCTGGCTTCTTACACTAGACTACGACATGACAGAAAGTTTAGTAGCCTAAGTTAAAACTCACAGTACCTACACACATTAGATTGACAATTCACAAATACACGTGCACTCACTAACACACGTATATCATACAGATACAGACACTCTCTTACAACACCAACACAACTGACACAAATCACAGCACCACACACACACACACACTACACTCCACTCTACTACACACACACACTACACTCTTTTTATACTACTTAAAAAGGAAAGTTTTAAAAATTTACCTTTTTATATCCTAAAATTGTTAAAGGAACAAAGGAGCCTGGCTCTCACAACACAGAGAATCATAGTGTGGGGTCTAGGAATTCAACCCAAATTAATGTAAAACTTAGCAAATTTTTATTCTTATTCTTTGTTATAATTATCTTCATTACATATCCATATACGTATCTACCTTTTACGTGTGTGAAGTTTCGCCAGGCAATTTAATTTGACTTTATAAAGTTACCTTTTGGGATTAAAGCTATTCTTACATATTTGAATATAATGAGTGGGGTTACAAATTTACCCAAAGGTAATAAAACCGGTCCATGACGAATTACGGAGAAGAAAATGGATGCTTATGTACAGGTTGGTAAAATTAAATTAAGTAATCATTTACTGAAAAGCGGGTAGTATGAACGATAGCGAATTCTTTGATGATTTTATCTAAGTTAAACACAGTGATAAGACAATTATATAGAAAACATTAGTCTATCAAGTAGCTGGGTACACAAGTCATAACCAAGTCATAATGTATGTTAAAAAGATGTTAATACAATGAGGACCTACCTAGAACTTAGATATAATAAGTAAAGGTAGAGCTCCTTTACTCTGAAATGACGCGGCCCACTACCGCATTTACCGTAGTCTATGTATTTTAGTAGTGGGGCGCGTCAGTTCAGAGTGGACAAGCTCTAGCACTGCCGGCTTATTTATTTAATTCAAAATAAAGCTTATTTCACAATTTTTCGGAAACACAAATCTCTCTACAATTTCGTCAAATAATTCCGTTACTCTAATTCGGTATTTCTCATCTTCTTTAGCTACATCTATAAACTCTTGACTACGACTTACTACGTTGGCTCGTTTTGATAACTCGGGATCACAAAATATCTCCTCTCGTTTCTCCTTACTCATAGCTACGATAGGTGTTATGAGCGCAGCCTGAGTTAGTCCGAATACTATACTTTTCTTGTATGCTTCTGTAAGAGTAGCTTTATCAAATATGTGCATTATATCTACTCCGTCAGCTTGCAGTTCCTCAGATAACACTGCATAGTAAACATCTATAAATTCATCCGTCCATTTATCTCTATCACTCCTTGTAGTATTGAAATATATCAGGGAAGACAGGTCAAGCATCGGAGAAGAATATATAACAGTCTGAAAATCAACGAACAAAGCGTGACATGCTGAGTTTTGATCCTTTTTGAGGAAAATATTATTGGTCCAAAGATCACGATGCACTACTGCATTCCGATATTCTAAGCTGGGCTTCATAAGGTCCATAGCACTATCAAATAATGTAGGCAGAATCGATTCTACATATCGATTGAAGTTTGGCTTAGATTTATACTTAGAGAAGACTTTGAGATAATCGATGACTGCGTTCCTTCCAGTGTCCCGCCAGTCGAGTCCCCTGTTGGGTTCTTGAAGGTAGTCACTATAATGTTCCCATATTCTGTATGACCTGCTCAACTGGCGACTCTTCCGTTCCTCATAAATGTATGATTGAGCGTGAAATTTTGCTAGCGTTTCGACAGAAGCTTTCAATTCTTCGAAAGTCATGGTGTACTGATGATGTGGCATTGCGTATTCAAGTAGTGAGACGTTTTCAAATACAAAAATGTCTTCTTTGATAAACAGTAATTTAGGACGCCATTTTCTTGACCCTGTAAAATTTTGTAAGAAACAATTATCTAACTATCTTTATACTAATAATAAAGCTAAATAGTTTGTTTTTTTGTTTGATTGACCGCGCTAATCTCTGGAATTACCAGTCGGATTTGCAAAAATCTTTTTTCATTTGAGAGCCCAATTCTTGAAGAAGGCTACCTATAGGCTAAGGACCCATATCAGCCGAGCCAAAATAAAAAAATGTCAGAAAGAACGCTAAGCGATAACGAAGTAATGTTAGCGCGGGCAGGCGATGCAATACGTCTGGGTGTGTCGGGGAACAAGAAATTACACGCGGACAAAGTTACGGGCAGAAGCCAGTGTGCTGTTATAATGCACGATGCAAGTCTCATCTTACGCCACGTAAGATGAGACTTGACAAGCGCCGTACCGCGCCTCCCGCGCTCTTTCCGCCGCCCGGTCCTTACCCTTCCCAGACCTCATACCGCTAAAGAGACCTATAAATCGTCTACTGCTCAAGTCAACCCACATGGTGTGTCAAGTCTCATAAGTTTCATCTTTAGTGGCACGTATTGTACGTAGGGGTGTTTTACATTATTATTACTTACAAGGTTTTGTCCTGTTATAACAGTTATTACTACAAATCCTATACTATTAAATTAACAATATTTGTATATATACCTATTTGTAATCACGTTCTCAAAAACGGCTCTAATGATTTCAATAAAAGTTGCAATATGGGGGTTTACGGGGTCGAAAAATCGGGACTCAAATCTGGAAAAATTCGTTTTCTCTATTTTCATCAGATCCCGACCAGGTACTAAAGATAATAGGAAAAAGGAGGTACTTAAATTTAAAAAAAGAAGCTATCTTACCTGTGCCATTTTCAAATTCATTAAAAAGCGTGCTCAGCATAACGTACTCCTTATTGAAGAATCCAAGCTCCCTAAGATATTCTGCCTTCCATTTATCGAACCTCGGCATGCACTTCACAAACAGGTTTAGTATAGAACTGATCCCATTCAACTCCACTACCATTATCAGTTTCATATGGTCACCCAGATATCCAATAATTTTGTCTGAAAAGTCCTCCATCTTCCAATCTAACACTTTGGCAAACCCACATTGTTTTACGATGAAATTAATTTCATCTTGACTTAGTAATTCCATTTTGTGCGTGTTTCTTGTAACATTAGCAATGTATAGTAGGTATCTAAACAAATAATTGCAATGTTTTATAGGATAGTGTAGGTATTGCAGATAATTATAATATTATAGTTTAATAGATAACGCAGAAAAACTTACTGTAGGGACAGCAAAAAAAAAACAAGTGTGTCAATGTGAGTGAATAATTAAAAAAAAAATAATAATCACAAGTAGGTTCTTAGATGAAAAAAAAAAACAAAACGCACATTATTATAAAATTTATTTAACGAATAACCAAATAACTACACGCCAAACATTGAACTGGTAGAATGTAAGTCTAGGAAGGGTTCGTTCATGATTTTGTTTAATTTCTTCTCTTTTACGGCTTCGTAATTGGGCGTCCACAGTTCCGTCACTCTTGGGGCATAAGGCCCGTTCAGCTTGGACTCGTCTCCATCTTCATCATCACTGGAGTCTTCGTCTATTTCCATCGGCTTGTCTTCTTGGGAGTCGTCACCTTGTTCAAGTTGTTCCATACCAGAGAGGCGCTGTAGGAATGATGTGCAGAGAAGGCTCACGGGTGGGATCATGTGCGGTGACGCTAACGAGAACTGAAACAACCACAAACAGGAATTAAACATTGTAATCGGCTAAATACATATTAACTATTAAAAGTACTGTTAACAGAAAAATAACAAAGCAAAATTCTACAGAGTTCACATTTATTTTACATCTCTACCTATTCGGAAGTTATCATAAAGTAAATATACATACCTAGGTGCTTATGTTACACAAGAAAAACGACAAGGATTAGACTATGTATATTTAAAAAGTATACACAACAATATACTAAAAAGAGTTTTACGTAATAATCTTAACTTTATATTATAAATGCGGAAGTGAGTTTGTTTGTTAATTTATATGTTTGTTACGCTTTCACGCTAACACGGCTGAACGGATTTGAATGAAATTTGGCACATGGGTAGACCATGACCTGGATTAGGACATAGGATACTTTTTATCCCGATAGTACGTTCCCATGGGATGATTTCTGACCCTCCACGCGGGCGAAGCCGCGGGCAAAAACTACTCATCAATAAAAGAAAGTATTCCATGGCTGTACGAAGCAATTAGGGCCAAAATCTCAATGACTCCTAATCACCAAATACTGTCAATAACTAAGTAAAAAGCTAATAAAGTAGCTAATGTTTTTAAAGGATAAAATCAATTAAAAAGCAATAAAAAATCTATTCGTCAAAAACGCACTTCCTTATAACGTAGGTAATGGTATATTTTTCACAAGAAATTTCCAAGGTGCATGGCTTTTCTTTATTACAATTCACCACATGTGCATCAGAAAATCAAAAAATTTAATTCAGATTTTTATTTTCACTTATTCTGTCAAGATTCTTGAGAACCCAGTTGCACAACACTTCAAGGACAAGTTGATAAAGTCAAAGTTACTACGTTATATCGCAAGGAAACTCGCACAACAATAACAATAAACAGGTCAATGTACTATCAGTCAACCAGGATATCGGAATACAATGCGTACCTATTTATAATGGCTATTGAGAAATAATATATTTTCATTATCAAGAGATAAGACCTTTTAGAACAGACTTGTTGCTAGACTTAGTCCCAGGTATGCACGAGCGATTTTATATTGCGCACTGGATTTTGAACTCTCATTGTTGAGCTGAGCATTGAGAATCCGACAGAGTGCATCACAGCGCAACAAAAAGATAGGTAGGCACACTGTTGGATTTTGAACTCTCGGTGCTAAGCAGTGCGTTGAAAATCAGGTGCGCGATAAAAAATCGCCAGTGGATAGGAAGGCTTATGCTGGCTTACTACGGTGCGTGATAGCTGATATCGATCCGCTATCTTCAACTTGTGTTTGTGCCGTAGCGTAAACGGTTCATCATCCGTCTGTCTGACTGTTCGTATGTATGTCTATTATTACAAACTTGTTGTTTACTCCCAAACTGCGTTCTTTTGTATGTTGAGGTCCCTAAAATAGGGTTGATCTATACAACGACTGATGCATGCATGCCGTCTGTTGGGACAGGTACAACTCAAAGCTGCAATGGCTCTTTCTTCAAAAGGCCGTTCCAAACATAGCCCTGCATTGTTAGACTTACATAAAATCCTAATAATATAAAGTTTGGACTTTAAAAAAGAGACCATACCATGACCGCTGAGTTTGTTTCGGCATTTTTTCTCAGGGATCGTCAGCTAGGAAATACCGGCGCTAGCTACTTTTAAAATATTGACCAAGAAGTAGAGAAGAAGAAATCAAAAAATCTTGCGCAAGAGAATCGCCTCAGTTATGAGCAGAGTGAGGGAGGCTCCCAATATTATCTTGAGGACATTGAGTGTTAAAGTCGACAGTCCCTTTCTTGGGCACTGGATACATACGCATTGGTGTACGCGGCGTCTGTTTGTAGGGACGCGGTCGGGGTGAAGTTGTGGTTGGTGGATGAAGTTTCTGACTTACATTAGAATTTTATTCATTGGTCATGGTTTTGCCCAATCAATGTTTTATTTAATATATCGTTACTAACATAGTTTTGTAAACTGTACCTATATTGTAACTAACCAATCAATCAATCTGCCTAGCCTTTTCCCAACTATGTTGGGGTCGGCTTCCAGTCTAACCGGATGCAGCTGAATACCAGTATTTTACATGGAGCGACTGCCTGTCTGACCTCCACAACCCAGTAACTGGGTAATACGATACGCCTTGGTAAGACTGGCTGTCAGACTTTCGGGCTTCTGACGACCCGTAACGACTGTCAAAGATCCACGAATGACAGCCGGGACCAACGGCTTAACGTGCTTTCTGAGGCACGGAGGAGTCTCGGTATGTAAAGATGGTCACCCATCCACTGACCAACCCCGGCAAGCGTAGCTTAACCTGATGGATCGACCCGTACGGCTGTAATTACTTAGCCACGAGCTCCTCCCCCTATATTGTAACTAACCAAAATATGGATATACATTGTCCGAAATAAATATTTTGAATTGAATTGAAAAATACCAGAAATAAACATTTCATCTCATTCCGTTCCTAGAGGGAGCAGTGGGATAATTTAATGATTACCTGAGCTATAGTGGAGGCGGCTAGGTTGTTGACATCGCTGACATTAGCGTCGGCGGTGGCCGGCTGCACCTCGGACAGTTGCTGTTCTGCTAACAGCGCGCTGAAGTTGGATGTGGGCAGCTTGCGGTGCGATATCACTTCAAGACGACTCTCTTCCGTCTGTTCTGGTTCTATGCAGTAGATCTCCTGAAAGAGTTCACGTATTACAAGTTAAAAGAAAATTTTAAAATTAAAAAAAACCCCCGACTCAAAACCCTCATTTCTTTTTGTTACTCCATCAATCAATCAATCTGCCTAGGCTTTTCCCAACTATGTTGGGGTCGGCTTCAAAAAAATACTGGTATTCAGCTGCATCCGGTTAGACAACCGGATGCAGCTGAATACCAATATTTTACATGGAGCGACTGCCTATCTGACCTCCACAACCCAGTAACTGGGTAATATGATACCCCTTGGTAATACTGGCTGTCAGACTTTCGGGCTTCTGACGACATGTAGCGACTGTCAAAGTCCACGAATGATAGCCGGGACCAACGGCTTAACGTGCTTTCCGAGGCACGGAGGAGTCTCGGTGTGTAAAGATGGTCTCCCATCTACTGACCAACCCCGGCAAGCGTAGCTGAACCTGATGGATCGACCCGTGCGGCTGTTATTACTTAGTCACGAGCTCCGCTTTTTGCTACTCCATTATCAAACCCTAATTGCCATCTATCTATAACCTATTCATTGAGACCATTTCAATGAGCCCAAAAAAAGCATCTGCTGTAAGTTGGTGAGGGAGTTAGGTATCCTGCAAATTCCAGGTAATGCTGCAGAATTAGTTCAAGGTTAATATGTTATTCTAATATAATTGAAGTAACAGAATACAAATTTCGACTCGATCAGACCTGTGGAAGATGCTCACATCCATTCATCAACTAGAAAAGAGCTCATAATCGTACATTTTCATGAATCATAGCCAAAAACACTCTTGATCAAGTCGCCTTTCCTCCGTTCAGTCGTTTAGGAGCTACGATGCCACAGATACACACGTTAAACTTATAACACCCCTCTGTTTCCGTCGGAGGTTAACTAAAAACTAGTCACATACAGGGTGTAAGTGTAAACAGTGGCAATGTTTTAAGGGGTCATTGTAGTCATCATTATGAACAACTTTTACGAGTACTATGGGACCAAACCTGAAATCGCGAAAAAAAAATTGTTCATAATGATGAGTACAATGACCCCTTAAAATATTGCCGCTGTTTACACTTACACCCTGTATATCTTTATAGGCGAAGATGGCGAGACAAAATCTCATGGAAATGATGGAAGGATGCCTATCTGCACCAGTGGGACAATAAAGACTAAATTATTATCCGATAGTCAGTCAGGATTGGCACACTTCACAGACGTGCTGAAGTTTCGCCAGTTAATTTAATTCGACTCGGTAGAATACCTACTATGAATAGAAAATACTGTATACAAGGTGTAATTTAAATAACGCACAACCTCTTAAGGGGTCGTTGTACTTATCATTATGACCAACTTTTACTAGGTATATGCCTAATTGTGAAACATGCGGAACGGTTGAAGATGTTCACCATAATTATACTTATGGAGTGTACTAAGACAAAGAAGGAAAGAGAGACACTGTTAAGTATGGTTAAAGTTGGTAAATATGATATTGGTCCATACGTAAAAGTTTTATTGCAACCTTCACCTGAGTTAACAGACCTACTTACATATTTTTTTTTTAGGAATTAATAATTTTTATTGTATTTGTAGATGTAGTTTAGAATAGTTTAAGTTATGATGAGGCTGACTTGCCACTGTGAATAAAAGCCTCTTATAAAAATTAAGAATAAAAAAAAACTTTTACTATGGGACCAAACCTGAGATCGCGAAAAAAAATCTGCTGTTCCCCACATTTAGACTAGTTATGCGAACATAAATGAACAGCTACTTTTTTGCGATTTCTGGTTTAGTCCTCTAGTAAAAGCTACTTTTTTGCGATTTCTGGTTTAGTCCTCTAGTAAAAGTTGATGCGCTGGGTAGCCCGCGAAATTCAAATTTTCTTGCGTTTTATGCAATTTGCAGGTCCGTGTCAGGTTGTATCTTGATCAAAATATGATACGCGACAGTAAAACACACGTATTTACATATTTTTAACCATAAAAATCATCAATACATCTCTCTAAGTTAGATTTGCCGTGGTTTGGTGTGATTTCCGAAATCAGACTAAACTACGGCAAATCTAATTATCTATGATTTGATCAAGATACAACCTGATGCGGACCTGCAAATTGCAAAAAAAATGAATTTCGCGGGCTACCACTGCGCATCTCCCTTAAGAGGTTGTGCCTAATTTAAATTAAATAAATAAATAAATAAATATCCTTGGACATTTCACACAACGCCATCTAGTCCCAAGCTAAGCAACCTAATGCTTGTGTTATGGTAACGAGATGGCTGATAAACTACCTAAATACATTTTTTTTTTGTAAATACATACATATTATAGATAGAAAAACACCCAGACTCGGAACAAATACTTGTAGGTCGTACAAATATTTGTTCCGTGCGGGAATCGAACCCGCGACATGCTGCGCAGCAGTCAAACGCTCAACCACTGCGCCAACCGTGTCGTCAAAATTAAAATTACACCTTGTATAAGAGTAGGGGAAGACCAAAGAAACGATGGATGGACTGTGAAAGATGATATGACTAGAACGGGGGTGACTACCGAGATGACGACTAATAGATAGGTACAGTCAGCAACAAAAGTCGATTAACACTTGTGTTTTCTAAATCCTAATTATTGAGAAAAATACTTCATTAAAATCGGAACAGATGTAAATTTTAAAGAAAAGTAACTCTTATCTAATAAATGAAATGCTAAAAAGCAGGCTATCGTATCATTTTGTGTTAATTTAGAATTTAGATGATGTCAAAAAGTAGCAGTGTTAACCGACTTCTGTTGCTGACCGTACCTATAGAAGAAAGCGACATGTTGTCTTATCTCAATTTATTTGGGGTCGGCCCCCAAATAAATTGAGATAAGAGATACTGCAGATAGACTGAGTAATATTATGGCTCGGGTTTGTGTAACATAATCGTCTTTTTGTGTGTTCCCTGCTTAATACATGTTTGGAATCGTGGTACAAATTTCTGAATAGATTGTGTATACTTACGGAATTATTTCTCATAAGGTACAGTCTAATGTCATCATCGTAGCAGGTACCAAAAGTACATTGTTTGAATACGCCTGTGGACGGGTCCAGTAGCCGCTTCTTAGTTAGTTTCGGTTTTGAGTTGTGCGGTGTGAACACGTAAACTGAAATAAGAAGGTGATATTAACCTACGCTTCTATTGGGTCAATCTATATAAATAAAAAACCGGTCAAGAGCGAGTTGGACTCGCGCACCGAGGGTTCCGTACCATCATTTATATCAAATTTTTGTTGATGATTTCTAAAAAAGTATGCTATTTAGAGACATCATTTTATTTTTCCTGTGATCTTTACATAAACTTCTATCACATAGAATAATTTTAGATTTTTCTGTATGCAAACTTTCGAAAAGGGGGGGGGGGGGGGGGTATTTTCTTTAACATTTTTCATCAAAAGTTCATCATCGAAATTGAGAATGTGCAAACAGCGCTCTTTCATATAATACCCCACATGCCCTAGTGAATTTTTAAGAACCCCTTTCAGTCCCTGTTGCAAAAAAAAAACATAAGTGTATATTTTTATTTGTTTCTTATTTGCAAAATAGTTGGGCAAACGTCATCTAAAACTGTTCCAAATTTCAAGTTGATAGCATTAGTAGTTCTTAAGATATTCAGCTGTGACAGAAAGACAGACTGAGTCGCACCATAAGGGTTCCTTTTTACCACTTTGGTACGGAACCCTAAAAATGACTGGCTAAATGTGTCGCTAAGCGCAAGACTCGAGAATGACTGGAGCAATTCGGCAATATATATGTTTTTCATATATTCTTTGAAGTCCGTGGAAGGTTCATAAGAAGAGAAATATTTGAAAAATTTGCAGGGAAAAACGTAAAAACCACATTTTTCTTTTTCCCATACAAACTGCTCCTAGCTGTCAATTCTAGGGATAGTAATTTGATGTAATATAAACAAGACACATATTCCAGATAGACCGAAAAATATAAGATTTTAATAGAAAAGAGCGAGCGAACACTATTAAAATACACTGGCCTGCAAAAATAAGTACTACACTTTTAAAATTTCAATTTTTTAAGATATAGAAGTTAGAGATTTAAAATAAAAAACGTTTTATAGTAACATTTTTAAGTCTAAAAAAAGATAAAACAATAAAAATAGCCATTTTTGGCTTAGTGTCATAAAACTCAATTAACATTTACAAGTATGTTTTACATGTTATTTATTTTTTTAATAACTGGTATAGCCTCCGCGGGCTCTGTTAACAGATTCGAGTCGATTTGGCATACTGAACACGAAGTTTCGGAGCCGATGTTGGGGAATATTCTCCCATTCTTCTATCAGGGCCTGTTTTAGTGCCCTGAGGGTGGTAGGTGGTGGTCTGCGGCTTCTGACTATCCTTCCTAGCTCATCCCAGGCGTGCCAGTTTATGTACGAAATTAAACTCTTTTTCGAGTCCTTTTTGTTTCGAAAGTATATCTTGTGTACTTAAAAAGTTATTGCAATTTTAAAAGTGTGTGATACTTATTTATGCAGGCCAGTGTAGGTAGAATTATAGATTTTCCAAACAAGTTAAGACACTTTTATAACACGTCGCTTAAACAATATTGAATTAATGCAGGATACTTACCATCATTATTTTTGGTAACTACAGCCATTTTACTTGAAAACCTATGAGCGGCCAAGCACGTTGGGTTGATTTGTACGAGCCATTTCACTGTCAACGATAGTAAACTCCACACCGCCAAGCAAGTTTCTGTCGTGCACACCAACTGGAAGTAACAAGAACAAGGTTTATAAAGCGTACTTAAACTTTACATAATATGCCAAGTACAGTAAGCGTCTCATACAAAAATTAACCTTATTTGTATTCATTAGCATGAAACACTTACTATGCTTAGCTTAGGTAAAGTCTATCTGGTCTACCTATTTAACCATACTTAGGCTGAGCCTAAGTATGGTTAAATAGGTGTCAAAGTTTTAGAAACTTACGTAATGCGCAGCATCCCTGTTTCCGAACTGAACGTGTACCCCTTTAGGCCGTAACGCAGGATGAGACAAGGTAGTACTAAGGTTACATAGATGAGTGTCCCATAAAGTCAGCTTGCAGCCAAACCACGCGGCGATTAGAGAACAATCCTGTGATATCGCTACACCCCCCATTTCGTACTCACAATCCCTCCTCACAGGCACTTTGATTGTCTCATCATCAACTAATGAATGCTCCTTGTGAATGTTAAACAACTTCTTTATAACATCATTTTTCTTTTCAACCTCTTTCAAGTACGGCAAATCTTCATCCCTACCAGGCTTATGTTTGACGCCATCTTTGAAACCGTTGAGAACACTATTTGAAATGAACTGACCAATACCAGACGAGTAGTAACACGCAGTTAAACAATTCCACGCGATCTTTTTACGATGTGTCTGTGAAGTATTTTCTTTTCTCCATATTCGGAACTTTTGGTCTGTGCCGGCTGATACGCAAAAATCACCTCTATAGTTGAGTGCAAGAGAAACTACATTGCATCCTCCGTGAGAAAGATTGACGCATGTGTTAAGTTGGAAAGGTGTAGCGTTTTTGTATTGTGCCGACCAGAATTTGAGTTTCTCCTCTGGGTATATAATGCCGTCGTTTCTATACTCTGAGGTTACGAGCCAGTCGCCGTTACCGCTGACAGCAGCGCATGTCACCTCTGTCTCTAATGGCAATAGATTCCACCTCTCTGATGGTAAATTGTTCATTTCTGTTATGTCAAGCTGCAATGAAAAAAAGGAAACATTGTGTTGAAATACAGATACAGAATATTATAGTCGAAATATAAACTGCCTGTGACAAGAAAGATCCAGTGCATTCAGCACTATTATTGATAAATCGCGTGCAGCGAGATTCTGTTTGAATATTGTGTTATCGTATCAAATAATATCTTGGTTGAATTTATGACGTATAATTAATTATGTAGAAGTTTGTTTAAGGTCACACTGACCAATTTATTTGTTAAGTTGGATTACCATTTGGTAACCCATTTAACTTATTTGTTGTACTTGCCTACATTTAAATACTAAATGATTGAGTTTGTAAGTTCCATGTACCTAAATTACCCTACCTGATAATGATTTAGTTTTTCCTAAATTATATTAATATTAGTGATTGGGTCGGTTTCCCTGAGGGGAAAAGGTAGTGCTTCACCCTGCACTACACTGTAGAGCTCGTCTCCAGACGGGACACTAGTGGACGGGACACGGGACAAAGGTATTAAACAATTACCTTTCTAAAACCATTGTATTTGTACAACAAATGTATTTTCATAACTATGAATTCCTTCATTCATTACAATCGGTGGGGGTGTTTCCCGTCTGGAGACAAGCTCTACAGGGTGGTGGGGGAGTGTCCCATCTGGAGACGAGCTGTACAGGGTGGTGGGAGAGTGTCCCGTCTGGAGACAAGCTCTACAGGGTGGTGGGGGAGTGCCCCATCTGGAGACAAGCTCTACAGGGTGGTGGGGGAGTGTCCCATCTGGAGACGAGCTGTACAGGGTGGTGGGGGAGTGTCCCATCTGGAGACGAGCTGTACAGGGTGGTAGGGGAGTGTCCCATCTGGAGACGAGCTGTACAGGATGGTGGGGGAGTGTCCCATCTGGAGACGAGCTGTACAGGGTGGTGGGGGAGTGTCCCATCTGGAGACGAGCTGTACAGGGTGGTGGGGGAGTGTCCCATCCGGAGACGAGCTGTACAGGGTGGTGGGGGAGTGTCCCGTCTGGAGACAAGCTCTACAGGGTGGTGGGGGAGTGTCCCATCTGGAGACAAGCTCTACGAGGTAGTGTGGGGTAGAACACTACCTTTTCCCCTTAAGGGAAACCGACCCAATTACTAATATTAACATAATTAATAGGGGAAACTGGAGCAATATTTGGTATTTCTGGGTTTTGTTGATCCACAAAATTTGTACTCACGTTGTACAGCACTTTGTCCGTACTAGTGGAGTACAGCTGCAGATGTCCTGCCCGGCCCGCAGTAAGTAAGGCAGCTAGAGGCAAGTGGTACACGAGCGCGCCGCCCACCGCGCGCGCCGCCGGCGACACGCCGCCGCACTCCAAGATCGTGCACACCACGCGTAGCTGTGCGTTCGCTATTACTACCGCTGAAATTTATATTACGAAAAATCAAGATATTTGGCTTTTGGTTCCACCAATCAGTTTTAATGTAGCCCTACATTAAAACTGCTTGGCCTTGTTAGTGTTTTTACATTATACCTTTCGTGCCATTCTTTATATTTTATTATTCACGTCGTAAGTACTTGTATTGCCACTAGTTTCGAGCCCGAATGGCCAACATTCAAAAATACTGTTTGAGTAGCGACCTTGCTGTTATTTTATTTTTTTTTTATTATTTTGGTTAAACACACTAGCAGCTAATTAGCTGATGCGTGTGTATCAAATAGCTTGGAGATATTTAATCTGTCCAGTCGATTCTTGAAGCAGTTCGATGAGGTTATAATCCATAATTATATTATCAACTCTCAACTCTAACGCCACTGCTATAAAGTTGAATTTCAACTGCACTTACAATTATTGGTTAACGTCAAAGCAACATGGCTGTTGTTTGTAGTAATAAATCTGATCATTCCAGGCAGACGAGGGATAAAGGCCTTTTCATTGGCTCTATATGCTAAGTTGCCAATAGTCCATTTTACCAGCACTTTTTCCATTCCACCAGTGTACAGATAATTGCCTAAAAATTTTTAAAAATAAATCGTTAGTAAGTTATGAATAGAGGAGCTCGTGGCTAAGTAATAACAGCCGCACAAGTCGATCCATCAGGTTAAGCTACACTTGCCGGGGTTGGTCAGTGGATGGGTGACCATCTTTACACACCGAGACTCCTCCGTGCCTCGGAAAGCATGTTAAGCCGTTGGTCTCGGCTGTCATTCGTGGATCTTTGACAGTTGTTACGTATCGTCAGAAGACCGAAAGTCTGACAACCAGTCTTACCAAGGGGTATCGTATTATCCAGTTACTGCGTTGTGGAGCAGTCGCTCTATGTAAAATACTGGTATTCAGCTGCATCTGGTTAAACTGGAAGCCGACCCTAACATAGTTAGGAAAAGGCTAGGCTATGAATATAGGATTTTTTATTCATAGAATAAAGTTTACTAGACTTTTATAGAACAGCTATAAGTTTTTAAGCGACAGATATCACTCCAGATAAATTGATAATAACTCTAGTTTCCTACTTCAATCATCTCTGCCTACCCTTTTCCCAAATATGTTGGGGTCGGCTTCCAGTCTGACCAGATGCAGCTGAATACCAGTATTTTACATGGAGCAACCGCCTATCTGGCTGCGATGTGGCCCAGTTACTGGATAATACAATACCCCTCGGTAAGGTTGTCAGACTTTCAGGCGTCTGACAACCCATAACAACTATTAAAGATCCACAAATGACAGCCGGGACCAAGGGCTTAACGTGCTTTCCGAAACACGAGGGGGTCTCGGTATGTAAAGATCTCTCATCTCATCCATGGATCAACCGCAGCAAGCATAGCTGATTGATTGACCCATGCGGTCGTTATTACTTTGCCACATGCTCCAGTTTCCTATTTCAATATAGGCAATATATGACTTTTACTACTTTATTTACAAAATTACCTTGCAGGGAGAAACATGTAGCTAGTGGGGGTAAGAAATGCCAATGCAACACTTCTCTAGCAATTTGTTTATAGTCAAACAAGTTTCCTCTGATGACTGTGGCTCTGCCCAACGTATCTGTAATAGCTACGGTGTTTGCTTTCTGATGGGCTGTCACTGACATTATGCGGTAGCCATTGTGGCTCATTATTCTGTGAATAAAGAGAGAATATTATTATTTCCGAGGCTTTTATAATTCATATGTACTTTCGGAGTTTATCTTGGATATTATTGACATTGGTGAAGCAAAAACATTGTGAAGCAACCTGGACTTGTACTTAAATAAGTCTGAAATCAACAACCTGTCTTGAGTAAGCATGGTGATCAATGCTTATGCTTCCCTGTATGAGAAGAGGCCTTTGCCCTGCAGTAGGACAATAATAGGCTGGTATTATTATTATTAAATCTACAAATTGATTATTGGTAACGCAGTATAGTCTATTTTTATTATAATTTTGACTTGTTCAGAATAAACATTTAATAAATAAAGCTTACCTAGTTTTAACATGTGGTTGCTGTAGATTTTGTATGTATAAGAATTTTGTTCCATTAGTTACTGCTGCATATCGGTCTCCATTACACCATCCTAACGATACACAGACCAAGTCACCGTATGTAAGTTTTGTGTCTTTATACTCATACAAAAGTTCACCGGTCTTTACGGAATAAGTGCTGAGATTTAGTTGTTTTTGTTTAGAGGAGCTTGTAATGCAGCATTCATTGCTGTCCACCAAGTCAAATGTATGTACTTTTACATTGTTTGGGAGTCTGAGTTTCTGCAAATAATAAATAATTTTAAAAAGTTACACAATGCCATAGACAATATAAATAAATTAAATATATATTAAACAAAAATAACTTTTTAAAATCATACTTAACCCTAAACAATAAAAAAACCGGCCAAGTGCGTGTCGGACCACGCACAATGAAGGGTTCCGTAGTTGAAAAGAATTTATCACAAAAACAAACTTAACATTGGTGTCATAAAATTACAAATTCACAAGTTTTGGACTTTTTCCTATAAAATTTAATTAAATTTGGTAAGAAGCAAGGTCTCTCAGCACAAGTGCTGAGAGACCTTGCTTCTTACCAAATTTCATTATTCTGGGTCAACGGGAAGTACCCTATAGGTTTTGATTTACTTGCAACAGTTGCGAGTATCAAAATGTGTTGCAAAATGGTTGTATTTCTTTTATAGCGTTGACTTGGAAGCTTAATTTTTTAGGACTCTAAGAGACCATAGATCTACGTGTTTGATATTAATTTCAACTTGATACCTTTACCTGTCCTTGAGAAAAAGGGTCTTGACAAACTGACAGACTTGAACATTTTTTTTTGTGACATAATTACAAATTAACAAATTTCGGAATTTTTCCTTTATTTGTGTTGTAAGACCTTGCTTCTTGCCAACATGATTCTAAAACAATGGGAAGTACCCTATAGGTTTTGATTTACTTGCGAGTATCAAAATATGTTGCATAAATGGCCATATGTTTTTATTGCATTGACTTAGAAGCTTGAGTTTTTTAGGACTTCAAGAGGCCATAGACCTACGTATTTGAAATTAATTTCAACTTGATACCTCCACGCGTTCCTGAGAAAACGGGACTTAACAGACTGACAGACAGACAGACGGACATTGAAGTGATCCTATAAGGGTTCCGTTTTTCCTTTTGTGGTACGGAACCCTAAAATTGAGTAACAATACAATAATAAAAGCAAACAATATTAAAACTAGCGTAGAGGTTAAGTTAATGTTTTGTTTTCAATAATACTAACAATTTCTCTAAGAACAGCTCCATTCTCCCAAGTCCATGTTGTAACATAGCCCGTGTCAGAACATCCATACAGATTATAGTCTTCATTTTCTGGAAACTGTATGGCAATGAGCTTGTTTATTGGGCTCTCCGTTTCAAGTGAACGGACACAGTCTCCTGTTTGAATATTGTACACTCGTACTATGTTCTCGACGATAATCGCTACTGACCTGAAATCACCATGAAGCTATAAGTAATTGACCACGAGAATTAGAAGAGTTATTAAAGGACCTAATAAAGTAATTCAACATACTCTCCATCCAGTGAGAAAACAGGACGATGTTCGATGATACTCCGGCCTGCTTTTCTATGAAAATTATAATTAACACCTTTTTCACTGTCACCATTCACCATAACACCCATTTTGAAGATTTAAAAGGCTGTATTTAGTAAGTTATTCTTTACGCATTTCAATAAACACACGAATGTTGCACTCGAACATATGAGATAACCTCAATCTTTCTGTCATTTTGAAGTTTAATTGTTTTTGTATCTCTAGCATTGTCAAAAAAAGAGACGATGATAAAATTTGTTCTATGAAAGAAAGAGACTCTTCTATGTCACTATGCTTTAAAATAGGCTCTTACCTTTTACGTAATCGGGAATTCGGGATTTGGAACGCAATTGCATTTCGTTCGGAAATACAAAGTGTTGAAAATGTGAAATCCAAAACGACTGATATGACTGGGGTTGATTCATCATATTGATCATATTCGTCCATGGACCTAATATACAAACTAGGTCCATGTATTCGTCACAAAAATATAGCATGCGCTGTAATATTGTGCAATTGCATTTCGTTCGGAAATACAAAGTGTCGAACTTCGAAAAAATGAAATCCAAAACGACTGATATCACTGGGGTTGGTTGATATTCGTCACAAAAATATAGCATGCGCTGTAATATTGTGCATTGTGCACTAGAGATTTCAGTAGATAGCACAATACTTTGTGCTATCCACCGAAAAGTCTTTGTAAAAAACTTTATTGACTTTGCTGCAGAAACCAGTTTCTTAACGTTTACATTGATGTCATATTTGACAAACTGAAAAGCAAAAAAAAAAGCAAAAGCATGTGTCAATTCTCTGACTTATATATAGTTATCTGTGGTGTCAATGTTTGTCAATTTCGGAATAGCATGGATGGAGTGTCGGATTAAATTAGCGAGATTCTGTTGAAATTAAATATTGTATGTGCATTTCTATCTTCATTTGTCATCCGCAATTGCTAAAAAAATAAAATGTCTGCCGAAATAGCAGAAGCCCAACTACAAGTTCGGTTTATAACCAAACAAGAACAGTGAGTAACGTTTATGCATCCGGCGTGGCAAGGCATGGTAGGCTGGTATACATACTAAATATTGTTTTTTGTAATAGATATGCAGTACCAGACAGTCCTTATGCAATTCAGAGTAACACTCAGTCGACAGAGCTGAATACGTTGATAAATGCTTTGTTGAAAGAGACAAACCCATCATTAGAGAAGGCTGTTGAGTTTGATTTCTTAGTATGTGGGGAGCTGTTGTGTACGTCACTCGCAGAGCATTTACAAGAGAAAGGAGCGTCTACAGAAGAGACATTGGAAATAGAATATCTGGAAAGATTTCCTGCACCAGCACCACAGGATTGCTTGATGCATGATGACTGGGTTTCCACAGTCCATGCACACTCGAACTGGTAATTACATCTTATTCTTCTATAGTATAATCCTGGGTTTAGCTGCTTGTGTTCTTAAAATGTAAATAAAATGTTGTTCCAGGATATTAACTGGTTGCTATGACAACAGCATTCACATTTGGAGTACTAAGGGTCAACATAAACTTGCCATTCCTGGACACACATCTCCAGTAAAAGCTGTTTCTTGGGTCTCTTTCAATGGTGATCAAGCAGTATTTGCAAGGTGAGATAAATAAATAATAATAATATACAAAAAACAAAACTTTATTTAAAGTGCTGTACAGTAGTAGTAGTACAGTACTGCATAACTTTAGTATAAATTAGTTCTACTTTATAAAAAAAGTCATATTATTTCAGTGGCTCCCATGACCAGTCAGCAATGCTATGGGTGTGGAACGTACTCCGCAACTCAGTCGACTGTGTGGTGACGTGCCGTGGTCATGAAAAAGGAGTAGAATGTCTTGCGGTATCTGCTGATGCGAACCGCCTTGCTACGGGCAGCTGGGACAACAATGTCTGCTTGTGGAGTACCAGTAAGTTCTATTTTAATTAATCAAGACTTTATTTATTTCTATGTTAATGCCCTCTGTCATTTCTGATTGTACCTTATAAATTACTAGCTTAGGCCAGCGGCTTCGCCCGTGTGGATGTCGGAAATTATACCACAGGAACCATACATTTTTCCAGGATAAAAAGTAGGCTAAATGCTATTCCAGATCAGTTCAGCCATTCTGGTGTGGTTCAGTAACAAACATCCATCCAAATTGTTACATTTATAATAATAGTCAATCAATCTGCCTAGCCTTTTCCCAACTATGTTGGGGTCGGCTTCCAGTCTAACCAGATGCAGCTGAATACCAGTATTTTACATAGAGCGACTGCCTATCTGACCTCCACAATCCAGTTACTGGGTAATACGATACGCCTTGGTAAGACTGGTTGTCAGACTTTCGGGCTTCTGACGACCCGTAACAACTGTAAAAGATCCACAAATAACAGCCGGGACCAACGGCTTAACATGCTTTCCGAGGCACGGAGGAATCTCGGTATGTAAAGATGGTCACACATCCACTGACCAACCGCGGCAAGCGTAGCTTAACCTGACGGATCGACCCATGCGGCTGTTATCACTTAGCCACAAACTCCACATTTATAATAATAGTAAGATTATAATAATAGTAAGATTATGAAATATACTATAATAAGTATACATGTTTATTTATTTCATGTGCAGGTTTATCAGATGAGGATAATGTACCAGCAAAGAAAAGAAGTAAACCTGAACATGGAAATACAAGGGTCAGTATACTCTTAATTTCACTAATAAGGCTAACTTTCGATGATTGTAATCCTAATGGACAAATAAACATAGTGGTGCAACTGATAACAAACAAATAGATTATTATTTATTCTATTGGTTAACAAATAAAGTTGGTCAAAATTAAATGAGTTGGACTCGCTCACAAAAAAAAACCCCCTGGTATGGGGACCCTCTTTCATTTTTAACTTATTTTTTTAATTATTTGTTATAGTGGCAATAGAAATACACTATCTGTGAAAATTTCCGCCTGCTGACAGACAGACGGACGGACAGTGGAGGCTCAGTAATAGTGTTCCATTTGGCATGCTTTGGGTCCGGAACCACCACAGAATTCATAACAGTACAAGTACAGAAGATTCATCATTTATATAAATAACGACTCTTGGTACGACACAATAAAGTGCAATTCAGGTTGCACAGCGTTAATTACCTACAGTTATATTCACCTAGAAGTTGCCTCTCTTTCTATCGCGTAACTCTTATACCTGACTCGTTAGGGTTGTGTACTTTTACGACGCGGCGCGTGTGTGAGTATAGAACTAACGTGCGAGTCGGCCGGCGCGCGGCAGCCCACACTGAATTAGCTCGACAAGTCGAGCCCGCCGCGTACCTTCATACCTAACTAAAATGCGGAGTGAGACCCAAAAAAGTATCTCTACAACATACTTCTAGGGTGTACAATAATAAGAAAATGTTGATAGAATGGAACCAGTTCCAATTTCTGAAGTCTTTTTGTGATGAATGTTATTGGTAAAAGTTTATAGCAGCAGGAGTTTTCTGCCATCTTGTTTATTCTTTTGGTTTTAAAGTTTCTGAATAAAGTCTAGCTTTAATTCTAGGTACCAAACATTTACCGAAATATGTGCCTTATGATACTGATGCTATTTTATGTAGATATTTATTTCTGTAAGGATCTTAGCAGGTGGCATTATGTAGTTTCTGCCTACCCCCATGGGAAGAAGGCGTGAGTTTATGTATGTATACAGGGTGTACAAAGACACATCACCAAGCCGTCAACTATGCATACTGTACATCTAAACGGGAAACGACTTTTATTTTTAGGTATAAAAAAAACGCACAATATAACGCGAACCCAGGCAAACGGAGTTAAGCCCCGCCCCTTTGCTCTACGGTACGTGTAGATACTTGTCGGAAAAAGTTTAGTACAATAACACTTGGAATAGGTACGTTTTAGTAAAAAAAAATGCGACTTTGACCTTCAATATATCTAGAACCAGTGAATTCCCAGGTATGGTCTAGTGGAAAATAACGATCCAAATAATGGATAGAATATGTGGCTTTCGGCTTAGGCAAGTCTTTTTACACCCGGTATATTGTATATATATTTATTTCTGTAAATTGGTTCAACAAACACTTTGGTCTTGAAAATAAGATCTATATTTGAGTATCGTCCATCATGATTCATGACTGTAACATCGAGCTCGGCTAATACTAATGTGTACTTAGATACTAAGTCGGCGTTTCTACGAGCGTAATAAAATCGCGGCTGGATTTTATCGCGCACTGGATTTTCAACTCTCTGCTGCGCCGGGAGTTGAAATTCCAATGTGTTTTTCGTCGCGCTGGGATGCACTCTGTTTTTGTTAGGTTGGATTCTCAACGCTCGGCTCAACAACGAGAGTTGAAAATCCAGTGCGCGATAAAATCCCGCCGCGATTTTATTACGCTCGTGGGAACGCCGACTCAGACTTTCTTTGATTCATAGTTAATTCATGAATTGATTTAATTTTTCACTAGGAGCCTTTGTCAACTTTAAAAGGCCACAGAGAGGCAGTATCAGGCGTTCAATGGATGGATTTTAACACAGTGCTGTCCAGTGGATGGGACCATTTGTTGAAACTGTGGGATTGTGAACTAGGCGGCATCAAACAGGAGGTTGCTGGTAACTAATTTTCTATAGTTTTTACAATTGCGTGATTTTTAAGTCAATGCATTTTTTATAAACCTCTTGAGTGACGCATGATACCGCATAGATTCATGTCAGTGTGCGCTCGAAATGTCAACCAAACCTCATAGGTTCGAAACTACTGTCAGTCCGCGGTCACCATTGGACGGTGGTATTTCACGTTTATATATATTATACAACGTGTAACGTTAAATGCGCAAAACTTCTTAAGGGGTCATTGTACTCATCATTATAAGCAACTTTTACTATGGGACCAAACCGCGAAATCGCAAAAAAAAATCAGCTGTTTAGTACGTATAATTCGTCAAAATGTACTGAACAGCTGATTTTTTTTTTCGCGATTTCGGGTTTGTTCTCATAGTAAAAGTTGTTCATAATGATGAGTACAATGACCCCTTAAGAGGTTTTGCGCATTTAACGTTAGGTACACGTTGTATAATATAACTATATCTCTTGACTTCGAGCGCTTTCTCCTATGAACCCATGCAGTATCATGCGATCTCCTTGAGGGGTACCCTATTAGACCTCTATATGACTGATCCTAATGGTCAAATTACTTGGGCCCAGTATATGGCCACGTTAATCACGGCATCAGTGGCGTGTTTTATGTCCTCTAAAGTGCAGATGTAGGGACACTTTGGACCCTCTAGCAAGTGGCACATGGTCTGGTAGGGAGCACCGCATTTACACTGAGTGTCAAACTAGAAAGGCTCTTTAATCAAGTGACTTCACAAGATGTACCATCAATACGAATGCAGAGGATCATAACGCGACGTTCGCACGGTCGTAAAATTATCGCGGCGATTTTGTTTCGCGCACTGGATTTTCAACGCTCTGCTTAGCGCCGAGAGTTGAAAATCCAACCGTGTGTTTTTTCGACGCGGTAGAATGCACTCTGTTGTTGTTAGGTTGGATTCTCAATGCTCGGCTCAATATCGAGAGTTGAAAATCCAGTGCGCGATAAAATCCCGCCGCGATATTTTTACGTCCGTGCGAACGTCGGCTAACGGTCGAGGTTTTTGGAAAAAAATCTTGACTGTTACAGGCCGTGACAGAGCCTATACGGATGCTCGAAAGACGCTTTCTTGTAATACTTACTTAATTTCTTAATTAATATTTTCAGGTAATAAAGCATTCTTCGACGTGGACTGGTCTCCGCTAAACAACAGCATTGTGACAGCATCAGCAGACAGACACATTCGTTTATATGACCCTAGATCTACAGGTTTGTTTCAATTTTACTACCATTTTTAGGGTTCCGTAGTCAACAAGGAACCATTATAGTTTCGCTATGTCCGTCAGTCTGTCCTTCCGCAGCTTAGCTCAGAGGCTCTTAGTACTAGAAAGCTATAATTTGGCATGGATATACACATTCATCACGCCGACAAACAGGTAAAATAAAATCATGAAAAAAAAATTTTTAGGGGTAGCTTTACTAATCTACAACGGACAAAAAAGTTTTTAGTCATCATCCCTATTCTTTATTGTATATACCTACTCATGTTGCAGAGAGCATTGTGAAGACGACGTTCACTTCCCACACGGGGTGGGTGCAGTCCGTCCGGTGGTCCAAAACGAAGGATACATTGTTCCTTTCTGCTGGTTATGATGGACAAGTTAAACTGTGGGAAACTAGGAGGTAAGTAACATGACCAGATGTCCCTTATCTTAATTTGTTCAGGATATTTCATTGAAGCCAGTCGTTATTGTATTACTATACTTCATCGGTTCAGGTAATTAACTAATGGTAAACAAATCGTAAATATGTTAAACTTCATCATTTATTCTTAAACTACTCATCGTAGTTGTATCTGACTTTTTTAGTTAGATTTTTAATAATATTATTTTGTAATTTGTGTATTGTAAAGAGCCCAAAAAGACAGGTACATATAACGAATTATAACGGCGGTAAATTGAAGGAAGAGTACAACTGTTAAGCATGAACACGAGTGACAGGTATTACGTTTAGCATAGACTTATAAAAAAAGCAGGACTCCGCGCCACGCATATCGAAAGTGAATAAGTATGGCCGGACCGTTTGTACACACACGCCTAACGCACACATTTACATCATAGTATGCCGACCGGCCGCCATTACGTGACACGAGCGACGGCGTCTTTGCAGGTACTCAAATCACTCACACCTAGATCGGTACGGTGCTTCACTTTCGTTATGCGTGGCGCGGAGTCCTCCTTTTTTTATACATCTATGACGTTTAGTTGGTTGGTTAAAAAGTGTTTTTTTGTTTACCGTTAGTTAACTACCAACGCAGTATAGGTTAATTATTTTCAAGAATCTTTTCAATCAATCAACTCTGCTTATACAGTCAATTACTTGTCATTATAGGCTACTCCCAAAGTGTGCCATGACACCCAGTTCCGAGTGGTTTGGTTAATATCAAATAAACGCGATGCCTCATCTCTATGTAACTTATTATTATAATCATAAGGTTCAAAATAGAAACAGTTTTCACACATTTTCGTCAACTGCATTTTAATGTCGTCTATGCCCTTTTCCAGTCCCCGCACGCCTCTGTACGATCTGAGCGGACACGAAGACAAAGTCCTGTGCTGTGATTGGTCCAATCCTGCACTACTCGTCAGCGGCTCAAGTGACAACACCCTTAGAATATTCAAAGCGAAACACTACGGAAGCGCGTGAGGGTTAATTTCCATTTTATGACTGACCAATACCTACTAGTGTTCGAAATACATTTTGATGTTTTATTTAATTTTTTACAAAATGTTTCGAGTTTTATTCACAAATGAAGCGTCCGTCTTAGGTATACGTCATGTTATTTAGATTAAAATTTATATTAGTGGATAATAATAAAAAATAAATTGAATTTGTAATCGGTTTCTAATTTTGGGATAACTTTCTCGGTAACTGACAACCATTGCCACACATAAACTCACGCCTTCCTCATATGAGGATAGGCAAAAACTACAGAACGCCACCAGCTACGATCCTTACATAGTATTTTTGCTTTGTTTATTACGATCATACTTCTGGTCATACAAGCGCGCCGGTCGCGAGTACTACGCACCTTTCTGAAGAACATCCCCAATAAGGTCAGTATAGTTATGTCCTCCCGGAGTTTCCACTCACATCTGCCTTGGCAGTCGTCTCCTTTTGTTAGTCTCCTTTAGATTTTTTTTCGCGATTTCATGTTTAGTCCCATATTTAAAATTGTTCATAACGATGAGTACAATAACTCCTTACGAAAATAAAGACGATTAAAATCTGTACCCTTAAATTAAAATATTGATTGATTGACACCCTGTATACTAATAATAAAGCTAAAGAGTTTGTTTGTATGTTTGAACGCGCTAATCTTTGGAACTACCAGTCTGATTTGTTTTTTTTTTAAATTTGATAACCCAATTCTTGAGGAAGGCTATAGGCTATTTAACATCACCCTTAGGAGCCCAGCAAAAAGAAAAAAAGTCCGAAAACGACGTAATAGCGCGGGCAGGCGGTGCGACGCACGGGGTGGGTCGAGGGAACAAGAAATTTCACGCGGACGAAGTCGCGAGCAGAAACTAATCTTTCATATCCTTGCTTTCATTTAAAAGCATACAATTGTTTTATTAGTGTTATCAGAATCAGAAAGTTACGATAACATGAGAGTTTAGAAAGCAGAAAGTTGTGTAATTCCCACTTCCTTGTGGCTGATTCACGCCTGGCCAAGCTGACCGTCGCTCGGTTTTCACTGCTACATAAATATCAACCTTGCCGTGTTGCAATGTTGTCTAAAAATAACAAAATTGGCATAGGTGCTGTTTATAGTGTTTATTAAAACAGAAAATGTATGAGACACTTTTAAAATTGTCTGATTGTAAGATAGTCGCCTGTCACCTGTCGGTTTTACTATACAGGGTAAAATTAAATTACCTAGCGAAACTGCAGAGTTGATGGCCATCGACACATGTGAACACAATAAAATAAAAAGATTTGATGTCTTTTTTGGGGGGTCAACGACCGCTGGTAGTGTTGTTAGTTGAAGTATGAGTTGAGAAAACCTGTTTTCTTTTATCATGTTTAGATATCGATACCCATCGCGTCGGCGGAGTTTACCTAGCAAATTGAAAATGACCCTGTACAAATACCCTGTGTTGTTTAGGCATCCATAAGCCAGAGAACATTGAGGTCAGCCTTGAATTTCACCAAAAGTTCAAGGTTCAGTTTTACTCAAAAAAGTTTGTTACAAATAAGGGAAAAGGAAAGAAAATAATGTACTAGATTTGGTTTCGCTTGTTTTATTCAATCATTTTGCTCTTACAAAATATGTTCAATGCAAAGGAACATGACTCGTCACAATAAAACATGCTTCTTAGTACCATTTTGATTTATTTATATTATATTTTAGATTCCATTCAGCATAACTATAAATAATGCGGGTCACATAAAATGCTCATAGCACAATATAGAAACTTGCAAACACTTTGTAACAAAATAGATACATAACTTTCCTCTTCACCTTTTCTCTGCGAGAAATGCTTTTACACTATTACCATAGTTATGCCAAACCTCACATCATAACACAACGAAGCAACATGTCCCTTAAAAATAATCTGTCTTACCAACAATTTCATTTCATTTTTTTTTACATTTTATGAAGTTTTTATTTTTTGCATTCATAATTCTATAATACTACCTAACTAAATATTTACCTAAACTATGCTACTGTCTAGACTAGTCTGCTGGGTAGAACACCACACTATATTAATACACATTGGACAAATACAATCGTATCGACTCTTCCGTTTTTTTCATGTAATTTTCTTCTTTACACTTATTCAACTACATAACGAAAGAGGTGAAAGCAAACAGGTTGAACTGAAACTTATCAAGAATGTGTTCACTATTCTCTTAGACGTTAACTTACGCTAGCGGCGGCAGCGCGCGCGCAGCTTGCCGGCTTCAGTCCATTCAAATTAAATTATTTAATAAACTAACAAAGGAAACTACCCTAGAGCCGGCAGGGCGCGCACGCGCCGTCCGCCCGACAAATATATTAAATCTAAGGCTCTATGCTATCTATCTTAGCGTCGAAACATTGTTTTCTATTCTATCCTATCTATAATTAAGCCTAACAACTAAACCTAGCCGTCTTCGTTATCGTGTCCGTAGCTTTACTATTCACTGTATCGACATATCCGTGCGTTCGCTTATAATTAAATGACTTATTTTTAAAAACATCTACTTAACATTTCTATTCTCCGACATGATTTTCTGTTGAAACATAGTTTTGGTTTTCAAGACTTGGTTCCCCAATCGCATCTTTGTGCTCATCTTGTGTTTTTTACTTAGTTCTCACTACATATTATATTTATGTAAGTATTACAAATCATCGTCCGTAATCTCAAAGTAAAGTATTGTTATCAGTTATCACACAAGTCTAGAATGTACAAGTGAGTTTAACTAGGAACATCTACGTTTCTGTTGAGTTCTATTCATTTTACATCATGTGTGAAAAATGCAACGATTAGACAGCCACATTATTTTCTTTTAGTTGTTAATACAAAATATTTTAAACATAGTTTTTACATTATCACTACGTTTATGTAATACGGTAAGTTCTCTATTACCTGTAAAAATATTGTGTAAAGCACATGCAACTGCTATATTGTATTCATATCTGAGCATTACTTTAGAGGAAGCTGAAGGCACTACCATCAAATCAACTTATTATTGCTTAAATGGAAGGGAAGCATTAGAAAAATAATTTCGTGCTAAAAATACTTAGCTTTCGACGGTGTTCTACTACACAGGACCGTGCCACGCTATAACTACAAGTCACTTAGATGAATACTTCACGTGCGTTACGTGACCTCGTTTTGGTACATGTCTATACTAAAATACATATTAAAATTTGCTTTATACAACGACGATTTACGGAAACAACGATTTGCTTCTTGGAATGAAACTAAAACATTCGAGCAAGGAAATCATATGATAAACTTATAAACGGTACGTTCAACCAAGGCTTGGGTGATTCTCATAACGTGAAATTAATTTATTTAATACATTGACATCAATTTTAAATGCAAAGTTTAGCGGAAATATCTATCGGAAGACTGCATTTACAGGAAGCCACAGTGTACGTGGAACACTAAACGATCAATACTTAACTAAGTACCACGCGACGCTCGGTACTACATTGCACTTTATGGTTATTACATTTCACAAGTAAAGGCGGTTCTTAATCAGTACAATAAAATTTGGCTTGATCAGACGTCGTAGGAGTACGACACTGATCATCGGAGTATTGTGGTTCAGTACGTCTCACTCGAACGTTGCACTAAGAACATCTCAGTCCCCATTAGAGTCGCCGTAAGGCATGAATGCGTCGAACCGGCTGTGTCGGCTCATTGCGGTCGTGCGGTCATGGGTCATGAGTCATGAGGCAGTCAGCTAATACAACTACTATCTGGGGCTACCTACGTGTTTGCGTTGTGTCAGCTCACACTTGAGTCGTGAGTTACGTTGTGCCTCTACGTGGAAGATGTTCAGTAACTTCTAGTACGATACTAGTGAAAATCTTTTGAGCTAATATATGTACATTTCAAAAAGTAATTCAATACGGAACAACAGTACAGTTCAGCCTTTTCCTGAATAAATTAAAATGATTGTTTACAAATCAAGTACAGATCTACTTACTCGTTCAAAATCTACGTTATTCATTCAAAACCTGTCGTCAGCTAGTTTCAGTTCCTGTATTGTTTCTTTTAAGTCGGTTCACAGGTTTTGAATAAAGAGGTTACCGCTTAATTGTCAGTTAAAATACAGTTAATATATCAAACATTTAACTAGTCTTCAGTCCCTGAGTTGTATAAATATTTTCCTACTTCTTACTCGACTTTAATGATTTGTATACTTTGGTTCTGATGAAACTCTTGACGTGCCAAAATAGAATTAAACAGTTGCGATATAGTAGGCTTTTACTCGTACCCATCAACAATGTGTATACATGTATACATATCCATGTATAATTTATATATATTCAATATAAAAATATCAAATTTCATATAAAGTCATAAAGTGTACCCAAAACCTACGTGATGGTACAAAAAGTGCTCAATTACACCAAAACGGTGTTTACACTTTGGATTTCAAATCCATTTACATTTTATAATGTGGAAATCAATCGTGGAATTTTTGTTTGAGTTTTCTTCTAGTGGAATGTGCCGACCGCCTACAAAATAACAACTACAGTTGATTCAGTACATGATTCTCAAAAAAGGATCATTTCATTATTCACGTATTCAAACATGTGTTTTCAACGTACAAAAATTTGTATAGACTCGTAAAATGTATAAATAGACTTTACATACAACTGCTTATTGCTAAATGTTGCCGTATCATCAGCACTGTAGTGCCTACAAGCGCAGACGTCTCCGTTGGAAGTCATTGCCCATGCAGTAGTCGTAGTACACGTGTATGTAGTTCAGAGGCTTGCGGAGCGGCGTGTACCTACACATACAGTCACCTTGCAGTCCCTATGTTATGAACCAAAACGCGGGTCAGAAATATTTGGAAGTTAAATGTAGGTATACATAAATTCAGTCTGTGTTCGGGTTTGGCAACGACGTTATTGTTATTGAAGTTTGTTTCATAATCACATCTACACGCAGAAAATTAACACGAAATACGATATTCCTATTTGTGATGAGAAAATAATGACTTTAAGACGAAATATAATTTTACGTACCTCTTACAAGTAATAGATTTGTTCGCGGAGGTTGTTTAAGTCTATTTGAAAGACAATTGTAAGTTGCCTGACAGCCCACACACGTGGCGCTCGTTGGGTCAGTGAGCCGTACGAAAATGAATCGCTATCTTTGGAAGACTGCGCCAGTATGAACATTATTTTTGATAAATAATACTGTTTTTTTTATACATATTCATACACATATTTTGGGAACATAATGAGTTAGAGCACCATGCTAACGTATATAAGTAGGTCTACACAATTCGCACTCAGGATGGTGTTCTCCATGCTCCAGTAGCGAAACTTACTTTTGTTTTTACTACGTAGAGCTGCCTGAATTTATGTTTCCGACTATAAAATGACGCAACGACTGTATTTTAAAAATACTTAAACTCATCGGAAGATTCTAAATCTCCGGCTTTTTTATCGTACAAGATCTAATCGGTGTACCCACCACTACTAACCCTTACACACATAATCATTTCATTATTCTTTACAATTTTTGTTAATATTTTTGTTTCCATGATATGACCTTTTCCACCTTCTTTCTATCCGATTCTCAGATATTGCTCTCCTCATACACTCCGATGTAACAAAAAATAATTTAAATAAAATGACACAAATGATTAATTTTAAAATTTCAATATATATAATATATACTTTTTTATGTATAATGTGATTGCACCATTCGTTTGATTTTAGTGATTGTTTATGCGTAGTCAACCAACAAACGGTAACTGAATAGTTACAGGTTTGAGTATGACACTAGCAATCAAATATGATAAGATTTGCCGATTTTTCTGCATTGAGGACAAGTTTAATTTGTCTCTTCATGCATGAAAACACTCTATGCTAAAATAAATACCTAACTATCTTAAATAATTCTGTCAACATGTACGAAATCTGCGCCTAAAATCTTAATGAATTTTTATAAAACAATAATAAAATTATAATGCAAAACACTTTTTAAATTGCAACTATATCTATACATCAAATCCTCTCCTCGAGCCGTCAAAAGACCTCATCAAAACATCACAGCAAATCGAACGTCCAGCATAAAGCCAAGAGGACCAGCCAAATACGAAGCCCGTCGAGAAAATAAATAGTCGAGGCGATCAAGTAAAGGCTTAACAACTAGAGAGAGGCGGGGCGAGGGCGCCGCGCCGCGGAGCTTTCGATGAAGTCTATAACGGCCGCAAATTAAAACTAAAACAAATTAACATCGTAAAAAGTCACAGTTGCTTTGATTTTTGGCTCGTGTACAGCACGTAGTGTTGTAGCGTGGCTTACGGTCTACTTGGGAGGCGGGTACGGCTGGTAGGCCTCGTCGGGCGACGCCGCCGTGGACGCGTGCTCGCTCTCCATCGGCATCTGGATGATCGGCGGGGTGGGACCCGCGAAGTACTGATACGGGTGCGACGTGAAATACTGCAACACAACATCGTGCCGTCTCAGCGCTCTATCGATATATTGATTGCCCCAGGTGTGTTAATTTTCATTTCTTTTTTCCATTGAACGGTTAAACATCATCCATCTTTGTGTGTATTATTAATTTCCCATTTTTAGCAAACACGAGGTAACACCAGGCACTTAGTGTCGTATAGCAGAGTGGCAGCATAACGTGTGGCAGATAAAGCGAGAGGAGCGCTAAGTGAGCGGTGGATCGTAAGCAATGGGACACGGAAGGTTAGAGCGTTCGATTACAATTTTACTGTGCACTCACGTATAACTCATTTTCCGGCCTTAAGCTGTCCCAGTTTACCTGGAAAACAGAGAATTACTATCAGTCTTGTATTGTTTTCGACTGAATATATTCTCGTAAACCTCTGACTCGATAGTTGTGTAGTCTTATAGGCCGTCTTCTGTTTTATAAAGGTTGCTAACCACCGCACTCCTCGTGTCCCGGCTTGGATGACAACTGGCTCTCTGAAAGGTCCGCAATCGAAAACTTGCGGAATTGTAGAGTAAGACAGGACAATGATGCACCTGATTGAGAAATGGGCCAGTTGCCTAGTTGTGGAATGAGTACGGTACACTTACGTATTGGCTAGGCACAGCGTCGATGGGTATATGTGGGTGCGCGGGGTGCGCAGCGTGGTGCGCGGGGTGCGCGGGCGGGATGAGCGCGGCGTAGGGCGCCAGCCAGGCGGCCGGGTGCGCCGCGTGGTGGTGGTGGTGCAGCTGCGGGTGGTGGTGGAAGGCCGCCACGCCGTACATGCCGCCGCCGCTGCGGTACACCCCGGCGCATTCTCCGCCAGCTCCGCCACCCACTCCTCCGGCGTAAACACCGCTTACTGCCATTGCAGCCTGGAATTGTACAAAAGAACAATGAATTTTCTTGAATATCATTCAGTGTTTACAAATTCAAAATATTTAAGTGCACCATAATTAGGTACACCTCAATTACCAACTCAAACAAGAGGTTGACTTGCAAACGAAATTGAGATTCACATAATGTTGACAGAGTATGAGAGTCAGAATATTATAATTATTCGTCTTTTTTACTTTAGTTCAATGAACTTCTTTCATAAAGCCGCATAGATAACGAGTTACATTTATATAATACGACAGTTCCCTGCTCTTGCTTGTTACTCGGCGACTCCGTCCTGATAAAACTTGCACAACTATCGCTGCCGGAAGGCGACTTATGCTAATTTTACCGCTAATGAAGACTTTGAGTTACGTAAGGTACCGGTTCTTTATGAGGACTCCACGTTATTTGTTTAATGAAATTAAAACTAAAAGAGGGCCTCATTGCTATGTCACTTCTCAATCAGTCTGCAAGATTAAGTTACGTCTACGGTAGACCCATGCCATGCTAGAGAAAGAACAAGATGCCTACCAGTCTTGGTAGTTTCACACATCGGCATTCAGAAGTCGAAAATCCGAAAACCTATTCACTGAATTGCTGTAAACAGATAGTGTTGAGTGTGAGAGCTTCGATGAAACACAGCAATACGTCTGAGCTTAGAGTTCTGATGTATTGTGCTCCTATAACGATCCTCCCGTTATGGGTGCTACCTATTTCTCAGTGCCCGAATATAGGTTGTAATGATGAATCGTCTTGAATCAGAATATGTATGACAATCTTGTAATGTTGGTTCGTACACTTGCTATTAGTTTTGAGTCTGAATGTGGATAGCTGCAATAGTAAGAGGAAACCAAAAAACCGATAGGTTTGTATGAAAGATGATAATTACTTATGCCTAAAAAGGGAAATGTATGGAAGAATAAATGCTGCATCGACCTCAAATGACCAGACAGCAGCTCATGTGCTTCTAAACTGCCTGGTAGTCGCCACATACAGGGAAAAGTACTTCGGTAACCCAGGTACCCTTACGTGAGATTGTCAGTAACACCACGGCGTTGCTGGACTTCTTTGAGGAGCTGGGGTGGATCGAATGATCAATTTTCCCACCCTTATTACCTATTACCTCATATAAACTTGGAATGAGGGCAGGAGGATGAAGACGTATGCTAGCTACTGAACGGATAGCTGTCAACTGGCTACCTGGGTAATGGAATCGTTGTTGTCCCTCCATGCTCGTCCGTTGTTGTCGTTTTGTTTGTTGTACAATGCCTTTTTCTTGTTACCGCCGTCGGCGAACTTAACTAGTAGAGGCTCCTTAGCTCCCGGAATCGGGTTGCCATTGAACATCTGAAACAAATGGAAATGTGTTCAGTTTTATCTTGTATTACTTTCGGATCGTTGGGAAATATGAGAAACAAAAAAAGCGTAAACGTATTTATCTATCCAAACAGCGACTCTTTTTCTGATAATGCGTTTTTGCCTTATTTGGGATTTTTGTCACTCACTTGAATAATCTGCTCGCACTTCTCCCTGGACTCCATCCTTGCAAAGCCCACACCTTTGCTTTGGCCGTGGGTGTCACGCAAGATTCGTGTGGACACCACTTGGCCAAACTTGGCCAGCAGTTGGTCCACATCGTTCTCCTTGAAGTGCGGCGGCAGGTTGGCCATGTACAGGTTGGTAGGATCCTGTTCTTGTTGCTGTAAATGCCCCGGAGTAATAGGTGAAGAACTTGCTCTCCAAATCTTCAATGTTTAAAAATTCAAATTGGAAGTTTCAGTGACATTATCAGAAAATTTCGAGCACCACAGTGGGTGTTTAATTAGCAATAAACAAGTGCTGAGACTGAAATACTTTGAAAGTGCTTAGCACATTCAGCTGTTGTGGGGATTTGAGATTCATATACCATGAGACAAGCCCCGGAACCACTGTAAATGCTTTGATATGTGCGCTTGTGACACAAAAATATCCTTTGCATGGTTGCTTTTGCCACCCACCATTAGGAAAGCATTAACATTCGGGGAGTTAATACATACTGCTTTATTTACATGTTTCCAATGTGTACGTGTGTGTGATGGAGCAGACTGTGACGTCACAAGATATCATCGGCTGCATGACAACATGTCTTGTTTATTTTGTTAACTATTAATTTATTGTCTCTAAGCGTTAATTTAACGTGTCTGTGAAATTGTTCTTAGAATGTTAAAATTAGCTTGAAGCCCGCATAGAATATCTAGACACTGAAGCCAGCTCTGACGTAAATCAGCAGATTGATCTAATGTACTAATATTACGTAGGTGTTATCAACGACATGGGCATATACATTAGCATAGAGATTACGAAGCTAGTTAAAATTCGCATACACACTAATTTAATATCGAAAGCATAGAAATACCCGAGCCCAGTAGCGATAATATAATTATACATTGTTATAACGCTGAAGCATACGACAATAGTATAGAATTAATAGGATGAAACAATGTCTGAAGTATAGAATTAAGTAAGCGTTATATTTGCGTCGATTTGCGTACCATTGAAGGGATAACATACTTACAACACATTAGTGTTACATTGTTCGTTTGTGAGTACGCTGACACAACATTACCACTCGTGTTGTTTCCCAAAATGGACTACACAAATGAATGATCGTGTTCTTGGTAGCTGTGTAATACCGGGACATTTCAAAGTATTTATCGTCCCTATGTCGATGATCTAAACACAGGACCTACTTCTAGACAGTCAATCTATTGAATCAAACAAATTTAGGCATTATAATAATGGCTGGAAAATAGGAGCACATCGAAGATTTCACCTCAAATTACATGGATCGGGATGCTTATGCTACATTATGCATAAATGTCAAATCTAGCAAAGTTTACAAGGGGAACACTCTTTACTTTCAGTTATATTTGTTAACAGCACTTCTTAAATAGATAAGGGGGTATAAGTACTAAAGCTATAAGTAAGGGAAGACGGAATAAAGGTTTGGATCAGTGGGAAAGGCAACTGTCTAAATAGCGAAAAGTCTGCCAAGATGGCCGACTTTTTTGACCTAAGTCATCTTCTGCCTAGCCTTTTCCCAACTATGTTGGGGTCGGCTTCCAGTCTAACCGGATGCAGCTGAATACCAGTATTTTACATGGAGAGACTTCCTATGTGATCTCCATAACACAGTTACTGGGTAATACAATAATCCTTGGTAAGACTGGTTGTCAGACTTTCGGGCTTCTGACGACCCGTAACAACTTTCAAAGATCCACGCATAACAGCCGGGAGCCCGGGACCAGCGGCTTAACGTGCTTTCCGAGGCACGGAGAGGTCTTGGTATGTAAAGATGGTCACCCATCCACGGACTAACCGCGGCAAACGTAGCTTAACCTAATCGATCGACCCGTGCGGCTGTTATGAATTATGAAAAAGCATTATTCGATTCCCGACAAGAAACAATCGCACTGCGCTTCATTTCACAGTTGCCATTCCTTTTGTGTTTAATGGCTTTGGAAATTCATTAAGTATTTAAGGATTTTAGTCGGAACAGGGAGTTAAGAGTTAGTATTTCGTAGGTGTTCATAGTAAAGGCAGAGGAGCAGAAGTAGAAGACGATGGGATGAGAGAGCGGACAAGGAGCAGGCGGTTAGTCATAATAGTATTACTTGCATGCACAACGTACACGGTTCAGTCTACGCAGGAACCAGATACCCACTTTAGCCATCTGGGCCTGAACACCTTTGGCTTGTAATCCTTTAACAGCTGCCTCAGCCGACGCGATCGTTTCAAAATCTACAAAACCGTAACCTGAGAAAAAAAGTTCAATTATTGTATAGTAGGGAGTTACCTCAGCCGAAAGGGACCGCTTAAAATTTTTTTTTTTCATATAATTTCGATGACTCATGCTTGGCCTTATGTATGTATGTTGTAACATATATATAAAATTCCAAAGAAAGAACAGCTATGGTACATACATTTGATATGTAACTAATGAGCGCGAGTATATTGCCTACTCGACATTAGCGTGATGAAAATGTGACATCGAAAAAGGGTAACATCGTGATGAACATTAAAATTACTGTGCAAACTTCATATCGAGGTAATAATTTAGTATCATCTGTGCTTGGGTGCAAATATAGTGAACATGATAGTATATCTACTATAAAAAATATATAAAATAAACAATTAAGTAAATATTATGATAATGTCATAAATATGAATCAAATTGAATGTATCTAGTGTTCGTGCATATATTGGAAAAAAGTCTCACCATAGATGGATTAGTTAATGAAGGTAGGTATATGGTATTCTAGAAAATATTAATATATTGTTTTAAATAATTCAATTACGAATAATCGTATCAATGCAACTCTATTCAAGTAATAAATTGTAAAACAATATTTAAATACATACGTGAGATACTATGCACAGATTTATAACTAAGTATAGTTTACATGTAGATAACTTGGTAACTCGCTATGACAGTGTATATAAAAGAGGACGTACGGTATGAATGTTGTTTACCTTTACATTTATTTGTATTTTTATCCAATATTGCTTTTGTTGAAATAATGTTGCCATACCTGAAAATAATACATAAATTAAATTTGGTAACATGATCGGGGACAGATGTTATATATGAGTGATAAGGCTTACATCTGGCACATTTGCACGAGGTCCTTATCGGTGGTGTTCTGGCTGAGGCCTCGTATGTAGAGGTTGGTGCGGCTGAGCTGCTCGCCGGCGGCGCCCGTGGTGGAGGCGGACGAGGCCGGCGGCGGTGGCGCCGTGCTCAGCGACGTGGAGCGCGTGCCGCCGGCAGAGCCCGTGTTGGACGACGACGACGACGCCGTGTTGGCGGGCGAGGCCGCCGTCGGCACCCGCCCACCGGCTCCGCCGCATCCGCCCATTCCCGTGCCCGTGTACTGAAACAACACATCAAACATTATTACTATACTTGTCATCTACACAGGAATAAACAATTCTACGAGGTTTGGGAGGTTGAACTCTCTTTCCACATGTGGAACAATGTTGGTTCTCTACCTTTCGTTGCTGTATAAAATGAATGAACGAAGAAGGATTTGTAGGTAAATACAATTAACGATCATTAGCTAATATTGCTATAACCACAATGCGGATGCCATGTAACCGCCAGGGCATGGGGACATGAAGTTCAAGCCTTATCTACGAGAAATGAAATGAAAATTTATTTGCCAGAATATAGCTCATGTCGGCACATCTAGGTAACGCTTATCGAAAAGTGTATAGTAGGTAGGTAAGGTAGGTAGGTATTAAATTGTTCTTCGTTTGGTTTGTTTCTTCCTATTACATAAACTTTAAACCAACATCCTGATTTATGACGGTGTTCAACATCTTGAACACGTTACATAACTATTTAATTAAATGTAATTCTGCGTGTATAATCGAGACATGATGTCGATGGCTGTAATCCCCGTGAACACATTGTAGGTGTAGCTCGGTGTCGGAACGATTACATTATGTTCACTGGATCAAAGTGTTAATATGCGCGCTCGTAGCAACTTAGCGAAACGGCTGGAATAAGTCGGCACGCGGAGCCCCACCGAGGCGAGGCGACTTCATTGAAATAACTGTTCTCGGTGAAACGCGTTAAGACGTCGACTATTAGTTATCTAGCCGACGAGTAATGAATAGGGAGGAGTAATGAGCGCATGCCGATTCCGAGCACGCACCCTTAATCGACTCGCATGCTCGATACCCGGCGAGTTAAGAAAAGCCAACGGTGGGTACGGCCTGCACGTGCTCGTTCCGGTAACGCTACAATTTGTTAATGGATGAACAGTTAGTTTGGATTAACGAGGAGGCTCAAGAGACGCGAGTCGGGCGGCTGGAAATAGCAATTTGGTTCGATAAACAAGTATTTAACATGAAAACGTTAATGGATATATTTTACATTAGATGCTCGTAGCGTGAAACGACGCTTTGATAACGCAAACATGAAATTGATTACAAGGATATCGTGTGATTCGACGGTATGATCGCTATAAACGAGGCACCATAACCCAGGATTTTACTATGGTATAAAAATATACCCGCTTTAGAAAGGAGAACATCCTATGACGCGTGCGCGAATTTTTCTTTTTATACCTAACAGAAGTCATTTACTTACTTCAGTTACTTAGTGAAAAACAGTACTTAGGTAATTATTTGACTTCACTTACCTACATCTAAACCAGCACATACAGACTACAGTGGGTACTCTACGATGTTCTGCTATTTGCATTTAGTTAACATATTAATCCCATAAACTGTGCGTGTCGTTGACATAACAACTCATCAAGTGGAGTTACATAATTATGTGCTGTAAAGTTGCCATTTGTGTAATTAAGTTCAGGGTACTCGTATTATTTTTACCTTTAAAATCTTTTAAGAGGACTTTTCTCGGGGTTACCGGAGGAATTTAGATTCGTAATCCAATTGGTATCTTGGTTGTAGACGACGGTAATTGGACCAATTTGTGTTAACTGCCGGAACGACCACCGCGGCGATACATACGCCAACATAAAAACAAATTAGCGAAATACGTGGTTTATACCGCCACGATTTCGCAAAATACGTGGTTTATATCCTATGGTTTACCTATACCGCCACGATTTCGATAAAGAACAAAAACGGTTTTTAAAGTGAAAATTAAATTGCGTTGCGTTTTTCATTATAGAAAATTCAGTTCGTTAAGTATTTTCGCATTGAAACTTATGGAAGTTAATAAACTATTTCGTTTCTACAATCTTGGTCTGAACTTTGACAGTGGGTTGACTAAAATAGAGAATGTTCATAATTTAGTAACCTAGGCGACTTATGCAGTCTCGTGTGAAATCTCCCGAGGTTCTTGGAATTGAATGTCTTACTGGTAACGAATGTCTTCTCTATACCTACACCGTCTAATCTTATTCTATAATTCTCTCTTTAGCCCTCCTTCAACTACTTAATACTGAAGTGCATGTTCAATTAAGAAATAATGATTAATGTAATTGCACACACTTTACAACCTACCAATCGTTAACAAGACAACTTTTAAGCGGCAGTTAAAAGGCAAAATGTCCCATTACAGCTATTTAAACTGTGTAGTTCACAACGAGTTCACATTATGTCGGCCACCTGTACAATTTACTCAATTTAACTTTATTATCTGCTCGGAAATTTGGATGGGTAATTAAGTGAGTCAGGCCACTCGTCCGGCAGTGTACTCGCGGGACGGAACAACCGAAGTTTGGTTACACTTCGGCTCGTGTTTGGAGTTTGTTGACGGAAACACCAGCCACTGTAACTGTGACCGAGATTTAACAGAATTTTACGATGCCTTGAGGCTTAAAATAAATTGCAGCAGAACTAGGTCTTGAAAGTAGTATGTACTAGCGGTTAATTGCAAGTACAGAATAGAAATTCTTAGCATCTACGTACCTACCTTAATTTGTACATTAAATACTCCACCAATAAGCACTGGCCCAGCCTTGTGTATTGGAGTTGCTTTCCTTTGCCTACGGTGCGACTTACCTACAATAGGTACCTACTTCGGGTAGGTATACCTACATCATGTTTCAAACACCAGTAGGTACTGCTAAAACATTTCCTCAAAATAAATCACGGATTACATCAATACTTAACACGCGAATTTTACAAACATAAATAACAATCTTATAAGCTTCTGAGAACCGTGAAATCCTGCCGAAAGTAAGTTCCAATCAGTCTGGCTTAGCTTCGACAGGTGTCAAATGTACCGGAGCACCGAAGTGACGGAACGGTGGGAGAGGTGACAGTTTATGACAAGTAATCATCACGCGTTGAAGTTGCGTGAACTTTGACGCAAGTGCCTGCTTTGTGAAAACTTCGGCATGTTTTGTGAATAAATGATTTTTGTTAGAAATTCGACGAATTTTGCCTTATGTGTTTGGTAGAGTGTAGTGATTATCTACATGTTAGCGTCTTGTTTGGGAGACATATGGGCAAAAAACGCACTTTGGTAGGTACCTACTTAAAGTTTCAGAACGTAGAATTTTCAGGCTTTCAGAAAATCATAATATATTAAATCCTGAAATAAACATGTAAGAACTTAGGTAATAAGATTTATCGTGTAAGTGTTAACAAAGAAATGATTCTGAATTTCTTCTTGAAACATTATTTTTATTTATTGTATGTTGTCATGTTCCGTACTTTTCTAGAGAACTGTTACTAAACTAGGTTACAAACAAGTTCCCCATAATCTTATTAAATGTTTTTCGTCAACAAATTCTCTTAATAGTTTCGAAGTTAGATAGTCTAGGGTGTGGTAAACAAGAAAATAGTCTAGCTTTTTCACTTCACCACTTCAAGATAACAATGTTTTCAATTATTATACTTAATTAAATAGGTTCAAAAAGTTCATAATAAGAGCGCGAAAACGTCTGAAACTCAAAATGCTTTGAATACTGGATGACTTTTACATCTTGAAAAAAATAGGGTAAGTTCCTATAATTAGGTGAACTGAGCCTAGCCATACATACGTATTGTTTTTTTTTAATAAAAAAAAAATTGAAATTCTAAACATACGCAGTAACGCACCCTGCGTACCCATGATTTGAATTTCGATATTATTTAACGATTTTTTTTTCAAAATTTCAATTTTTATTATTCTAGTGTGAAAAGTTTACTATGAATGTAGAATTTATTAATAGATCAATTTCTATCTAAGCTATTAAAAACAAAAAAAAAATCTATGCTGTAGGCTTCTACTCCGTTCACCTATAAGTAGGTAGGTACCTACCTACCCTATTTTTTTCAAGACGGTAAAAAGTCATCTACCTAAACTCTTATTTAAAATCAATCAATGGGAAAACAAATGAGTGTTAAGTACATAAGTTAAGTCTAGACAGGACAAGCCAGTTAAATATAAAGTAACTCCAAAGTAACAGCAACATCAGCTGTTTCAAGTGTAGCCGTCGCGCCGCCGTTAATCAACATGGCAATAAAACACGCGATTTTAATTTTGTCCACAGTAAAATTTAATGATGTAACGTGAACGCACACGTCGCCCATCGGGAGCATATGACTGTGGGTGATGACGTCACGCGCGTAGGAGGGCTGCGGGGGAGCGGAGCTATATCTCAAAGGCATGGGGGTGGCGGGAGATAGCACTCAACAGTTGGTCCCGGCTCGATAGCGCAGCGCGTGCGTGCCGCCGACCACGTCACATGGCCGGCGAACACGCAAACTTTGTACATAATATTGTAAAGCTGCATTCGAATTACCCGCTCATAATTAGGAACATAAAATTGGTGTGAACCCATCCGTTTGAATTTTATAATGAGTTTTACATAGGCACGATGAAATTCCTGTTTCAATTTTAAAACAGCCGCGCGGCCACATATACGCGGTGGCCAGCGAGTTCACAGCGCGGGATCTGATTCACGCCGAAGCTCACGAAATGAAACATAAATCCCATTCAATCTATTTAAATTGAGCACTCCATTTGTTTTATCGTCGATTCAATCAGGAAATCGATCAATTCGTTCGCCATTTACTACGGCGAGACAGTCCACTTGACGAGTGGCTACTTTTATTTAGATTGTATGTAAAAAATGCCTTTTGAGTCTACGGAATGGTCATTACCATTAATAGCTAAAGCAAAATTACATAACTAATTAATTTATTACTAATTAGGCTGAACTGAAATGCTAGTGCAATTAAGACACTTACATTATTCACATCTGAAAAGGCGTAGTCTTAACTAACTAACAAAAGCAGAGATAAATAGGGTTGCTACGAGATAATTGAAGTGAGAATACGCGAGTAGATGTAGGCTTCGACCAGTGATGGACAGGTGAAATTAATTACCTATAGGCTATGGCATTCAGACTACTCTCTCACTGATTAATAAGTAGGTAGTAATTGTTGCTTGCAATCTATCTGAACTGAAGAAATTATCTATTGCTTTACATACACAGACTAGCGTAATGGCTCATTGATCATCCGTGTTTAAGTCAGTAAAAAACGTTATGATGGAGAACCAGAAAAACAAACCATTGGCAGGGGCAAATGATTCAGAACACTGGTATGGACGAATTTAAATATCGGTAACGGCCGCGGCCCTATCCTCTGTCACACAAACATTAGCATAATTCAACAAAAAAAACACCACCCTTATACCAGAGAAAAAATGCTTCTTTTTTTCTGCGCCTTTTGACCCGACCTATATAGTTCACAATATTGGACAAGTTTCACCGCCGCTGTACCCTACCCTATAAAAACAATTTGATGGAACTTACATTATGTTAAACATTTGCACGAGGAAGGGATAAGAAAAGCGTAGACCGTTTCAATTATTTAAATACACAACTGAACCACGTACCTACAGTCAGTGTTCAGGAACCCAAGTTTTTGCTTCTAATCAGTGAACGACTTCTAATGAAAGAACAATATGTCGGAAGTGCATCATGTTTAATACAACAATCTTTCATATTTGGATATTCTCATATCCAGTCAGTGGAGAGTGATAATGTTTCCACGGCTGTTCACGACGAGGGCTAGGGTCCTTCACCTTCCGCCAGAGCCGAAATAAATCTAATTCCTTGGATGACAGATATCAGCAAGCCTTGTTTATTTATACTTTCACCCCGGCTTATGGGAGGGTGGCACACGTGGGACGTGCTCTGCCCCATTGTACCGAAATAAACTATTATACTCACAAAGTCTACACATTCACATCACGTGATTAGATTATAGCAAAACTGTATTATGAATATTCCGAGAACCTTTCATACCGGTATCCATCAATCGTCGTTGCTTGGGATGTAATTGATGACCCTGGCTCATTTATAAAATAGACGCAGTTATACGTATTACCGTGTTCGACATTGAAAAAGGATCTTCTAAATATAAATTATACGGCAGCGAAACCTTCCAAAATAAATGTGGTAGGTAGGTAATATAATTTACAAAAAAAAAAAAAAATTCTCCGCAGCGAATTTATTTAAATATATCAGCATAATCTTTGAGTGCGTGCGTGTGAAAATGAAGCACCCAGAAAGTCGAGTAGCTTCAGCCTAGATGATTCTAATGGAAACGAGGAAAGGAGTAGGTACTACTTACTTTAATCTCGGCCCCAGCTTGCTCGTGAACCTTAGATATTAACATCTCCGTAGTAAATAAATCCTCGTTGGGTATCGCTACAGAGCGAGCTATGTACGGATTAGGCCGGGCTCGGACGTAAAACGCATTAGCGTATTACAGTCAGCCATTTCTGTCACTCCTTACGATAAAAACGTTGGGTCCTTTACTAAAAAACGTAACCTCTATTTAGGGCTGCCATATTTGGGAAGGGGCGCGATGGATGTAACAAGCTTCGGAGTTGTGACAGCCCTGACAGCTGACATATTCCGGTCATTAATCAAGCGGTCATAGATATATGTTACGACTACAAGCTGGGGACGGTGAAGTCCGATCAAAGTCGTGTTCACTAAAAACTGGGACAGTAAACTGATTACTATTGCCACGAGGTTTTAGTGTAACACTGGGCAGTTCCAGAAATATAACTAAAAGGTATTTTAAACCATCCATTTACGAAATTGCTTATTTATCCATTTTATGCAATAAAAATGCACTAAGTGTAATGGAGCTAGTGTTAATTTTTACATTATTCAACTTAGCATTTGTTACGGTAAATGAAGACACGAGACCGTCATAAAAGTTAAAACAAACCTGTAATTGATCGCTTCAACATAACGTTACAATGACAGTTATTTAAGAATCGTCGGAACTGATAAGTCGACTATTTTACGACTACGATTACTTTATCGGGAAACAAAACGTTTTTTAATGTTCTTTTAATAGTACATACACATTTAAGTGTTGATCTTATCGAATGTGAAACGTGACAAGTGGATTAGGAAGGACAACTGCTTAGAGCAATAGAAAACTATATAATACTTATTTATTTCTCGGTAATCCCATAACACAGCTCTTACAATGGATCTTTAACCACGATATAAAATTGCACAAGTAAAAGGAAAATTCGAGTAGAACAAATTGCATCAGTTTTCAAATGTTCCTCGATGTAAAAAAACGAATTCAGTATCGGCGCGGCGACCGTGAGATAAATCCTGAAGGAGACGCGTTGTAATAAAACACGTACGGCTCGGGGAGCTACATTTTATTTCGGAAAGCGATAAGGGCGCGAGAAATTCCTTTTACGAGATTCTTGTGGAGGAGGGTGGTGAACTGGTGAGGTGCAGCCGCTCTATGTGCAACATCTGGCTTGTGTCGCCTCGTAAACAGCCCAGTAAGCTCTCTGTTCGATGACACTTCACACAAAACTGAGATTGTACACAAAGAATCAACAGACTGTTTGTTGGAAAATAACAAAACATGACCTATTCCCGGAAAGGTTAGGCAGAGGTTTTTACCTAATAGTACACCCACATTGCGAGCCTATTGCCATCAACCGGGCACAATTCCCGACTCCGGGCTGCTGAGCAATTCCAGATCGAAAACCTAATAACATTTTGCCGGACCGAGAATCGAAACCAGGACCTCACGTTGGAAAATATTTATACAAAACCCATTTTGGTTGGAATGCTCTGTGAATCCAACAACACAAAGAAAATCGGAAACTCGAAATCGGATTTTTAAATCCCTAGGAATTCCTAGGTATGATACCTGGTTATACCAAATGCTCTATCGAAGTATGTGTGTGTCTGCTATGATATCGTAACAATTTATCAATCTCCTGCTTACCTACTTATAGTCGGCATGCGGAAACAATGCAGGAGTTCATACCCAACGATAAACAGAGTAAACTTCTAAATTAACTAGTTTTATGCAAATCACGATCTAGTTGTGTTGTTTTAAGTGCTCCGAGAAGACATTAATCACATAATATTGTTTGTGTGTAATGCATTATAACGAGCTACAGCCGTGGCGGGCGTAGAAATTGATGGAGCGATGTCAACGAGCCGACTTCGCGGTTAATTATCCAGTCCAGCCGTCAGCAACGTTGCCACGGTGCCAGGGGTTCGCCACTTGCTAACTAGAATTCACGCTTATTGATTTAAAAACAGTATCTCAGGTTTATTAGAGACTTGCTTTTGCCTGCGGCTTCGCCCGGTGGATCTCGGGAAATATCCCACGGGAACATGGGTAGGTACTACTGGGAAATCTAGATTATGAAGGAAACCTCTGTGCAAAATTCCAGCTTTCTAGGTACAAGGGCCTGGGCTGAGCGTTGATGAGTCAGTCAGGACTTCTCTTTTTATTTATATTGCTATAGATGTTGTTTACATTAAAGAAAGTTAAGTTAATAGTCACTTATTAGTTGAATGAAAGGAAAACGTTTCACAACGTTAAGGAAGTGTTGCGGTCCGGCAGTCAGCGGAACCTCCGGCCGGCGGCGCTCGTAAACCCGATCGTAAACTTAAACACACCTCATTAGAACATGCAGAAGATGGCGCCGGCTAAAGATTCTACTTTATTTATAGGATACTTGCGTTCAGTACAAGGAGACGGAATGGGGGTGCGATATTGATGGACATATTTGGTGCCAACATAATTGACTGCGCTACGTCATTCGTAGCGGTGTTCCCGATGCGAATACTTTATCGATCTCGTAGCTGAAACGATTTCATTTTATACGGAGTATTTTTTAAATCTATGTAAGTAGGTATAGTGATATTTCAGTGAAGAACTCCAAAGCAGTTATTAAAATGCAACGAGAGCACCTCTACGAAACTACGACACCACCGTAGCTTTCGTAGCGATTGCGTAGAGGTTAGTCGATCGCCGAAATATCAAAAAATCTACTGACAAGACAATTTTACGGTATTTGAATTAGAAGTGTTTTTGAATTTCAAGACAAAAATGATCGAAATACAACATCAAAGACTTTGATATCTTACGAATAATCATGATGATGTTGCCAGGAATAAAAACGATACCGGCGCATACGCAACGACTGTGAGGAGGGCCGAGCACGTGTTAGATTCAAGACGTGTGCCGGTATAAAAATAGTAAGTGCCCTATGATTCATATCTACCTACTCGCTGAAAGAATGCCGGAAGAAGGATAAACATAATGTATCGCGGAAGTTATTATTACAAGACCTATTATGAAACGTAATATTAATATCGCTTTGCATCGGGAGTTGCGGTAGTTAAGTAAGTGTTTCCAAGAAGACGCGCAGTAAATGAACAGACGGAAGAGCAAATCTAATGTTGTGTAGGTTATTTTCTAACTGCAGTGGTTAATTCTTCCAATTTTTCATTTTGTTGCTATCTTAGCGCTTTTTTGGACGCTACTGTAGATTCTCTACTAGAGGAGTGGCAGTGGTGAAACATAAGTTTTTTTACCGAATTTACTCGATCTCGCAGCACCTCGATGTGCCCATTGGAGGCGAAGGGATACTGTCTCTATTGAAGTAGTAACGCCTGTATTTGATCCTTTTGTAGTTTGGGTCCTTTCAGTATGACGTCAAGCTGTATTTGGTGGATGTTTTGGCGGATGCGTTGAACACTACCAGTAGCTTTGTTGTCGACGATTACTCTCTCTGAACGACATGAGGCAAGAAACATCCTTAGTATTTCTGCTGTGAATATCTCTACTGAGCAAATAATGTTACCTATGCCCAAAAGGATGACCCACGCAGACACCGCCAGATCTTTCCGGACGAATGAAAATATTTATTGTAGTAGGTACTAATGCGCAATGTTTCGCCTTATTTGACTCACCTGATGCTGAGTGTAAGGGCTGGGAGCCGCTGCGTACTGCTGCGGCTGTGGCGGCGGGTAGCGGCAGGGCTGTGGCGCATAGGCCGCCGCCCACTGCTGCGCTCCGCCGCGGTACTGCGCTCCCGCGCTAGCCATGCGCGCTGCGCACGCGCCTGCGCCTGCGCCCGCGCCCCCGCTTGCGACCGTCACGGCGCCCGCGCCCGCGTTGCTTGCTGAGCGACAACCGCCGCCGGTACTCTGGGAACAATACAGAAAACTGTTAGTTTTACTGAAAAAAATATTAGTTTTACTGAAAAAAACTGTTAGTTTTACTGAAAAAACGGTTAGTTTTAGTGAAAAAACTGTTGCTTTTACTGAGTAAAGACCTGCAATTCATACAGTTTCTTTTTCGTGCACCCTATTACGGAGTAAAGCTTTGTGCCTAGGTAACTTACTTACAGTTAGTGGGATAACCAACTTGCCAGGCGCTAGTATCCCTTGCTAACAGGAGCGTTACCTGTGGGGAGCATGTCAACTTCTAAGCTGCTAGGTATTTCTATGGTGAATTCTTTATGTGAAAATATTATTCTTAAAGATTGTAGGAATCTTTAAGAATAATATTTTCTTTTAAACCACGCTGGGGTCAGTGCATTTCATTCATTCATTCTTTCTTAGATGCTCGTGCATACCAATGGAATGTGACTAGATGGGTTAGTTAATAGTGATCATGTGCTTAAATATTAAATCTATTGCTATATAAAAATGAATCCATATTTCCCTTGGACATCGCATCACGCGTGAACGGATGGAACAATTTCGCTAATTCTTTTTTTGGAGAAGGTTCTTATAGAAGAATAAATTATGAAAATTTCGAAGAAGGTTGGAAAATTTCAGAAAACTTAACGACTATTTTAACTTCACGCGTTTACATTAGAATATTCATAGCTAAGACAGGCCAACGTCTGTCCGGTCAGCTAGTATGACAATAATATAATTATCAAATTGAAGCCGTCGTATTTTGTAAAGCTAAGAAAAATACACTGCTATTAGTACGAACTGTAGGTACTATTTGCAACAAAATAAAGCTAAGCTATAAGAAAATTTACATTTATTAAATGAAGCTATCGTGTAACCGGTACAACTTTCACTGCAAAGCGGCCATTTGTTTCGATAGAACAATATGGCTCGCAAACATATTCCTATCAGTTACCGTACGTTACCGGAGATGGCAAACCCGGGCGAAATTTAATTTTAAAACCATTTTAGTGCCTAATTAGTTTACCTTTAATATTCGATGCTTCGTCCTGTTTTGCTAGTAGGTACCCATTTTACTTGGTCCTTCAAAATAATAGGTAATTAGTCTTCCGTTCGTGTCTCTTGGACGCCTTTTTTTTTTTTTGTATGGCATCTCGCAGTGTGACCACTTGGGGTCGAGACTGCTTAACCGGACTATCCTGTGGGTGCCTTAAGCGAACTCAAAGCCTCCAGCCAGGGGAAGACACTTTTAGTTAGTATTAGGTACTTATAATTGCTCGCGAAAGATGAAATGTGTGGAGGGAGGCCTTTGCCCAGGAGTGGGACAGAGAAGGCTAGTAAAAAAAATCGGCCAAGTGCGTGTCGGATCACACACAATGAAGGGTTCTGTAATTGAAAAGAATTTATCACAACAAAGAAACTTAACATTTAACCTAATCCCAAAAAAAAAAAAAAAATTTGATAAAACTGCTGTGAGACCTTACTTCTTGCTAAATTTCATTATTCTAGGTCAACCGGAAGTACCTTATAGGCTTTGATTTAGTTGCGAGTATCAAAATATGTCGCATAAATGGCGGTTTTTTTTTGCGTTCACTTAGAAGCTTGATTTTTTTAGAACTCTAAGGACCATAGACCTCTTATATTTGATATTAATTTCAACTTGATACCTCCACTCGTTTCTGAGATAAAAGGTCTTGACAGACAGACAGACAGACGGACGTTCAACGTTTTTCCTTTTGAGGTACGGAACCCTAAAAAGTTAAAATTATATTAAAATCATTTGGTAACTTTGTTAATTTGTTTTAAGTACCTAGTGGAATAATTGGCTCATTAGTCTAGTGGTAACAAGTTCGGCCATGGACCGTAGCATAGCGTAGCGAAAAGTTTCTAACAAAAACAGATGCGAATCGCAAAGCCAGGTGGTAACTGGTTTTGTAAACTGCATATTTGCGCAGTTATTGTTATTTAGTCCTAAAATAAAAAATACCTACGTAGTTTACAAAGAAACTAATATCCCCAAAAACATTTTCATGTAAACTGTTGCCAAGACGAGACGTGAAGGCTCGCACTGTCAAAAACTCTACAAGCCCTTCACAAACTTCACCTCAGACAAAAAATAACCAATTTGCAATTCGACCAATGCCAGCATTATCGACTGTTTTATCGGCACCTCTAAATATTTGTTTAACTTTTGTACCTTGTTACTATAGCTGATTAAATGAAGATGTCTTCCCCGTAATTTATGAGTAACGGGTGTCAAAGTTCTTAACGTAGATGAATTTTTGAAAATGGTAAAAGTGGTAGTTTTTAGGGTTCCGTACCAAAATGGTAAAAAAGGAACCCTATGGTGACACTCAGTCTGTCTGTCTGTCTGGCTTGTGGGGTATCATATGAAATAGCACTGTTTACACATTCTCAAACATTTTTTATTTTTTTTTTGGCCGCATAGTTTTCGAATTTTGATGAAAAATGTAAAAAAAAGTACCGTTCCCCCCCCCCCGACCCCTTATCTCCGAAGTTTGCAAAGAGAAAAATCTGAAATTATTCTATGTTATAGAAGTTTATGTAAAGATCACAGGAAAAAATAAAACGATGTCTCTAAATAGCACACTTTTTCAGAAATCGGAACGGAACCCTCGGTGCGCGAGTCCGACTCGCTCTTCACCGGTTTTTTTTTGTAATTTGCAGGTCAGTGTCAGGTTGTATGTTAGTCAAATTGTTGATTTAGGACTATAAAAAATATTTATTTGCATAAGTAATTATAATCATAAGAGTCAACAATAGGTAAGTACTACTATTACTCTTTATTCAGATTTAAAATCTAAGTTAGATTTGTTCCAAAATGTCGTGATTTCTGAAATCAAACTTAGGGAGATGTATCGATGATTCTTATGGTTATAATTATGTAAATACATTATGTGTTATTGTCGCGAATCATATTTTGATCAAGATACAACCTGACCCTGACCTGTAAATTGCAAGAAACGCAAGAAAATTTAAATTTCGCGGTGGTGTTTTAGAAAATTTGGTGACATCGAAAGATTTGTTAAAGTATTAGGCACCGAATGGAATAGCAATGAAGGCCATTCAGTTTGAGAGTTTAGAGAAAAGTCATATTTAGTGACGAATTGTGGGAAATTTTAGAAAATGCATAAAAATGGGGTTTTCTCGAATCCCATGAATTTTCACCTAAGCTTTATGGGGTGCTTAATTGTTGCAAATGGGTCACGGTACCACGTCTAGCCCCATGATTACACTACACACTATCAATCAGATAGTGATAGACCGGTCTCATTGTGACAGTACAACAACATTCATTGCGATATTTAAGTTAGCCAGTACAGAATTGCGGATCGATCACTTCTGGAGAAATGAATGCATTGGATGGGTAACTATTAACTGTAATACTGATGACGAACTTTTTGTAATCTTTATATGTAGGTATGTTTTTAATATTGTCACCAAGTAAGTGACTTATGTCTTTATTGGGAATAAAGTTTCTATAAACCGAAACCGGAAGTACCTACGCTGTCGAGCAGACAAATTTTTCGAATATAATGAAGCATTGGATTAGCAATTTGCTTTAAAATTATTCAGATTGCCATTAATTAGGGTGCTGGAAGGAATACCTACGTTTTTTATACGGAAAAGGAGATCAAATTTCGGAGATCAGATTAGCAATTTCATATTTTAACGAGTAAGTAGATTTTATATCCAGGAGCATATCTGATGCGCGTTTATCTTGGGGATCCGAATGTTGCATCACGCCACTGACGTAGACATATGACTATAACAGATTGGCATCTGTGTGCCGGGAGCCGTGACGAAGCGTGTCTACAGACTTTCGCAAACGTCTAGAATACCTTATGCATGCACATAATGCACTACACAGATCTATGTGTAGTTTTACTTGTGAACATGACAAACATGTATCTGCTCCTACTCGTATCTTATCTGGCTAGTTTCTATTTTTGAATGATTTGTGAATTCAAGTTAGAATGATGAAAAATTAAACGATCCCCAATGGTTTTCTCTACCTATATGTAGGTACACGTAGGTACTTCGTGTCACGATAAAGATGTTTCGAAGTGTTCAATGTTCCAGTAAGTCAGCTCAACTACTTGTGTAGGCACACTTACAAGAACACTTAGTATGAAGGCTCATCATCATACAAAACTACTTGAATAATCATGATAATCACGTACAAAGCTACCACTTTTAACCGCAGCTCTACACTGGCTCTACAATGAGAATATCGTAAACCAGAATCTACGACAATTGCCACCGACAATTTGATGCGAACGAGAATTAAATTCACAAGGAGTTTCAAGACAGTTCAGCGTTTCACAATTCCCTGTGGGTGAGAATTAAGTTCAAAGGAAAAATTGTTTAAGAGAAAAGAAAAGAGATATCCATTCGTAGTGAGGTTAAGAGACGCTAATAGTCAAAGAAGAACTTGGAGCATTAAAATCCGAAGAAACTGCTTTTACAACATCATGATGGTAGCATCGCCATCGGTAGCTGTACAAATGTGCATAACTCCAGCTTCCTCATAGGTGATAGAATAATTCTACCTATGCCAATATTTAAAGCATAATAGCTGCCATCGAAGTACCCAGTCTTAATTTAGCTGCCGCAAAAACTTCGTCAATATGAGTCGTTTAGTGTGTGTTAGCTAGAGTGACGTCACCCCAGCTTCCTCATTCAGAACAGCCAAACCAGTGAGGTTAGAGTTTTGGAGTAAAGTCAGAAAATTAAAGCATAATTGCTGCCATCGGCAGCAAAATTTTCAAATCTCTGGTCATAATACTCTATGAGTTATTAAACTTTTAAACATGTGTAAGCTGAAGTGACGTCACTCCAGCTGCTCAGTCATATCTTCCGAACGACAGAAGATATGATTATGTATTATAGCTCAAAAATTAAAGCATAATAGCTGCCGAAGGCAGCAAAATTTTCAAATCTCTGGTCAAAATACTCTCTGAGTTATTAAACTTATAAACATGTGTTAGCTGACGTGACGCCACCCCAGCTGCTCAATCATATCTTCCGAACGAAAGAACATAGGATAATGTTTTACAGCTCAAAAGCTAGGTCATAATAGCTGCCGTAGGCAGCAAAATTTTCAAATCTCTAGGTCTCGTAGTTTCTACGTAATAACGAAAAATAGTTTCCGCGCCAAAAAATTCAAATTATTGCCTCGGAGCAGGTAAGGAGCGGCGTTGCCGTTCCGTGCGCTACGTTATCAGTTTGTTGTAGTTTGAACTAGATTATAGACTGGGAGCCGACTACACACTTTAATATTGTACTATGTACGGACGCCGGTACAATTTAAGATTTTTCCGTCACGACCCCTGTCTAATATTAAAACATGTAACATGTATAAAATGAATTACTTAAAGGAAATAATAATAATGACATGGACCTGTCATTTTAATGGTTTTTGAGTTCAAGATGGCGGATCCAAACTAACAGTTTCAAATTTTTCGTCATGGACACCCCTTATTCGTCATGTGTGTCATTTTCACAGTTCTTGAGGTCGCTGAAAACGATGATGAGGTCAAAATAAAAATCCAAAATGGCGGCAACGAAAATTTTCAAACTTTTCGACATGGGTGTCATTTTCATGATTTTTGAGGTCACTGAAAACGATAGTGGTGTCAAAATGAAAACCTAAGATGGCGGCTGCAAACATTTTGAAATTTTTAGCCATGGGTGTCATTTTCATGATATTTGAGGTCAAACAAAACGATAGTGGGGTCAAAATGAAAATCCAAGATGGCGGCTGCAAACATTTTGAAATTTTTAGCCATGGGTGTCATTTTCATGATATTTGAGGTCAAACAAAACGATAGTGGGGTCAAAATGAAAATCCAAGATGGCGGCTGTGAAAATTTTAAATTTTTTTGTCATGGGTGTCATTTTCATGATTTTTGAGGTCGCTGAAAACGATAATGAGGTCAAAATGAAAATCCAAGATGGCGGCTGCGAAAATTTTCAAATTTTTCGTCATGGGTGTCATTTTCATGATTTTTGAGGTCGCTGAAAACGATAATGAGGTCAAAATGAAAATCCAAGATGGCGGCTGCAAAAATTTTGCATCCGCCATCTTGAATTTTCATTTTGACCCCAGTATCGTTTTCATTGACCTCAAATACCATGAAAATGACACCAATTGCCAAAAATTTCAAAATTTTTGCAGCCGCCATCTTAGATTTTAATTTTGACCCAACTATCGTCTTCAGCGACCACAAACACCATGAAAATGACACCCATGACGAAAAATTTGAAAACCTCTTAAGGGGTCATTGTACTCATTATTATGAACAACTTTTAGTATGGGACCAAACCTGAAATCGCGAAAAAAAAATCCGCTGTTCAGTACATTTTGACGAATTATGCGAACAGAAATGTACTGAACAGCTGATTTTTTTTTCGCGATTTCAGTTTTGGTCCCATAGTAAAAGTTGTTCATAATGATGAGTACAATGACCCCTTAAGAGATTTTGCGCATTTGACGTTACACGTTGTATAGGTATATAGATTATTAGTTCCACTATAGTTCAGTCGGCTCTCAGTCTAAGATCTTCAATATTCAAAATTAAAATTGTTTTGAGCGCAAGCTATAATGACTTCTAATACAATTTCTGCTAAGTACAAACTTGATTGCAATAATGTAGCGCACGGAACGGCAACGCCGGTCCTTACATGCTCCGAGGTAATAATTTGAATTTTTTGGCGCGGAAACTATTTTTAGTTATTACGTAGAAACTACGAGACCTAGAGATTTGAAAATTTTGCTGCCTAGGGCAGCTATTATGACCTAGCTTTTGAGCTGTAAAACATTATCCTATGTTCTTTCGTTCGGAAGATATGACTGAGCAGCTGGGGTGGCGTCACGTCAGCTAACACATGTTTATATGTTTAATAACTCAGAGAGTATTTTGACCAGAGATTTGAAAATTTTGCTGCCTTCGGCAACTATTATGCTTTAATTTTTGAGCTGTAATACATAATCATATCTTCTGTCGTTTGGAAGATATGACTGAGCAGCTGGGGTGACGTCACTTCAGCTTATACATGTTTAAAAGTTTAATAACTCATAGAGTATTATGACCAGAGATTTGAAAATTTTGCTGCCGATGGCAGCAATTATGCTTTAATTTTCTGACTTTACTCCAAAACTCTAACCTCACTGGTTTGGCTGTTCTGAATGAGGAAGCTGGGGTGACGTCACTCTAGCTAACACACACTAAACGACTCATATTGACGAGGTTTTTGCGGCAGCTAAATTAAGACTGGGTACTTCGATGGCAGCTATTATGCTTTAAATATTGGCATAGGTAGAATTATTCTATCTCCTATGAGGAAGCTGGAGTTATGCACATGCTGTACAATAGACGAACGTTATTTATTGCGATTTCAGTAATTTGTCTATCAGAAACGCCTACACAGAGCACGGGTGAATAACCACACAACATACTGCTTTTATTACGAGTACAGCACATAAACACAGGAAGGTTTCAATACCTAGTGTATTAGTTAAAACATTTGCGCCTCAGGGCTGTGATGTGATATGAAATTTTTGTTGTCTTTATTTATTATTCTGAGCGAGTGCGTTCACCCAAAATGAGATTTATGGGGGCAATAACAATGTATAATTTCACCCTGCGACCCCCATCTTGGGACTTAATTATTTGAGTCACGGAATTCTAAAAACCCACGAGGAAAGCCTCCAGGATCAGGCTTTGTTGTAGTTTTTTTCTCTCTCGATAAGTAGCATTCTTATACTTTTAAAACTATTTTTTGCTATTGAAAAAATAGGTGAGTATGTCTGTAAGGCGATAAGCTGGCAATCCGCTTAGTGTGCGTGCGGCCACCGACAAGGAATTAGCGTAAAATATATATTTTTTTGTTTCAGTAAGACCTTACGTCCACTGAAAGTCTGGCGGTAGCAGATTAGATTATATCTAAGTATATTGGGTTTATTCTGTCTTACTACATAATGTGTAAAGGTTATCGACGAAGTGCCTACCTACGTAACTTGTGTATTGAAAATATTGGAACATTTCCGAGAGGTTATGTAAAGACTGACACTAAATTGTGGTATCTTACATTAAAGTGAGTTAGTACGTCGTTAAGGCCATGTTAACTAAAATGGCAATATGAATTTTAAGGGGATACATCGATAAATTTTGTGTTTTTAACATTCTTAAAAAACCTTAATGTATGTATGGCTAAATCATTTGGATTTTCCATATGTGTTATTTGACTGTATTGTCTACTGCTTTGATAAAACTAGTTTTTTCGATAGTCTGTCTTTTTTCTGTTTTATACGATTACACGTAAATTCAGTTCCATAATGTGCAGTAAAATTTGCTTTAAATCGAAGGTATTTAAATATATACACATTATCATAATATTATAACAACTAACTGTATGTACATCACATGATTTGAGTAGCATTTTGTCATAAATCTACATTTAAATGAAGAGAATTTAGTTCCGGTGCGCGTGAGTCTTCTATCTCGCGCGTCAAACTAGACAGCCATAACGACATTTCACTTACACATAGAGCTAAACCACGCTCGATGTATCCTCTTAAGGCTCATTGTCAATTTTCTCGTGAGTCTACGTAAATGAAGTTTCATTCCATTTTGCGGAACTCATGAAGTGAGCCGTAATTTAACTTCGTCCAACTAACTATGCTATTTCCTTAGCGATTTATCATTTGAACGTCTAGGTTTTTTCTTACTCTTATTCAGAAAATGGCCCGAAGTTTACACTTTGCGCAGAATTGTTTGCTAAACGAACAAAAAAGAAATAGAAAAACTTTTAACAAAACTAAGGAGTTTAGTTGGATAATTGCTTACCTACATATAAAACTGCACAGTTTTATTTCTGCTTGTCTGAAGAGAACTGAAGTACCTACCAAATCTTTTGCTTACTATGTCTCCAGTGAGGAAAACACAAACTCGTCGAGCTGAATAGCAGAGAATTGATACTCGAGCCAGTGTTCACGTCTTTTGTGGAGAGCTATTGCGTTTTCTTGTTGTCTGTGGAGATTTAGTTTTATGTTGAGTGGGACTGTTGGCGTCGGCGGGTCGCGCCGGCTCTGTCTCGACGCCAGCTTGTTGCTGCCTCGTGCCGCGTGCGCCGCCCCCACCCCTCCCTCCTCACCCCCTCTCCGACACCACCACCACCCCCTACCCACTAAAGATCCGCTTTTAATCTGGAATGGACACGCCTGTAACTATAGTCTCGAGGACACTGGAATTGCTTTGTGATATCTCTATGCTGTTTAGTATTTATACAGCATCTTTAAGCAAGGTTGCTGTTGTACTTGGATCTAGGAAGTCTCAATTCATTAGGGACTTAGTGAAGAATTGCATCAAGTACCTACTTATTAAAATAATTTTCTAAGTCTTGGCAAATGTAAATCTTCATATTTTAAACAATAGGGTAGATAAGTTGGGTCATTCTCCATGGCAAACTTCAATCAAACACTACTGCACCAAAGCGTCTATACTTTCAAATAACACGCAACAGAAAATAATTAAAGAAACAATAAGTACCTAAGTATATTGTTTAAGTCAAACACACGGCTGTCTTTTAGTTAATGCTCGAAGTTAATTATTCATTCAAGTAGTAGGTACCTACAAGCAAGACTGGTACGATTCAGGAAATTATACAACTTGCTTGTGAATAGATAGCGAACATGAGCGACTCGGGATACTGCTATAATTCTCAGCAAAGATCATTCGCTTCGAACTAACACAGTTATTGTCCATTCAAACTTCGATGGACATAAATTCGATACGAGAATCAAAATCAAATTCGTTTCGGTGCGGGATAGTGTCTTATTACATTTCATGACTTTATTGTGGTTCGTCTTTATTTAAAGCGAAAGTGGATCTATTGAGATTTCACTGCTCGTTTAATGGAATTACACACGGAGAGCACGTTAGCCCGTTAAAGTCAGCCTCGGCCGCGTGTGCAATACGTTCGTACAGTCTTTAAAGTTGTCACTTTGAACGTTAGCCAATAAGAGGCAATAAAATTGCTCTCTGTAGCTACTTCTCGACTTTAGTAAGAGCGACCAGGATCAAATAAAGTAGGGTTTCACTAAAAGCATTGAACGACCACCGGTTTTACGCTCTCCAGACTATATTGGACGAATAACATTTTTGTGTCATCAAGTCCTTGTTGAATATCAAGGGTTATCAAGTGTTTTGAAGTAGCTTACTATTATGTTTATGACCTAGCAATTGCAGTCAATCGAGTATTAATTGGAAATAATCCTGTAATTACAATTAAGACAGTCGCCTGGCTAAGTGAAATTCTTAATTGAGTGGGCGATCACCAGACGAGGTCAACCCTTGGCTGCGCCGGCGAGCGCTCCGCAAATTACGAGCCGCCAGACGTTTCACTAGTCGGAGTCACATCTTTGGCCTCCCCCCGGCCGTCGACCGCATCTAACCCGTCCCGGCTCGTCTGATTACCGGCAGCTCACAGAGCGGCCCGCAAACAAAGCCGCGATGACGAGCGCAGTTGTCTTCCATGAATTCCGGATACCGCTCCCAAATTGTTAGGCCGGCGGCAATGTAAATAATTTGTACTATGTCGCTACTGTTTCGACTACATCAATGGGTATTCGATAGAGCGTCACTTTTGAATAATGCGTTTTATTGAAAACCGACTCCGTTTTTTGTTCCACGTTTACAAATACCGGTGGAATAGATTACTCACAAACGTGACAAGCCTAACCACCTGACAATACAATTAGATTTTTTGTTTTCTCTGCCTACAAAAAGTTCGGGCTGGAGTACGGACGGTGCACTATAACCAGACAGAATAACAGAAAGTTTGTTGCTGATGTAGACATAGTAGGTAATCAGTGACTCATCGAATGACGCTATTCTCAGCAATTTCCCCGAACAGCAAAATAGCGAATAACAAAAAAAACGTCATCAGTCACTCCGTTCACTGAAAAATGTTTACCTTGCGTAGGTCAGTTACGATACGTTTGCAAGTTTGATATTACAGTTTACATCAGCGGATATAATATTATTTGTTTAACAGCATATACGTATAAAAAAAGGAGGACTCCGCGCCACGCATATCGAAAGTGAAGCACCGTACCGATCTATGTGTGCGTGATTTGAGTTCCTGTCGCCGTTCGACGCCGTCGCTCGTGTCACGTAATGGCGGCCGGTCGGCATACTATGATGGAAATGTGTGCGTCAGGCGTGTTTGTACAACAAACGGTCCCGGCATACTTACTGTGCTTCACTTTCGATATGCGTGGCGCGGAGTCCTCCTTTTTTTACGTCTATGTTTAACAGTAAGTAAGATTGGATCGCTATAGCACCCTCAATGAGAGTAAACGCAGTAGATTCAAGTTTTACTTTTAAGTCTCAAGAAATCTGTTGCAAAATTAGTCATCTAGCATAAAACGATCTTCAAAGCAAGATTAAAAAAGGTGAATAAGGTGAGTAACACAGTGTGCACATTTCTCGGTGGCCATTGCAGGCAGTCACCCGATCCGTGGCGGTGACGCACTTGGCACATGCCAGCAACCTGACCCCAGCGCTGATCCGATCGCTGTTTGTGTCCAATATGACATATGGACGGGGACACACCGATGATACACTTCATATTAAAAAGCTACAATATTATAAAGCTGGTCGAAAGTAATGCAGTTGTAAAATGCATAGAGTGTGCCGTGACTGCATCATTATGTGTGCTATAAAGCTCGTATGAGAGTGGTACAACTGTGAGGGGACATTATTCAGCAGTTTTTGCTCTGGCTGGCGGCACATTTGTATGCGATTCGCTTCGGCGACGGCTGCCCGCGACGCGAGATTAGCGCCTGCCAACGTACACGCTGCGTGATTAAACTGTTTCCGCTTTGCAGATATTCCAATGTGTCTCTATCTCTCACGTCGATGTGAACAACGAACCTGCTGCGGTTAAATATTCATCTGCCTCTTACTGTTTTATACCACGAATAATTTGAGATTTAATATCGCATGTGGAGCGATAACGGTGCGGTGCGTAGACGCCGTGCGACTAACATAACAGTTCTAAACAATTTTGTGAATGCAACGAGTTGCATCGTAATAAGGAATTCCACACCGCTAGCGGTACACTGACGCCAACTCCGGCGTACTGCAAAAGTGCCTTATGTACTTTGGCATTAATGTGTTCTTGCACACACACAGCTACGTGTCGGTATGTGTGTCATCTCGGTGTAGTGGTGCGGTGCGGAATGCGGCCGCGTCCTTCGGCGTACGCCGTCGCGCCGGATCATTTGCACACAGGCGCGCCAGTTCCTATCCAATCCAGGCAGACATTTTATTGCTTCCAAGCTATCATCTATAGTCAAGTAAAGTTCTGATAAGTTTGGTGAAGGCGGCCGGCGGCCACTTGATGACTTCTTAGAATATCGCTCGGTCACTCGAGGAGCTTACAGCTGCGGTGTAGCGGTAGTGTTTAGTACACGCTCACTTCACAGTTTACTTTAACAGCGCTTGCGCATACTTGAAAATATTTAAACAGGTTTGAAAGCTTTGATTGTTAAATGCGCAGTAGGTTTTAGCGGTGTGGAATGTACCAATGTAGGTATAGGTATGTAGGGTCGTGCAAAAACGAATTTCTTTAGATGCAGTTTATTGGAGGCTGCTTTGTGTTCCCCAAGGATTTTTTCTTTTATTTTCGGATTTCCTAAAGGTAACTTCTATCTACTTACCTACCTAAATTGTAACCACAGATAACTCTATATCAGTCAGATAATCGTAAGTATCGGCATCGTACGAATTCGTAAATATGACAACTAACAAACTATGCTTGTTAGTTGTCATATTTACGAATTCGTGCGTGCGTTTTTTTACGATGAACTCTAACCTTTTTTAACCGGCACAAAGCAACGAATACGCATATCTACCTACTTCTAACAACCAAAACGAATACTAAGTGATAAATAGGTATTTAATTATTAAATCCAGATATAATTTAAAAGGCGTCTACCAAGCGAAGCTCTTGAGCCGAGAATGTTTTTAGATGACCTAAGTTGAACCATGACCAATGAGACCAAAACAGTTTCCACTGAAGTCGTTTCAGTGGTTTCTTGGAAATTCCCGGACAAAGGATACTTCTAAACACATAAATACCTGCGCAACCGATATTAGGTGCAATGGCGCAAAAGAACACCATGCATAATATTCCTGGTATGCATGAAAAAGAACCTCCATTTTTAAAGCTGTTTAAAAAATCTAGCTAGGGTACTTACAGAGGCTTGGTAACTTAGCAATCTCGTACAGAGAGTAATAATTGCCAGGCTACGAAGCGCAGTAGCTGCATGCAGAATACATTGCAGAGCCCCCGGGAGATTTATTGTTCACTCGCGCTCAGAATGCAGTAATGGTGTCGCCAAACTATGAGAAGAACGGGCCTGCGACGACCGCCCGAATATGAGTGTTACGCCTTTACTTGGAGCTATAAAAATTCTTTGTCTGGATTCCAACATTATGTAAGTATAGCACGTATAAATAACGATATGGTACGTAGCCAAAAAAGTAAGCAGACAGAAACTATCAAGCCTATTTGAGGATGAAATATAAGAAAAGACGAATAGCCAAGAGGCTGCCGAATATTTGTTCATTTAATACCGTTCTATATATATAATATTAAGTGCTTTTATAAAGAACTAGGGTAGGTAGGACAAACGACTTGGGGGCTCATAACTTGTAATCAAAACGTCAAAATAAAAAATGATCTGTGGCGAATTTGTTTCATTTTATAAAAGATCTTTTCAACGACGCTGTACCTACAATGATTAGAGAGTACAATTCCAGAATCATTTGTCAATTTTTCATCCTAGTGGATATTACTTAAGAAAGCATTTCCTTGTGAATTTTCATCAAATCTGTAATGAACGAACTACCTACGAGTATGTGACATTAGTGACATGTGAAGGGTCGAATATGCCATTATAAGGGTTCTGGCTCAGACGAAATCCTAAAAAAATATAAGAAGCCGTCACGAAGTCGAAATAAAATAATCTCTTAAAAGGTTTAACGTGTTATGAGTTCTAAAACAAAAGATATCAATAATTCTGGGCACGAAATAGGAAATTTCAAAGTATGCGGATGGACGTGGATATAAATACTGGTAGTATTTATAATGATGTAATTAATGTTTACAACAAAACTTTCGAGCATGTAACCCGCTGCCGCCGCCGCCGCCCGGTGCGGTGGTGGCGATGGCGTGTTACTCTTAATTGCACTCAATTACTCATTAACGTTACTTTCATTGACATGCCAACAGATATAAATTGGTGAAACGTGCGTACTTGTATGCTCATGATTGAGTAGGTAGGTACCTACATTTTTTATAGAGCTTCACTTACGTTTCAATTATTGCGAATTGTGATCGTCATCGATGAGGATCATAAAGTAATTTAAAGTGTTGTCCGCAATAAAATTCATAAAAGAATTTTAATATGAAGGCAGTAAAAAATAATAAAATTAAAATCACATATTTTACGAGAAAAATGTACTGTATAACGGATAATAATATTACAAAAACGCTGAGTCAAAATATCGTTTTTTTTTTGTGATGTCGGAGGTTTAATAATATGTTGCTACGTGCATTTTTGTAAACACATCGGTTGTGTAGGACGTTAATTTAGTCATTATACAGGTTCGTTAACTATTTCATAAGCACAGAATGAGTTAAACATCAGTAGTTTCATTAATCGTGTAAACCGACACTTTGAATAGCAACTATCCATAAATTAACTTCATATTCAGCTACTTGAAGTAACAAGTTTGCAATATCTAAATATCCTATCCAGACGGGTCGTCGTCGTCAGCCGCGGCTGCTGGCGATACCGCGCTCGCGAACTAACTTGCTGCGTGAGGCGCCGCTGACGAGCGCGCTCCGCACTCTCAACCTCATTGCTGATGACGTCGACATATTCTGTTGCACTTTGGGTGAATTTGAGAGAATAGCGACCCATAGAATTTGTTATGGTTCAAGCAGTGGAACTATCAATAGTTCCACTGCTTGATGTATGTGTGTGTGCTACAATATCGCATTGGGTCTAGCCTGTGAGGATATTTGTATGTTTGGAGTAATTAAATAAATAAATAAATCCTGTTGAGTAGTAACTTCTTGATTAGATAGATACCTAGATTACCTAGACCAGGTAATACTTAAGTATCTATTTCCCTATAGCTGAGGAGCCAACTGTTTCTAAGGATATTGTAGTCGAAGTCAGTTATATTTCAGTCAACAAATCTCTTGTCGACAGATGTTTATTTATTAAAACTGTCCGTACCCTAGCGTGGAGCAAAAAGTTTCGTCGAGATAAGGGTTCAACAAAAGGAAATGTCGAAATCCTCACTGATTGGGATTACCGACGTACTAAAAGCGTTGTAAATGTTGTAAAGTAACAGATAACGTTGGGTCAGATCACCATAGAATAGAGGATCAACAATACATAAGTGTAAGCCGAAATGTGACGCATAGTTATCGATTTCTAATCATACGCCCCCGCGCCGAGCGCCGAGCGGCATCGCGGCAGCACCGATTGTGGATGGTGTCGCATCTAATGTTGCCATATTGAATATGCCACAGCCGTTGGTAAACGCAGATACGATTAGGATCTTTTGTTATGCTTTGTTATTCAAATAGAAATTTATGTCCGTGACGAAGTGGTTTTATAAGAACGTCGTGTTAGATACGACTATACAGACTATCATCACTGACTTACGTATACTTACTGTTTTTTACAATCCTTATGGGCAACCTTAATGCGAATCCTTAATAGCAGCCATATACCTACAGTTCTATTGTCCCGTGTATTTATATCAATCTCAGGAAAAAAATAATTTCTTTCCACTATCTATGTAGATAAATGATACCTATATGTAGTTTTCATTGTGTTTTTCCCTGACAATGCGTTGTGGAGCCCCGTCTGTTATCAATAGTGCCCGCTGGGCTATCTGCGAGTATGTGCGTATAGACACATATAAATAGGACGCATTGTATTTAAAGCTAACCACCACAGTGCGATCATGAAGGGTTGTTAGTACTCCCCATCGTTTGTGCAATTTAACAGATTATTCCAGTCTGCAGCAGGTTGGTTAGATATTGTCTTCACACCTAATATTCGTACCTACGCCTACGCTACGAATACTTAATGCCAGACTATACAGGGTGGATTTTTGAGAAGGGCAGTAAGGGCAGGTACCTTATCCGTATTCACAGATTTTGAAAAAAATTGTACAGTCAGCAACAAAATTGGCTATTTTCATTAAAAAAAATCTTTTTTTGATACCAATCGATCCTGTTTCTGAGAAGAATCAAAATCTCTAATAAACCAACTGAGGTTTGAGCCCTAGGAAAGTCAGAAATCATAAAAAACTTTTCCCATACAATTCGTAGGAAATGAGACTCCAACTTACTTTTTATGATGGATAAAAACTGGCCAAAAGTGTTTGTAATAAAGCGGTGATAGAAATACAGTTCTTTATAAAAAACTGACAACTTAGTCCGGTACTAAGTTGTCAAACTGACATCTTAATGTGTCAGAATAAAGTTCGAAATTCAAAAAAGGGTCCATGGTTTAAACCTGGGTTTGAAGATGAACCTTGTTTTGTAATAAGGCGGATAGAGTTTTTAGAAACAGGATCGATTGGCACCAAAAAAAGTTTTTGTGAAAATTACCCATTTTCTTGCCGACCGTCGATTTTTTTCAAAATCTGTGAAGGGGATCAAAATTTCTCAAAAAAAAAAAATAAGGGCAGCTGAAACCATGTAACTACAGCGATTCAGGTACCTACCGTTACTGCCCCGTCTCAAAAATCCATCATGTATAAATTATAAACGCTACAATATATTATTGTTTTAAAATGAAAATGTATGCGTAGGTATGTCACGTATAACATGCCTAAAACTGGTTTAAATGAGATGTATTTTAATAACACTCTATGCATTGAAATAAGTCATTGGTATTTTACGATGTACAGTTTCTAAATATCTAAGTGTTAGGTAAAGGAAATATGTAGATTATTTTGAACACACAACTGATAAAATAACAACAGTTATTATGTTATCAATACAACGTATTACTTATTCTAATTAGGAGCTGATACAATCGACGCTGTTATTATCTGCCCGGTAATTGAATCCCGGGAAACTAATAACCGCTTTTTCATGTTACCAAAAATATGAAATCAAGTGATAGGGCTCTATAATTACAGAATGTTATTGATAGTATACCTCTCAATATACAGGGTGTAAGTGTAAACAGAGGCAACCTTTTAAGGGGTTATTGTACTAATCATTATGAACAACTTTTACTATAGGACCAAACCTGATGTCGCGAAAAAAAAATCAGCTGTGCAGTACATTTATGTTCGCATAATTCGTCAAAACGTAGGGAACAGCTGATATTTTTTGGCGATTTCAGGTTTGGTCCCATAGTAAAAGTTGTTCATAATGATGAGTACAATGACCCCTTAACAGGTTGCCACTGTTTACACTTACACCCTGTATATGTTTAAGGTTTACTTTTATCTTGATAAAACAATAAAAAGTTAACTAAGTAGCTACACTTTTGTTTACGTAAAAAAACTGATAATTTAAGGTTTTCATGCGTTATTATGTTCTCAACGCAACGAAAATAAAAAGTCCTACTTACCGCTTTCAAAGTTCTAAGAAACGTAATTTTCTAATACACTTCTTACTAAATACAATAGTTTGGTCTGAATAGTGTTATTTAAAGTGGTAATGAGGGTGGGGAATGTCGCGGTCGGTCACGCGACGTCCGGAGCGGCCTGTTTGGACGTACGGTCACATGGAAATGAGCCTTCCACCTAAATTGCCTCAACAATTTATTTTACTTCACAATATTAATTTACCTTTGAATTAATTTGTAGCAAACATGGTTTTAGATGATGAACTCTGAACTTTATTTTTCATAACTTATGCATATTCTTTGAAAATAGTTATTATGTACTGTAGAGGCTTTGAAACTTATGCGTTTTATCATGCAACCTCCGTGGATGTTTGATTAGTAAGAGAAAAACTATGAATTTGATTTATGGGACAGATGTGAGGCGGCCTCTGGAGCTGTGCTTTCCAGATATTAGTGTATAGTCTATGGCTGTGCTCTGGAGACGATGGGATTGTTGTCTAGATATGTATTGATAATTTAATATTATATCAGAGTTCAATAAGCAGATCCCTCTTTAATGGTAGAGTTGCTACAACGCCCTGTGAGGTTCGACCTCTCACAGTACCTACTGACGTCAATGACGTGACGTAAAAACGCAGCATTCCCGCTTTTCTTCCCTTTTGAGGAACTTTCTGCAGCTTCTAGTCATGGGGTGTTTAATAAAACATATCGATACAAATTGGCAGTACTTTTGAATACCATGGAATACCTCGAGTGCCTCTGGATCATTGACCTTGAGGTCAAGGTCAATATTCCGAAAGTCAAGATGCATGATTCTCCTAAGGCCACTGACCTTGACCTCAGGATCATTGACGGCTCGTTGGTGCTAAACTGGGAATACCTTCGGTACTCAAAAAATAGGTGCTCAAACGGGAACGCTTCGTAAAAAATTACGGTTTAAATCACAGAAGTAGTGTGTTGAAAAACCAGTGCAGTTAGAATGGAGGCTGTAAACACGGTATTGTGTGTACCTACTACACTACGCAGATGCAAGTTTCGAGTAATCTCACGGGGGTGACGCATGATTACTGATTGTCTCCTTTTCACATTGTGTTGTCTGTTGCATACCCAGCATCACAGCATTCACAGCGAGGGGAATTAATTTTACCCGTACACACACGAAACGGTAATGACAACGGAATAGACATGTAGGAAGGGAATGACCAAATAAAATGTGTTTTTACCCGACGAAAACACGACACGTACCTATTATATTTTTTTTGACCACGTATAACTTTTTACAGAGTAGTCCGATTTGAAAAAAAATTGTTTTATTCGAGAGGGTCAAAGTTGGTCCCACATAAAATCTATTAAATTAACATTGCTGGGGTAGTTTTTGAGTTAGCTTCAATAATACGTATTTTTTCCCCACTTTTTATGTGGATGATGTTTTAATTTCTTTTGCAGGTGGTGGTAGGTACCTATTACAATTTGTGTGGGGTAAGTACCATAAATAAAAAGTGAAAAATTAAAACTTTTTTACAAAAAAAATACAACCGACGAACTAATCTAAAACTACTAAAACTAAAAGTTTAATTTTGGAAGTCGGTGGCAAAAAACGAAAATACATTTAACCAGACACCGACTTCCGAAATTAAAGTTATTTTTCACTTTCTAGTGTTTTTTTTTATTTAACTGGATAACTTGTAACCTAGGACGCTAACGAAATGTTAACTTCAAAATGAACAATTTAAATCTCATATCATTGTAATGCGTTGCTGTCTACATTTAGCCGTTGTTTTAGTTTTACAGCTGCTATTTTAGTTTCAATTTGCCGCAGTCGGCTGGTATTAACGTAGACGTGCATTTGCTTGTAATGTACCTAAGGGGTAAATCAGTCTGGACGGTCTGCTGGGGTGCGTGGGTGCGTGGGTGGGGCGAGGGACTTTGATTGATGACGATGGGGCCACATTGTGCGTACGTTTGCCCATTGTCCGAGCAACGTGAATCGAAACAACTGGACCAGTAACACAAATGAGCTGTTTTATTGCAGACGATTATCCCTCATACGATACCTACGAGTTTGTTCACATTTTCAAGATATGACGAATATTAGTAGCTTTATATTTCGACTAACTGCGCCCTGTGGGTTTACCCGCCTAGACCGGTCTAAAAAGTAGCCTATGTGTAAATCCAGGATGTCAGCCACCTAGGACAAATTTTATCAAAATTAATCCAGCCGTTTGACCGTCAAGAAGTAACCACACTCACTCACAAACTTTAGCCTTTATAATATTAGTGTGATATAATATAATATTACGAGTGTGTGAAGTGTGATTTCAGCCTACAATCACTGCTCGACGTACCCTAAATACTTTCCGCAAATCTTTACAAATCTTACCTCTTGTACGTAACGCACATAAGGATAAACTTATTGAAAGAAAGAGGAAGTTGTCCAAAAGAAATTGTTTCAAATAACATAAAAAATGAACCAATATCAAGTATGGGTGTTGTGAGTGGAGCGACAGTTTCCAAACAAATAAATGAACTGAAAGAAATTTCTCGAGAGGGTACAAACATGAAACGCGAGCGAGTGCACGGCTGTGAGACTTGTCGATCGAACGACGTGCCATGAAATAGCTTGGAAAATAACTCCATTCCCGCGGGCACGACTGCGATTCAATCAAGTCTGATTCACAATTTTGGAGTTCGTTTACCGAACCAGCGGGTAAATTGAGAAAACGCAACCAAAATAGCCTAGGGATTGAGAGAGAAAAGGATTTCACATTTAGGTAATCGTTTTACGTCGTACAGCCAATTACCAAAATCCAGGAAAGTAGGAGATAATGCCGTTGGCTTACACTATCGTAAACAGACGGGCACGCTCCGCAGTTCCATTTTATTTCCGCTTTTAATTCATTTAGAACTACATTGTAACTTTGTAAGAGAGGCTAGATTCAGAGGGAGCTGTCAAATTCTCCGTTATATCTTCACTTAAAAGGCAACAGAGTCGTAATGCTATTAGAGCAAAGAGCTTTCCACTTCGGATCTTAGAAGTGTAGCTACGTATCGCCGTATTATACCGTCTTCAGGAAAACGCGAAAACTGTCTTCGGCCGAAACGAGAGCTTTAGTGTGACGAAAAGTGCACTACGACGTAATCTTCTAGTTTTTACCAGGTTGATGCGCCAAGGTAGCCCGCGAAATTCAAAATTTCTTACGTTTTTTGCAATTTGTAGCTCAGTGTGAGCGTGTATGTTGATTAAAATATGATTCGCGGCCGTAGCTAATATGGCTTTACAGAATTATAATCATTAGAATCAGCAATACAACTCGCATAAGTTAGCATTTATCTCAAATCTAGCGATTTCATGAAATCATGAGGTTTGAGGTAAATGCTAACTTATGGAGCTGTATTGCTGATTCTAATGATTATAATTCTGTAAAGCCATATTAGCTACGGCCGCGAATCATATTTTAATCAACATACACGCTCACACTGAGCTACAAATTGCAAAAAACGTAAGAAATTTTGAATTTCGCGGGCTACCCTGGCGCTTTCGCCTTAAGAGTGATTTTTGTAAGTTTTTATATCGTTATAAATCGAGTAGTTTGTGCTGTTATAATAACTTGGATATACGTAAGTAATAGTTTGAATTGCAAATGACGATTATCCAATATGGAAAGCGGTTCCAATCACACGGGTGTTTAGACCGCAATATGCCACCGCTATTCCTTCCCGAGACGTTGACATAGCCCAAATTAAACCTCAATATTGAATGTTATATTCAGTAATCCGACCCTTATTGAAATACACATAGAAATATAATTGCTTTCAAATCCAACATAAAGTTTGCAAAGTAATATTTTGTTATAATAAAATGTAACTTTTTTATGAAATATGTTGTTCAAGTGTACAAGGCCGAGAGAAACTGAATAGCAAAATTGTAACTAAAATTAAATGTTGCGAAACTAAAAGCAATTTTCATTGGATTTCAGTAAGATTGCGTGCATTTTCTTTTTGTAAATTCCCTTCTATGCGAAGAAAACAAAACGATTAAGTTTTACATAGCGTGATATAAATCGTAATATTATTTAGTGCGGCTTGCTTGTATCGCTTCGTATAAATCTAACAGATGGTATCTGACCTCTCGGGGGTATGGGCCCGCTAATTTATTTAGCGTAACATCCTAAGATTTATACTTCATTAAAGTTAAATGCAGAATTGTCTAATATAAATATAAATACTATTATTTAGTGCCCCGTAGTCACTGACTTGATGTGTAGCTTGAATCTTACTAATAAATTATATCTAACTTTTATTACAATCACTAACAATAAGCTCAGTATAAATTAAATTCAACAATTCATTGTTCTGCCTTGTCATTTTTATTCCATTTTCATTTTAATCTCCGTACGTTTAACGAATCGTTATGAACTTCACAGACCGTGAATAGGCATCGGTTATTCTCAAATAAAAAGTAACAAACTTGCACAGAGTAATAAAAATATAGACAGACAATGTGTCACGTTCAGAAGGCTGTCAGTATCGGTATTGAATGGCGGAGCGATTGTTTGAGCAAGGTGGAGGTCAGCTCGGTCGCGTCGAGTGCTCTCGGCCCGACGATGCACTCCACTCTGACGTCATAACCTGTCACTATATTTGCACTATTTGACAGACTATTGCTACAATCAATATAACAGCCCGTCTGTGTGAAATTCGACTACGGAGTAGCTACCTAATGGAATACTCATGTGTCTTTTTCGTGACAGAATCAAAGTCGACTAAATAGAAAAATAACCGTGATTGGGCAATCGCCAGTGTCGCATCTGGAGACGTCATACTTACAGAGTAATTTTGATTGATTGTTTCTGTAGACAGAACTTATTCGCTAGAGCACACGTGTACGCCCCCACATTATCACTTAAGTTTCTTACTGCGCAACGGCGTTCACGGAAGGTATGATGAATGTGTTGCACATTGCTCCCCTAAACCCTTCCTAGGATATTTATATTCCGGGCTCTTTCTGTCGTCACGTATCGATTCATTTGGTTCTTATGCGAGGCGGACGGTGACTAATGACGTGGGTCCGGCGAATAATGTCGTTCAATTTTAGCGTGGAATAGTAAGCTGGCAGGAGACAAGTAGTGATGTAGAGACGACAGCAGGTCAAGCCACACGAAACTGTCAAATATTCCCAATCAACCTTGAACCCGGTGCTTTAGCGATAAAGATGAAAATCTATTCAAAAAATTTGACAGATTGTAGTAGCTTGACCTGCTGGCGTCTAGCGTCTGTACCTTGTTGACAACTTCGTTCCGATAATGATCGTTTGCGCATGCTTGTTGGAGGTCATTAGCCAGCTAGATATCTGTGTCATTAAATAAGTATTAGGTTTTGTGGAGCAGTCATATAGTGTGATTGAAGTAATCTAGATCCGCCCACGGAATATGATACAGTATTCAGTAATACACCTAATCTGTGCACACGTACGAACATTATATTATTAGTTACCTACGTGTTACCTACCTACGCTACAAATGAAAATCCCCTAAAGCTAATTCTCTAAATTCCTCGGTTTCCACAGTTAACCTCATCATGAAACGTACACTTTGTTGGCACAGAATTATTATAGATGCCATTACCATAGATATTCAGTTGGAAGATTTGCGGCATGCGATTACGAATATTAATATTTAGGTTAATTAAACTTGAAAGTTAAAACGGCTTGCTAGATAACGGAACGAATAATCCGGTAAGATTTACCTATTTGTTATAGGTGGCTAGGTATTGCGGTAAATGATAAATGATTTATTTAGGTAGGTAAGTATACTCTGTTAATTAAGTAAAAACCACGAGAGCACAAAAAGAGGTTATGATCCTTTTTTGTGTCGGTGCTAATCCGACCCTTGTACCGCGAGACGACCGTTCCATTGTAACATAAGATAAGCGGACATTACATAATCACCGGCACATTTAGGGCCAATTTCACCAAACTGTTCATATTCGGACATTAGTAAATCAGCCATTAAAATAAACATCGATGTTAATGGTATTTAATTAAGAGAGCGCATGGTGAAACACTCGCTACTCCATTTTAACCAGAAGATTAAACTAACAATATCTTTGTATGGTGAAACTGAGAAGTAATTCAACATCAAAATTGTATTCTATTTTTTATCTGAATGCTGTATAACAAAGTATTGTGATTGCGTTTTGTCTGGAGGTGCACAACATGTAGCTAAATAACAAATTGTTCAAGAGTGAGTGCGGCTGAGTTTGGGCGGCGCGGCGCGCGGCGTTTGGGCGGCACGGTCGGTGGCCGCCCGCCCGGCCGCCGCCCTCGCCCCTATAAATACATCGGCAAAACACAAAAGCAGATGCACTCCGCGAATTTTTTTTAATTTTAATGATGCGACTTTTGCAGCAATCAGTTTTCAACGAATTACTAATACGTAGAATGTTTATTTTGGTTCTACTGTCTGCTCTCCTAATAACGTTGTTTGCGGACAGACGTTGAACAGAATAGTTTTTCGGTAGGTACCGCTGGAGAACTATGCTTCTTTTATAAGTATTCTTTATAAGAAAACGTGGAGAAGATAATTTAGTTTTTTAATAAATTGAATAGATTTTAGGTTTCTTCTCAGGAACCAACCAGGAAATTAATATCAAATACATATGTCAACGCAATAAAAAACACGGCCATCTAAGGGACATATTTTGATACTCGCCAATAAATCAAAACCTATAGGGTACTTCCCGTTGACCTAGAATCATAAAATTTGGCTAGAAGCAAGGTCTCACAGCACAAGTAAAGGAAAATTACGAAAATCGTTAATTTGTAGTTTTATCACATGAACATTTTTTTTTGGGATTACTAACATACATTTGCAGTTGGAGAATTGACCGTGACAGAACATTTATTGACTGTGTTTTCAACTCAGACAATGTTAAGTTTATTGTTGGGATAAATTCATCCAACTACCGAACCCTTCATTGTGCGTGGTCCGACACGCACTTGTTTTTAATGGTCCAGAAGGACACTGCCAATTTATCCTGCTAGGAGTCTCATCGTCCCTGGTGTTGTTTACCTATCAAACACCATATTTTTTTAGGGTGACAGCGCGTTTACTTTTTAATATCCTTGAAAACCTTCAACAGATAGACAGCTGACGGTAGTTTGCCTGTTCCTTCCCACTTTATTTGAATCATTTATTCGAATAACATATTTGCTGAACTTTCATCAGACTTGTATTTTTGTTTGTCATCAGACTTGTTGTGCAGGCGCATCTCATATACATCAAAGCCTCTCCTTATGCGAAGTTTGACTTAAGGTTTTCAAGTGAACCTACAGTTTACAAGCTTACATTTTGCTATAGTTACAGTCGGTAGGTAGGTACTTTTTAGATTGCCTGGTAAGTTTTGTCCTCAATGTCCTCAATAAGAACAGATTAAACACCATTACTCGGTCCACTAAACGGTCTGAAACCCTTAACTACTGTAATCTCACCGTACAAGGAAGAAGAGTCAAGACGGCACCTTTTAAATCGGCTCAATCAATTGAATAAACGCCGCTTCTAAATGGCACAAATCTGAGAGAAAAGGAAAACAATTAATTAACTCATTTCCCGCAATTAACGAGGGACGGACACGAAATTACTTAAGCATCTCTGGGTAATCAGCACCGGGTGGCGGGAGATGGCGGAAGACAGCTTTCCTTTCCCTGCTCGCTCGCTCCGCTCCCGTCGGCGATAGCTCCGCTCACTTCCGCCGCCCTTTGTCCACCACAACAATACAGCTTTCGGTGAATCGAATTGAAACAAAACGACAAACACGCCATCTTTTATCGGTTGTTACGTGACGTAGGTAGGTACCTACTATATACGTATTTTCATTGGCCATGTTTGTATTAAGTTTGCGACTGTCTCGTGTTGACAGTTGTTACGACAATGTAGCGCGTTATGTAGCACGTCTTGTCGTTTATTTTGCTGTTATGTTATTTATTTACACTACACGTGTAACCCTTGGCTGTGCAGGTTGAATATAAAAGACTCACAAAATGTGCAACTAATTAGCCTTCCTACGCGTCTTTGTAAAGCGCTCAATTGACCTGGGAGGGTTGTATTATAGGCGCTCGTGCTCAAAGGAGTGGTTTCAAAGAAGGCGCAGTAAAGCCGGGCCCACACCGGCGCGGCGCAGGAGGTCGAGGAAAGGCGCGTTCCGTGAAAATGATCGCGCTCACTGTACTCGGTGTCTGTCGTGTTTACAAACAAGCATTTAATTGACGCAGGAATTCCAAACACCGCCGGTGTTAAAGCAAAACAAGCATCTCTCTCCTCGCTGCTGTTGGTTACAGCGGTGTGTATGCCGACACAATGCGAGCGAAATATTTTTTACGAAAATACTTAACTTAAAAGAAACATGTCCCTAAGTAAAATGGAAGGGAATGAGTACTTTATTCTTTCCCCAAAACGAAAGATCATAAGCTTGGCAGTGATACTAGCGACACAATGATTTCCAACGAATTACGAAAATATAAATAAAACAAGGTGTATTACATCCGAGTTTATAAAGCGCTTTATGTCTGTGGAGCGTACAGCATGCATTATTCACAGAGAAGAATAATCTCTGTACTAAATAATACAATGTATCTTGTTCACCGGGGGACGCGGGCTTCTTTTATTTTTAATGAAATCTCCTTGTTTGCTTAATTGCGTGCGCTACGGCGATGTATTACGTTACAAAAATACAATATTTACGCGACTCGTCTCTTAAAAATGGGGTTTTGGGGAATTGTTAAATTTTCCGACCAAATCTGCATCAAAAAACTGAAGGACTGTTCGTGGTTTTTTAAAGAATTCTATATTGTATGTAGTTTCTGATACAGGATACGGCATCACTGCGAAATTGTAATTTAATATCATTAAATGTTTCCTGAGGAAGTGTTCAGCCGGCATAACACATGTGGAAGACAAGTTAAGCTCATCCGATCTGTTACTGAACCTAATCGTTTTTGCAACGACAACTTACTCAGAAAAGTAGGTACTTAGGTAGATGTAGGATTTTACTTTAAGCATACGATATTCCTACATCATTAATATAAACCGTAACATACCCAACAGTGCAAAAAATATAAAGAACCAAGCGCTGCGCTGCTGAAAACGTTTATCTTTCGAGTAATAGAACGCCTAAAATAAGTAATTTTCTTTTTTCTTATATAGTACGCATTTGGGTCGTTGGACGAAGCCAAAAACTACGATCAGTAACTGGACGTGTCGTGGGTGGCAAAAACTCTGGAAGTTTCTAAATACCTACAGAGAGTCTTCATAATGGGCACATATCGAAATGAGGGAAACTATGCTTAATTTTATCGACAGAAAAAATGTAAAAAAAAAGTATAGCAATGTAGGCCTTTCTTTAATAGTTGGTAGGAAATGTTGTGATTCAGTTGTAAACGTTGTATTTTTACTTTTAGAAAGATAATACGATGTAATATAATTAAGTAATAAAAATAGGGGGTTTTATTGAGAAATTTTACAATTATTGTAAAAATTGGTGAACAAATAAAAGATTTTTGTTAATTAAGGGCAGTTTGTTTCTTTAATTTTATTTTTTGAGGACGCCCTGTATTATCATTTTCAAAAATTATACCGTTTTGTTTACACATTGGGTCACAGCAGCGAATAAAATTTTTAAAAAAGAAATGCTTTTTTATAATTTGTTGTAATTGTTTTTTAAAATATTTTCACCGTCGTCGATAAAATTAAGCATAGTTTCCCTCATTTGGATATGTATATGCTCATTATGAAGACTCAACACTGTACACGTATATTCAGATTGATATCACTTAACGTTGTATGTGACCTACGTATACCGGATGACTTTTTTTACCGTCTCGAAAAAAATTGGGCGTATTAGGTGAACGGAGTAGAAGCCTATGGCATAAGTACCTAACTTTTTTTTTTTTTCAAAAAAAATTCTAATCATAATTATGCAGGCTGCATATGATTTGAATTTCGATATTTTTAAACGGTTTATTATTTTTTTTCAAAATTTCTGTTTGTATGGTACAAAAATTAAAAGTTTACATCGAATTTGTAGTATTTATTGGTACACTTTGATCATTTTTTCTGTATGCTATTAAAAAAAAAAAAAAACTAGGTATGCCGTATTCTTCTACTCTGTTCACCTAATACGCCCAATTTTTCTCGAGACGGTAAAAAAAGTCGCACTTCAGCCAAACCATAAAAAATACTCGAGAAGTCAAGACGCGCTTTTTACGAACGTCTAACATTCGATGGATACTGAAAGATTTATAACTGTCGGAGGCCGGGATTATTTCTTGCAAATTCAAGACAAGTGGTGTCAGTTTGTTTGAATATTCATTAGCTACTGAGTTGGGAAGTTAATACCGCATCCGATTAATGTTGATATTTTCCCGCATTCAGCTTCCGTTATTCAGGCGAGGGAGCTCCGAGCACGATTCAACGATTTGTTTTTGGTGGACACATTAGCGACTGTTTCACTTCGCTTTGTATATGGCTTAGTGTTTAGAATGGCTTTTTCGTGAGTCGGCCTAAATTAATTTAATTTGAACGAGGTAAATATTAGGCCACATAATTCATTAAAGGATTAACGACGCCGGAAATTGTTTCGGAGCCTACGTCAGAGCTCACTATGTTTAGTGGTGTTTGACGGGACCGCGGAACTTTGAAGGAGGTACTAATAACAGCATCGCATCAAATATGTATTTAACAGCGGCGCGGGCACGCAGTGGCGACTACCCTCGCCCGCCACTAAAACAAAACTTAAATCGCCGTGCAAAGCCGCAAGAAAATTCCGCTGGCGGAAACCGCAGACCGTAAAATATTAAATGCGCTGTAGGATTTGTTCGCGTACGGGCACAGGCCGGTTTTAATATTTGATGAAGCGCTATCTCCCTGCGACGACGTTTTGTCTGGCCCTTAATTGCGGCCTGATGCGTCCGCGCTACTCTCCCGAACTCGGCTGCCGCGCGCGGCACAAGAAAATATTAAAAGGTCCCGTGGCGCTCCGCGGCTTACTCAGCGGACTAACTGTTTATTGCCAGCCTAGAGACGTTAACGCCTATAAATTTTATGTGTGTTCGCAATGCCGCCGTAAAATGTTGCAATATTGCTAAATCCCGTAGTTTTTTTGTTAGAATTGTACCTATAGTGGCTACAGTTTCAGCAACAATATTGAAGGTTACAGAAGTTATGGCGATGTAATTTCAACTTAAAATATGTTAACTAAAAAATGCACCTAAATACATAAATGCATGTTTAACAAATAAATCACATAATCACAATATTCTTTACTTGTAAATTCGTGACTTGTAAATTAGAGGACTTAGTAAAAACATCAAGATAATTAATCATTTTCCTTGTGCATGTCCGAGATAAAATCAGACTTACGACGTGTAACGTTCAGCAAAGCATTAATTATATTCACTTTTAAAAGAAATGAGAACAATTTATTTTCAGGAAGTCCTTTATTGGTTACGAGTTGATCAAGCTTTGTTTCCTTCGCTCGCATTACAGTCAATTGTTTAAATCTGTTTTTAGTCGATACGCCAAAAAAGGTGATTTTAAGCCCGAAACGTTTGAAATACAAATAATGAGCGTTTTCCTGATGGCCGTAACTCAGATAACGACCGAATCCCCTCTCAAATGATTACGTTTACAGTTCCGTATCGAGTCAATATAAAAATTACATTAGCTCGTCATTCGTTGAAATTTACAGTTGGAACGTAACGAGCGGGCTGGTCAGAAGAAACAAACAAGACACGCACTGTTGCCTTCAATTACTGCGCGTACGATATACGACGTCGTAAAGAGATCGCGAAGGCTGCGAGGGACAGTTGTCGCAAACACTCGGGTCCCGATACTGGCCGCTTGACAAATCGCTACACACATTCGGAACCGTTTGTTACACCGGAGAATTACCTGAGGTCCGCACTATCAACCCATTTCGGGTCCGACACGTTTCAATTCGCACGCTATAAAATACTTCTTGCGATTTACGGTGGGACAGGTTTTTGACTGTCTTACGGATGAAATAATCCTAATGTTTGTGATCTCTACAATGTTTGACTAAGGTTTTGTGCACGCACTCTACTTGGTTTAGCTGAACGTTGCATTTATTGAAAATCTAGTCCTAGGCTAAAACTAAAACTAGAGTTATCTTTAATAGCAAAAAAGCCATAGTTCATGATTATCTTACCTTAACTGAAACTTTTAGTTACCACTAGATCAACGAGGCAACCAGTGATCTATCGATCACATTTTTCTTTTAAAACGTAGATCAGATTTCGGGATTTTCAGGGCTTTCTGCAAATATTCAGGTATATATCTAAGTTGCGACATATACGACACGTATTAATCGCAAGATACTTTATTGAATATTCACCATTACCTACCCCAGAAAATATGATAATTGCCAGATTGCCAGTATTAAATCTACTCACAACATCAAGACGTGACGTTATAGCACGCAGTGACGTTTATCAACGTCAATACAAGTATTTGCGTCACGTCACAATATAATAATGTTGCTACTTACTCGGTATACGAAGCTGTTACTGTATACGTAACTCCTTTGCGTCTGGCATAGCGAATTGTTACGTACCTGCAAGAAAGAGATGAACATAAATTTGTGAATTAGTAAAAAGCATTGTTTGGTCATAAAACTTAAATCTAATATTAGTTCACACGTCTAAGAACTTAATCAATAGGGATGATGACAAAAATAGTACATTTTGATACAAGTGGAGAATGTTACACACAAATGTCCACGTGTATCAAACGACGTTTTTCAATACACTTTTGAAGAAATAAAATAAAATAACGAAAAATATTTTTGTCATGAATTATTAGGAAACTATGATTAAAATTTTCTTTTCTTTCCGCGCTTTGCTTTCGTCAGGTTGAAGGAGAAGCAAAGGTATAAAGCCGATAAACAGCCTAATATGAAAAATAGAAAATTCAAATATTTTTGAGTTTAGAACACAAATAAATGTTATTTTGTTCATAAACGTTTTTTTTTATTGTAATAAACATGGTTTTTGACGATATTCTATTTATAAACATATTTAAAAATTCAAAAAATATTAACGCCGTAAAGACGCATATCTCTTTGCCGAGATTAAAAAAAAAATATTGGACACGTGTTTTTTTTTTTTTTACTTAATTAAAAGATGACGGCGATAAATTGAGTTAAAACGTGGTATGACGTCACTCCTTGTTAGATTTTATACGTAGTTGTGACGTAGCGAGCCCCCGTCATTTTTAATTAATAAGTATGATAAAGCAAAAAATACGTGTCTAATATTTTTTTATTATCTGACTGACGGACTAAATATAATTTCTTTTTTTTTACCCAGGCATCATTTATATTGTAATGTAAACCAACATAAATATTATCTTTATAGATAAGTAACTCTGAGTTTTAAAATATCTGTAGTTTTACCATTAGTTAAATGTTTCGATAAATTGAGATATCTTCCATAAGACAAGTTTGTTTACCTAGATTACAATAGGTCTATAACAAACTCACCTTGAGCCATTTGTTCATCCGTGTGTATTTCATAGGCTTTTAATTCCTTAATTTAATTTACCGGTAATCCATCGGAAGTTTTTCAAGATGGTTTTACTTTTTATTTGTATATGGCTTTAAACTTGTTTATACATATTTATTTTATAAAGATACGATACACGTGTAGGTATACCAATCAATCTGCCTAACCTTTTCCCAACTATGTTGGGGTCGGCTTCCAGTCTAACCGGATGCAGCTGAATACCAGTATTTTAATGGAGCGACTGCTTAGCTGACCTTCACAACCCAGTAACTGGGTAAGACTTGGTAAGACTGGTTGTCAGACTTTCGGACTTACAATCCGTAACGTCTGTCAAAGATCCACGAATGACAGCCGGGACCAACGGCTTAACATGCTTTCCGAGGCACGGAGGAGTCTCTGTATTTAAAGATGGTCACCCATCCACTGACCAACCCCGGCAAGCGTATTAGCTTAACCTGATGGATCGACCCGTGCGGCTGTTATTACTTAGCCACGAGCTCCTCACATGTATGTATAGCTAGGTAAGTATTGTTTGAATAACTGTAATGTTAGTTCGACGTTTATGATATTTTTAACATCCTATTAGCATAGAATTTTGAAATTGTGACAGAGGTCTATGAACTAGCGGAAGAAGGAAGTGGAATTAAAATTCCCCACGTACCCCGCCAGTGAAGTACCTACTAATAATTGAATTATTTATGTGTCTGTGTCCGTAGATATTTCACGTAATGAATACCTATGAAGCCTTTACAGAAAGCAACTTTACATACGAACTGGTCACATGTGCTCTTTACATGACATTACTGTTGAGAACCGCAATGCTTAAACTTGACACATTTTGAACAATGTTTTAAATAGTGGATGACATGGTGTGCTCTCAGAGAACTGTTGCAAATGTGTGAGACGTACGCTGCCAGCCACGGCTAGCACGTGAAACAGAGCGAGTTCTTGGTTTTTGCTGCTAATAGATGCAGATGCAGGAGATTGGATAAGGTTTCACCTGTTATGCTGCGTAAGACTGAACTTCGAAGAGTCTGTGAATTCAATAGCCATAGACCCTTTGAATATGCTGGCCCTCTGGTCATTTGTCAGACGTTTTACTCCAGGAACCAGTGGACATCATATACCTACGCAAAGGGCTGTCGATGCTCTGTGGGTGCAATACAATAACGCATTCAGGATGCTGCTGAGGCTACCTCCGTTTTGCAGAGCGTCCGCCATGTTCATGGAGGCACGCAAAGATGGTTTCGCGGCAATTTCCCACTCACTCACTGCGCGTGAGTAGCAACAGCATCCTGAGTGTGATAGCAGACAGGTGTGACTGTGCGTTCTTCAAACATTGTATACTTTTACGGGTAACTAACATAGTTTTAAGCACTATTTTACTAACAAAATGGATCATGCTGTCTGAAAAGATAAATAAATATATATTATTAAATGCACGTCTGATAAGGGGGCTACGGGTAGGTACCCCACAAAAATTATTATCACAAAACGGAGCATTTTGTCAACACGTAACAATTAACACTTGTAATTAGCCGAACATGGTGGCAAGTTATAAATAACATAGTAACCCGACACGAATTCAAAGTAATAAATAAACAAAGTCACCGGTCTCATTACAAAGTGAAATATAGTGATAATGATATACGACGCGAGTGATTACTTCATTTTAATAGCTCCTGGTACCTTTATCAATCTGCCTAGACTTTTACCAACTTTCTTGGGGTCGGCTTCCAGTCTAACCGGATGTAGCCGAATACCAGTATTTTACATGGAGCGACTGCCTATCTGACCTCCACAACCCACTTACTGGGCAACACGATACCCTTGGTAAGTCTGGTTGTCAGACTTTCGGGCTTCTGACGACCCATAACGACTGTCAAACATCCAAGAATGACAGCCGAGACCCGAACCACGGAAGGGTCCGGTATGTAAAGATTAGTCACTCGTCGACGGACCAACCGCGGCAAGCGTAGCTTATGCAGCTGTTATTACTTAGCCATGAGCCCCCTGAACACTTTCCTGTATATCACATGACACTAATATTCTATAGGTGAAAGTAAAGTTTGTGAGTGTGTGTCTGTTTGTATGTTTGTTACTTCTTCACGCTCAAACAGCTGGACCGATTTGAATGAAATTTGGTATGTAGATAGCTTATAGGTACCCTGGATTAACACATATCCTGGTCTATGCGGGTGAAACTGCGGGGCGCAGCTAGTAGGTAATCTATAAAATTGACGCCATTACTTGTCTTAATTCAACTTCGACGATATGTAATCCTTGCTGCAAACGTTCGAATTAAAGCCCAAGAATGTTTAGTCTGGAAGGCAGAGGAAGTCCTCATGTAGAGAATAGATTATAACTGAACTTTGCGTTTATTTTATTTCTAATGGTTATGCAACTTATACTTACACTTGTACTTATTTAGGTACTTATTACTTTTGTTGATAAGTAAATTGTTATTTTCCTATTACAATTTAAATTGGTAGTTACTTTAATTACATTTTGTTGACCCTTGATAGTGCCAATCATGTTTACATGTAATCATTTAGTTAGAACACAAGTCGACGACCGTCTAGGTAATATCATTTAATAAAATTTGAATTAAGTACTAAAGAAACTGATGCTAATCTTGACGGTAAATTACTTACACAAATGATTCCGGATCGGCTGATAATAAACCCGTTAGGCAATAAAATTTAGATATTAGTTATGTAATTAAAACGTTAGTACTGTAGTTAAATGTTTCTATCGTTTGAATATTTTGATGTTATTTGTAAATTATTTTAACCTGCTGCATATTAATATAGGCTTCTAAATAAATTGCATCCTAATTGCGTAAAGAAAGAAAGAAAGAAAAGAAAGAAAGAAAAAGAAAGTTAAGCTACGTTTACCGGGGTTGCGAAACTCCTCCGTTCCTCGGAAAGCCGTTGGTCCATTTGTGGATCTTTGACAGTCGGTACGGGTTGTCAGAAGCCCGAAAGTCTGACAACCAGTCTTACCGAGGGATATCGTATTACCCAGTAACTGGGTTGTGGAGGTCAGATGGGCAGTCACAATCAGCCTATAATGTTCCATTTACAGTGAGCAGGACGTAATCCACCAAGCGGGCCCAGTGCGGGTTGGTAGATTTCCCATGTCTTCGAATTTTTGATTCTAGGAAATGCCGTTTCCTCACGATGTTTTCCTTCACCATTTTGAACAGTGGTGATGAAATAAGTTACAAAAACCCCGACAGGCGCGTGCTTAACGAACCTGCGATCTGCCCTACAACTCATAAGTGGCGGCCGACCACTCTGCTCTCTCCATGGCAGTCGCTCCATGTAAAATACTGGTATTCAGCTGCAGCCGGTTAAAACAACCCCAACATAGTTGGGAAAAGGCTAGGCAGATTGACTTTCATTATTTTTAAATAAGTAATAATTTCATCATCTTCGCTATCAACCTGTATTTCTGTTTCACCTTCGTGAGTCACAGTACCTAAGTATATAATACTTGAGCCGCCTGCATACATACGATATACATACATCCACTATGTAATGTGTGCAAACCAATTATGTTTCACACACAGTTACTAATTATAATTTCCTCGGCGCTGCCATTCGGAAAACTATGTTTAGAGTGTTCTATTTATTAATTAGTAGCTAAATACGCTGCAGTGAGCACAGTTATATACCACTTAAATTAGTTGGAACAACGTTTTAGACTTTATAAAATTTTAAACTGGCTTCATTTTACTATGTAACTGTTAAAATAATGTAATAATTTAATTTGAACTTGTAACAATGCGTCGGTTGCGAGTTGCAATATGCACCTACGTACCTACTCAGAATACACATCACGTCCACCAATAACTTTTAATACCCAACTGAGTAGGTGGTATGTAGTACGCTGTAATAAAAAATCATGCAAATCCTCGTGTTGGAATAAGATTCATGCATGTATGACAGATAATTTAGTATCCAGGTTGTGGTCGTGGTGACATCCATCTATTGCTCGTAAGGACATCGCACATTGCCTTGGGCCCGCACCATTCAAGAACTCACAAAGCGCATATGCTAATAACACATTTGCAATTAAGATCGCGACGCCCACAAGGGAACGCCATTGTTTCATACATGTGAAATGTGTCTACTTATTATTTATATAACGATAAAATATTTATAATATAACAATAAATGCGATTCAATCTTGCACAATGATAATAGTTTTGCAATTGAATATAAGTATGTAAGATCAGCGAAAGCTTTTTACCGACTTGAATTGCGACATTCGAATACGGAACGGAGAGGAATTTAATACTGAATTATGAAAACATTTCGTTGATAAAACTTTCGTTCTACCGCTGATACTAATGGAACGAATTTTCAAAGTAAAAGTTGTACAACAAGCAATCTCCTGGCATGGAAAGTTGGGCGAATTTCAGTGGAGCACGGACGGTGAGCATCACCAAAAGAATGTAATAAGGCACAGGTGCCGCAAGTTCTTTATTGGATTTCGCACGTTCCGACTCGACGTGTTTGATGGCCGGAAGATTCTTGCTAAACTCTTTGCTAGATATTAATTTTCCTCCAAAATTTTCTTTCGACTCGCCGGGCAACTTAACTATTTTTCAACGAAATCTTCAAACGGTTGGTTGACACTTCCCGTGACCCAAGGGCTTTTACCTTGGTCAGTGGCTCAGCATTGCCATACAACGTGTCCATGCCGCCAGTCTCTTGGGTAGGTACTTTACCAGTCGACAGAGATGCGGAGAATTTTTTCGACGCCATGTTTTAGTTTTTTAATAGTTTTAGATAAGTTAGGATATTATATTTTTAACTTAATTATACTCTTTATGTGTACCCATATATAAAATAAACTATTGTATGAATGTATTTCAGCAGTCGGAAAGTGGGTTACGTTTATAGCGCTCACCTGTTGAGCAGTGCCTCGCCCCGTTATAACAAGATTTTAAGTTTTACTTACACGTCAATGGAAACACCTGTATTATTTACACAGCAATGGAGAACGATTTCCGATTACATAAACAGTCTGTTTTCATTGTGAATATTATGATAAATATGACATTGAACCGTATCCGTCCATCAATTGTTAACAAAATCGCACACTTGATCTTTAAATAAAAAAAACAGTGGGAGTCCAATGATGCAGCTGTGTCACGAGGTCATTCCGAAAAGTGTTTCTCGGTGACTGAAAGGAAAAGTATAGGCCGCAGCGGTGCGCGCCGCCGCCGCTGCAGATCGTGTCATTGACACATGCAAATTCGAACAACGCTTCGGTGTCGGGTCATCGAACCCTTCATTCAATGACTGTCGAAAGTTATCCGTGAATACGATGGCGGCGTAGCCTACAAAGAGCTCCTGCACCGTAGCCGTCACGCGATTGTAGCGTTTAAAATCATTCATAAATAAAGCGAATTTACCTTGCCATCCGCTCACACAGCCAAAGGAGAACACTAAATTATGTGTCTAGTTCTTCGCTTCGTTATTGAACACTAGTATTCAAGGTAAACAGTGACTTGTCACGAGTAAATAAGGTTGCTTATTTGATGTGTTCGATTGAATTCGGCAGATGCGCTGCTACACGAGGTGCGTCTGGCCATTGTATTATTAGCAATGCGAATTTCGACAAGCTCTCGGTGCTAGACGCCATTCGCAAATACAAACGGTTGGTATGCAAATCTCTCTTGTCTGTAGGACGACATTTACATGGTTTGTTAGGCGTGGCCTCCTACAGACAACTGTCCATAATGTATTTAATCATTTTTCACTGTTGCATCGCTACTGTAATGCACAATTTGTTACGCTTTCGTTGCCATACGCGATGTATAGCGGCTGTTTCTCTTATGCTATACATCTCGGTTTGCACAAAGACTTAGAAGAAGGAATATTATCAGCACTCCATGTTATTATGTTTGCAAAGCAAGCATCATATGTGCACGGCTGGCGGACGTCGAGATAAGCGAGCGTCCTTGTCCGCTGTGATGGACGTAAAAACTCTGAAAGGACGACCTAAATAACGCGGAGAGTAATCTGTGATGTATGCTATCATCGCGGGAGAAGGTAACGTTGATTGTTGACCTAATCTATCACGTGACGTCACCGAGCAGGCTGCAGCGAGCATGCCCGAGGCCAGACAGCGGCGTGTAAACTTATTGTACAAATGTACACACACGTACCTTTGTATATGATTCATAAATACTTGGCATTTAGAAACTGTAAGCAGCCGAGTTTAATTTATTTTGTTAGTTTCTCTTGTTGATCGACGGATGAGTGGAAATACACAGTGTATCAGCTGTTTGTCGTCTTACATGAGTTGTAGGAGTCAATTGTTTCTACCGTAAACGGATTAGTTAGCGCCAGTGAGGGCCGGCTTACTACTACAAGGGATGATGCCAGGGTAAAAAAAAAGAAATTCAATTTAGGCTGTCAGTCAGATAATAAAAAATATTAGACACGTATTTTTTGCTTTATCATAATAAAAAAATATTTAGCTAAAACGCATTAAAGTTGGGGAGTGGGGGCTGGCTACGGCACAACTATAACAAGTATAAAATCTACTAAGGAGTGACGTCATGCCACATTTTAACTCAATGTATCGCCGTAATCTGTGGATTACATAAAAAATAAAAAAATTGTGTCTAATATTTTATAATAATCTACTTACATGACACACAAAAAAAAAAATTAGCCATTTAGATGTTTAACTGAACATGTTGCTTCGCCACGAATAAGGAAGAAGCGTGCAGATAAATAATTACATTCCATATTCGTTCACATAACCTCATTGAAAACTACTACTAGGAAGAAAGTGTAGGTACCTACAACATTTTACGTAATAAAACAGCACTAAGCCGCGTAGCTAACATTGATTTACTTACAGTAATTTAGTGTGAAAAGGAAATAAATACTTGTCTGTCAGATGTCTTTCACAAAACAATGACATGATTTATCGGCAAGAGATAACTGTTTACACGTAGGATATCGAGCCGTCTGTGTTGTCCACACAGCCTGCTTGTTGTAAATGAGATAAGATTAAAGATGGTGGACTCGTGGACTGCCTCTGATAAATGTAATTTAAAAAGCGCTAGCACAATCTGCAACTTGAAAGTATTGTACGTAGGTACTGTAAGGCAATTTTATTGCTAGAATCATTTCTTTACATCGACATCTACAGCATCATTTCAGATAGTTTTCTACGTTTTTATTACAATTCAACAATATAGGTTATCATTCCATAAAGTGTTAACCGTAACTATAAAGTTACATGGCAAACCCTTTCTCTTACAAATTTCTTTGTAGAAAAATGAAATATTGGCTGCCATTTTTTTAACAAAGAAGCTCATTATTTGAATAATAAAATAGTATGTAAACACCAGAGCATGTTTGCTGGTGCCCCAAGCACAGGGGATTGAGGAGGTGCATACAGCATGGTGCTGCGACTCGGAGCAGACGGGTGCGGCGCGGCGGCCGCTTGAGAAGCTGTCCAATGGCCGCATTCCTTATAGTTGAAAGTAACACGGTATCCGGCTGCGAAAAATTACCGTCTCGCTCGACCACCGGCCGGGGGATTCTGCTTCTTATACGTTACCTCATTACGAATCATTCCTATTTGATATTATATCGATATACAGTAGACGTTATTAAATACGAAATTGCGACACAGCACTATATAGTTCGTAGCACGCCCGACTGTGCAGATATTGTCCTATCAGATGATTTAGTTACGTGTCCATGTAATAAATGACGGCGGAACATTTTATTTATCATCGAGTTCGACAACCTCTCGCTCTTTAAGATTTTACACAACGAATGATTATAATTTACCTTTGATATGGAGGCTGTATCGACAAGACTGATTGCATTTTTTGCATGATTTAATGCTGTTTATTATAAAAGACCCTACTCACTTTGTATTAAACTGTACTAGGGTCGAATGCGATTTCCGAAGTAACATAAAATTATGATAAAATCCTTTCCTTTCCATAAAATGTTTTAAAAGAAAAATAGCCCATTCAAATACGTTTCTAAAAGTATGAATGAGAAATATGTCCGCTGTGCAGGTAAAATATCTGCGAACGAATATTATAACTGCAACGAAAGTGTGCAATTATTCTTTTCCTGTTCGATTCGAAGTCGGCCGGCGGCACACGAGCTACGCTGCTACGTCGTCGTGTGATTGCTTTGCGCGAATTTTTTGTTCGTCTGGCGCGCAGGTGTCTTGTCGTAGGCACAGAGTTGAGGCTCAATGCTTATTTTTTATTTTTTCGAATAGCCTTCGACCCGCTTCGCTGCCATTGTTTGTTTTGATCGTTTTTTTCAGCTCATCGTCTGTAGACTTGAGAATCTGTTGTACCTGCTAAGACCTTACCGTCGGATCCTAATTTATGGGGAGATAAAATAAAACGCTCTGAGAGCTTTTAACGAATACTTTAGTTAGTTACTGCAAATGCTTACGAGTACACGAGATTTGTAAACCGTTGTGACTGGGATGGGTTTTATGATACCCGTCTGTCGGTCCCATGACACGAATGTGTGCCAGTATTTTGAACAAAACAGGTTAGTTCAGCAACACGGCATTTACTTAACGGCCCTTCGTTTACGTAATGTGCTGTGAGATTGCTAAAATGAATGGCGTGGTTCCCAAGGCGGCCTGTGGTGGCGTGGCGGGTGCATGCACTGGGCGGGCCTCTCTAGTGGTATTGCGTTCCGTTATCTTGCGGTCATCAGTCTCTCGGAACGGGTTGCGGGCCCCGGAGGCGATACACCGGAACTGTCGTGCTGTATACGGCGCACGCGCGCGGCACGTCCGCGTGTCGCCGGAGCCGTCTGACGTGTCGCGTCACACTTGCCACCTGACGTGCATCACAGAACACCACTACTTACTATCGTGCACGTAAAACGGCGTGTTTCACGACTTGCCTGCTCCAATGTTACTTAGTGTGGGCATCATTCTAATCTAACAAAAATGTAGAGGTAACCCTAGCGTGGCAGTGTGTTGCCTGCCCACCAAGCAAAAGGATTCAGGAAATTAGTCTGTAAATTCAGCGGAGCTTTTGAGCCGTTCGTAAGGCGTAACTCGTGATATAGCATGACGGGGAGAAACTTGTAGCTGTCATCACAGAGCTGCTGCCAAATCAGTTGCAGAAAAAATAGATTCTGACATTAGGTACTATTAACCAGGCAGTCAAGCCGGATTTAGGTACATTACGAAATTAACAATTTCATGTGTAAACTTCTAATTTCATGATGCATGGATTAATTTAATGAATTCTAAAATACTTTCGTGCCAAGCGCGAATTTTGATAATAGTAATGTCGCGCAACTAATTTATTTCACTATCAAATGCGACGTGAAACGAGTTTCGCGAAAGCACATTAGTGTATTAGTATTGTTGCAAAATAAAGTTTTGATGCTGACGTGGCCACGATTTCAGTGCAATACTGTACATACTAATACATTTCACGACACTGGTTATTGTACGAAAAAGTTGCACTGTATTTGAAAATAAGTTTTGTGAAACTAATTTTATCATGCATGCAATTAATGTTGTTAATGTAAATTGCGCTGTGGTCGCCCGCGAAATTTAACTTTTAGAAAAGTTAGGTTTCCTCCAGATTGGTCTGATTTCGGAAATCAAACGAATCCGGAAGAAATCTATCTGAGAGAGATGTATTGATGATTTTTATGGTTAAAATTATGTAAATACATATTTCTTACTGTAGCGAATTATATTTTGATCAAGATACAGCCTGACACTGACCTGCAAATATAAAAAACTCAAAAAACTTGAATTTCGCATCTACCTTAGTGCATCCCCCAAGAAAGAGCAAGAAAATCGACAGTTAATGAGGGACCAAAATAATATCAATTTGTCAGCAGTCTTTTAATACACCCTATGCCTGATCAAACTACGAAGAGATACTACAATAAAGGAAACTAACAAAACCAAGGGGACCGTCAGTTCCCCGAAGTTCAACTTATCTCACTAATCATTATCGTATATTCAAAAACATAATGACGGTAATAAACTGTAATAATCGAACCATAAAAAGATAATGGAAGAAAGATATGACGACAATGGAGTAGATAGACAATTCAATCAGTGTAATTAATTGTTAAGTTTCCTACTTCATAGCACCCGTATGCGCGTGCCCATAATACTGCGGGCTAGCGGGGGGAGGTAGGAGACGCAGGGCGTGGGGGGAGCTGTGAAGTTATAAATAATGTATGCGAAAGATAACTGTGCCGCATGCGGCTGGGCTATACGTGCACTGCAAGCGCCTAATTGCAGTGAATGATGAAAGATCAATAAACGTAAGAAATAAATATTAATAGTCAATGAGACTTTTTTACCACACCCGAGAAGTTTTTCTCAGCAGTTATAACTGATCATAATTATACTTGGTAGTGATATATTGCCTAATAATGGAAATGGTTTGCTAAGTAAAGAAATAACCATAGCCGATGCTTATGCGCAGGGAATGTTGATTGCACTTACGATACGGTGAGCCAATTTGGAATTAAGGTTTTATTATAAAGCTGACTACGGCTACGGGAGATAGATGTGCAATATTTTAATGGTTTTTCCATAAACTAAGTACTTATGTAAAAGTATGTCACAAGTTCACAACAGACGCTTTTAATGGCGCATAATCCAATCAACTCAGCCATTGTGGTCCACTGCTGAACATAGGCCTCTACCAGGCTGCGCCACAACAGCCTATTTTCAGCCAGTCTGTTCAAGCCACCTTCTCAAAGTTGTGAAGGAGTAAAACGTCTGCCTAGGGCAAGCTATCCAGCTCGGTAGGCATAACTTTGAGAAAGACATAAGAAGGAAGGAGTAGGATCCAGTTGGGTAGGGCAGCGTTTGGAAAACTTCGTCAGGTCTTCTCGTCGCCAATCCCGCAGTGTTCTATGTTCTATGTTAGAGGATTTGGTTTCTGCACTTAGTCCTTCATGTGCGTGGGCCATGGGAGCCGTCGGGGCCTATTCTAACCAGTACACTTCCCTCCAAAAGTTGATCAAGTCTCCTAGTCTGTTAAGAACAATCCACCAGTGTAGTGTTTGAAAGCTAAGGTCTTCAACCAGTGCTGCCCGTTATGACATACAGTGTTGAACGTGGACACTGACATTAGGGCTGGTCCAAAAATTCAAGGTCACCCGGCGGGGTATGCTCGGAGTTTCTTTGAAGGATAAGAGCAGATGAGTCCTGCAGTGGGGACCGCGTATTGTCAAGCGTAGTGAGGGTCGTCTCCCATCAGCTAGATGGACCGGTGGCGTATAATTACCAGGTATTAATTACTGTAAAACAACTCTTAACAGTTAAGTCGTTCTTAAGGTTAGTCATTCATTCGGTTATCCTTATGGAGCATTTACGTTTGGCATATATATCTTGTATGGTTTAACCCATAGAAATATAAGTTTAACCCTTTCACAAGCGCAATGAAGCGGAATCCCAATCATAACGATACCATTTTGAATGGATTGGCCTTATCATCCTGGTAAACTATTGAACGGTTAACCCATTGAAATCTTCAAAACCCGTAAAAACCCATCCGAGGAAAAGTATTTTTGGTTGGGTTATCTAACCCGTTCATATATTACAGGGTAAACCCTTAAAATCAATAACTATTTGGTTGAAGGGGTTAACCCGTTCACAATGTAGGTATGATTGAGTTGAAGGGTTAACCATATAAGCTGTTCACAGTTTAACACATAGCGTAAGGGTTTGTCTAAAACATTTGCAGTAACCTTATCGAAACACCTTTTATACGGCGCGGCGAACCGAAACCTGATAGTTAAATTTTTCGATGGGAAATTTGAATCAAAAACACCTAATTGTCTTTAGCTTTTAATGCAATGGTAAAAGAGAAAAAAGCTTTCAGGAGCAGGGAAATACCACCGATATAAAAGGTAACACAATAAATTATTCTATCTACTAATCAAAATAAAATTGATCCTTTTTTTATATTTCTATGATTAGAACAGACTGTAACAATAAAAAAGGTTTTTAACCCAAATACATATAAGTGGTTAAAGTGAAGTTATTATGAACAAATCACCGAAATCCAGCTAAGTTGATAACAGATTGTTAACATATTCCACGCCGATATTGAAAACTTTTGTTAGATTTTGTTGAAAGATTGTTTTCAAAGTGAGAATTTGATGAGTCACCGGATTATTGTTTCAACCCGCAGAATATTTTTTCAATGGAACTTGAAAAACAGTTGCAGTCTCATCGTGAATCGCTTTCATTTAAATTTTTGCTTTTACAAAGTTTCTTCCCCTTTTTATTCCGCTCACAATAATGATGGTCGCGCCCTAAATTGAATTGATTTCATTAATGTTATCCGTATTTTTTGCTCTCACTGCCTCATGCTTTGAACTTATTAATGACACGAAGAAAATCATTATAAAATAATACAAAAAAAATCGAAATAATTAATGTCAGTGGTTTCCCTGGATAATAAGGAAAAAAGAATAAGGAAATAAGGATAATGAATTTACACTGAAATTAAAAGTATTTTGAATAAAGTATTACCCAGTACCTATATAACTATACCTAGTTTAAATGACACATTTGTTATAGCACGAATATTATTAAACACAAAACAACTTTGTTATGTGGTTATGTTAGTCGTCTACGGGACAGACGTCCGCTCAGACAGAGCTTGATCCACAAAAAATCCGCTGCTTTCAGACAGGAAAATTACTGTGAAACCGTACACTAGCAAGTAGTTAAGTACTTCTGCAGTTATCGGAAGCATTACTACAAAGTTGCAACCGACGGTGGTCAACATATCAACCATTCAGTGCCCACCACGCTTTCCCCGATCCGTTTGAAACTTTATCCGGACCGTTACCGACAAAATGCGTTTTTAAACTCATACGAGCGGTCCTTCCCGTACACAAAGGGATCCTACCTGTAAACAGGGAAAACTTTACAACATGTAATTCAAAGAGCATGTTGGTCCTTTCAGAATTACAAACTCTCTAAATAATAAAAAGTTGAAAGCACACGATTAAATGATTTAACTTGAAATTTTATTGTATAGACGCGAGCTTGACACTAAATAAGGTTCTGTCTAAGGTAAGCACATTTTTGGAAGTTCAGCATTCTAGGTGCGGTAGCAAAGTGAGTAAAGTGAGCGTATTTCATCGTTGTCGGGTGCAACGAGACACAAGCGACGCCATCTCACATAACACAATGCTCGCCGTAATAGTCTTGCGTTGAGGTGGTCTTAGATCTTCCTAGAATTCTACTTTAAGGCTCCTACAAACAGGCGTGAGTCGCGACGCGAATCTTACGCGACACAAAGGCAAACGTCGTCGTCGCTAATCTAACTACTTAACTGACGTATCTGACATTTTGGACTAAGCCGATAGCCGACCTAACTAGGTAGAGTAATTTGATACATTTTCCAAGTCGAATCGATCTGTCTAGGTAATCGGCGTATCTGTACCTATGCCTTAAGGTCCCCATGATAATGCAAAAATCGAGACCAATGTATCTACAGTTTACAAAAAAAAAGAAAAGAAAAATTGCTTTCCCTGTAAAATGTGCTTCGAATCAGTTACGTCTCTTAGTTAGATTAGCGACGACGACGTGTCGCGCAAGGAGCGGTGCCTCTGTGTCGCGCGCGATTCGCGTCGTGAGGCGCTCTTGTTTGAAGGAGCCTTTAATTCGCAGTTACTGAAACCGAATCATGTTAGGACAAATTGTTTCCAATTGGACAGTTTGCATCGAATCGGACTGTTTGCTCAGTGAAGAGTGATATTCAGATCTAGGTATCTTTCGTAGACCAATTTTTACTGGACTTCGATTAAGTTATCTATATTTTTATAAGTTTTTTATTAAATTGCAATGTTGTTATTAAATGTAAGTGGACAACTTGCATACGAACTTTACAAGTTAATAAAAAGCTTTTCAAAATTTGCAAGTTAAATTTAACCCACTTCCCGGTGTTCGATTTAGCTTAAACTTGACATACGTGTAAAATCGGTGACAATGCAATATTTTGGTACCATCGAGCTGATCTGATGATGGACATGGAAGGTGGCCACAGGAACTCGGTAAAAAATGACGCAACCCTATCGAGTTTGGGCTCGTTTGACTCGTTTTTTTTGACAATTACTCTGGTCCTAGATGATATTCAGACTATTCCAGACTGATAAATTTCATTATTAAACTTGTTAGTATCGTAGTAGCGAAAATTATCCTAACCGGCACATTCGCAAACGGATTCCTGATCACGATTAGTAAAAGGTTGCACGAGAAACAATTCAATTTAAATGCTAATTAAGATATGTGCATGTAACGCCTTATTGAATCTGAAAATATATGTGGGGGTGTGTGTGTGTGTGTAAAAACTGCATAATTCATCAGAATATTTTACACACATACGAACAGATTGCCGTGGCAAGTCAAAAGCAAATCATGTCCTATTTTAAGAGCGCATTCATATGGACATTAGACTGCAAGATGGTCCTTGAGAATCGATTGGATCGATTTACGTTCCGATTGGATCTCAGTATGTATCGATTGAATAAATTAGATGTCAGATATACGTTCGACATTTTTTCAATGTATTGTTCACGCCTCCTTCATGTGCCTACTTGATTTAATTTTTCCTTTGATTTGCATTTGATGATCGTTCGAAGTAATTGAGAGGATGACTTCAGTCTTCATTTAATTAACATCTCTAGTGCCCAATGCTGCCATTACACTTCAACTATACATTTGTAGAAGAAGACGTCGACCATTCAGGTCCTTAGAGAGCACTTTAATAATTTATTACAGTCTGCACGAGAAGCGGAAGCCCGAAAGTCTGACTACGGTCTAAAGGAAGCATCTGAGATATCATTTAGATAAGTAAGTATCAGACACTTTTACTCGCTCAGTCTATCACAGTAATATTATAAAGGAAAGTTTGTGAGTGTGTCTGTGTTTGTTACTTCTTCACACTCAACTGGCTGGACCGATTTGGATGAAATTTGGTATGTAGATAGCTTATACCCTGTATTAACACATAGGTAACTTTTTATCCCGGTCTGCGCGGGTGAAACTGCAGGACGCAGGTGGTGTATGATAAATTATTCTGATATTCGCATCTGGCGAGATTGAAAGCGGATGTAAAGATAATATACGCTGAACAGTTGTTTTAAATGTTCAGTCCACGCCTCCTTCGTGTATTTTCATTTCGCGTTTGATTCTGTCATAGCGTTGATTGCCGTCCGGTGATTTAGGCAAGTTTCCAACACGGGTATGTAAACAAAGAGCAATTTTGCTAATTAAGTGTTCGGCGTGTGTTGTGAGTGCGACGGCAGACGCTGTTTGGGATGCGACGCGGTCCTATCAACGAGACTTCAGTTCCAGACTTCAAGTGCAGCTATGCTTTAGTAATTACTTATTTACACTTTTTAATGGACTTTCCCAGTATAATAAAAGTAGTAGGTACTATTTTTAGGGTTCCGTACCAAAATGGTAAAAAAGGAACCCTTATGGTGTGCCTCAGTCTGTCTGTCTGTCTGTCACAGCTGGATATCTCAAGAACTACTTATGCTATCAACTTGAAATTTGGAATAGTTTTAGATGACATTTACCCAACAATTTTGAAAATAAGAAAAGTAAAAATTTTTTTTTTTTTTGTAAAAGGGACTGAAAAAGGGTCTTAAAAATTCAAAGTGGGGCTACTAGGGCATGTCCCTATCATAAGAAAGAACGCAGTTTGCACATTTCAACCATTTTTTTAATTTTTTTAGGTCGCATAGTTTTCGACTTTTGATGAAAAATGTAAAAAAAAATACCATTCCCCCCCCCCCCCTTTTTTCCGAAGTTTGCAAAGATGAAAATCTGAAATTATTCTATGTGATAGAAGTTTATGTAAAAATTACAGGAAAAATAAAACGATGTCTCTAAATAGCACACTTTTTCAGAAATCGGAACGGAACCCTCGGTGCGCGAGTCCGTCTCGCTCTTGACCGGTTTTTTTTTTACATTAGCATCGTCTCTACTAAGTATGTGCATTTTTAACTTAAGGATATAAAAAAAACAATACTTAACACATGGACATGTCATTGTTGCCATCGAGATAGCAACCTGATGACCTTTGAAAAAATGCAGTTGACGCATTTTTATGATCTTGATTTTTGGTATACAGGGTGACAGGGAAATCCGACCTATTCCTTAAAAGAAGTTATACAGCCCTCTAGAGGTCATTAGCAACAAATTAACTCCAGTTAACTAGGGGTCAAAACTGGATGGTTACAGAGCTGTGTCGGTTCTTCTATTTTTTTTGAAATTTGCTGACTTGTTACCAAAAACAATTAATTATTTTAATTGATACTTTTCTGAAAAACGAAAACTGAGTGGTCATTAAAATAAAAATGCTTGCCCAAGACTTACATAATCTCATAAATTAAAGGTCTTGAGTATCAATATTTTTTATTAATACAAATTAGTAAGATAAGTAACTGGTTTCATAAGCTTTCCAAAACCTTTTTTATTTTACCCCTAGTTAACTGGATTTAATTTGTTGCTAATAACCTCTAGTATAGCCCCTTTTAAGGAATAGGTCGAATTTCCATGTCACGCTGTATAAATTGGCGAATCCGCGAAATCCTAAATGAAAGCTAACCGGAATTAATTAATTAATATTTTATTATGTATATGACTATATCTACTAACTATTTTATATATGAGTATTTAAAACCTTTTTTTTAAGGATAATTAGATGAAGAAATAATACGAATATTTTTTCTATCCTAGGAGCCGTGACATTGGTCACGTATTAAGATTACCGACGCGGTGGGAGATAATACAGGCGTGTACGTATGAATGCAACAATGCAATAAAATGTAAACGTAAAAGTGCAATGTTGTGTATGGGGCGTCGCGGGCGCAGTCGCGGGGCGGGCGGCGCGTGCGCGGCCCTGGCGATGCCGCAAGGTCAATGGCACGCGCCTCTCCCGCTCGCACACCGGAATTCCATATTTAAATCTCGTCCGCAGAAAAATGGCGGTCGACTCCATTCCGCGGCCGCGCCGTGTGTACGGAGAATTAATAAAACATGCCTCCCACTTTTTCTTATCGTTTTTTCCGAGTATCGTTAACAAGTTGGTAACAGTGCGGTTGCAATTTGCTGTTATGTTGTGTCAGTTCGATACTTGCATCCCATATATCTAAGAAACATAATCGTAATATTCTACATACGTGTAAACGCATTGACTTACCTATTTATTACTTAGTTTTTATATCAATGTGTAGGTATACTCTTTTAAAATTTTCTGCTACTTATTTACGCGGTAGGAGTTCATGGTTAATTCGTAACGGTGTTTAAAAACCCAATAAAGTTTAATTGTTGTTATGTCTAAATGCGCTGCACGAGCGACCGTATCGCGTCGGTGAGTAGCGAACATAAAATGTAGCGTTTTTTCGTAGCAGTGACGCTACGTGGACGAAATGTGTAGCCACGTAGACAAATGTAGCCACGTAGCTAAATGTAGCCACGTAGCTAAATGTAGGCGCATGGTTCTACGTGAATATGTAACGTGGTAGCGGACACAATTAACTGGGTACAGTAAAGTGCAAGTCACTGGCAATCGGAGACCGCTCGGATTTCAGCACAAAAGCGTAATAGGGTGTCGGGACGGCATGTGAATTTGGGGACTAAGCGTAGCAACCACTAATGCGAATAACAATAGTGGGGGTTTTAGTTGAAGAACAGCGTACAGACAGTTCATTAGCTTCATGTGGGCAGCTTTATTTATAGCTTCAATAAATATATAAACATGTATAGGTAGGTAGGCACGCAGTATGCAATGCTTAAATGAGTAATCTGCGGTTATTTAGTACCTATACCTACCTACCTACGTCTTAGTCAAGATGGTTTTAGAATGCGAGAGTAAACAGGATGCACCTACAGCTTACTAAATTATCTCCGTTCTCGTAGAGGACTCCTACGCCACAATCTTTTGTTATTCAGTCAGACGTACCGTTCATCCATTAAATTGATCAAAATCTATCTAGTGGAAGAGCGGCGCGGCGGAATAACTTTGCCATTCCTCTCAAAAGTTGGGGAGCAAAAACCCTTTCACTAACCGTAAACGAAGGACGTGTAGTTCTAGTGAAGAGCTACAAAAAGGAATAAACACGCAGTCACACTCAAATTGAACGCACGCAGTAATGCGGCGAAATTAATTAATGTCCCCTTTCGTAGCGCGCACTGAAATGTTTTAAAAGCGCCCGATCCTTGGAGGGACGGAGTACGGAGTGCGGAGTGCAAGTCATCGGCGCGCCGGCGGCGGCGTCAGGCGGCACTGAATTTACAGCGCAATAAATTACAACACAGAAACAGAGGAGCGTTATCTGCTAACAGCTCAAATGAACTGTCTCGCCGTCGACCAAGAAACAACAGCACTGAATCGCTAAACGCAGAAATCACTATTGCCGACACAACTAAGTATTTAGCAATGGCGATTAGCGGTGCTGACTTACTGAACACTCCACCGCTTTCTTTACCCAACGAAACAAAGGGCAGTTCATCGTAAGAGATTTAGTGCGAGCGTAAAACTAACCTCAGCGAATGTGTAGTTCGGATTTACTGAGTTATAAATCTGAGTGGTGTCATTGGACAAAGTGGGAACTGGAAGAGCCGACGGAAATACTTCTTATACTTGCTTTTAAAAGGTTGTTAACTCATGTTAAGTAAACAGGTATAAAGAAAATTAGTTAGCGAGTGAGTGCCGGAACTGCATGCTTCATAAATTTATTGTTTAACACACTTACACCTGGCGCTGCGCTTTAATATCGCTCATGCCTATAATAACATTTAATCATGAGATTATGCTTTAAGTGTTATGGTGATAAGCATGTAAAAAGCGAACGGGACGGGAATAAGAAAGTGACAGAGTCAATTACTTCCACATGCGAAAAAAGAGAGCACAATGGGCTGGAACCAAAATACAAGCGCCAAACCAAATAGAAATTGTTTAAAAATAAATTAAGCTATCTATCAAAAATATGTTCAGCCAGAGTTTTCAATTACATAATACGCACATTAGAATGCAATTTTGCAATGAAATTACTTAGGATATTAGAATTACAGAAAAAAGTAGATATATTTTTGGAATTAAATTCTATCGAGGAAATTTAACCCAATTGCGTTTTCCTTCAGTCAGAGTATTAATCAAATACCTAGTCAATAAACATATAAGTATCCAAAAACTAAAGCCATACATGCTGTAATAATGCAATAAATATGTAGTTACGAAAAAGCCCCCAATTTATTTTGGTAAGTAGGTATCGCCTTAAAGTCGTTCATTTTATTTTTATTAAGATCTACGGCTATAATATTAACTTCTAAGCTATTATAAAATTTATATGTAGCAATAGGTACTAGTATGTCAGCGGAAGTAAATCACGGATGAAGAATTAATGCACAAAAAAGCAATACAATGTGGTGCTCAAAAGGTAATGTAAGCAATTTTCACTCAGCTTGGGAAACGATTGCCTATTTAATAATTATGTAAATGGTGAAGCCGTTTATGACAGTTCTAGTACATCCAGTCGTAACGTTTCCGCGGGCCGGCCTCGCCCCGGGCCATTCAAGTGTGTCCGCTCAGGAATGGGTGCGCTAAGTGAAACGATACCGGAGATGAGACACGGCTAGATATTGCGTTTACATTTCATACTAACTTTTGGAGCCATCCACCATCTGTTCGTGTTTGTTGTCCATATTTTAAAATACGGATACATTTATGCAAATAGGCATCAAATATGATGAAAAAAGTCCCGAATTTAGGTGCTACGGAAAACTGCTGAACGTGCTACGAAGTTCTGTTCTACAGTCAGCGTTCATCAAATATCGTGCGTAATCCGGAGGTTACATTAAAAATTAACACAGTGAAAGAACAACAAATGTTGATATAGAAATGATCACTGAACACAATCTCCAAATCTGTACAACCGGAGAGAACCGAGAGTAAAGTTAATTAAGCGTAGTGACCGAAGGGCCCTCAAACCTTCATTTTGGGAATTTGCGTAATGTGCTTATCGACACTTTGATGTTGTCCCAAGGATTAAGTTTTGTTACTAAATAAATATAAAACCTCTTGTGAGTTCCATTTTTAGCACTTAATCACTAAGGCATTTTGTATTATTTATTATTGTAAATATTTCAGTGGTGCGAAGCTTTCAGCTTAAAAGTTCATTATATTTTATCCCGAAGCGTAAAATTTTACAATATACCAAGATCTATAAGTGAAAAACTCTTTGTTAGCGAAGACATTTTGGTGAGAGAGTATTTATTGTATTCGAAAATTAAAAGGAAGATAGGAATTCCCTCGGGTGGGGGAGGTGAGGCGCAATCAGAGCTCGCCGGTAGATGGCAACCTTAAATACCAGACTTAATTGAACAGCTTCCGGGTTGCGCTCGGCGAACCTACATAAATATACTGCACGGAAGTATTCGCCACAAAGGTATTTCTTTTACACTAAACACCTACATTCAACGAGAAAGCGATCTTTTCACATAAATAATTTCAGCCGCGCTCTCTGAATTCACAAGATTCGAACATTTTGTAAAGAATTTTTATTTTGCATCTCAAATGTATCTTTGATAAAAACACTGTCTGGAGTGCATATCGTATTTTAAACGAGACTCGCATTTTAAAGTAGCGGAGACATAAAAGAATAAATGAGGTGTACCGACTAAATCGTACTTTTATGTTTTTGGCTCGATCCGATCTTCGAGTCACACACGCGGAAGTTGAGACAATGCTGTGATTTTTCAGTGTACCTTCAGTTATTCAGTACTTAAAATCTCATAAATCCTTGGTGTTTCTCCTAACGCGCATGAGGATATGCAAAAACAAAGGAACACACTGTGCTTTAATTTTAGAAAATAACTCATTTTCATTCTCGTTTCAATTCGTAATGAGCAAAATCCTTCAATGTTCCTCAGTTCATAACAGTAAATATTTTTAGTGCTCTGAAAAGCGAAGTACAATGTTTAACCCGTTTCACTGCGCTATTTAGAAACGAACATTTGAATGGAGATAAAGCTTGTCGTGCGTTGAAAGATGTTCGCGGAAGCTTAAAATAATATTTTGGAGAGTCGCATCGCATCAGCTCGCGCGCTGGCAGGAAATGAGGCTCTCTGTCCCGTCGGGAAATTGTTCCTCCCAATCATAACGCTCAGTAGAATCTCCCTGCTTTGAGAGACTTTAAAAATAATGGAACAGATTTGTCTCTCAGTGTATTACAGGAGAACATAAACGTAGGCTTTAGTGACGGCTTTACGTTTTGTAATTCACTGGTTCCTTTGTACACCATTATTGGAAATTAAAAACAAAAAGGTTATTCCTTTATTTACTATAGTGAAAGGCCTCACATCAAAGCAAAATGTAGCTACGATGGAAATAAGTAGATACAGCAGATGGGAATGGGAATATTTATCTAGTTTTACCTGTTGGACGAATCAAAGCGTCTGTTTCCCAAAAGGGCTGGCTTGGGGTCGATGTATCGGGCGCATCCGATTGAATTAATCACGGAAAACGTCACTCTGTGCAAGTGATAAAATATACGGCTGCCTACACGTGTAAATGTTGTTGTGAATTTCAGATTCCAACATTTAGCCATGTTGTACAGACGGATTGCCTTGTATTGCTCGATATTTGGTTTAGTTTTATTACTAACATAATATTGTATTGTAGTAAAACTCTTAAACTTTTTACGATAAAAGTAAAACGTAGACGATACGGGTACATGGTGAATGTTTATTGTTACTAGCCGAAACAAAAACAGCAAAAACGTAATAAATGTCAACTTTATGTTATTATTTGAACTTTAACATAACATAAATGTCGGAACTCTGTTTTCCCTACTTTTACGCGCAACATTGAGAAAGACTGCGCTGAAACGTGCGTGCTAACAGCTGTGTAACTATTCAACAAAATTATAGCTTTCTTGACATATTATTATGTGAAGATAAATAATTGAATAGCGAACTCAAAAGTCCAAAGCCAAATGCCACTTTAGCGACGCTGCGGGTAAAGTATACAAAAGCTGTTTATAATAAAAATTGTATTAAGTATATACATATGCAGAGTACATACAGACGCTGTAAAGCATAACGGCGCACAATGGGCAGACAATATTAATTCTTATTTCCTCTGAACACAATGGCTTATTTAAATTGTGTGAGAATATTGTGCGTTTAAATTAATATCCAATTTAGTATGAATCGATCAATTTGGTGTCGCAATGAGTGCTATTTATAGGGCCGTCAATGATTGTAGGGAAGTGATGAGCCGACACGGGCTGCCGGAGACTGGAGAGCGCACAAAGAACCAATTGAGTGAGCTCGTCCAATCGCAGGCGCAGCTGACGTGGCGTGTGCGTCGTGTCGAGCCCTATCCTACGAACGAAATATTACAGACTATTTTGGGGCACAATACACAGGAACTTGTATGAATTTTCCTTGCAATTACTTATTGGCAATGGTAAAAATCAAGAGGAAGAAGGCCATGCTTAGTTGAAATACCGATAACTGGTTTCAGATATCGTTAAATTTTATTATGAAACGTAGTGACGGATTTAACTACAACTTTGGGTATCGTTTTTCCTTTGTTACCTGTAATCCTGTAATATGTATAATGTGTTAAAAATTAACTCTAAAAACTTTAAAGAGTGTTTTAGCCCACCAAACTGAATAACTTTAACTATGGGACCAACTTCGAAATCGCGAAAAAAAAATCAGCTGTTCCGTACATTTTGACGAGTTAGGCGAACATAAATGTGCCTACATTTATGTTCGCCTAACTCGTCAAAATGTACGTTGTTTAATAAATTATTAAAGGTTTAATTCTGTAAACATTTCAGTAAAATACATAATATACATTATTGGCAGTTGCAGCCAAAACAGCATCAACTTTTTCAAGAACAATGGCAGCTAGCAGTAACGGCACCTAATTTTGAGAATTAATGATAGAATCTGACTTGTAAAATAGGGCATGAGATAAAAGGGCAAGTGAGTGAGTTCACATGGCCAGATGGCCACCAATGAATGAGCCGTTAACGAGCCGACGAGGCATAGAGGTGCCCCGCATCGGCTCTGTAACTAATGTTACCATCCTTTAACCTTAGTGAACGCAGCTCTATATGGAGAACGTTTTGTGGTAAGACGAAAATTTAAAATAGGAGCAGGAAAATTATTAGATATAATATACGTGGCTCTAATTTTAGACACTGTCCTGGTAGGGTAATGCTACAATTGTGAGCGGATTTGGTGTTCACATCCATACATACATAAACTCACGCCTTCTTCCTATGGGAGTAGGCAGAACCTGCCCGCCACCTGCTACGATTCTTCCTTACATACTCCTTACATACTCCTTTTGCCTCATTTACGTTCATATATCTGGTCATACACGCACGCCGGTTGCGAGTACTACGCACCTGACCTTTCTAAAGAACATCACCAATAAGGTCACTATATGTCTTCCTAGGGCGTCCCCTCCCGGCATTTCCACTCACATCTGCATTGTAAATACCTTTTGATAGTCGCCTTTCATTCATCCTCTTCTCAACATGACCAAACCATATAAGCACTCTTTTCAATTTTTATCACTAAGTACATCTTTTTTTATCACATCGTTCCTCAGCCTATCATTCATGCTTACACCACACATGCTTCTGTTCACCTTTTATGAAATTTACACAAATAGAATTAGACATGTATTCTAAAAATTGCTTATAAATAATAGCTTGAATTATAGTTTTGCGTAAAGAGGATGAGGAAGTAAGTGTTCCAGTCATGCCAGATGTCCAATATCTAAATAGTCCTACGTTATACTTTACAATTCTTTAACAGCTAAGCTCTGTACATCCCCCACAATTCTTGAAACAACGAAGTTACTAAAACATTCCCAAACTCGCTTGAAAAATCTGCAACGAATACAAAGTTCCAATCGTAATGCTCAAAGTCCTAAAGTATTGATGTAACGAATCAAAACGAACAAATTTAAAGGGAACCAAAGCGGATTCGAAGTTAGAATGGGGGCGGAAGTTTTATCCGTTATTACATTAACGTGGCATGAAACCTGGTTTGTCCAAACTAAGTCCCATCAGATAATAGCGCGTAGGAAGGATAGCGATTTCGTCGAACAACCGGCGGGATGCGCCCAATTCTCGCCAATAAACCCCCCCCGAGATATATCGACCTCAACGTAGGGCCGTTAGTCATGCAATCGCCACCTCTATACACCACGTCATAAAGAGGAAAATCGGTTATTATATTCGACGCTTATCGCATTTCATGATAGATAGCTTTTGAATTGACCAGCGTGTTCTGTGCGGCGGCACATACCAGACATTCCACACGCTAACACAGAGTCGATTGACTGCCGGAACCATTAATATGGATGTAGTACCATTTAAATTGAGATGATGGCTTTAAATGGATTCTTACACGATTTCAGGAGCTAATGAATATTAAATTGCAGGTTATTTAAAATTCAATTATATAAATGGCTGAATGAAAATAATTTCTTAATTCTTAATATTATATATTATTAATTATAATTAATAAAAAATATATTATTATTAATTGTAAATTAATTCAAAGTTGAAGTTTGCACTTTAAGCAAAACATATCATCTCATATGCTTTAATAACACCTATGTATACCATTTTTTACGCAAACAAATTACCTATCTTATCTTATCTTAATTCTTCCACTATTGATTTTATGATTTAAGTTATTGGTTTGTTAATTTACTTGTTGTTTTTTCTACCAGCGTAAAACTTTCAGACAAAAAGAACGGTGTCTTCGCAGAATTGCGTCCTGTTTTCCGAGGATACAACTAATCCTGTTATTCGCGCTTAAAGTGGATTTGAACAATTTCAGCAGTTTATCCGCGGCCTTGTTGCTCGGCGACTGTTGCTTTAATAATACGTTTTTAAAATGGCGTTTGTGATACATTATATACTTACATGTTCATCGTTATCTGTACAGTAGTTTGACGGTCGTGAAGCGACGTAATGCAACAATGACGGCACCGCGGAGCCACGTGACCTCAGGCTGACGACGACGCGGCGTCGCGCTCGCTCGCTATGATTCACCGCCGTGCTACCGAGCAGCCGAGCGCCTCACATTCCAGCCTGGGCCGCATAGGTAATGGGAAATGCCATATCGCAATAAATTCACAAACACTATGCTAACACTCGAATGCATCTCATCCACCAGTTTCACCTCATACCTTCATCATCTATTGCACGTAATCTTTCCAGCCTGCTCGCTAATAACTTGTAGAGCGAGTTTACTGGTAGAGCTACTAATAAATATTAATTGAAGCAAAGGTATTTAGTGTGCCATTGATTAATAAAGTTTCTAGACGATAGAGATATGTACGGAATGGCGGTTGCCTACACAGTTTCAATTCAGACATTCCGTTGTTTTAAATCAGCATGCGCCTGCGCCGCGTAGCTTTCGCGGACGCGCGCTGCAAGTGGAATGGAGTTGATCACGTACCGTTTCGTGTTTAATTCGTTTCTCGTGCTGATTCATACCGAACCATAAATAAACATTCGTTAAAGATGATGTATTACAGTATTACAGAATAGGTAATTAAAATCTATGTACTTGTGATGATTAAAATGCTTCGCCGTTATTAAACTGTACGCCTATTCATCGTTGTGGTAAAACGATATTTCTGTATCAATGACGTGGATGCGGTCAGCGTGACGATTCGGACTTGCAGTAACCTATTCTAGGAAATATGACGGTTTATTATTTTACAAATTGATTACTTTGATTGTTATACTGGTTCTACTGTGCAAATATTTAAACAGTCTCGTATATTTTTCCCCGACAAGCAAAGCTTTTGAAATGAGATTGGTAAACACCACAGGGCAAACAATAATAGGTAAGCAGGGTAAATATTTCTGTTAGCAGTGCATCGTTACTGAGCAGCGAGTGACCCACTTCCACTGGATAATAAGCATGGAAACAATGAATTTTGTCAAGTGATTAAAAATAGAAAGCTCATTCAAAGTTTGCAGCCGAAACTGGAGCTTGGAGTAAGGTAATGAGTTGCTTTATGAAGTCATAAATGTTGGGATGCATCATAGCCAACCAGTGCATGGATTAGTGTGACGTCAATCTGTGTGGATATTAAGGCAACGGTTAAACATTCAGTTTAGGATGTAATATTAAAAGAGAGAGACAGTGGGACAGTGAGCAGTGGTGGCCCAGTAGTAACTGCCGCGACTTACGAGTTGTAGGTCGTAGGCTCAAACCCAGACAGGCGCTTTACTTTGTGTAAATTATTTCATCACCGCCATCATCAAAACGGTGAAGGAAAACATCGTGAGGAAACCGACATGTCCTAGAACCAAAAATTGGAACACATGTGACATCTACCAACACAGAGCCCCCTTGGTGGATTACGGCCCACTCCCTCTCACCGAGTGTACCGAGAGGAGGCCTGTGTCCCAGCGGTGGGAACATTAAAGGCTGTTTATATAAAAGAGAGAGAGACGGGATGTAGTTAGAAAACTCGATTTAAAAAAATATTATTTTAAATTAAAATCCAATGCAATGAGAGTTGTCCATCAGTAGTCGTTCAGAAAACTGAATATTTAGTTAAAAAAAAACAATTACAAGCATCTTTATCTATTTCGTCATAAAATTATTTAATTAAATAAATCTTTACCTAGATAACAATAGGCAGTGGCGTAACTATACCGTTCGAGGCCCGTTGCAAATTCATCGGTTTTTTTACTAAATGTGTAATAATAAATGTTGGGAGTTGGGATTCTCCTCTGACCGGGGGCCCCTTTCGGCTCCCGGCCCGTGGCATTTTGCCGACTTGCCACCCTGTAGTTACGCCACTGACAATAGGTACAGTGGGCTGCATCAACTGGGTACCCCAGTTGTATTAAAATTAACTTTGCTACAACTTTGCAATTCAAACAACACATCCTTAAGAATAATACAAAAAGTGTTTCACATGCCCGGACGAGATTCGAACCATCGCCTCATTGGTAATACAATGATTACCGCGAGCTCTTACCAACTAAGCCAGTTAGGTAGTTATTTACACAACGAATTATCAATCTACTTGGCGTTATATCTCTGTCTCTGTCTAATCGAATATGAGCCCGTAGTTTATAAATAGTTTGATAATAGAGGGTAGTTATGGATACATTTTACTAATCTATAATGAAGTTACCGTCTGATGAATCTAGTTTTGCTTCACCTTTCGCATACTAAACGTGTTTGTGCTAAAACAATTTAAAATGATAGATAATTTCTTGAGAACAAAGATTGTGGTTCTTTACGAACAAAATACAAGCATTAAAGGGATTGCCAGACAGCTGGGCATAGCGGTAAGTCGAAAAATATTAAGTATCTAATACCTAATAAAATAAATTGAATTTTGTCACTCGATTGACTAACTTAAAATGTATTTTCACTCAGAGAAAAACGGTGCGCTTGTGGGTGCGACGTTATTTGGATACTGGTGATGTGAAGTCAAAACCTTTTGGACGGAGAAGTTCAGGCATCTATACAAACAAGTGTGAACGCCACCGTGATATAGTAAATGTTCACTTGAATTCGCCGTTCGCAACCACTCGCTCCAGTGCTCAACGACACGGCATCTCAATCGCCACAGTGCGGAGGCACCTGCACGCAGCAGATATTCACAATTATCGTCCAGCGAAGAAAATTCAACTGTCAGAAGCTCATCGGGCAGCAAGAGTTCGGTTCGCACAGGAGTTTATGGACTTTGACTGGGAAAATAACATAGTTATTTTCACGGACGAAAAAACTTTTAGTTCCGATAATGATGGCAGAAAAATACTATGGCGGAAACCTAACGAACGCTACAATCCACAAAACATATTACCGAACAGGTCCAGTGGTAGAATAACATTAGGTAAGTAAATACACAGCTTTACTGTAAATAAATTATTGATTTCCATGTTATGACAGATTTAATTTTATTAACATTATTATGAGAAATTAAGCTATTATTTAGCAATGTTTATCACCACAAAATCTGAAACATTATACTTACTGCCCAATAAACTAATAGTATGTTACTAAAAAAAAACCTCATTTTCAGGTTACTGGGGATGGATGTCATCTATGGGTCCGGGCGAATTAACAGAAGTAGGCGGGCGCATGGATGGCAAGACATATCTACAAATATTGCAAGAGGTTATGTTGCCTACAGTGCGTGTTGCGTACCCAGAAGGACAAATATATTTCGTCCACGATAACTGTGCTGTGCATCGATCCCGAATGGTGAAGGAGTGGCTAAGCTTACAGGCTGATATAACTGTTATCGCCTGGCCACCTAAAAGTCCGGATCTTAATCCAATTGAAAATATGTGGGGTCAAATGATTTTAAATTGGGACTCAAGTGAAGTAAAGTCCAAGGATAATCTACAACAAGAAGTCATAAGAACTTGGGAATTGATGCGTGGTAGGGATATAGGCTGGAATATGGTTACTCAGATGAGAAGCCGACTACAGCAAATAATAGTCAGTGAGGGTCATCCACTCCGCTATTAACATAAACAATACTTATTAAAAACAAAACGACCTATAGTAAATAGGTAAGTGGAAATCTTAAACAAACCTTTTTTACAGTCCGTTCAACCTATTTTGACTTCTATTCCGTAGGATTAAGGATGGCATTAAAGGCAAAAAAATGGTTACAATACCAACTGCAGCTGCCATTTGTCATGCCACCGGCGCAATAGAAGTCAAAATCGGTTGAACGGACTGTAAAAAAAGTTTATTTAAATGTCAAATCTTATTGTAAATGGAGTTTAAATATTTTTGAACCCGTAATTCCGTTTGGTATAGATCGTTATAATATTATACATATATCTGTGTTATAATATAATAAAATAAAGTGTCGACATTGACACATTGAAATAATCCAAAGAATAAATCATTTGACCTCACTATTTCATTATTGTGATTAAATAGCTACCTAATACCTAGTAGTTGGAGGTAGACATCGATCACTAATAAAAAAGTATGTTGGGCTTTGTGAATACAACTTTAATTATTATACTTAAGGTTGAATTTACATTAACGCATATTTATTTCAACTAGAGTAGGTAAACACAATTGGCGACCGTTTACGAGAACTTTTGCGTGGCAGGTGTGTATCTAGATTTTCATTAGTGATCGATGCCTGTAGATAATATTTATGATTTACGAGAGATGTAAATTGTTTATTCATTAGAACTATACTTATTGTTACTAATGATAACATGTTTTTTCACTCGTTATTATGAAAATTATTCTACTAGTTTGAAAGGTAAATTATCAAACAATAAAAGTTGTTGTTGTAAGCAGTAAAGCGATACAAACTTTTTCTATTATGTATGTTACAGTTATCTATAATGATAAATACTTAGTTAAGTTTTTCGATGTTAGGTGGTATAATAAATTTTTCTAAAATAAATTATATTTCTTTCATTTTAATATAAACCTACTAGTAACAATATGTAAAAAGGAAAAGTTGCATAAATAGTATAACTTAAAGAAAAATAAAACTTGACGAGAACAAAAACTTAAAATTAAGATTGCCAGTATCGAACCAGGGACCCAATTCCGGGCTCGAGCTAGATATCACGACCATGGAGATCAATCTCTGTTTCAAATCTCCGCATCAATGTCCGGTTCAAATCTCGATACTATCAAAAAACCGTATTCTGGTAGACCATGGAGAAAGATTTACAACGGAGAAAATAATCTCGTCTAAAAGACGTTCCATTTTTATCGATTCACTTTGATTATAATCGATTATGCTACGTTTTTCTTTTTTTAGTATTAATAACGTAATGTTTAATTTATTAAATCCAAGCAAACACATTATAAAAGATAATTTTAGTATATTGTGTTTCTATAACTGTGTTTTTTTTTATAATTACCTACTTAGGTACTGAAAATAGTAATTGCAAAGTAGCGTGATCCGAAACGCATTTCGCATGATTTGTGTAGTATTATATAGTGCTCTGTGATTTGTGTCCTTTTTCTGACGTAGGTAGGTTTTAATTTTCAAACTAAATAAAACTATTTTTAATCGTGATATAGGTGTGGAATAAAATTAGTTGTCATGAACTAAAATTCACACCAACATAACAATTTTTTCTTTTGCTTATATCTCGAAAACGGTGTGTCCTATCGCAAAAATAATGAAAATTTGGCCCCCCTTTATGAAACCCATAAACCCCGAAGCCTCTACATGTAGGTACCAAAAAAAAATACGAATATAAACCTACGAATGTAAATTTTGACAGATGTTCCAACGGAGATTTCATATCTCCATACCTTAGGACCAGCCGTGATATCTCGCTGGTTTGCGATCGAAAAATTTATGAATGGAGATCGCTAGAATAGCATTTTTTCGTTTTCGACGGAGATAAGCAGTTTCTCGACTGATATTTCGACCATGGAGACAATTTCCATGCCGCCGGAATTGGGTCCCTGAGCCAACAATTTCACACATCACATCCTCAACCTCTAGACCAATTAAACTGTTACTAAGAGCTTCGAAATATTCTTGTGCATTGTTGTATCTTTAAACTGTTTGCAAGAATATTATCACTTTTTTATTAAATAAATTATATTATTATTATATTAAATATGTTACATTTTATAAATATATTTATATATAAAAATTAATCCCTATTTCCCTTGGTCACGCCATAACTGGAGAACTGCTTGTCCGATTTGTATTTGTTTTTGTTATAATCTCCTTTTTACTGGGGTGATTTCAAAGAAAAAAAGGTAGAAAAAAAAAAAAAAAGAATTGAGCACAACGTCTGGCGGGTCAGCTAATATTACAATAAAATACAAAACTTGCTATGCGGCCATCGCGGGATCGAACGTGGTGCTTTCAAGGGGGGTACCCACATCGTGACGCTGACTGTACACAATTGTACAAAAGCCTCAGTAGGTACTATAGTCACAGATGTAAAATCATTAAACGGTGCTAATAACGCTGTTTTTAATTACATTATCATTACAAATGAGATTTGCAATTTTACGGTGAGAACAAAAATTTTTCTACTGACATTTTAATTTACATCAGATGGCGAAGTTTTTAATTGGTGGTGGGTGGAGGGGTGCTTTACGCGAGGGATGAAGGGGGTGTGGAAAGCCGCACGCGACGATTTTTTATAACTTTTTCCGGTTCCCTATCCGTTATCCAGGTATAGATTTGCGATTACGACATTTTTTTGGCGAATTTTAAACCCTTTCGCGGAAGTGCGGATAACATATCAAAGTTATCGTGTAATCTGTTAATGATTCATTCTTACAATTTGCCAATAATTGTTTTTGGTTATTGAAATTCAAGTAACAGTATTAAAGTATATTCCACATATTCTACGTACCAATCGGTACCAACAAACAAGTAGAAATTCGTGCTACTTATAACTTAGACGACTTTAATTGATCCGCGGATAAAACTAGGTTCGAGTTTAATTTTTAAGCTCACCAGCTTAATCCAAATCTACAGAAAGACGGAAATTACAGCATCTAGAGAACAACACCATACCTACTAACAACATTTATTATTCAACGTGTAACGTTAAATGCGCAAAACCTCTTAAGGGGTCATTGTAGTCATTATTATGAACAACTTTTACTATGGGACCAAAACTGAAATCGCAAAAAAAACAGCTGTTCAGTACATTTACGTTCGCATAATTTTATTTTATTTTATTTATTTTATTTTATTTATTTGGGACAAAAAACAGTTATACAGTACAACATTTACAAAGTAGTAATTTAACAGTCGAGAAAACGTATAACCCACACTATTGTCCACGAAATGACATTTGAGTATGATAACGAACGCATGCTAAATGAGAAGAAAAAAAAAAATAATAAAAAGTACACATTTTAAAAGAAAAACACTATAAACCGACGAATCGAAGGAAGCGGATCACATAAGCATCCGTCTTATTTTCGACTTGCAAGAGATTGTGAAACCAGTCTTTTAAAGGAGTTGTCCAGAAGTGGTTTTTTATTACTCAATAATTCCGATGAGTATAAGTTATATATTTTTGGATTAAGATCCCCAAAACTAGTGGTTCTGGGTATATCGTACATTTTTAAACATCGCCAATTTTGAGAAAAATCGTTTTTAATTTTATTGTGAAACGAGACCTGAAACGAATAAACCTTTATATGTGAACCACTGACCTATAACATGCAAGTGTACAATAGAGGTCAGTGAAGTGAACACACTCAAAAAAAAAAAACGAAACTTGTCAAAATTGACACAAGATAAGATACTGTCATGTCATTACTGTTAATCTATGTGACAATGTAAACAAAACGTTATTTTACCTTATAAAATAAGGAATAAGATGGAATGAGATATTTTCAGTCAAAAATGTGTAGCATAATCCTTTTAGAACTAAAAGCGCACTATAATAATTATGGCTACTACGAATGTTCACGTGCAAGTTGCAATATTTTACTAAGATCCCGGTTATCAAGAAGTGCATCATGTCATGGTCATGGTGCATGTTTCAGGTTTCAGCAAGCATAGTCCACAGGGGTTGCTTAGCAGGAGTAAATTATAATACCTAGTATCTACTGATCGAGAACATTTTTTAATTAAGTAGGAGAATTACTTAGAGAAAAGTGGCTTGCCAGTCGAGATCGGAAGTTGAAGAAAAGACTCCAAAATATGCTATTTTTAAAAACTGAATGGAACATGCTATAATTGGACGCAAGTGTTAGTTTTGATGGAAATAAAATATTTTTTTGTTTTAAATATTATTTAATTAATTTTCTTAATTTTCAGTGTCTGAGCAAGTGAAAATAATTATATAATTTTGATGCCAAGCCCATCGAAGATACCAGACAATTGTCATCACATGCGCACAGCTTCCAATAGTCTTTTCCAGGTTGCAATTTTGCAACTGCAATATCAATCAGAAATACAATTTTGCCAACTAGTCTCTGTCTATGTGTAATACACTCTATTATATTACTATTATAGTGTACTATTATACACTCTATTCGTCTGATCAAAGCTGTCTCATGTAATGACAAAATGCCTGGAATATTTAATAATTGTACATCTCACTTCTACAGTAAAAGTATTGTTCGGCCGAATAAGTTCCAAATAATAACGGCAAACCTGTATAATTTGAAAATTCCTAAGCTAACTAAAATTACATCTGACATATCCATGGTGGGGAATATATTTTTTATTTCATATGTGGTATTTGAGCATTTAGCTGGACAAAACTATTTCATTTATTAATAAATTATAATCATCAATTCATCATAAGACCTATTAAAATATTATACTATTTCTGTCTAAACTGACTGTTTCTAACTTCTACACTGTGTCACTAGTAGTGTTGGCTTTTCAGTTGATAATTGAGTTTCCCCTTCACTTAGGATCTCTGGTTTACATCACTACTTATTATAAAATAAAGTCGCTTCCCGCTGTCTGTCTGTCCCTATATATGCTTAGATCTTTAAAACTACGCAACGGATTTTGATGCGGTTTTTTTTTAATAGATAGAGTGATTCAAGAGGAAGGTTTATACCTAAGTATAATGCATGCGCGGGCGAAGCCGCGGGCAAAAGCTATTATAGTATAATTGTGATGGGTGTTCAGAAGTGAAACAATACACACTTAGTGATATTTTATATTTCAAAAACATTTAGCAAGCACAAAAATACACAGGACAATTTCTCGCCAACGTCTCACCAACCAAAAGTATTGCCCCCGCTACAAGTAAAACTACCATCCCCTGCTCATTTTCAAACTGTAATCAGTCACTTGGGCTTTTCTAGGTGTTTCCATCACTTCGTGAATATTGTTATGAGCCCTTTGCCATCAGGTATTACATGATCGAGCATTAGCCGGGATCTGAAATTAAGTTTTCATTTATGCGTGTTGCAGTAATCAGAGATACGGTATTAATATATCAAGTGTAAATATTTAATTTACATATTTACCTGAGGGGGGTTGATGATGCTATCTGTATAAGCCCGCTTAGGATGACCATCAGGTAAGGGATGAGATAGTCTGCCTATTCTTCTTGAGATAGAAACGCCACAACACACACATACTGATTAATGACCGAGCTGTGGGTCACTAATGTTGTGCTTGTGATATCAGTAAAAGGTTAATGCATTCTTGGCAAATGCAATCTCCATCTGTTACCTAAAAACAAAATAATATGTTATGGTCTTATGGACACAGTATCGTTTTTCTGTATGTTCTTTGAGCAAAGTTGTTTAAACTTTTTCAACAGAAGCCCGGTTACAAATATTTAAAAAAAAAACTTATAATGTGTTAAAGAATACATTACCTCTTGAGCAGTTCATTCTTCCCGTACGATCAGTGAAAAATGTCCTTGTATGTTTTCAGAACACATATTTCAGCCATAAACTTTATAGTTGGTCTGAGATTTCAGCCATAGGCGTTACGTCACACAAAGTACAATTACTCGTAGCTTTATTTCGATCCTTAGATGTATAATGTCATTGTTTCGATCATTTTGATGCTCACGTAACCATGATGAAAAGTCTTTGTTGGACAACCATTAACCATCATAACAATCCAAACAATTGAAAACAATGAAACTGGAAGTTCATTCAGCTTCCAGGTTATGTTGATAATTTGATAATTGATTGTTGCTCTATAATCTATAGCGAAAATAAACTGAAATGAAATACAATACACAATACATGTAATTTAAATATTGGTTCATTATCTTGTATTTCACATAAAACATTTATACTCTTTAAATCTGCTGGATTACTTGTCTGTGAAAAGCGCGCAGCGCAGTGGCTGCAGTAAACGCTGATTGGATATAATCCCTGACGCTATCAATTTTAGCCAATGACAGAGTGAGCCAGAAAAGTTGCGTTCTGTTAGTGCACCACCCACTAAGATTTCGACTAACTAGGCCGAAGAACTGTCTTCGGCCTAGTTAGTCTATTGTCTACGAATTCTACTGTCTACGAACTAGGCATATGATGAATGCATAAGCTTGTGGTAATATGCACAGAGTAATTACATCGGTAATTACATATACCCAGACTATACTGTTCACACGGCTACACATCAAGCTATACATTTCCAGTTTACACTGACCTCTTATTGTAAAGAAATCCTATACAATGAGAGATCAGCTTATACTGGAAAAGTCTAACGTAGGCGTGATCTCGAGAGATCGTGTCGGTCTAAAGCCGGGTACAGACTGCTGCAACGTAACATGCTCATGCAATGTAACATGAAAGGAGCATTTCATAAGTGTGGACGCAGCACGCGCACGAACCGAGCACGTACCTACTCGCATCCTGTTTCCGGCATGCGCGCGGCGAACATAGCTCAGCTCAGTCTGTCGAGAACGTTTCGCAGTACAGACACACACAACCCGTCCACACTGGCGCTCCGTGCACACTGCGCGCACAAAGGGTTGTGTTCGGCGAAAAAACTGACAAATGGCGGATCGCGGCGCGCACGAGTTGAAATGCTCTGTTTGTGCGCGTCGTTTGCACGGTTTGTGCGCGCAAGCACTATGGGAATTCATTCATTGCGTGTTACATTGCATGTTACATTTCGTAAGTCTGTATCCGGCTTAACTAAACAGACAGAGTGTATCAACATCAGTGTATGTGTAGCTAACTTCCCTCCTTCTCTTTCTCAGCAATAAGAGGAAAACAGCTCATATGCTCAAAATGTAATGTTATCGGTATGTTAAAAATTATCAGAATATGACAGTCAATATCAAGAAATAATACGACCAAATAGAATGGATGGCGGTTAGTGGACAAATAATGTATTCAGTGGTTGTTGAATTTTTATTCCTTATAATATGTCACTGTCGCTGTCGTAGGTATTCAATTTATATTTTATTTTATATAATAGGTAAAATTATATTACGATGAGGGCCAATGGGTCACAATTTCAATCCGCCCCTAAGACGACCCACTGACCCAATCATTGGTTGAGTTCATGAAAAGGTCAGTGTCTCCAGTCCTGGTGAAACTAAATAAAAGTATTTTGCTAGCATCACCGCGGAAACTATGCAAAAAAAGCCGTCAAACAGGGCTGATGATGAGGGTTTCGTGACAGTGCAAAGGAGGAAGCGCCGATCGCGAACCAACAAGAACCGTTACGGCAAAGCTCCTACGGATCCTGAAGTGAGCTTGCGTGCCGCGAAACCGAACACACCGTGTACATCTTCTTGTGGTGGTGGTGTACACACACAACCACCACTAAGGCGGAGGACATCGAGAAGTATATGCGCCAGAAGACGAGGTACACGACAAGGGTGCAGTTACTAGAGTCACGCCGCAACGTCAACTTCAAGTTAATTTATTGACTTCAAGGCGTTTGTAGTGCGACTACCAAATTGTTATCTGTCCGTCGTCATGGAAGAAGACTTGTCCGCAGGACGTGGCGTTCAGTCGCTTCCGCAGAAAAGTATCACAAGTTAGCGCAAGGATAAGCTAGTGAAGTGAAGTTTTAAGCTATAATATTATTATAAGGTTTGTTTTATACTTTTTAAATGTATTTATGTTCGATTGTAACATGTCTATGGGCCATTGTAGGCTGAAATAAGTGGTTTATTATTTTAATGTAAACAAATATTTCACACCTCAAAATGCTAGTGAGCTATGTAAAGTCCCAAGTCTATTTACAATAGATACTGTTGAATTACTGACTCATGGTCATGATCACTAATTAATAATAGAATTAATTTAATTACATTTATTTATTATGTTTCAATTGTTTAATTATGGTGGGGCTCCGGGCTGACCTGGTATCGCCACCATTATATATTTAAAATGTTTTATTTCATAACAAAACCTAACTGACTGTTTAGCCACAAAAGAAATGAATGAAAGGCAATTGCATGCAGCTGAGATGAGCATGCTAAGCAAGATGTGTGGTTACACCAGTGGATAGAATAAGAAATGAGTATATAATAGGAAATCTCAAAGTGACACCGGTGACTGAAAACTTGTGTGGAAATAAGTTGTCATGGTATGAGCATTTATGATGTGGAGGAATGAGGAAAATGTTTGGTGTTGAGTATGAATGTGGATGGCTATACGAGTCGAGGAAGACCAAAAAAACGATGGATGGACTGCGTGAAAGATGATAAATGTATAGAAAGGGAGACTACCTAGATGACGACTAATAGAGAAGTATGGAAGATGAAGACATGTTGCGAGACTCCAAACAAATTAAGATAAGGGCAGGAAAATTATCAACACTTGCATCCAATTAAAGGATATTAATTTAGTTTAGAAGTAGCATCCACTTCCGATCTCGATTCCAAGTCATAAAAAGGAATTCTCATAAGTAATTAAAATTTTTTCTTGATCAGTGGCCTGTGTACTATGCTAAAACATTTATTTATCGTTAATTAGAACGGAACAACACCAATAACATTAAAACATAGAAACAATTTTTATGTTGACAGATATAGTTATGTTGCATATAATTTTTAATTTAAAACTAACATGGAACAGTGGACTCTCTTGCATACTTTCCCTCACAAACATAATTTTACTCCATTCATCCACAAAAAGATCCCTATTAGGATGTGTTGTCAGAATGGCATTTAGCATCTATAAAGTACGACAGACTGGACATTCAGCTCTGGCAACAGTTTTGGATAGCAGTTGCGCAAACAGATTGTACCCATGGCTCTGACGGTGTCCGATGTATTTGTCGGGCACAAATAATCGGCAGTAAAGGTCATGATTGAGCCATGCAACTCTAGGCAGTCGATACATCTCCGAAAGGTCTTACGTAAACACATCTTGACAACCGGGGTCTTAGTATTTTAATGCAACTTGCACATGACATGAACATTCGAAGAAGCCTTAATCATAATATAAAGTGCGCTTTCAGTTTTAAAAGCATTATGCTACACAATTTTGACTGAAAATATTACATTTTAAATAATCTGAATTAACGTTTTGTATACATTGTCATAGTGTCATTCATACTCTTACATCAAATATTGATTGACAGTGACAGTGACAAATGACAGTATCTTGTGTCAATTTTCACAAGTAACCTATTTTTTTTGGGGCGTGTTCACTTTAACGTTTCACGTTCACAGAAAGGCTTGTTCTGCTTACGACTAAATTCACAATAAAATAAAACACGATTTTTCTCAAAATTGGCGATGTTTAAAAATGTACGATATACCCAGAACCACTAGTTTTTGGGTTGTCTATCCAAATATATATAACTCATCCTCATCGGAATTATTGAGTAATAAAAAACCAACGTCCATAGAAAAAGCGGACAACTCCTTTAGAATGTGACAGCGCGAAAATATCAAAATCGATGAATTGATTGATGAATAATTCGTCAAACTGTACTGAACAGCTGATTTTTTTCGCGATTTCAGGTTTGGTCTTATAGTAAAAGTTGTTCATAATGATGAGTACAATGGCCCCTTAAGAGGTTTTGCGCATTTAACGTTACACGTTGTATAACAAAATATTAATACAAACAAACACATAAGCAGTTATCCTGAATGCAAGATTTCAGCCCTAAATACTCACCGATGCGTTTACAATAATTGTATTTTATCGATAACAGACCTAATGCGTACCTATTATATCAAGATCCTTAACCCTGATATAAATTTTTCGTTTTTACCTACAAGATTATAGGAAAGTAGGAAACCAAGTTGGTACCTACCTACGGGATTGGCCAGAACCACATTCAAAATTTCTCTATTCAAACTCAAACTCAAAGCATTTATTTCAAATAAACCAATTACAGGCACTTTTGAATTTTCAAGGGGTCGGTCAGTCAGAAAGATGAAGCTAGTTGCTATTCTCCATAGATGCCTTTAAGTAAGTGCTATTAGGATGTTTGTTTGACTTAGTACCACATTCACGCGCCACCACACTTGAGTCCTATGAAAGTATCGCATGTAGTGTTTTGCAAAGGCTATCACATAGCAGACAATAAGGTCGGTGATCGGTTACTCGACAAATATTTGCGCCATAGATCGAGTGGAGAGCATGTGGTGGTCAACACAAATACGATATCCGCCGCGGCCGGCGTCGTCGACTCGTCGCCGTCGCCTACTTGGACACACATGCAAACAAAATGTGCAACTATTATCTACTAATAAACTTCTATATTCCATATAACAAACTACTTATTTACATAAAAACAAGCGTGATTCATCCAATTGCTTTCCATTTATGACTAAATCATGTACTTTGTATTGAACGATTCCACGTAGATAGTATTCTACGTAAGTGATTTGAAAGTCAACAAATGATTGTTAGAACAATTAATTTCAATAAATGGTAACAAAGGGTGGCCGAGTGTCGCTCGTGCATGTGACGTCAGCCGGCTGAACATGTGAATGACTAAATTCGTTCAAATCGTTCATGTTGTACACGACCGCTAAGCCCGATCGTGATTGGCTGTCTTGTCAGGATAATGCGGGCGGCTCCCGATAGAGGTTATGATCCCTCTGATTTAATTGAAGTTCCAACGTTCAGACCCCGTTCGGCTCTGACATCGTCAGACCACTGTATTGTCCCCATTTCACTAACAATGTGAATGTAATAATCATGGAATAATCTTGTGAACTGGTATTTCCTTCTCAACGATGTTCAATTAATTAAATAGATCTCAATTGTATCTCAATCAATTTGTTTTCTTTTATGTATCACTTGAAGCATTGTAGGACTTACTGTACTGTCTTGTCGCCTTACGAACGAGAAGAAAAACTTTACATACCTGAAAAAAGAAAAATACATGTCATGTAAGGTAAAACTACACAGGCTGCAAAATGAAAATATTGGGTGCAGTAAGTAGAACATAAAAATTCGACAGACTAAAAGTCTGTCATCGAAGGAAAACGTTAAATACTTTGAAAATGCTTCGAGCGAGGATTGAGGCCGATGGGACGGAAACTTCGTGGAAATTCGATGGTTGCTTGAAACTTAAAACACTCGGTCGTGGAAGACGAAATATTTCTCTCAGAGTAAATTTTTAAGTAACATTTTTGGCACTTACATTTTTGCGACATGAAGGAAGTGGTTACGTATTTCCGTAAATGAAATTAATTTTCACATAAAATGCTTTCAGCAACAATAGAATTCAGACAGTTCTTTAAGGTTTCACGGTATTAAAGTTGTTTTTACCGGACTGACCCAGAAGGAGGGTAATGTTTTTCTCGCGCATGTATGTATGAGTATGTATGTATACCTATATGTTCGTTCCATTGTAACCTCCTGTAGCCTAAACAGCTCGATGGATTTTAACATATGAGGTGTCGTTTTGTGGGAGTGACATAGGCTATATCCATACTAATATTATAAATTCGAAAGTAACTCTGTCTGTCTGTCTGTCTGTCTGTCTGTCTGTCTGTCTGTCTGTCTGTCTGTCTGTTACCTTTTCACGCCTAAACCACTGAACGGATTTCGATAAAATTTGGCAAGGCTATAGATGGTATCCTGGGGACGGACATAGGCTACTTTTTTTTTCAAAAATAATCCTACAGGGGGTGATATAGGGGATGAAAGTTTGTATGGGAAACTCAGTATTTCTTAAGTTAGGGATGTGAAAATTAAAATGTATGCTTTTGATAGGAAATAAAGAAATATGCGATTCAGCGTTTTTGAAAAATCATCCCCTAAGGGGGTTAAATAGGGGTTGATTTTAAAATTTACAAAACTGCATGGATTTCGACAAAATTTGGCAAGGCTTTATAAAGCATCCAGAGGAAGGCCATAGGATACTATTTTTTTCAAAAATAATACTACAGGGGGTGATATAGGGGATGAAAGTTTGTAAGGGAAACCCAGTATTTCTTAAGTTAGGCATAACAAATTTATGCTATTGGTAGGAAATTAAGAAATATGCGATTCAGCGTTTTTGAAAAATCATCCCCTAAGGGGGTAAAATAGGGGTTGATTTTAAAATTTACAAAACTGCATGGATTTCGACAAAATTTGGCAAGGCTTTATATAGCATCCTGGGGAAGGACACAGGCTACTTTTGGTCTTAAAAAATAATCCTACAGGGGGTGATATAGGGGATGAAAGTTTGTATGGGAAACTCAGTATTTCTTAAGTTAGGGATGTGAAAATTAAAATGTATGCTTTTGATAGGAAATTAAGAAATATGCGATTCAGTGTTTTTGAAAAATCATCCCCTAAGGGGGTAAAATCGGGGTTGATTTTAAAATTTACAAAACTGCATGGATTTCGACAAAATTTGGCAAGGCTTTATATAGCATCCTGGGAAAGGACATAGGATACTTTCAAAAACAATACTACAGGGGGTGATATAGGGGATGAAAGTTTGTAAGGAAACCCAGTATTTCTTAAGTTAGGGATAAAAAATTTATGCTATTGGTAGGAAATTAAGAAATATGCGATTCAGCATTTTTGAAAAATCATCCCCTAAGGGGTAAAATAGGGGTTGATTTTAAAATTTACAAAACTGCACGGATTTCGATAAAATTTGGCAAGGCTTTATATAACATCCTGGGGAAGGACACAGGCTACTTTTGGTCTTAAAAAATAATCTTACAGGGGGTGATATAGGGGATGAAAGTTTGTATGGGAAACTCAGTATTTCTTAAGTTAGGGATGTGAAAATTAAAATGTATGCTTTTGATAGGAAATAAAGAAATATGCGGTTCAGCGTTTTTGAAAAATCATCCCCTAAGGGGGTAAAATCGGGGTTGATTTTAAAATTTACAAAACTGCACGGATTTCGACAAAATTTGGCAAGGCTTTATATAGCATCCTGGGAAAGGACATAGGATACTTTCAAAAACAATACTACAGGGGTGATATAGGGGATGAAAGTTTGTAAGGAAACTCAGTATTTCTTAAGTTAGGCATAACAAATTTATGCTATTGGTAGGAAATTAAGAAATATGCGATACAGCATTTTTGAAAAATCATCCCCTAAGGGGTAAAATAGGGGTTGATTTTAAAATTTACAAAACTACACGGATTTCGATAAAATTTCACAAGGCTTTATATAACATCCTGGGGAAGGACACAGGCTACTTTTGGTCTTAAAAAAATATCTTACAGGGGGTGATATAGAGGATGAAAGTTTGTATGGGAAACTCAGTATTAAGTTAGGGATGTGAAAATTAAAATGTATGCTTTTGATAGGAAATAAAGAAATATGCGGTTCAGCGTTTTTGAAAAATCATCCCCTAAGGGGGTAAAATAGGGGTTGATTTTAAAATTTACAAAACTGCAAGGATTTCGATAAAATTTGGCAAGGCTTTATATAGCATTCCGGGAAAGGACATAGGATACTATTTTTTTCAAAAATAATACTACAGGGGGTGATATAGGGGATGAAAGTTTGTAAGGGAAACCCAGTATTTCTTAAGTTAGGGATAACAAATTTATGCTATTGGTAAGAAGTTAAGAAATATGCGGGTCAGCGTTTTTTTAAAAATCATCCCCGAAGTGGGTAAAACAGGGGTTGATTTTAAAATTTACAAAACTGCACGGATTTCGATAAAAATTTGGCAAGGCTATAGATAGCATCCTGGGAAAGGACATGGGCTACTTTTTGTCTTAAAACATAATCCTACAAGGGGTGATAAAAGGGTTGAAAGTTTGTATGGGAAACCCAGCATTTCTTAAGTTAGGGATATGCCCTATGTTTTCCACATGAACGTTCCCATGGGATATTTTCCGACATCCACGCGGGCGAAGCCGCGGGCAAAAGCTAGTAATCTATATATATAAAATTCAAAGTCCTGACTGACTGATTGACTGACTGATATATCAACGCACAGCCCAAACCGCTGGACCTAGAGACTTGAAATTTTACACATAGATACTTTATACAGTGTAGGCATCCATTAAGGAAGGATTTTTGGAAATTCCATCCCTAAAGGGGACAAATAGGGGATGGAAGTTTGTATGAAAAATCTTATTCCTTAAGTTAATATAGGTACTTGAAACTTGGCATGAATATTTAACTAAGCAAATTATAAAGTTTGACATTTTTATTTTTCCTAAACAAGGGGGTTGTTTAGGAAAAATCCGGAGGGATTAGATGGGTGTAAAAGTTTGTATGGAGGAATTTTAACGCGCGTTCCGATTAACCCGAAACTCCGTATTTATACTTGAGACCAAAAATGAAGAATAACTTGGCACAGGGTTTTTCGAAAATCTACCCCGAAAGGAGTGAAAAGGGGTAGTCAATTTTACAGGGCAGGTTTTACTGCGGGTCTTGATTAACTCGAAAATAGGTGTATAATCTTTCGGTGAAATATCCCAAACGATCTTTTTTAATTCCATCCCTGTGGGGGTGAAAACAGGGAACATAGTTTATATGAAAAATCTTCATTTGGTATTAAGTTAACTTGAAACTTGGCACTTGCCTAAGCAAGTAATAAAGTTTGTCATTAATAGTTTTTCCCCCAGAGAGAAGGGTAAAGGGGAGGGGGGAATGGCAGGAGGTGTTGAGGAGCGAAAGGGTTAAGGGGAGGCGGTGTTGAGGAGGGAAATTGGTAAAGGGGAGGAGGTGGTGAGGAGGAAAAGTTGGCAGGGGAGGGTGTGGTGAGAGGGTGAGGGTGGGGAAGAGTGGTGAGGGGTGGTGAAGAGGGAGAGGGAAAGGATGATGGAGAGAGGGGGAGAGAGTCATGTGGATGTAGTGAGGGGGGAGGGTGTGGAGAAGCAAAGAGGGGAAGGCGAGGAGTTGGTGATGGTAGAGGGGGAGGGGAAAGCGGTGAAGGGAGTGTGAGAGTGGTGAGAGGGGGAGGGGAGGTTAGCGGGAAGGCGATGTGGTGAGGGGTGAGAGGGAGAGGGGTTGAGGAGGGTGAGAGGGAGAGGGGTTGAGAAGGGTGAGGGGGTGGTGAGGGAGATGATAGGGGAGGTTGGGAGGGGAGGGAAGGGGAGGGGGTGAGAGTAGGGTTAGAGTGAGATGAGGAGGGGTAAGAGGGAGAGGGCGGAGTACCTTCACACCCTTAAAGTTGCTATTTGTACACTGATTCATTGAAGAAACCCAGCCCTACAGAAATGACCGAAAAATAGAAAGTCGGAAACTCTGAACGGCACAAAAACAGTAGTAAACTCCAGTAGTGCATCGGAGCTGACACACACTTTTTTTGTTTGTTTGAACGCGCTAATCTCTGGAACTACCAGTCGGACTTTAATAATTATTTTTGCGGAAGGCTACATCAGGCGCGTGGGTGGATAAAAAGAAAAGTCCTGACTGACTGACTCATCAATGCCCAGCCCAAACCCCTTGGACTTCTAGAGCTGAAATTTTGCACAGAGGTTCCCTTTATAAGGTAGACAAGAAATAAGGAAGGATTTTTGTTCTCGTAGGATATTTTCCGACATCCACGCGGGCGAAGCCGCGGGCAAAAGCTAGTATTATATATTGCGTCTTGAAATACAAAAAAAGGAGGGGGAAGGTGTATTTAAAATAAATTTCAACAATCGGAAAGTTTTTAGAAAATAAATGAATGAATGTTGATTTGTTGAATCTTGTTATTTTTATTGCCTTTCGAAGAAGTCTCCTTTCCTTTCTAAGCACCGCCGCATGCGATGGAACCATTGCCTGAAGCAGTGGGAACTCTTCTTTAGGGATTTCTTCCACGCCTTTTTCAAACGCAGCCACGCTTCAGGGCTCATAAAACGAATTCCTCTAAGTTTATCTTTTATTTTTGGAAATAAATAAAAGTCACAAGGTGCCAGTTCAGGACTGTCAGGAGGATGGCTCACATGGATTCCCAAAGAGTTCCTAAATTGAAAATTAAATAAATGTTTCATCGGCTGTTTTTTACTTTCAGTGTGATACGTATTGGTATCAAATAAAACCTCGTAAGTACTTAATGAGTCTTGAAATGAAGCAAATTAAAAAAAACCGGTCAAGAGCGAGTCGAATTCTCGCACCGAGGGATCCGTTCCGATTTCTGAAAAAGTGTGCTATTTAGAAACATCGTTTTATTTTTCCTGTAATCTTTACATAAACTTCTATCACATAAAATTATTTCAGATTTTTCTCTTCGCAAACTTCGGAGATAAAAGAGGGGGAACGGTATTTTTTTTTAAATTTTTCATCAAAAGCCGAAAACTATGTGGACTAAAAAAATAAAAAAATGTGTGAGAATGTGCAAACAGCGTTCTTTCATATGATACCCCACACGCCCAGGTAGCCCCACTATGAATTTTGAAGATCCCCTTTCAGCACCTGTTGCAAGAAAAACATAAATATTTTTATTTCTTTCTTATATGGAAAATAGTTGGGTAAACATCATCTAAAACTATTCCAAATTTGAAGTTGATAGCATTCCTAGTTCTTGAGATATCCAGCTGTGACAGACAGACAGACTGAGTCACACCATAAGGGTTCCTTTTTTACCATTTTGGTACGGAACCCTAAAAAAACTCGACGACTGCAAGCAAGGACACATAATTCAAAAGAGACACACAGAGAAGTATCGCCGATTCGGGTTGGAGACACAAACAAACTTACACCATATTTCAGGTTTGTTCGCCTGCGATACCAAAATTCTAAGTACTAAAAAAACTTTTTAACAAAAAAAAAAACCGACTTCCAAAAATCACTACAAAGTGAAAAATAACTTTGATTTCGGAAGTCGGTGTCTTTCGTTTTTTATTTACTTTCTTTTTTTTTGCCACCGACTTCCGAAATCAAAGTTATTTTTCACTTTGTAGTGATTTTTGGAAGTCGGTTTTTTTTTTTGTTAAAAAGTTTTTATTTCTCGCTTTTTAGTGGGTCTGTTTATAATTTGTATAAGTTACAATAGTCTAATGTCAATTGCTCATCACATGTTACAAAATATTGCTTTTCCCGATGCTGGGACGTTAATTGTTGAGGAGTTCTGCTGGTAAGAACCAGGAGAACTCCTCAACAACCACTCACCACACGCATTGTTTGACGAGCGGAAATTGCTTAGCAACCATATTAAAGTAATCGAATCGCAACCCGTGAAATATTTATCATTGAGTAGTTCCGGTAGCCATCTGTGGTCTTCATCATCAGTTCCACTTCACCAAGTGGTGCTTTCCGAGAGCAAATGCACAAGCTACTATAAAAAATACCCAAATCGCTATAGGTGTGCCTATAATATTTGAAGAGTTCCTTCGATTTCTTTAGGATCCCATCATCAGAACTGGATTTTGAAAAAAATGGGACCATTTGGAAAGTATACCCTTTCCAACAAAAAAATAATTTTTCAAATCGGTTGGCAAGCGACGGAGTTATGCGCGAACAAACATAAAAAAAAAAAAAAAAAAAAAAAAAAAATACAAACATCCGAATTGAGAACCTCCTCCTTTTTTAGAAGTCGGTTAAAAATAGCTTACAGACACATGCCGCTCAATAATTTTGGATTTTTAATGAAAAAAATTGATTCACCTAATTGTGAGGTATGTGGCACACTGGAAGATGTTAATACATTTATTGACTGAGTGTGGTCAGATTTCAGTCTGCAAGAGAAGATTTACTTAGAGAGCTTGTGGTAAATATGTGATGTTTGCATATTTTGTCGTCACCTAACTCCGGAGCTGCTTACAGTTTAATTAAGTTTGTGTTATTACGTTTTACATCATAAGTTCCGATGGGACTGGCATGTACAATTGTATAAAAGTGGCTGATAATAAATAAAGAGAGAAAAAAAACCGGCCAAGTGCGTGTCGGATCACGCACAATGAAGGGTTCCGTAGTTGAAAAGAATTTATCTCAAAGACAAACTTAACACTGAGTTGAAAAACATGTTCTAACATACATTGATATACGTCAGGGACAATTCTCCAACTGCATATTTAAGTATGTATTAGCAAAAAACTATTCATAAACACAACATCACGCCTTGTTTCCCCGAAGGGTTGGGCAGAGGTGTACCTATAATACACCCACATTTTGCCAGAAAAAGGAAACTAAAAACTATTTTTTTTATGTGATAAACTACAAACAATAAATTTTCAGACTTTTTCCTTTACTTGTGCTGTGAGCTCGACCTTGCTTCTTGGCAAATTTCATGATTCTAGGTCAACGGGAAGTACCCTATAGATTTTGATTTATCTACTTGCGAGTATCAAAATATGTTGCATAAATGGCCCTATTTCTTTATTTCTTTGACTTAGAACCTTGACTTTTTTTAGAAATATAAGGGACTATATATAGACTTACGTATTTTATATTAATTTCAACTAGATACCTCCACGCGTTCCTGAGAAAAAGAGCCTTGACAAATGACATACTTAAAAATATTTTTTCAATACACTTCCTCGAAAACTGGTTCACATCGCAATACGATTAGGTTCACAATGCAATGTATGTCGCACGCGTGCGATTTTTTATTTTCCCGCACGTGTGCGGGAATGCCACAGATACCTTATATCTATACTTAGTCCAAATTGGTTCAATGCCTCTATTCACAACTCTCTATTCGGAGGTGAATGTTTTTTTTTAATCTCGGCAAAGAGATATGCGTCTTTAAGGCGTTAATATTTTTTGAATATTTAAATAATGTTTCTATGTAGAATATTATCAAAAACCATGATTATTACAATAAAAAAAAAACGTTTATGAACAAATTAACATTTATTTGTGTTCTAAACTCAAACATATTTGAATTTTCTATTTTTAACCGACTTCCAAAAGGAGGAGGTTCTCAATTCGTCGTTCCCCGATTACTCGAAAATGGCTAAGACCGATTTGGATTTTTGTTTTTTTGTTCGAAAGGGTATACGTCCCAAGTGGTCCCATGATCATCAAGTCAGGATCTGATGATGGGATCCCATGGAAATCGAGGGAAACCCTCAAATTTTATGGGCACACCTATATCGATTTCGGTATTTTTCATAGTAACTCGTGCATTTGCTCTCGGAAAGTACCATTCGGTGAGCTGGAACTGATGATGAAGACCACAGAGGGCCATCGGAAATACCTACTCAATTATATCTAAGTATATAACAGGTTGCGATTCGATTACTTTAATATGGTTTATGCTCGTCAAAATAATGGTAATGGTGACTTCACCATGAGCTCCATTTCTCCTGGTTCTTACTAGGAGAACTCCTCAACAATTAACGGCCCTGCATCGGGAAAAGCAACATTTTGTAAAACGTGATGAGCAGCTGACATTGGGTTATTGTAACTTAGATAAATTACAAACTGAACCACTAAAAAGTGAAAAATAAAAACTTTTTTACAAAAACAAAAACCGATTTCCAAAAAAAACACTACAAAGTGAAAAATAACTTTAATTTCGGAAGTCGGTGGCAAAAAACTAAAATACAGATCCAAAGACACCGACTTCCGAAATTAAAGTTATTTTTCACTTTGTAGTGTTTTTTTTGGAAGTCGGTTTTTGTTTTTGTAAAAAAGTTTTTATTCATATTAGGCTGTTTATCGGCTTCCTACCTTTGCTTCTCTTTCAACCTGGCGAAAGCAAAGCGCAGAAAAAAATCATAGTTCCCTATTAATTCATGACAAAATTATTTCCGTTATTTTATGTGTTTTTTAATAATAAGTAATTAATTAATCATAGGTATTCTTATCTCGCAATTAATTTTTGGATTAGGTACTCAAAACTTTTTTGATTAGATACCAAATGCACTCTAAGGTTGACTTATCAGTAAATACTCCATTTCCTACGAATAAAGTTTAATTTTACAGCTTTATGTTTGTTTTCTTTTCAGAAACATATTGATCATGCCCACTTATCTTGACTATAATTATCTTTTAAATAATTACTCTAAGCTAGCTATGGTTAAAAGGATATTTCTGACTGTATCGCACTTTTGCACGAGTTACAGCAGTTCCCATAAGCTCACAGCGAGAATTAATGGCAAAGAAAGTTATGGTGGGTCCACGTTAGTGTAAGAGCTTCTAAATAACTTGTCGCCGGCCTCGAGGCACCTGCAAGCGACGCCTAATGGGCCCAATTATCGACGTCTTCGCCGCACGCCGAGAGGGCTATTACCCCTCCCAGGGCGAAGCCCCCTCGCTTCTTGCTGAAAAGATTCCAAGAGTCTTAGGGCACAGTAGCTGCACAATATTAGGTACGAAATAATTAGAGCCTGGAGAAAATAAGTAGCGGTGTTTGAAAGGTAAATTATTAATTATAGAAGTCCAGAGAAACTTGGTAGTTATAAATATCTTGAAATCCGTGCGTGGTCAAATAAAATTGTAACTTAAAATCTGTGCAGACAAATCGCGAAAGTTTCCAACGAAAAATTTTCAAGCGAACTTTTAAAATTACTTGGGGCAACACCTATTGAATTGATTTACGATGTGCAATAAAACGGCACTGTTATTTGATGTATGTGGCTCACTCGGATCTCGGAATGCATGGGGCCGATTTGTAATAAAGTCGTCGAAGGTACGCGGCAGCGGTATATCATGTAGTGCGTTTAGTGGAATCCGTATAATGAAATAGTAGACAGATAAGTTACTGAATGATATGCAGGTCCTTATACATACAGGGTGACAGGAAAATTCGATCTATTAACTAGTTTACTAGGAGTAAAAAAAACCCCGCTGGGAAAGTTCATAACATTTGTACCTTTTTGGAAAGCTTATTATGAAATCAGTTAGTCATTTTACTAATTTGTATTAATAAAAATTATTGCTACTAAAGACCTTTTATTTCTGAGATATGTAAGTTTTGGGAAAGCATTTTTTTTTTTAATGATCACTCATTTTTCAGCTTTCAGAAAAGCAATTAAATCAATTCAATGTTTAGAGTGGAGTAGTTTTTTATACTTAATTGTTTTTGATAAGAAGTCAGAATATTTCTAAAAAATCGAAGAACAGTCACAGCTCGGTAACCATCCATTTTTGACGCCTAATAAGTTGACTTAATTTGTTGGAAATTACCTCTAGTTTATCCCATTTCAAAGAATAGGTCGAATTTCCCTGTCACCCTTTATAAGCTATTAATTTAGTATACTAATTATAGAATTTATTATACTAATTGTTAATTTATTATACGTTATTTCTGGTTTTGTTTTTGTTTAGTGTCTGTGTTTGGTAACATAGTCGTAAGTTCTACTAACAATCTTGTTGAGTCTTGATTACTCGAATAAAGAAACATTCTATTATATTCTATAAGTCAAACTCACTGTTACAAGGTTTGACAACCGAGTCCCCCCTGCACAAACCCAGTGTCATTACTGTTTTAGTGGAGACTATATTAATACATCCCGGCTTACAGGATCTACAGCAATATGAGCGGGGCGGATATACCTACTCGAAAAAAAAACCCAGAATCATTTGTGTCAGTTATAGTAGGTATGACCAGTAGGTACCTACAATCAATACATACCTATACCTACAGGAATAGTGCAAGATGTGATCTAACATCAATCGTAAAACGTTCACGGCCGCGATTGTTTGCTGCCTTATCAAGTTATCATTGTAGTTGAGTTAGGTAACGCGAGCATTGTCGCACATGACAGGCTGCGACCGTTATCAGCGCGGTGACATCCTCGCGCGTCGTGACGAGGGCTCACACCACCAGATAACAGCATTTCTATTATTTCTAAAATTACTTTTATAATATCGGTCGAAGGTCTTGTTTAATTAGAATTTAAATTGGTAATTATGAAATAAACATTCCGGTCACTTGACATTGTAATCTTTCTGATAGAAGACGTACCTACTCTTTGAACTATGACTTTAAACTTTTTGTTTCTCATTGTTATAATGTTATACACTACCGGTTTACTGCAAATTCGAATACAATTCCCGACGTTTTGTTCTGTGGGGCCCTGCGCGAGGTTTCGCACTTCAGTCTACAAGATCGTTCCATTGTTATATCTTACAAGACTCGGCTTCTTACAGTTGATAGTATGAAAAATGAAAGTTGATGCTCAGATAATAATCAGACGCATCCCACACGTACTCTGGCGAATCGATAATTGAACCGCATATGGCACGATTTCATACAACTGTTCGTCATATGTTGTTGAATGAAAAAATAAATACAGAACACGTCAAATGGACGCGTATCATGTTCGCGAGTAACGCGTTGATCCAAACGTTCAACTTTTGTGCTCCGTATAATTTGTATCGCGAAAATTTTAAACACGATTTACTTCACCGGAATGATTTATTATCCGACTAAGCGGAGCCAAAAGGAAGGGAATAAACCTTATTTCTTGTAAAGTTTCCTTCTTATAACTTCACATTTATTTTTTCTCAGTAATTCCCTGTGAAACTACAGACTGCTTTTCAGAAAACTAGATACAAATTACAATTCGATGCCGAGAGACATAAATCACATCTTGTAAGCTCTCCGTTCCGTTTCTATAATAATGTGACTATTATTAGATTTATCTCGGTTGTGAAAACCCACTAGTCCGAGCTAGCTCATTTTTTTATTGTTATTTTATGTGGTACGACTTAATTAATTGCTAGAGTTACGAGGGCTATCCTGAACTTTTATAATTTATTGTAAACTACGCTGTAATTATTTTTTATAGGTACAATGTAGGTAATAAACTTACAAAATAAACAATTAAACCCCCTTCATTAGTATAGCTTGAGGAACAGTCCCCTCAAACGAAATGGCTCGTCTCAGAATTACGTGCAATTTGTTGTAATGTACACGGATTTAGTGTTCCACACCACAGAATATATAATAGTGCCACTCAGTTTCAGTTAAGTTGCCCTAGATCTGAATGTATATTAACTAACGCGGGATTATATTCTAACATTAAAGTAGGTGTGGTGTGTAGCTACACTTTAGTGGCTGTAAATCGTGGAAATGCGCGTAAGTTATAACAGCGTTACAACGACATTCCGACAATTTATTCTCTACATAATGGAATATGTGGACTTTACTGTAAAAGTCTACCAAGAAAATGGTTTAAACAGTCCCTATAAACATACAATGTTGATGCAGTATAATTTATCTCAAATCAAAACAGGTATTTCGACAAGTTACCATCCTGGGGGATGCCAAAAATGGTCGGCTACATATTTTACGGTCGCCTGCATACTGCATGCATAATGCCTGAGACGAGATTTCTCCAAGAATTAAAAAAGTTTGTGTTTTATTCGGAAAGCCAGAATATTAAACTTGAATGACTTTAAGCAATACAACAAGTTTTGATCAAAGGTTCACTTGAAATGTTTTTAGGGTTCCGTACCTCACAAGGAATAAACGGAACTCTTATAGGATCACTCGTGTGTCTGTCTGTCTCCGTTGTCACAGCCAATTTGCTTCGAATCTAATGGACCGAATTGGATATACATATGAATTTCTGTGACTCAAACAAGGACGTGTAACGTAAATAATGAATTTTAAATCTGGGGGTCACTTTTGGGGGTAGGTAAGACAATAAAAAAAACAAACTACCGTGTGACATATCAAATGAAAATATATATACATATCAAATACTGTGAGAGTCTCAATTTTTTTTTTTATAATTTTTAAATAAATTGTTTAATAAAGTTATTTAAACATATTGACAAAAATTGACCATACCCTCTTATCTCAGAAACTACTGATCCTAAAATTTTGAAAAAAATACAGAAAATGTTCTATCCTAATTAATTCGCCAAGATAATTCGCTTCGCTGATAATATATTTTTAAAATAGGTAAGTACCTTATAAAAATAGGTCTACCTGTGTCTCATTTTTGTTTTCTACATTTTCAGCCGAGCAGAGCTCGGTCACCCATGAACTACTTACTTATAGATTACAGGAAAATTTATCAGAAGTCTCTGGTCACAAATTATCATGGTAAATCTATCAATATTGTACGTACAAACTTACATTTGCAGTTGGAATGTATGGGAGAACATGTTTTTCAACTACAATAATGTTAAGTTTGTTCTTGGGATAAATTCATCCCAACTACAGAATCCGTCATTGTGCGTGGTCCGACACGCACTTGGCCAGTTTTTGTATTAGGTATTAACTTGCGTCATAGGCATACACTATGAAACAAGGCGACTTAGTAACTAATATAAGTGGTTATCTACGCGCCTGGTAAAGCACTTCTTATTTTATCGTGAATTGCAACAAATATTTGCGATAACGAGTAATAAAAGTTGTGTGTTCTATTTTTGACGTCACACATTGTTCAATTCTGCTGCCTTTGAGTGCTCATTGCATTATGATATTGGAATTTAACAAATTAGAACAATAGAGTCTTATATGCTTTCAAAAACATTCAACAAGGTTCTCTCGGGGGAATCAAATATAATAATTTACTTATATTAATTTATTTTATTAATTGAAATATCGTACTGGGCAAAGAAACAATGTAAAATAATCAGCAATATAAAAGAACATGCAAAAACTGTGATATCGCGATTTGGCATAATAATAGCATGATTATCGGCGCGCAGGTAGGTATGTATGTAGAATCCTTTATCGCTAAATAACCTCGCTCCACACGTGATGCAGGCCAGGGTTGAGATATGGCCTCGTTGTTTCAACAGAGGAGTACGGACACTAATTGCCAACGACAGGAAGCCTTATATAAACCCTAGCCGAACAAAAAAACATGATGGTTGGGTTGTGATATTGCGTCACGCTGACTGTTGGCGAATAAAATAAGACGTCTATACAATAAATGCGACGGAGCTGCGATCAATCTGAGGATGTAATAGCGGCGTCTGACCTAGCCGGCGCCACCCGGCCGACGCGCGACGCACCCCTACACTCAGACCGACGACGTAGGTGGAGCGACTCAGCGCTTATTCAGGGCTGTGTCTTGCTCAAACATCGCCTATATTGTACCCGACGACATGACATCACACAAATTATTATGGTAATCATGTTCCAAGTTTGGAATAAATATTAGGTTATACAGCAAGTACTTAGACGCCGACTGAGCTCATACAATTTTCACCGAAAACATTCTAATCTTTTTAAATCTTTTTAAATAATATCCTTTGCTCGTGTGTAAGACGATTGTTCTAAATGAATGATTCATGACTGAGCTGCGTAAGACTATAAAAGAAAAGAAGTTTTCTTTCATGACGTAACCACAAGCACTTAAAGAGTTTGCTCCAGCATGATATACTTAATCATAGAAAAAAACGTTGTTAAACATAATTCATTTCAGTGATTACGCTGAATTATAGTCGATCACTATCTCAAGCATTCTTTCTACATCTACAGCATTGGGCTATACCGGGTCGTGGTATAGCCCAATTCTCAGTATTCGAATAACATTTTAGCAGTAGAAAACCTGGCATGACGACACAATGAACAGTGAAACTTGAACATAAACGACAGTAACGTTTAGAGTTACAGAAATTGCAGGCTGCACCTAGCACCTACCCATTTCTACAAGTTGTAATTGGTGTCAAGTAAGTACGTATCGTACTTTTATGAGTGTGGTCGTAAAAGCCGAAGAGCGTACGAGGCTCAACCAACGGTACGTCGTCGTCGACGAGACGTGGCGGACGTGTGTCACGGTGCATCCTGATGTGTGCGCGGTGAGAGGCTGTGCGTGCGCCGAAACTGTGACAGCGGTACAGCCACGTTGTGGTAGGTCAGGCGCTCGGCGGACTGCATTCCGTGCAGCCGGCGTGCCCGCAGCGCAGCGCCGCTCCCACTAAATATAGCCTGTGCGAAGTGAACGAACGCGGCGCGACGCAACGTCGCCGATACGCCGCTTAGACGCTGCCAATGAAATTGCTAAACTATGAAAATTGCTGTGAACTACGCGGGATGCGATCACCACTGACTCACATCAAGTCTCCGAGAAAAACGTTAATCGAACACTTTTTACGACAAATTGTAGATGCTACATCAACTTCGTAGCCGTAGGAAAATCGTAGACAGGAGAATTTTCACATATCTTACTAGGTATTTAGTTTGTTTTGTGCTTATTATTTTAAGAAACCGCTAATTCTATCACAATAAGAATACAAATAAAATATATCAACTTCCTTTTTTCACATACATAAGTGCTACGCCTGCGTAGCACGTGCGTAGCACTTTTTGTTAGTCTTGTACATTCAGTTGTTTTCAACTTGTCTTCAATTATTTCAACAAATAAACGACTTTACAACTAAATACACAACTTTGCAACTAAATGATTATTAATTTGATAAAGAATAATTTAAATGTTAATTGGTTTTCGAATTCCTACAAACAAATTGTTAAAATAATTTCGTTCGTTGCCGCTTGCAAAATGTATCATAAGGGACAAAAGCTGAATTAAGCTGATAAGTGTAGTTAGCCCCTTAGACTGAGTGCAAAACACTGTCGCAATGCGGCGTGTATGTCTTTTATAGAAAAAAAAACTGATGTTTGCACAAGATGAGGCCAGACGAGCAAAAATGTCCGGCGACGTGTGCAGACAGTAAAGAACGGACATTTATTTGCTTATCGGCCACATAATGCGCTAACCGTACATGATAACGGAACAATGAGTGTAAACCAGCCGCAGATACCTAGGTACTTACATTAGTGTACACTCAGATATGCTTATCTCCGTGTGTCAATACTCTTTTGTACTGGTGATACGGGAGTCTATTTGCCCTTAATGCGCTCAGCATTCTTCAATGTTGAATAACCTGCTGACAATGGAGTGACCCATTAGTAGGCGATTTGGTCGTACAGTTTAAACTGTTATCAGTTGAAAATATATGAGAATAGTCAGTCACAAGTGCCTCTTATTATCTGTGCGTAGACGGCTTTGGTAAGTTATCGGTGATTGTTACATAAATAAAACGCCTTAATTGTCACCAAATATTTGGAATTTTGCTTCAGAAATGTTGTAGCGTCTTCCGAATACATGAATAGGCATTTACCCTTATTCAAATAAGTTTCTGTATGTAAGTTTGGAAACGAAAGTAAGGGTTCAAAGTGAGTTATCGACAACTATAAATAACATTAAGGGTGCTTTCAGTTTGGTAAATGTCACTGTATTAGCGTACCTCGGCAACAAATTTTATTTAGTATTGTGAGAACAAGCCAGAATAATGTTTATTAAAATTAACATATTGACTTCACACATTTCACCTGTGGAATTGCATCGCATTCTTTTGGGCGGATATTGTGTAATAATTAGCTAATTATTTATGGCCAAGGGTCATCAGCCGAAACTAATAAATTACAAATGTTGTAGATTTATTTTATTGAATGAAACATAAACCAACTGCGATTAATTAACAGTCAAATGTCAATGTCATAATAATTTATATCGAACTTTTATCTGCAAGTCTACAACACATTTTTTTCATGATAAGTTTGCAAAAATTACAATATTTTTAATGTAATGGAAAACTTCAGGGCTGTTAAACATTCGGTTTTATCAGAAACATTTTGATTCCCACTACTGATAAAACAGTTAATGGTAAATGCATTCGAGTTATGAACGCGTTCATTTATCGGTAAGTACCTAGGTATAATGTAGTTAACGTCGTTACCTAACTAGTCATAATCGACATCATCGAGTTTTCTAGTTTAATGGATAGTGTAAGTACACATATATCATTACGTATACTCACTAGTTACTGGATAAGGTATAGATAGACTAACAAACATTGTTACCAAAACAACTCGTTACTTTAGACGAGGACGTGATTAAAATTAATCACATTCTCTGTCTAACATTCGTAATTCTGTTCTTGTGTGCAAAGTGCAATTACTTTGTCGTTGGAAATATACAACAAAATTGTTTTCATACCTACATGTAGTGGAATTTGTGATAAGTGTCAAAAATTAATGTGAATTGGCCATTTGGCTGCAAAATTTGTTACAGGTAACGTTACATTGACTATAAAAAGATTTGACGAGATTACAAGTTTACAAGAATATCTTTAATTGTTTAGTAAATAAACTTGCATTATGTAGTAATGGGAAAACATATTTGTTTTTTTTTATAATTAGGTAGGTATATTGAAGATATTTTTCCCATTCTTATATAGATTATAATATTATTCAGACTTTCTTTATGTAGCCACACAGTGAGTGGTAACTACCGGAATCCGCGTATCAGCACGACCTTCGCAAGAGCAGATTGATAAGAGATAACAAGTTTTGTTGCTGTACGTGTGAACTACCTGTAGGTACTTTACATACATTAAATTATTGTTCTTTAGTTTTCATTGTTTAGTTGTATTATACAATCGATTATAGCCTCATTGTTATAAAGTTTTATGATACCCACTTCGGTAAACGCAAGTTTTTTTTAATACGTAGGTAATCATATACGTGCGGAGGCAGGCCGCAAATCTAATTAGTTAGTGGAGTCTCGACATACAACATAGATAAGTCTGCGATCAATAAATATTTCCATTAGCAAAATATTGGTGACATGTTGCGGTGGTATTGGTGGTGGGGGCCAGACAGACGGCTGCGAGCGCGGGGCGGACCCGCTAGACGAGCGCTTTGCGCAAGAGTGCAACGCGACGGGAAGTCAGCTGGCGACGCGGACCGCATGCAACCCGCACTCACTGCGCCGATTCACTAACGCACCATTAGGATTACATTACACTTCTTTAAATCCTCCATACTCTAAAGTTTCCAATCCGAAACCGATTTCACCTCATTACAGAAGACAAACGTGTCAACTTGAAACATAAAACGATTTTCCACGGACGAATGAAGCACCTCGATTCGTTACCCATTTTCGCAGTAAACCGACACTGTTTATCAACACGCGCGCTGCAGCGCGACACTCGACATGAGTCGTTATTCCTCAGCGAAATCATCGACGTTTGGCAGACGTCGGCGGTGATGTCCGAGATGCGTACTTGCGAACTATCGGGAGCTGTTTCGCGAGCGACTCGAAATAGACACAAAGTGATGTCGAGCGCGTGCATGCAGTGATCGATCGCACTCACCGTGCGCTCGCAAGCAGTCGTGACGGTCAGCTGAGCCGTCGGCTGCGCGTGCTGCTGGTCACTGGGCACTGCTGCTGCACTCGGACCGTAAGATCCGAAGGGACGCACTGGCTGCGGCTACACTGCACGCGGTTCAAACGAGCTTCGATCTCGGATCACGGAGAGGGCACAGTGGCACACACACGCGGACCGAAACTGAATGCGTCAAGCGAAGGCAACGTGCATCGCGGCTCTCGCGTGCTGGCGGCGAGAGTGTCGGCGAGCGACTGAGAGCCGAGCGGGGCAGCGGGGGCTACCCCGGCACCCGCACCGCCCTCGCCGCCCACTTCCTCCGATGAATGACAATAATGGAAGACGTTCAACTCGCCCGCAAACCGAATAATATGAATCATTGCATTAGGGTGCAGCCCCGCCCGAGTCCAGCCCGCGAAACTCCGGTCCGCGCCTCGCACCATCAATATTCACGGAGGGCTACCAATCTGCAATAAATGTCCAAATTGCTTGAGCGGTTAGCCGCGCCGCACATTGCATCTCTCGCCTCTGAGATTCCTGTAAGAACCACCAACAGCCATCCATTATGGCCACGTGGAGTCAGTGTGCACTGTGCAGTAATTAGGTACAACAGTGCGTTGGGGCACAATGGGAGGAGTATACAATTAGCAGGTTCACATGGCGGCCGGCGCGGTGGACGGTGGTGCATCGTTCGCTTGCGACGCCACTAATCTTATCAGCGCTAATCTAATCCTCCGCGACGCCCTCTCTTGTGTTTTCTTCCAATTGTGTCCACTCGAGGTAAATTAGAGGTTTTCTCTCGGGAGTTCACAGTAAACTCCGACAAAGTTCATTGTGCTTTAGAAAAATCTCATTATATTGAATTGCATTTGTTCTAGCGATTAAACTAAGTTGCATAAAAACATCGTAGTTGCTGTCTGATCCAAAATGACGACTTAACCAATAAACAAGGTCTATTAGACTGAAACCCTGCCATAGATCAGTTTGAACGATTATCGATTACCTTAAATGTATATTCTGCAGAAAGGGCTCACAACATTAAATTTTTGATATCATAATAGGCAATTTTAAACATCATCGATAAAAACAAAATATAGGAGGATAACAGTAGTAAGCAAATAAGATTATTTCCATCAAATCCTATCTATGTTTTGTTTATGTGGTTTTCCTTTTTGGAATAAACCGAGTCCGAATCGATACTTACACGAAGCATGTTGGGAATCATGTATAGCAATAACATTGGTTTAATGATAGCAAAAGTGAATAAGTGGCCAGCTGAACCTAAGAGTATCATAATAGCCTGTTTTCTTTTAAAACTTGCGAAGAGAGACGGTATGCAACAGATGATGTGGGTTTGCTTTCTATTTCATTTACAGAAACGAGATTGTATTTGTAATTCGGTAACGAATTCAAGGACCTTGGACCTGGCTTGCTTCCCTGGTATACCCCATGAATTCTTAACGTTTAGTAAATCTTACTAAATCAAGCCGCGACTAAAATCAGACATTAAGGCCAGCGTCCCCGGCTCGGTGTCGCGATATAGCAAACTTTTATTTTTGTTTTGTCGGATCCTTAAAGTTCATCTCGTCTAGACCGGTTCACCCACGCCCACACCGCACAGATTTCTGCATCTTGCAACCGACCCGCCATACAAGTTACTTTATTTCCCTTTTTTATTATTTTGCAATACACCGAGATATTGCCTCTCCATCGCGTTAATAGTGAAGCGATTCATCGCATAAAAGTATAAAACCAGCTTTTATGCCTCGTGCTCGTGATCTGCGCTAGACTCTGCAGTTTATTTTAACCCTTGATCTTCTCGTATATATGTCAGTTTAAAAATATTTCAGGCAAGATATTCAGAACTGTTGTCAACTACGATCTGTTTTTCGACTGAACTATAAACTCCATCAAGTAGATAAGTATGCTCGTTTATGTCCTGCATGTTATCGCAGAAACAATATTTATACATACCTACTTACAACATTTTCCTAAAAATTTATATTTATTACAAGGATAGCACGTTGCATTTATTTACTTTACTGTCTAGTTATAACATTATCAGTAACAAAATGACATCATTACGGACCATCGCCGTTTCCTCTGTAACGATGTTATCATAATAAAGGCATGATTTCCAAAAGTTTGTAACTGTGTACGAGCCTCGAATGGTTATGTTCACGGTATGCAAATGTCTACCTATACCTAGCCTGTCTGACTAAAGGTTACCATGTGTAAGGTAACAATGTCGATGCTTATGATTTTATCATACCTGTAATATCGTCACCACAAGCGAGATTGCTTTTCATAAAATTCGTGATCAAGTGATCAACATTTTAAATACTTTACATCTGTCGATAATGATTCCAATTTGCCGTAATTTGTTGAATTGGAGAAACTGAAGACACAATAATAAACTTAGTACCAGGTAAATGACAATGAAATTGACAATAAAACTGAATCCCTTGAATTCCGAATGCTTGTTCAGAATGCAAAAGGTTCTGTTTTCTTGAACCATAAAGTAAGTAGTAAAAATGATAAATCTAATAAAGTTATGACAGTTGACAATGAGAGCCGTTTGAAACTGATATCTCTAATGCAATATTGTCCTTCTAGGCTTCATAAAATCACACGGTCGCATTTACAATTCTAGTATTCCAGACTCATATGAATTGAAGGTCTGTACTAAGCATTAACTACTGGGAGGGACGACACTTGAGGCTCCCCAGCCATATAGCAGATAGACTAGGGATGTCCCAAACTGATCCTTCAGAATAAATTTCGTTAGAGATACACGCGCCAACAAATTCTTGCTATTCTTGTAAATTTGAATTTACGAGGTCGAGGAGGGGACTGAATTTGTTCGGCAAATTTGTGTCTGCCTTTCGTTTAAACAAATCATATTTTTTGACTTTAAGTGTCTTATCTGAATTTGCTCAGCGGGCTTAAAAATTTATAAGGACTCCAGATTAATTGGCAGTCATCATTTTATAATTGTATCAACATAAACGACGTCAAACATAATAAGAGCATAACGACTAGCTAACATAAAACACTACAAATTTAGATATGTAAAAATGTAAGCTGTGTATCAGACAAATTAATTAGTAAAACCAACAACAAATATATGCCTGCGTAAGGCTCAGCCATGACCGGGCAATTTATGCTTCATTAAGATGATTGTTAATTAAATTAAGTTGTTAAGCCGAGCTATATTGGGGCAATTTATTTTTTGCAGGCACAATACCGTAGCAAATCCCCAATGGCTGGCAGAGTAAACGCTCACAGATCGTTGTAAGGACGCCGACTGCGACAGTATGCAGGTAAAGCAACAAAGTAAGTAACTCATTTTAATCCGTAGAAGAATGACAGTTGCTTTTTAACCCTAAATGCGATCATATACAAGTTTAATGTTCAATATGAGATTTTATTCACGTTCTGTGTTCGCCTCGGTTTTATAGATATCGATGCCGTGATTGAATTGTCCGATAATAACGAAAATATTTCATTTGCTATTAGTTTAGTACAATGATTCTGTAAAAGGGGAATTCATTACCACAAAAGATTTTTACCTTTTAGGTATAATGTTTTATGTCCACTAATATAATTCTCGTCGTACGTTCAAATCGACGGAATCTATAAAATAAATATTCCTTATGGTTATCGTTATAAATGGTGTTTATTCAAATGCATAAACCCAGTATATTTCGCTCATGCTAAATTGTCATTTTAAAACGTATTCGTAATTACTGTATTCCTTTGCAGTTCGCGTTCTATCTGACCGTGTGAGTTAATTCTGAAATCCTCTGAACTAAATTTCACTGGTTTCATCATAACCGAACGTAAGCCTATTCTTTGAGGAAGGTTTAGTCTTCCGGCCTGCAAGATCTGAAATAATATCTAGAAAATGTTCTAGTCTTTGTGACAGGCCAATTTTATTTTAGAAATGAAACCAGAAAAAGTGTTTCTGATTTTCTTTCTTAATATTATTTGTTAGTTCTATTAAAAGTTCAAGCTACGTTGCATTGTGTTGGTTCATTTATCTTGCCCCAAAGCGCGGGTCGCATGCCGCCGTTGACATTACGTTCATTTCTCAAATATTATTACTAACTCGTACAACTTTATCCAATAACAAATCTACTTAGCAAAACCAGAAGGTTTCAACCTTCTATTTTTATTTCATGCCAAGGTAAGCTTGCATGACTAATTTGCTGGAGCAGGTATAAAGTCACCCTGAGGAGGCATCTTGTTGTAGGTAAATAAAATTCTAATTTTGCGTCCATCAAAATGTGTCCAACTGAGACAGGTGTATGACTTCCAAAAGCAAGGAATGCAACGGAATGTTAGGCATCAAACTTAAGTTTTAACACATTAAAAGAAAACTTAAATTTCATTAGAAGAAAAAAATCTAGTGAATTTCCTGTGAGAGCGATAACAAAACCACGAAATTGGATTTCGCGATATAATCTCGAGCTGGTAGTGACAGGGCGAGCCGACGACGGCACGCCGGCCGAGACCCGGGGCCCGGCTTTTTGTCATTTGTACTACATCTATTCCACTCTTACACATTTACCTACATTTCACAAAATTATTTTCCTGGTACCGAATTACCGAGCTTTTGACGAAAATTCGCGGAACAATATTTCATTTTTGGGTCTCCCTATTTCATTACTGATCCTGCCTCTCGGAAATGATGATTGCTAATGATATTATGCTTTATCAAAGGATAGATTTAGAGGCTCAGTTCAGTATTAAGAGATTAATTTATAACAATAACTAACTTGGTGTAGATAAAACGGAACTTTGTGTGACGTAAAACACAAAAGATGTGGAGGGAGCATATTAATTCAGGCTTATTTCAGCATATTGCGATCACTTATTCTTCTGCCAAGCGTGGTGTTTACTTTTATGACAATATTTTCCTCAAGACCGCACGTTGTAGATGTCCAAAACAAGCCCCATCTGTTTAAGGCGAGTATAGTCGTGAAATTATCGTTTTTGAGAGCCTGATGCTTCTAAATGAGCCTATAGTAAATTCCAGAAAAAATATGCACTTCAATCTGAGCATTTGAAAATTTTCAGCAGCATTTAATACCATACAAAATTTTTTATTGAAATGAGGTTGTTTTCAATTGAAATTTGTTATACTGCTTCGAAACTACAAGTGATATTTTTACGTCTCGGTGACGATAATATTGGTAAATCACTTATCTTGCAACTGTGATTTAAAAAAAATAATAATTAACTTTTACAAAACCCGAAAATTTTAAAATATTCGCTAACGGGTCCGTTAACGGGTACTCACCATAAGAGCTGAAAGAAATATATTTGTAAGATTCAGTTCTACAAAAAGCTTGTAATTTGTTCACGTCCATCCAGGCGTAAACGTAACGATTAGTTGTAAAAATATCCGTTCTTCGGGTAAAACGTGAATTGGGGAACATTTATCCCGTTTTTATTTATGTGGTAAGTATTGAAAAGGCTTTTTATTGCGGAATATTTCATGGTTATTGAATGTTTTTATATTGAATATTGTCCGTATAAATATTACGTTGATATAGGCTACTTTAAAGCCGCCATCAAAAAATACTCGCGGTTATTTTTCACTACATTTGACTCCGATTTGTTCGGATATCGGTGAGCGCAACTGAATCACTGTGATTGCATTGTTTCTTTCAGCGAATTCGATATTTGTGGACAGTTTTATACAATTGTAATTTTCTGAAATGTATTGTCAGAATAATTTGATGTTTACATACATAACATACACAATTACAAACACACTGCTGGGACACAGGCCTCTCGGTAAGGGATATTTACATGGTGACAGTTAATTTTAGAAAAAAAAAAATTGTCTGTCGAATTTTTATGTTTCACGAGTTGATAAATGGAATTATGCTGCTGACGCAGTTAAATATATCAAATGTTTTGGTTTCCTATAAACCTGTTTGTGCAAAGGATGAATAATGAGCTGAATTCTCACTAATTCTATTTAATTTTAGAGTTACTACAATAATCAACTGAATTCTCACTAATCGATCTCAGTTCTCATTAACCCAACAGGAAGTCATACGTAGTCTTAGACCACCTACTACCTACCTACCCACCTATTGTCGCTTGCCACGTTGACTATTCCTATATTATACCCATTTTTCCAACATCATACACATTCATTCATATCTTTACGATGATATCTTTTATAGTGGGTCATACCATTATAAAGGGATAGATTACACACACATTTCTTTGTACAAAGTCAAAAGGTCAAATGGCAGAAAATATGGTGGAATGACCCCCCATGTGAGAAGTATTTTATTGAGTTGTAAAATAGGTATTTATATAATTTTATAAATACCTCTGTTGTGCCTCATATAACGCTTTATTGCAACGCCACAATGAATCATTAGTTATTTATTTCCGAATGCACGCTTCTGCAACGTGTAAAAAACGTTCTTAGTTTGATCATTGGTACCTAATTAGACGCGTTTCGTCCGTCATGTACCAAAATTCCGTAGCGGTTACGGAACTTAGAAGTAATTGTTGAAACCTTTTTCAGTTTCTCAATTCCGTTTATGTAATAAAAGTCAGGTAGATTGCATATCAAAAACTGACAAGTCCCGAATATAAAGAGGCACTACGAGTTTCGTGATTTCTATCTCTACTTTCGAACATCCGACGTAACGTAGTCTTTTTGTAAATGCAATAGGCATGTCTATGTGATGTGGTCCAGACTTCGAAATATCTTTCGAATGTCGGGAGAGACGTCTAGATTATATCACGAACTCACGTCGAGTGCCAAAACGAAGTGATAAGGTATGGCAAGACTTTCTAACATGGTGTATAGTGACGTTAAGAAAGAGACTTTTGTTCAGTAGTCTGCTATTGGACAAGGATTTTACCATTCCAAACCATGTAATGTAGGTTTTAGGGATGTTATGTCACACTTAATCATAATTATGATAAATAGCTTCGCTTGGTTGATATTAGTGCTAACGTGGTGGTCTGGCCGCAAAGAATTTCCGGGAAAACCACAAGGTGCCATTTGATGATATGACATTAGACAATTGACAGATGCCATTAGTAAGATGATATGATAAGCAAAACAAAACCGTATCGACTTTTATAGACAGTAGGTATTATTTAGGTTTACAAGGGGCAAATATCTTATACATAAATAATAATACATAACATAAAGGACTAATATGACGTAAATTATTAGATTAACTCAATTGTTATGGTCCATTCAGTCATGGAAGTCTCATTTATATGATCTGTTCTAATAGTCCAATAACTGGGTGTATTGGCCATATTAACAATTTGTTATAACTATTACTCTTAGCAGAGCAGTGGTGGCCCAGTGGTAACGGCCGCGACACTCTAGTGGTCGTAGGTTCGGACCCTGACATGGGCTTTACTTTGTGTAAATTATTTCATCACCACTGCTCTCAAAACGGTGAAGGAAAACATCGTGAGGAAACCGGCACGTCCTAGAACCAAAAATGCTAAGACATGTGACATGTACCATCCCGCACTGGGCTCACGTGGTGGATTACAGCCCACTGCCTCTCACTGAGAGGAGGCCTGTGTCCCAGCAGTGGGAACGTTATAGGCTGATTATGCTATACCTACCAAAACTATTGGTTGTGCAGGTCCTGTGTCTTAGCTACTGAAGAACTCAGACATAAATGTAGGTTAACGTGAACTACGAATAATGATAGCCACAAAGGTCTCCTTCGAAACAGCTGTATTTAACAGAAAATATTATATTATTATACGAACAATGAGTGGGTATGACACCACAGATTTTATGATCTGTGTATGACACCGACTAACGTATATCAGGTTCTACTAACATACGCTTTTGAGGTACGGAATCCTAAAAAAAAACCGGTCAAGAGCGAGTCGGACTCGCGCACCGAGGGTTCCGTTCTGATTTCTGAAAAAGTGGGCTATTTAGAGACATCGTTTTATTTTTCTGTAATCTTTACATAAAATTCTATCACATAGAGTAATTTCAGATTTTTCTCTTTGCAAATTTCGGTGATAAGGGGGGGGAACGGTATTTTTTTTGTACATTTTTCATCAAAAGTCGAAAACTGAGCGGCCTAAAAAAAATCAAAAAATGTTTGAGAATGTGCAAACAGCGCTCTTTCATATGATACTCCACATGCCCTAGGACTGAAAGGGAGTCTTAAAAATTCAAAGTTAGCCCCACTTTGAATTTTTAAGACTCCCTTTCAGTCCTTGTTGCAAAAACAATATAAATATTTTTATTTCTTTCTTATTTGCAAAATAGTTGGGTAAACGTCATCTAAAACTGTTCCAAATTTTAAGTTGATAGCATTAGTAGTTCTTGAGATATCCAGCTGTGACAGACAGACAGACAGACAGACTGAGTCACACCATAAGGGTTCCTTTTTTACCATTTTGGTACGGAACCCTAATGAAATTATTTTTTAGGATTCCGTACCTCAAAAGGAAATACGGAACTCTTATAGGATCACTTCGTTATCCATAGTCTGTCTGTCTGATGGTCGAACTTTTTTCTCAAGAAAGCGTGGAGGTATCAAGTTGAAATTAATATCAAATACGTAGGTCTATGGTCCCTTACAGCTCTAAAAAAATCAAGATTCTAAGTCAATCAATGCAATAAAAAAATACAGCTATTTATGCGAAATATTTTAATAAGTAGGTACTCGCAAGTAAATCAAAACCTACCGTTACCCTAGAACTTACCGTTGACCTAGAATCATGAAATTTGGCAAGAAGCAGTCTCACAGCTCAAGTAAAGATTATCACATAAAAAATATTTTTTTGACGACGTGGCCACAGATGTTGGCAGCGAATTGAAAGTAACACCAGACCACATGCAATAAAATAACGTAATGTTGTGGAGGTGCTACCAGTGCAAACACAAAATATAGAAGAGTTTAATGCTCCCGATTACACTAGAGCGCCTAAGTTAATGAGACCCGCCATCGAATACCAGACAGCATCAAAGCCCATATCTTTTGTGATTATAAGCTGTACATCCCGCCTGGTGCACGAGTACAAGTATGCAGGGAGCACCTAGCAGCAAATAATTGGAACTATCGCCCACAGTTGCATTCTGCAACGTAACTCATAGTTTACTCCAGCCCAGTTTAGCGACATTTGTGACATTCTACAAGCTGACTGACATTAAATTACACTTTTAGGACTGAACAATGAGCAGTTTAATACAATTTTGGAACAAATGCCTTCGCTGACTCAGATAAGCAGACATCCAAGAACGACGTTAAGGATATACCTAGCTAAACTTCGAACTGGAGAACCTAATGAAAGACAAGCGACGTTATTTAATATGTCCAGAGTACAACTTGAGCGGCAATAATCTAAGGCACACGAATGCTTCCGAACGAATACATCGGACTCCATTTAGGATTCGATCACATTGACCAAAACAATATAATACAAAGAAACTTAACAATCCCGAGTCATCTTTTTGGAAATGTAGCAAAATAATTATGATATGTGATGGTACTTATATTTATATCCTTAAACGTTTATTTGTAGGTAATAGTTCTCAGGTCAGGAAAAATGAAATCACTGACGGTGTAACTGAATTGTTAAAGTTAAACTGTAGGAAAATAATATTGTGTGCATTCCCATATTTCGAAAAATTGACAAATAGACAAAACAATTATGTTCATATGCTTAATAAGCATATGCACTTTTTAGTTAGTCATTACAGTGATAAGCTTGTGTTTTTTGACACCAATAGTTTTTTGGAAACTTTGAAATCGACTAGGGATACTGTGTATCTGCCTGCTAGTTTTAGACACATAATAGCAAGGCTATTAGCTTTTTGTATAACCTCAGACATAAGTAGTATGTCGAAGTCTTGTATTATTAACACCACATTGGTTAGTAATAATACTAATAATAACGTGGTGAGCCTGAATCAATGTAGCTCAAATGCTATAAATATTTATACAAATTGTACGAAGGAGGTTCCAAGTCCCACACTCACTATGAGCTCACTGCCTGGTGATGACATTGAAGTCTTGGGGTTAACTCCGGATAGTAATTTAAACTAGTTTGTAAGACAACAGAGGGTACCAGTAAGAATATTCTTATACCTAACAGCAACAAGGTGCCTTCTTGCTCTAAAATAAATAATAATCGAAAAGGAGATCAGCAGAATGCCTTGAAATTATTCCATCAAAATATTCAAGGTATTTCTTCCAAATTATTAGAAATTGAAATGTTTTTAGAAAAAACAAAGTTTGACATTGTTTGTTTTACTGAACATTGGTTAAAGGATTACCAAATGCTAATTAATTATGAGAACTATAGTGTGGGCAGTTGTTTTAACCGTAGTTCTATGCTGCGTGGAGGTTCTCTAATCTTGATAAAAAATTGTTTAAAATCTAAGCAACGTAATGACATAGTTGGTTTATCACTTGAACATTGCGTCGAACTGTCTTGTGTTGAGCTAGATAAGCATGTCGTAGTGTGCGTGTACAGACCCCCTAACTGTCAGAACTTTTCTTTATTTGAGTCAATAATGGAAGATGTACTAGCGAAACTTGCATCCGGTAACAAAGCTGCAATTATTTGTGGTGATTTTAATATTAATATTCTGGAAAATAATTCTAATAGCAGTAGATTGTTAAGCCTTTTTAAATCATTCAATTTATCTAATATTTTTACAGAACCGACTAGAGTAACTCTCACTTCTGCTACATGTATCGATAATGTTTTCTGCGATTGTGATTATTTAGATAAAGCCATCGTAAATTATTTACCGTCGGATCATAGTGGACAAACAGTAACTTTTAAGTCTAAAACACCTTTGCAAAAAGTACAAATACAATTTAGACCAATAACAACTGGCAAATTAAATAAATTCAATAGTACCCTATGTAATAAGTTAAGTGTTCTGGGTCATAATATGGACGGAGCAAATAAATTGTATGAGGATTTCTTTTCAGTAGTGCACACTGAATTCAATAAAACTTTTGGAAAGAAAACAAAAAATGTTTGCCCAAACTTTTTATTTAGTGACTGGGCAACTAGAGGTATTAGGATAAGTAGGGAAAGACTATTCGAACTGTATGGCCTTAAGCCTTACATTAACACTGAAACGTTCAACAAGTATGTTGCTACTTATTCCAAAATTTTTAGAAATACCTGTAAAATAGCTAAAGCCTTGTACATTAGCAATAAGATCAAATCAGCTGAAAATAAAGTAAAAACAGTGTGGAGAGTTATAAATAATGAAACTAATAGGAAAAAAATACGAAACACAGATTATACATTGGAGACTTCTCGTGGTGACATAAGCTCTAACTTAGAAGTAGCTCAAGAATTTGTACACTTCTTTACAAATATACCATCTAAAACGACGGAAGCTTTAAATTCCTCACCCGATGTCTCAATTGATTTATTAAGAGCGAACGTTCCGAGCTGCCCGGTTGAATTTCAATTTAAACATATAAACCCTATGGTAGTTATAAAAGCTTTTCGGCAAATTAAAATCAAATTGACCGAAGATCTATGGGGAATGTCTATCAAAGTTTGTACATCTATTATTGAAACTATAGCACCATACTTAGCATTAATATTTAATCTGTGTGTGGATGAAGGAGTCTTCCCGGATTTAATGAAATTTAGTAAGGTGATACCACTTTTTAAATCTGGGGACAGTAAAGACACCAACAATTATAGACCAGTTTCCGTGTTGCCGGTATTCAGCAAGGTGTTCGAAAAGGTAATGCTCAATCAAATGCTTAATCATTTTAACACCAACCAAATATTGCACGATCAGCAATTTGGTTTCACCAAAGGACGTTGCACAACTGACGCGGGTGTCACTTTATTAAAACACATATTTTCAGCGTGGGAGGAGGCCCAAGATGCAATAGGAATCTTTTGTGACCTCTCCAAGGCATTTGACTGCGTAAATCATGAAACCTTACTCTTGAAACTTGAGCATTACGGACTAGGTAAACTTGCGCTCAGTTTAGTAAAATCTTATTTAAATGATAGACAACAGCAAGTTCAAATAAATGGTGTCAATTCACTCGGTCTAAAAGTACAAATGGGTGTTCCACAGGGCTCGATATTGGGTCCTTTCCTCTTTTTAGTATATATTAATGATCTACCCCATTTATTTAAAAACCAACCACAAATGGTGTTATTTGCTGACGATACATCCTTAATTTTTAAGATAAATAGACGTGCATCAAATCTTGACGACGTAAATAACGCCCTACTGCAGGTTCAAAATTGGTTCACTGCTAATAATTTAGTATTAAATGGGAAAAAGACTAAATGTATAAGATTTGCTTTACCAAATGTTAAAAGTACTGATTGTGACATAGTATTGAATAAAGAGAAACTAGAATTCGTCGATAAAACGGTTTTCCTGGGGATCACGCTCGACTCAAGGCTGCAATGGGGTCCTCATTTAACATCTCTTGCGGGACGGCTAAGTTCAGCAGCATATGCTGTGAGAAAAATACGTCAATTTACTGATGAAGATACCGCGAGGCTAGTTTATTTCAGTTACTTTCATAGTATTATGTCTTACGGTATCTTACTGTGGGGACGGGCTGCAGATATAGAGTCTATTTTTATTCTGCAGAAAAGAGCCATCAGAGCAATATATGGCCTCCGCAGGCGCGATTCTCTGAGGGAACTGTTTAAAGATATTAACATCATGACGGTACCTTGTCAATATATATACGAAAACATCATGTACGTAAGGAAAAATCTAAATCTTTTCGGAAAAAGAGGTGAAGGACACAATTATAGGACTAGAAATAGGGACCATTTAGTTCAACCAGGTTTCAGACTAGCTAAAGTAGACTCATCCTTCATGGGGTACTGTTTAAAATGTTATAATAAAATACCTCCGCACATACTCCAGCTGAATGAAACGAAATTTAAATCATGTATAAAACGCACACTATGCAGCCAGGCATATTATAAGTTAGGAGATTACATCGCTGACAAAAATGCTTGGCTAAATGCTGGTCCTGCTCCACAAGGACGCTTAAACTAATTGATTAGCATTCAAAAATATTGTTGGAGCTGCTGAAGATTAAGAAGAAACAAATTTTTCTTTGCATTGTTTAAATTCAATCTCTTAGTATTGTATAAATGCATAGCACATGTGTGAGCACTATGTAGCTAATATAAAGCTACCTTTTACTGGGTTCGTCTTTCACTGACTTGAATGTGCCCTGGCGGTTGAGAGTATGTCATGCTCACTCAAATGTCTCGCTGGTGGTGGCGTGTGTGTTGGATCATTAAGTTCCCTTCAAAATGGTTGAGCTAATTGGTGCTGATCCATGCGTCATGTTCGTGAACGGGCGCCGTCAGTTGGGACTGGTCGTCTCTTAGCTGCCACGGCTTATTTTAATTTTTTTTTTTTTTTTTAATTTAAGTAGTTGTTTTTAGTTTTTATCTTTTTTTTTTATTTTTACTACGGACGCTTTTAACGTGCACGTCTTTCTACATTGTTCTCACATGTATATTTTCAATATGAACGATGTAACCAATATTTTGTAAAATATTTGATTTTAAAAGAGTGTCCGTGGAGTTTCTTGCCCGTTCTTCTCCATAGGATCTACGCTTTGGAATGGGCAATCTAGCTTCATTTTTCTGACTGACCGACCCAAGACCGACCCTTTGACAATTCAAAAGTGCCTGTAATTGGTTTATTTGAAATAAATGCTTTGAGTTTGAGTTTGAGTTTGAGTTTTTAAACTATTTATTGCAGCGGCAATTTTATAGCCTACACAAATACCAAAACCTTTTAATACCATTTATATTGGTAAGCACTGATGGCTATTAATATATGTAAAAGGACCGTACGCAGCCACAAAAACTGACGCAAGCATAATGTGAGATATAATGAGGGATGAAACAAACCCAATTCATTGGTTTTTGGAATCAAACGATGCATTTATTCTGGATCTAGGGCTCAGGGACAGTTTAGAAGACAGAAGCCTGGGGCTATGAGTATTATGTACCACCAAGCAAAGACCGCAGGGAGACACAACTTACAACCAAGCAAACTAATGAAGCACGAGCGGTGAGTGGTGACGATATGCCGATGGGTAGTGAAAGTAGTAAACGGCAGATTTAAGCGTGATTTTAAACTTTTACGCCAAAAATACTTCAATAAATCACTGCCTCACTCACATTTTTAAGAATTTTAAAATCGCTACTGCCATTTTAAACTACTTCCACGTACCTATCGAAGATAATGCACTTGCAGAAGATTTTTTGACTCAAATAAGAGTAAAAAAAGAATCGCCGAATATCTTAATACGATTATGTAGAAAAGACGCGATTAAATACCCGAAGGCGTCATTTTCAACGTTTGAAAGCTAATGAGCTAGAAAACTTCCCGAGGCTATCCGAAGAACAAATAATTAACCTTGCGTTGGGTACATACCAGTTAAAACTGGCCAGGTCTTATTCCGCTGAACATAATTATGCAAAACGGTGTATATTTAATAGAAGTTTATAGAGTCAGCCATCTTCGCGACTTACCTATTGATGGAAACGATGAGGATGCCTGGCTTTTACGTGGCCGTATCCAATCTCGGCACGTGCGAGCCAAGAAATACTATTGTTATGTTTTTATTAAATAATAATATTGAAAACAATATAATACATCATTATTGTACATGCTTAACAGATGGACGTACCATGGGCACTAGCGCGCATCTATTGTCAATTATTTGGTATTTAGGTTATGCAAGACATGTAGGATTTACTGCTCCAGCTTAATTTTTATATGATGTAATAATAGATGAGCCTTAAAACATTTAGTTATTAATGACCTATATTTTGTAAATAAAAATAATAGTTATTTACCGTATAGTTCTGAAATTGTTTCGGTCGGCTGGGGCACGATCAGTACCCGCAGTCGTCCTGGGACAATCTCCCAACGTTGTTGACGTATGTTCCTTGCTTCTTGCTGGCGACACACGTCACCACGCACCCCTGAATGCGTATGGGTACGACAACCCAACTAGGACCTCGGGAGACTGGAGCGATGAAATGAAACGCAGAATTCTTGACTTGACTTGTCCTCAGATTTCGGCTCCTATTCTGAGTTGTTGCCTCTTCGGTGGCTGTGGTCGGACTGACGACTGTTTGAAAACTAGCCCGGCTTATATACCGCGTTTTCTTACCCTAGCGAGGTCCGCGATTTTTGAGCCCATTTTACAGTTAATTTTCCCTAAGCCGAAATCTTTGGAGCCTTTATTTTAATTAATTCTTAACATTTACCTTTTACAATTTTATCTTAAAACCTTGCTTATTTAGTCCTTAATTATTTACAATAATAATATTAGACCTATCTATCAATAATAAAAAAATCCTAGAACAAAAACATACAAAAAATGCAAGTTGGTGAATTCTCATTATACAAATTCCCTTATATCTTCTAAACTAGTTGACCGATTTACATGAACTAAAAAGAAAAACTAGTTTTATAACTAAATCTAACTTTTAAAATGAAAATTATCAAAATATATACATAAACAAAAAAGTATGTTTTCAAGTTACGTAATTATACTCTAGTACTAAACTTTATCACAAAATTCTCTTGCAATTTTAACTTTAATCAGTCTTATTAGATTAGAATATGTAATTATCATTAATTCCAAGTAGTTTAAACTAATTTATAATAAGAAAAAGACAATAAACAAATTTCTTTAAAATCTAACTAGATTCTAGTTTGACTCATAACTGTACCGAACTAGTGGCGGGGGCGGTACCCCCGCTACTTGCGCTTACGTGCACCCAGGTAGGGTCTCGTCGCCGACATTCTCCCCCTCGTGCGTCGCACCATCCTCTTGACTCGGCGATACTCCCGGCACCAACACCACCACTCTCGAACTGGGTCTTCTCAGCACTCCCCCTCGTGTCTCGACGTCGACGATCCTGGTCCGCCCATCTGGTCCTGGATACACCCGCTGGATTCTGCCGCGTGGCCAGGTGCATCTTGGTAGGCTGTGGTCGACGATCAGCACGATGTCTCCAACTTGCAGGTCGGTGGAGCTGCTTCTGCCCGTCGTTTTTCTTGGCAGGAGGGTGGGCAGGTATTCTCGCAGCCAACGTTGCCAGAAGTGATCGGCAAGTCGCTGCGTGGCCTTCCAGGTGTGCCTGCCCACTAACTCGTCGTCTTGGAAGCTCCCGATGCTTGTCGCGCCGCAGGATCGCCCGAGGAGGAAGTGATTTGGGGTAAGAGCTTCCTCCTCAAGGCAGTCGGAGAGGTGAGTGAGAGGCCTCGAGTTTACTATGTGCTCGGCCTCTAGGAGGAGGGTGTGGAGTACCTCCTCTCGTGGATGCTTCTCGTTGAGTGTGGCGTCTAGTGCGGTTTTTATGGATCGCACCAAACGCTCCTATGCGCCGCCCATGTTTGGCGCACCAGGAGGGATGAACTTCCACTGCACGCCGATCTTCTCTGCTTCTGTGATGAGGTCTTCTTGCTTCATTTCTTCTTTTAGTTCTTTGCTCGCGCCGACGAAATTGGTCCCGTTGTCAGTGTAGATTATCTTCGGCATTCCCCTTCTTGCGGCGAATCTTCTTAGTGCCATGATCATGCTGTCCGTGGAGAGTGAGGGAGTGAGCTCAATGTGCACAGCCCGTGTTGTTAGGCATGTGAATAGGGCTCCCCACCTTTTTTCATGGCGTCTTGCTACGGTGACAGTCATCGGGCCGAAATAGTCTATGCCAGTGCAAGTAAAAGGAGGGTTACTATGCATCAGCCGTTCAGCAGGTAAGTTGCCCGTTGGTAATTCTTGTGGTCTTGCTTTCTTCGTTTTGCACCACTGACATTGGTGCTGAACTGCCTTAATTGCTGACCGTAGTCCCAATACCCAGAAGCGTTGCCTTATTTCGTTCATAACTGTCGCGTGATTTGCGTGATTGAAGCGGCAGTGGAATTCTTCTATGATGAGTCGTGTTGTCTTGTCCTTGCTGTCGAGCACGACGGGTCGCTTGTAGTCTCTTGTTACGCCCTGTATCGCGTCGATTCTTCCCTTCAGTCGCAGGAACCCTTCTTCTAGTACCACGTCGAGTTTCTTCAACTTGCTGCTGCCTCCCAACTGTTTTCCTTGCTGTAGACACTTGATGTCTTCTCTGAAGCTTCTTTCTTGACTTCTTTTCAGCAGGAGAGTTTCAGCTTGTTCCAGTATGCTTGCGTCTAGTGGTACGTAGTTCCTTTCTATTTTCTTCGAAGACTGCTGTCGCCCTTTTTCTATCTTCGTCTTCTTTCCTTTTGTTCTTCTCCAGGTTGGATCTTCCTTGCTGACGTTGACCTTTTCCTTTGGTCTGCAGAGTTGTATGAACTGCAGTACTCTTGCTGTGGCTCGCCAAAGTCTCTTCCACGACGAAAACCTCTCAGGATCTGGTGATGGATATGTAGAACTTGTTGTCGCCACGACGTCTGATGACTTTTCTTCGCCGGTGGTTTCTTTCTTGAACGTTCTTGCCGCAGGCCAGTGGATTTCTTCTCTTCTCAAAAAGTCTGGTCCGGTGTACCATCGGTGATTGCAATCGAAGTCTTCTGGCACGTCGCGCGTCGCGTCATCAGCAGGGTTCTGTGCTGTAGGTACCCATCTCCAATCTTGAGGTTTGGTTAGATCTTCTATCTCTGCCAATCGATGAGCCACGAATGTCTTGAAGGTTCTCGGGTCTGTCTTGATCCAAGAAAGTACGATGCTGGAGTCTGTCCAAAATGTTTTCTTCTCCACCTTCAGATCCATTTCTTCTTCTACTGAATGCGCCAATCTGCTTCCTAGGAGGGCCGCTTGTAACTCGAGTCTCGGGATTGATACTGGCTTCAAAGGAGTGACTCTTACTTTAGCCGCCACCAGGCCGACGTGGTAAGTCCCATCTTGCTCTTCTGTCCTCCAATAGACTGTAGCTGCATACGCCGTCTCGCTTGCATCTGTGAAGGTGTGCAGCTCCCCCTCGGTGCGATGTGGTGCCAGGCATCGTGGAATCTGAAGATCTTGAAGTAATTTCATCTTCTTTAGGTAGGTTTTCCATGCTTCGTACTCCTTTTCTTCTATTTCTTCATCCCAACCGACGCCGCTTCTCCATATGTTTTGCAGCAGCTTCTTGCCTTGGACGAGAACTGGTGATGCCAACCCAAGTGGGTCGAAGGTTGACATTACGGCGCTGGTGACTTCTCTCTTCGTAGGCACCTGGAGTCCCCTGGCTATTTCTTCTGGCGTGTTCCGAAGGTTTGCCCTGAAGCCGATGGAGTCCCTTTCTGTGAACCAGCGTAGTCCCAATGTCTTCTCTTCTTTCTCGCCAAGGTCTACTTCTGTCTTGTCGATCGTTTCAGTCTTCATATCTTGCAGCAGCTCAGGTTGATTTGATGCCCATCCCCTGAGTTCGAAGCCCGCCTTCTTGTGTATGAAGTCTACCTGCGCTGTTACTCTTCTGAAGTCTTCTTCTGAATGAAAGCTGTGTAAGTAGTCGTCCATGTAATGGTTCAGCTCGACTGCTCGTACTGCCTCTGGATACTGTTCGATGTAGTCCGCTGCATTTCTGTTCTTCACGTAGATTGCTGTGCTCGGAGATGATGTTGCGCCGAAGATAACTGACGTCATCCTATACTTCTTCGGTGACACGTCGCGATGATCTCCGCGCCACAGGAACCTCACGCTATCCCTGTCTTCTGGTCTGATGCGAACTTGCAGGAACATTTCTTTTATATCGGCAGCCACGGCTAAAGGTCCTCGACGAAACCTGAGTAGAACGCCGAAGAGTGACTGCAGTAGATCTGGACCCGGTAGCAGAGCGTCGTTGAGGCTTCTTCCTTTTGACTTGGCTGCAGCGTCGAAGACGATCCTTATCTTCTTCTTCAATGGATGAACCACGGAGAAGTGAGGGAGGTACCATAACTTCTTGGAGTCTTCTTGTCCATCAGGTGCTTCTTCTGCATACTTGCTGTCGATTAGATGCTGGATTTGCTTGTTGTATTCCGCCTTCAACTGAGGATCCTTGTCTATCTTCCTCTCGATGTTGATCAATCGGTTCTTGGCAGATGTGTAGCTCTCTGGCATCTGTTCTTCTTCGTTCTTCCACAGAAGTCCAGTTTCAAATCGACCATCTTCAAGTCTTCTGCAGGTCTTCTCCAGGATGGTGAGTGCTCTTCCTTCTGAGTCCGTAGTGGGTCTTCTAGGTTGCACCCCGAGTGCTTCGATTGCGAAGTGATCCTTGATGGCTTGATGCATTTCTTCTTCAGGCGTGCTGACATGTAGACATGTGTTCAGGAAGTGTACGGGTCTTGCGCCTCCGAAGTCTGACCCATGGAGCACCCAACCAAGTCCTGTTCTTGAAGCGACTGGTTCCCCTGGTTTCCCTCTTCTTACTTCTTGAGTCACGATCAGCTCCCAGTTGTCTTGACCGATGAGCAGCTGTGGTGACTCCCCTTCGTAATAAAGAGAGTCGGCGATCTTCTTTAAGTGTTGACACTCTTGTATTCTCTTCTTGTCTAGGAACTGTGGTGCAAGCTTCAACTCGTCGATAGTCCGGACTCTCTTCAGGGTCTTCTTGTCTTCTTGATGAACCCCTTTCACCGTAAGGTCCAGCTTCTGAGAGTTCTTCTTTTTAATCAGTCTTCCTCCCACTGTTTCTATGATGAGTTCTTCTTTGCTTCCTTGTGCGCCGACTTCTTCTGCAATCTTCTCATCCAGAAGTGATACTGTAGACCCTTCATCCATGAGGGCCAATATCTTCTTTGATCCTTTTGACCCAAAGACTTCTACTGGAACTATCTTCAGGTATGCTCTTGCGCTGTTGACTGCATTTACTGATGCTGTGATGCTTGCTACTTCTTGTGGTGTCTCCTTTTTGTCGTCTCCCGAGGTCCTTTCTTCTGACTGGACGTGCAGCAAATGATGATGCCACCTTTTGCATTCCTTGCATGGTGGTTTTCTGCAGCTCTCCTTCCTGTGCTTCCCTTGAAGACATTTGAAGCAGATGTGACTCTTCTTGACCATTGCCCACCGATCTTGAACTGACGCCTTCTGGAACTTCTGACATTCGACGAGATAGTGTTCACCCTCACATATAGGGCACGTCTTCTCTGAGTGTCTTGAATCCTTTTCTCTGAAGTCCTTTTCTTTGGCTGAATGCGTTGCTTGTCGATGAGTCCTCTTGAAGCCGCTCTTCTCTTCTGAAGTTGCGAAGGCTCCACACTTGTCTGCTTCTATGTTCAGGAACTTGGATACCAGCGTCAGGTTGGAGAACTCGCCTTCTTCTGATGCTGCAGTGAAGTCGTACCATCGGAACTTGAGAACCGTCGGCATCTTCTCTATTATTTGCTTCACCATTTCAGGTGAATGCAGGTACTGTGGTTTCTTCAATCCTTTTATTGCTGCTACGCTGTTGTTGATCTGGCTCGCGAAAACGCAAATGTCCCGTGGATTTTCTGATATCTTCGGTAATGTCTTCAGTTTGTCCAGTTCTGCCAGTACCAGCGCATCAGGTCTTCCATATCTTCTTCTGAGGGCCTGCATGACTTCCAACGGAGAAGCTTCGGAGTACAGCAGGCTCTTGATAGCTTCTCTTGCGTTGCCCTTCAGTGCTCTTCTTAGTCGAGCCATATTCTGGACTTCGTTGAACATCGGTGCTGTATCTTCGTAGACAACCTTGAACGCCAACCATTCGCTGCTGTTGCCGTCGAAGTAGGGTAACTCGTGGATGTACTTCGGCTGTGCTGCTGGTCCTCCTCTTGTGGTAAAGGCTTCTTTCAACGCTGACGCCAACGCTTGAATTTCGATCGTAGCCCCTTTCGTTGAAGAGTTCTCTTCAGGCTTCACCGTGTGTGGCTCTTCTGGAAGGAGATGACCTCGCTGCTGTGGTTGTTCCATGTTGCCATCTTCTAATACGGATGACTGGATCCAGTTCTGCACCTGTGCTGTTCTGTCTTCCTGGTCTTCGTCCACGGAGTCCTCATCTTCATATTGTGCCATCTCCAATCTGACACGGGCTAGCTTCGCCGCAGCCTGTGCTTGCTTCAGTTCCAGGCGTGCTACTTCTTCTCTGGCTTCCAGCTCGCGTCTTCTGGCTGAGGAGCTCGTAGTCTTCGTTGACCTGGCGCGACGACTGACCCCCTTCGGTTTTAGGGTCGTGTCTGTAGCACGAGGGCCCTCTTCCGGGTCATCTTCTGGGGTCTTCTTTGTCGTCTCCTTTCTTGCGGCATCTTCTTTCTTCTGTCCATTCTTCTCGGACGCCGCCGTGGTTGCAGTCTCGACCGTACTTTCCGTCGCCGTGGTCCCCTCTGTAGCCGTTGTACCCGAAGAAGTGTTCGTGCCCGTTGATGCTGTAGTTTCCGATGCCGCTGACGCTGTCGCTGACGTGACCCCTTTTGACCCTGATGCTTCCTTCGTCGCGTCCGCTACGGTAGGACGGGACGAGGGCCGTGAGGGGGCATCCTTCTGCGACCTGGTTACTCGACCCGGTTGCATTTTGCAGTCTTCTGAATCTTCTGATCTTCTGGGCTCTTCTGACTTCCTCTTCTTGCAGGGATCCCTGGTTCGAAGGACCAACTGTTTCGGTCGGCTGGGGCACGATCAGTACCCGCAGTCGTCCTGGGACAATCTCCCAACGTTGTTGACGTATGTTCCTTGCTTCTTGCTGGCGACACACGTCACCACGCACCCCTGAATGCGTATGGGTACGACAACCCAACTAGGACCTCGGGAGACTGGAGCGATGAAATGAAACGCAGAATTCTTGACTTGACTTGTCCTCAGATTTCGGCTCCTATTCTGAGTTGTTGCCTCTTCGGTGGCTGTGGTCGGACTGACGACTGTTCCGCTCGTGGATATCGCTACGCCCCGCAAGGGGCGTGGCGTGCGGCTCCAGGGCTAAGCCCCCCTACCGCGGAAGCTTTACGGTGGTCCGTAAATACGGACCCCTCATTTTGGTCGCCACTGGCGATGGCTGGTTGGGCGTGCTGCATTAACACGCCCATGGAGATGGTATCTGTCTTTGTGTCCGTGGGCTCGCTACGGCATATGCATACTACCGCTTTCTTCACCGTGTTTCGGCGGTCAACTACTACCGGGTGGAGCCCGCACCTACATGCGTGAAGCCCAGCAGATAGCGACCAGCGACAGAAACACGGACTCCGCGTTCCCACGGATGGGGTGAGTGGCCCCCGTCCGACCCATTTTCAGAGCTAGCCGAGCCTGGGCCGGGGGAGGGGGACCGTGTCGTGAGTGTGAGGGTGGCGTTGTACTGTGTGTCGCCACCCGGTGTCTATGCAAATACGCGCACGCCCGCGCTGCGTATTCGCGTGTGTGCTTTGTGCCTGTATAGAGGTGCATGTCTGGGGTTTGCCACGTGATACGCCTAAATTATCCTAGCACGCACCACGTGACAGCGTATGTATTTGTGGTGGAAGTGTTGCTGTCACAAGTGAGCCGCGTGTAGCCGGGAGCGGCTCACTCGGAAGGTCAGTCCGGTACGGTGATGGGGTCATCGTCCGCAAGCAGGTCGCGGGGGAGGGGCCTAGCGTCCGGGGGGCGCGTATGCCAGGGCGCGATCTGCTTGACATGCGGCCAGGCAGACGCGTCGGCACGCGCGAACATCCCCTTCGCCAGGCGGCCCACAAACTTGTCCAGGCTCTCAATCCCGAGGTCGCGGTGAAGCACGTCGTTCCTCACGAAGCGGGGCGCGCCGACTATTGTCCGCAGCGCAAGGTTCTGCTGCGCGCGGAGCAACTTTCGGCTAGGCTCGCTCGTGAGGGCAAACCATGATGGGGCGGCATAGGTCAAGATTGGGCGCACGTACAACTTGTACACGCCCAACTTGACACGATGCGGGAGGCGGGACGAGAGCACAGGTCTAAGTAGGTTGCGGGCGACCCTACCCTGTGCGGCGACATTGCGGACGTGTGGCCCCATGGTGAGCCGACGATCGATGGTGACACCCAGGTATTTGACCCGGGGCGACCAATCGATGTCGACTCCTTGCAGCCTGAGGGGTGGTGGTAGACGCGCAGCTCCTGTAATTATCGCCTGCGTCTTACCCACGTTCACCGACAGCCGCCACTTGGCCAGCCAGTCGGGAAGGAGGTCGAGGGCGCGCTGCATTTTGACCGCCGCGTAGTTCGCATTCAGCGAAGTGGTGATATACGCGGCGTCGTCAGCATACAGCGCGAGCGTCGCTTCTGCTGTAGTGGGGATGTCGTCCGTGTATCGTGAGTAACACGCCGGCGACACGCAGCTACCCTGGGGTACGCCCGCCAACACCGGGCGGGCGCTAGAAAGCGCGCCGTCGACCACCACCCTGAAAGTCCTGTTCGAGAGAAAGTCAGAAACCACCCTAACGACGCGACGGGGCGCGTCTGAGGTGGCCAGCTTGTAGACAAGGCCGTCATGCCATACGCGGTCGAAGGCCTTCTCCATGTCGAGGAGTACTGCGACCGAGTATTCTTTCTTGTTTCTAGCGGCCGCGAGTAGGTGCAGTACCCTCGACAGCTGGAGCGTCGTGCTATGTTCCGCCCGAAACCCGAATTGCTCCGGACGCGGCGCGATGTGCGGTTGGAGATGTCGCAGCAGGAGTGCTTCGAACACCTTGGAGATCGTGGACAGCAGAGTTATCGGCCGATAGCTCTCCGGCTTCAGGATGTTCTTTCCCGCCTTGGGCAGCATGATGACGCGCCCCTCCTTCCACGCAGCGGGAAAGACCCCCGTGCGCAGTATCGCCGTAAACAGGCGCGCCAGCGCCGCTACCATGCGGTACGGCAGGTGGCGCAGCACTGTGTTTGTGATACCGTCAGCACCAGGGGCCTTACGGGGCTTCGTCTTCAGGATGGCGCGTCTGACTGCGCCAGGCGAGAAAAAGATGGCGTCTTCTTCGGGAGCTATCGGCGGCGCGAAGTAGGCCTCCAGGTGTTTCTCGACTGCTGCGACATGTTCGTTGTCGCTGGTCGGGTTCGGTTGGAACTGACGCTCCAGGTGCTCGGCGAAGACCTCCGCCCGGTCCTCCGCTACATATTTGAGCGCCCCGTCACTGCTGAGTAGAGGGCGCACCGGAGCTGGGGTATTCGATAGTGCTCTGCAGAGTCTGTAAACAGAAGGCCAGCTATCTGTAGCGGCCTCTATTCGTTCCTCCCAGCCCGCGGCGGTCGAGGCCCTAAGCTCGGCCTTAACCTTCTCCGCGAGACGGTTGAGCTGTCTCTTCATAGTTGGGCATCTAGTTTGTTGCCACTGCTTGCGTAGGCGCCTCTTCACGGCGATCATAGCTCTAAGGTGGGTCGGCAGGGGCGGCAGTAGCCCTCTCCCCTGCGGCTGCGTTGTTGTCGCCGCTTCCAAGGCGCTTTGAATGCAAGCAGTGACGTCGTTCGCCGTCTGCTCTACGTCCGCGGAGGAAACAATAGGCCGAGTCGGCGTGGTGGTCTCTAACTTCTCTCGAAACGCTGTCCAATCCGTTATTCGACGTGGCGCTATGGGCTTCAGTCGGGTCGGCATACCCGATAAGACGACGAGTACTGGCTGATGGTCTGACTGTAGCTCGTCGTCTATCACTTGTTGCGTGATCTGGCCTTGTAGCCCTCGGTGGACTACGATGTCCAGCACGTCCGGCATGTAGATGTGGGCGTCCGGATAGTGGGTGGGCGTCTCTGGGCCGGACACCGTATAGCCGAAGGCTTCCGCGTCCGCGAAGAGCCGTCTCCCCTCGGTATTCGTTGTATATGAGTTCCACGCTGGGTGCTTGCTGTTCAAATCACCGGCGAGGATGGTCGTCTTCTGTGAGGTACTGATGAGGGCCCGCAACTCTGACAGGTCAAACCGAGTTGCGGGCGGCTTATAGCAGGCATATATGTTTATATCCTCGCCGGCTATATTTAGCTGCACACCCAGCGCGTAGAAAGTGCTGAGTGACGGCAAGGGGAGTTCCTGATGGACGACTCTTCGCCTCACAATCACCGCCAGACCACGATAGCGGGTGTTCTGTGCCGACCTTTCGTCCTTCCTGTAAACGAGGTAACCTGGGAACCTAACCCTATCTTCGGGCCCCAGGAACGTCTCGCTTATGAGCGCCACGTCTATGTCTTGTTCCCGAAGGAGATGGCGGAGGGGGGCGACCTTGTCCCGTAGGCCGCGGGCATTCCAGTGAATCACCCTTAATGACCTAGCCATGGTAGAGCGTCAGTAGGGTGGCCAGGCCATCAAGGATGACCGTTTCCACGTCTTGACCCTGCCTTATTGCCTTAATAAGGTTCATCAACAATTTGATGGCGCAGGTTGTGAATTCGCGTTTTGTAGTTTTGTCTTTGGCGCCGGCAGCGCCACTCGTCTCTCCGGTGAACTTTTTTAGTTCCGACTTTTGTCGCTGCGCTATGCCGGCGCCAGCAGTCGGTTCAGTAATGTTCACAGCCTGCGCCCTGTTTGTGGCAGGGTCGGCCTCCGGGACATCTTCCTGTGTCGCAGGGGGTGGGGGGAGGGTCGACTTCTTGCCCTTTCCCTTCCCCTTACCCCCACGTCTCTTATTCTTCCTCCGCCCTGAGGAGGAGGCTTGCTGCCTATCTGTGGGCCCGTTGGCCGCCGCCATCAGCGACGTACCCTGTTGGGCCTCCTCTGTTGCTTCTTGCGGCCTCTCGGTGGCCACTTGTGGCCGGCGCGAATTGGTCGTGATGGCGGCGGTCCCCGCCCGCTTGTTTCGAATTTCATTCTGAAACACGGGGCACTTGAGATTGCTCGCGGGATGCGGGCCCCCGCAGTTGACGCAGGTGGCCGGCTCCTCCCGCGGGCGCGGGCAGTCTCTTGCTGCGTGCCCCTCCCCGCATCGCACACAAGCGAGCGGGCGGTGGCAGTGGTGCGAGCTGTGCCGAAATTGTTGGCACCGGTGGCACTGTGCGGGCCCACGTTTGCCCCTCCAGGCCTCAATTTTGACACCACGCATGTACATGAATACCGTGGTGTCATATATGGCCCGGACATCTGGCGTCCTCTTTATGATGGCGTGGAACACGCAGCCGGGTCTTCCTTGCGCCCCCTTTATGTGGCGCACGTACTCCGGCTGGTATCCCATCACCCGGAGCTCCTCCTCAATCTCCTTCGGGTCCGTATCTGCCGGTATACCCCGTATGGCGATTTTCAGGCTCTTCTCCGCTGGTAGCGAGTAGGCGAACCATGAGATACCTATCTCCTTCTCTAGGTTGGTCAGATAACGCTGGACCAGCCTGTATTCTTCCTCCGTCTCGGGGCTAAATTTGACTCCCGCCCCGTATGGACGGGCATTAGGAGGCCGGCCCAGCTTGGCGGCGATGGCCCGGAAATGGGTGGCCCAGTTAGGTAGTTTTTCGACTACCAGCGGAGGATATTTGGGGACTTTCTGCTGCTTATTCGTCGTCGTCACCGGGGCGCCGGAGGCGCTGGGGACGGCAGCAGGGGCTGCGGTGGAGGTAGAGGGGGCAGGTGATAAAGTGAAAGCACTTACCCCAGCGGTCATGGCGACTGGCATCGGTGATGGAGGTGGTGTGCGGCGTGTCGCGTCCGCAAACGTAGGCGACGGCGACGGTGACGCAGGCGGCGTGGCCCGACTCCGCGGCACACTTTCGCGTGGTGCCTGCGGCGTGTCGCGGCAGGACCGCTTTGCTACCTCCACGCTGGTGTCCGACGAACTCCTCCGGCGTGGCATCTTCTGTCTCTGGGGTTGGGGCTCGAAACGCATTGGCGTCTTCATGCCTTCAGCTCCTCCGGCTCCTCCCACGTTGGGCCGCAGCCCGGATCGCGGTGTCGTATCTGGAGACACTGACGACTGTTTGAAAACTAGCCCGGCTTATATACCGCGTTTTCTTACCCTAGCGAGGTCCGCGATTTTTGAGCCCATTTTACAGTTAATTTTCCCTAAGCCGAAATCTTTGGAGCCTTTATTTTAATTAATTCTTAACATTTACCTTTTACAATTTTATCTTAAAACCTTGCTTATTTAGTCCTTAATTATTTACAATAATAATATTAGACCTATCTATCAATAATAAAAAAATCCTAGAACAAAAACATACAAAAAATGCAAGTTGGTGAATTCTCATTATACAAATTCCCTTATATCTTCTAAACTAGTTGACCGATTTACATGAACTAAAAAGAAAAACTAGTTTTATAACTAAATCTAACTTTTAAAATGAAAATTATCAAAATATATACATAAACAAAAAAGTATGTTTTCAAGTTACGTAATTATACTCTAGTACTAAACTTTATCACAAAATTCTCTTGCAATTTTAACTTTAATCAGTCTTATTAGATTAGAATATGTAATTATCATTAATTCCAAGTAGTTTAAACTAATTTATAATAAGAAAAAGACAATAAACAAATTTCTTTAAAATCTAACTAGATTCTAGTTTGACTCATAACTGTACCGAACTAGTGGCGGGGGCGGTACCCCCGCTACTTGCGCTTACGTGCACCCAGGTAGGGTCTCGTCGCCGACAGAAATGATATATCTACTTTGATATATCATGTCAGAACTATACGGTAAATAACTATTATTTTTATTTACAAAATATAGGTTGGCATATAAGAACTGTGTTTTCTTTATATCTTCGTGTAATTATTTAAAGAAATAATAAATCGTCTAAAAACAGCAGAATGAACGATCTTTAACTCCGAACTGACAGTGAAATGAAAAAACTCGCAAGGGTAAAAGTAGTTCCAATAGAAACGAACTTTCCAAAAATATATAATTCACCGCTATTGGGTGGTTGTACCAGATTCCATACTTTTATGGGCATTGTCCTGCAGTTGGAGAATTGACCGTGACGTATATCATGACTGTATGGGAGAAAATGTTTTCCAACTAAAATTGTTAAGTTTGTTTTTGAAATAAATTCTTTTCAACTACTGAACCCTTGTGCGTGGTCCGACACGCACTTGGCCGGTTTTTTTTTCATTTTTGTACTGACTATGCTTATGTTCTGCTAAACACAGTGCACTGAAAAAGTGACATTTTGAACTGACATCACAATAATGGAAGCTTCTAAATTCCGGAAATTATGCATGTCTTCCGTTGACAGCATGAACGTTTGTTCCGTTTTCAACCGAGTTAAAACTAATATTTCCTCTGCTAGGTGTGTATGAGAAAAATAATCTGACCATTTCTTTATAACTTTTGCAGTCACAAATAACTTAATTTTCCCCACTTATTTGGCAACGCAGTGTCCATTTTCTACCCACGTAATTTAAGTATATCTAGGTACTTCCCGGAAACCTATACAGTATTACAAACATAAATTACCATTTCTTTTTATCTTTAGAAATACAATGATTCTTCAAACCTTATCAGTTTCGCACGTAGGTATCGCTGATATCAACATTTTATCAAAGTTTAATCGAAACCGTATCTGACGTCAGGAGACACGAAGCGGCAATTCTCAGAAAATATCAACGGCTTTCGTCATTAAGATGATAATTCGAGATAACAGTAATGACTTTACTTTATCAGCATCGTCAAGTTCGACGACTGCGATTTGGCTGTAAATATTTGTAGTTGAATCGATTGTATCGCTATCGTATAGGTACACTGCACTAATTGTTTGGCTTAGTTGTATGATCAAAGTCCAGAGTTGGCCCTTGGACATGAGTAATAATTTAAAAATATTATCCTTTGTTTTGTATCCGTAGGCGCTTTATAAACTATAAATACACAGGTATAATTTTAGTTAGCTTTTCTTAAAGACAGTTTCTTCTACATAAGTATTATCATATTAAAAAACCGGTCAAGAGCGAGTCGGACTCGCGCACCGAGGGTTCCGTTCCGATTCCTGAAAAAGTGTGCTAATTAGAGACATCGTTTTATTTTTCTTGTAATCTTTACATAAACTTCTATCACATAGAATAATTTCAGATTTTTATCTTTGCAAACTTCGGAGATAAGGGGACGGAACGGTATTTTTTTAAGTTGGCTAAGTTGATAGCATTAGTAATTCTTAAGATATCCAGCTGTGACAGACAGACAGACAGACAGACAGAGTCACACCATAAGGGTTCCTTTTTTACCATTTTGGTACGGAACCCTAAAAATAGCAATTTGCATTAATAAAAAATATTAATTACATTTCGCCCTGATTATTTTTATATAAAGTACCTACGCGATGACTATAAAATTAATTAATAGGATACGTCATAAAACATTGAATATATAATCCAATAGACGTCCATTACAATATTCATTAGAACTGATTCGGACCAAGTTGTCTCAACTCAACAATGTTTACATAAATCTTTTGAAATGAACAAAGGCTTAATTTGAATATCATCTCATATGAAACAGAATATCAATCATTTAAAAAACTTGCCAATGCAAAAGTCCGACATTTGTCTAACAACTAGGTACTCAAATCGAACTAATTCAGACAGCACACAGAAAATAATAATTTCTAACAAATTATCTACTACATTCCTATTCCTTTCCCAACATTCTACAATCTCTTCAACTTTATTCGTTTCAAGGAATCTAAAAGATCACAGCGAGCGGTAGTTATATTAGTAAAAGGCATTAACTTCTAAATTAACTTTTCACCCATAACTCTTAAACTATCCAAATTTGCCCAAGTTTAAGTCACCGATAAGCCTCCCTAGGCCTCTGAACTTTGTCCCAATGACAAACAACTCAAACCGGTGAACTTTCTAAGAGGTTTAATACAACTCTTTATGTTGTTCTAATAGATTCCCAAATCTTTGCAAAAGATTTCAAGAAAAGCCTCTTTCATATCCTTTGCATATTTGAACATGCTTAATTGCTTATGTTCGTATGAGGAAAAACATTTTTACAAATACAGATTATTAGTAAGACATTTGGTTAACTTTGACAAAGAACAGTGTGCCAAATGTTATATGAGTTTAACCGATCGATTTTAGATTATCAAACAATGTTATCGGTACCTACATCAACCGATAAAAGCAATTGTAATGTTATGTTTATTGTTCAAAATTAAATTTTAAATGGAATACTTTTTTTTATCTATAACATCAAATCATACAATAGATATAGTAAACAGGGAAGTCTATAAACAATTTAATTATAAACTCCACTACCTAAGTATGTCTTCTTTGAATCATAAATGTTCAAGTGTGTTTACCTGAACCACCACAGCGTCTCTATGACAACATTCCATCCAGGAGAAATAGTTTGCAGACTTCAAAGTTGCCAACTTGTAGATTAAATGAGATAAGAGATTAAATTCACTTTTCGTGTGTCTTTACTTGAGATTGCGAGCTTTTGAAGGTAAATATTTAGATAAAGGCATGTGACAAAAAAGCCAAACTGACGACTAAATATTGTGTGAGTTGCGGTTATGTCCTTACAGTTTTAGCACAAAAACAAAGACAGCACAAGCGTAGTGGACCAGGATCCAGTAAAAACATAGTGACAACAGTAATTTCGCTTCGCATTCCTTAGTTCATCTAAGAAGGTGGAACGGAAGGCAGTGTACGAGTTGGCGTTTTTCTGGGAACCCTCGCACTAGCCACTACTAGTGGTAGCGGTACACGGCTAAAATGGAACGTGCGGCCACTTGCATCTTATGTATCTTATTATCGTGTACACGCACTTGGGTTTCCGTACTTAAGTGGCGATGGGACAAGGCTAATATCTTACTAGAAACGAATCGAGTATCACTGAAAGTAAACGATTTTATATGAAACATTCAACTCACAGTTTTAATAATTAGCTTGGTTATTGTCTTTTATTTAACTAAAACTACGAACGTGCACGATTTTCCACAGTTTTTTAGTTACAGCACGCTGCACGTCAGTAGCTTTCATAAAGTTTTTGCTTTGATATGAGGCCGTCGCATTTTATAACCAAACGCGTCATGTTTTGCACTGTAACCGTTTTTGTTTGAATTAGTGTCGCACCTGTGTGTCGCACTAACGTTTCTGCTCCGACTAGAATATTTTATTCAGAGAGCTACATTTAGTAGAGCAAAGTGCAATAATATCAAAGGTCCGTATCAGCGCAGTGCACTTGCAACTTCTAACTTAGTTATATTAACCCTGGTCGCTCCAGCTTCGACGCTAAGGATGCTAACCAAATTGTATTACAACTCGCAAAACTAAAAACTGGCGAGTATGAATCGCTTGCAATTATTATCAACTCAAGGAGGTAATTGATAAACCCACTCAGGTAAAAATTCGGCAGACACTTATCACCGTTATACGCTAATAAGGACAGAAACAAAAATGCTGCACGCCTTACTTGTATCATTATTTCATTATGCACTTAAAAAATCCGATCATTAATAAAGTAATTTTCTCTAGCTCCATATTGGCTATTTAATGTATTTTCAAAGCAAAAGCACGCAACATTAACATTGTAAATGATGTGCAGATGCACTCACGATTCCACGAAGCTGCGCTGAGCGTCGATCTTGAACGCATTACTCGATTCTACAACTTCAGATAAAAATCATCTCCATACAATCTTACTAGAATCACCCAAAGCCTGTAAATCTTGGCCAAACTAACTGCGAATTGTGAAGACGAAAGTCAGAAAATAAGGGACGCCGAAGGTGTTGATCCGACTAAATCCGCACCCACACCGACACAGCGCCACAGTTCGTTTACCCGCCGCCGACCGAATGGAGGAAGATGGTTAATGAGAAAATGATACCACGAGGAGGAAGAGGAAACGACCCTTAGCCCTGACGACTCCCAGTCTATAATAAATCTTATCGAAACATTTTATTTGGAATTGAAAAGATGATTGAAAATCAGAAGAAATATAAAATAAACTCCCAAACTAACTTCTCACGACTTTTTCATACGTGTTAGCTGCACAAATAGAGTTGTGTGTTATTGTGCATACGTAGACTATACAACCGTCAAAAAAAATCGCAGACACAGGTACGTCAAGGTCACTTTTCTCGCTGAATATCGCTAGTAAACCGCATCTCGTAATTCTATTTCTACGCGTGTGCAGTGGTCAAGCCATCCCGTGTTATGTTGCAAAATTAAGAGGATTGCCTAGACGGGCTGCGGCTAGTAATAAATGGAGACGATTTAGTTCGTTCGGGATGCCGTTTGGTAGCATGCGTTGCGGTCACTCAACCGGCTCTAAAGCCCGTTACGTCAGCGGCCGCATGCCACAATTAGATCACATACGAGACTTGCAATGGCTAGACCAGACACCAATCGTCGATAGATATGTTTTAGTACCGTTAAAACTGGCTTTCTGCATCAACTGTTACGGCATTCCTATGATTTTCTTAGGCGTTACTTGTCGTAAACATTTGCGTAATGTCTGTTTAGCGGACTCGCTTCTTGATGGCTATCATAGACGCACGAACGTGTTTTGAATGATGTACGTGAATGTTTTTTTTATATTTGAATACTTGCTTAATTTGAGACATATGCCGCTAGATTTGGTAACTATAAACTTGTGACTTAATTATTCTCTGATTTAAAAAACTCTACGAATAATGTAAGTGCTTGTTTGAGTGAGTAAGTGTAATGTTAACGAGCAAAATTTAAAATGCAATTTAAAGTTGTAAGTACAAACAAGTTGTTTTACATTCCCTTTGGTAAGTCTGAATCTCGCAATGTACGAGTACTTTGTGGTCGGTCCATTCTAAGTTGCTCCTTCTTTGTTGAGTATTCGTAAAACTCGGCAGAGTAATTGGCTCTATATTAAGATTGAACAGACTGCAGATAAAACAGAGCTATTTTACTAGAATTACGCTAACAATGTTGTAGAAATAAGCGGCGGCCGCAAAATACATGATTTACAACCTATTTCTCATGTTCCCAACATGACACATAATACAATATACGTTTCAATTATTTGCTCTTGCGGCGATGGTCCAATAAAGTCGCAGGAAGCCTAATCAAAGACAATGGAGTCTCGCCGACGACTCACTACGACCCTCTACGCATAGACTAGGTATTGCATTAAATGGTAATTGATTGCATCAAGATACTGGATGTCTGTGCACGTTGTGTGACGTCATGTCCTGTCCGCTGGCAAGCACTAGATCGCCAATCACACGCATCAAGTAAAGTTCACTTTGTATAATTTCGTAACTTTCCACGTGTAGAGATACTTTGAGGGTTTCATGTAAATTCACCACACAGTTGGCCCCTTTTTGTCAAGAGGTCTTCCATTTTGACAATTAATATAAAATACTAGCGGACCCGACAGACGTTGTCCTCTCTGAACGATCCTAGAACCCGACTGCAGCGCCACGTACCGGGTCCAATTGTGTTTCAATTGTGTTTCAAACCATTCAGGAACACATTCAAATATACACACATAATTTCATCTTAATCGGTCCAGCCGTTGTTATAATACGTTTAATCCGTTTTTTTTTAAAGTATCCTGTCATCATGTCCGTCTTCTGGTTCTAAGCTACCTCCCCACCAATTTTCAGCCAAATCGGTTCAGCCGTTCTTGAGTTATAAATAGTGTAACTAACACGACTTTCTTTTATACATATAGATATGATGACGTTCATCATTCGTTCATCATTCAGTCATGACTAAAGAAAATAAGGCGCTGTGACACTTTTGACCTGACGTCTCAGTGCTGCCAAAAAACCCTCAATATGTAAAGATTTAACAAAACATAACCATTCATTGAAAATATTTTTAAAGCATGAATGAAATAAATTCAGCGTATAAATTGTAACAATCTTCAAATAAGTTGTTATTCATTTATTCAGGGCCGTGAATCAATGTATTCATGTTTCGGTAATCGCCAATCGAAATAGCGTGATATTTTTAAAAGTACGATAATTTGAATATCCAGGTCCTGGTGGATGTAATATTACAATATCAAAGTATTTTTATAATGTAGATGAGATAAATGTTAACAATAGGCGTGATTCAAAGGGGGTGGATAGAGGACGGTGATTACAAAGCGTCGATAGGTAGGCACATGGAGAGTCTCCGGTGCAGGGCGCTCGTCTCGAGGACCAATACTCGATGGGCCCTCAATACGGACTTACCTACTCCGACCGAGCCCGCGCTACATCAGCTAATACCTAACATTATGTCAACGTTATGAATATTGTGTCGCCTTTATGATAATGTCAATTAAGAAGCGGTAAAAAGCGAATATGGATGTTTCCTGGGTAAACAAAAGAAGAGATTATATTTACTCCGTCATCGTCAGTCAGATAATAAAAAAATATCAGACATTTCTTGCTTTATCATATTAATAAAAACCGGACAAGTGCGTGTCGGACCACGCACAATGAAGGGTACCGTAATTGAAAAGAGTTTATCCCAAAAACAAACTTAAGATGGTAATCCCGAAAAATTTTTTTTTTATGTGATAAAATTACAAATTAACAATGTTCGGACTTTTTCCTTTACTTGTACTGTAAGGCCTCATTTACGGAGACGCGGGGCGTCGCGCGGCGCGGAGCGCGGGTCGGGCTGTGGGCCGTCAAGTGTAAGAAATCTTAAACGCTTCTCCGTAAACACTCTCATAGAACGCCCTATGTTTGAATTTAGTGCGGGCCGCGCCGCACAACGCGACTTGCGACGACGCCCCGCGTCTCCGTAAATGAGGCCTAAGACGTTGTTTCTTGCTAAATTTCATGATTCTACGTCAACGGGAAGTAACCTCTTAGGTTTTGATTTACTTGCGAGTATCAAAATGTGACGCATAAATTGGCCGTATTTTTTTATTACGTTGACTTAGAAGCTTGATTTTTTTAGAACTTCAAGGAACCATTATACTTACTTATTTGATATTAATTTCAATTTCATACCTCCACGCGTTCCTGAGAATAAGGGTCTTGACAGACAGACAGACAGACAGACAACGAAGTGATCCTATTAGGGTTCCGTCTTTTCCTTTTGAGGTACGGAACCCTAGAAAAATACTTAAATAAAACGCATTAAAGTTGGTGAGTGGGGGCTCGGTACGTCACAACTAAACTACGTAAGTATAAAATCTAGCAAGGACGACGACGGGCAAGGGTGACGTCATGCCACATTTTTGCGCAATGTATCGCCGTAATCTTTTGATTACGTAAAAAAAGAAAAAATACGTGTTCAATATTTTTTAATAATCAACATGACGGCCAAAAAAAAAACTTAGAACAGAACCATAAAAGAAAATGGATAACTTCTGCCACAATGTAGTTAACTCATTACACTAAGGCTCGTATTTATAATCAAAGTAATTACTTGAGTAATTACTTGCTACTAAGTAATTTCATACTTGAGGGTAGAATTCTTAAGTAAAGAAAATGGTGACTATTACTTGGCTAAAAATATCGCGGCGGGATTTTATCGAACACTGGATTTTCAACGGGTGTTGAGCCGAGCTTCGAGAATCCAACTTCACAACAACAGAGTGCATCCCAGCACGTCGAAAAAATACACTGTTGGATTTTCAACTCTTGGCGCTAAGCAGAGCGTTGAAAATCCAGTGCGTGAAAAAAAAATCGCCGCGATGGTTTTACGTCCGTGCGAACGTTGGCTTAATCACGGTACAGCGGACGGAGCTCCGGCGGGATCTCATGGCGACATGGAGACTGCGACTGTCGCAGTCCAACGCTGGGCACGCCACAATCGCAGCGATAAGTCCCCTCTTTCAGGAGTGGTTAGAGAGGCGCCACGGCGTCCTCAACTTCCGCCTGACGCAGGTCCTCACCGGACACGGTTGTTTCGGGAGGTTCCTGTTTCGCATAAGGCGGGAGGAAACGCCCGGGTGTAACCATTGTGTGGATCGCCCTGAGGACACGGTGGAGCATACAGTGGAGGTCTGGTTCTCACGGAGGCGATCGGCGGCGGCGATCTCTCGCGTCCGAGCCTGGTTCAAGCTATGGTGCGGAGCGAGAGTGCATGGGAGGCCGTCACCTCCTTCTGCGAAGCAGTAATGCTCGCGAAGGAGGAGGCGGAGCGCGTTAGGGAGAGGCAGCCTCACGCCCTCAGTCGCCGCAGGAGACGCCCTGGGCGGCGGGAATCGCGGGGCGATTTCCGGCCACCGTAGGCGCGGGCCTGCGGACGGTGAGCAGCGGGTAGCTCGCCGTCCGGTAAGGACCAGGCCCGAGTCGACGGCGCGTCGTGTTCCACGCGCGCCTCAAAGAGATGTCAGCAAGTGACGGGGCCCAATAGGGCCGACGCCGCTGGGGTCGCGGATTGTCCGAAGGGGTTACCGCGGCCCTGGCATAGGCAACTGAAGGAACACGGGTGGGTTTTAGTCAGTAAAAGTCTGACACGCCCTTCCGCTCCACCCAGAGCGGGAGAAGTTATTTGATGATTTCCCACCCCTGTGCTCACGGACGAATTTAAAGAAGGTCGCCTTAAATCGGTTGTTGTACCTCAAAATATTGATGCTGTGCGGAAACTAGTAATGCAAGGTCGTCATGTTACATATCGCGAGATAGAGGCTTCTCTGGGCATAAGTATGACGAGTATATATACAATATTACACGAACATAGTTGTAAAAAAATGTTGCAAAAGTACAATCAGGGTGCGTACAATCAGGGTGCGCCAAATGCCGCTGGGGTCGCGGGTTGTCTGAAGGGGTTACCGCGGCCCTGGCATAGGCAACTGAAGGAACACGGGTGGGTTTTAGTCAGTAAAAGTCTGACACGCCCTCCCGCTCCACCCAGAGCGGGAGAAGTTATTTGATGATTTCCCACCCTCAAAAAAAAAAAAAAAAAAAAAAAAAAAAAAAAAAAAAAAAAAAAAAAAGGGTAGAATTCTTAAGTAAAGAAAATGGTGACTAGTACTTGGCTAAGAATTTTAAGCTTTGACAGTTCGAACTTCAAGCAATTACTAAACTATAGAAAGATTGACTCACTTTGATTGAGATCACTTTTACGTAAGTAATTACTTTTACTTGACTATAAATACGAGTGTTAAAGTCAACAGGTGCGAGCGAGAGTGCGACCCTGTGTGGGTTCCGCTCACCTCGTGAAGGAAAAGAAAAGCCCGAACAATCTTATTAAAAGAAATACCTTTGGAAAGTTGCCATAAAGCTATCCTACTAACTAAGAACACCGTCGGTTTGTTAAACTATACGATAATTTAGTAGATATACACGTCCTTTGTATTCTATTCTCTGATTTATCGCACACATATTTAGCAGGTTGCATGCCTGTACAGCTTATCTGAAACAGCCGAGTCGGCTCTGCAACAAACATTTATCTAGAAAATTTATCTAGACATACCCTTACCGAGCGAAAACATAGTTAAGACGCCGTTCTAAATACTCACCTAAAGAATGTCCAATAATATTGTGGAGCTTCAATATTATTAATTGAAGCTAATAACTGCATCGGCGCTTCAATTAATTCCTATGTACCGAAATAACTTGGTCGTTTTATGCATGATCTCTATTCTCTAATGCGCCATGAGTGCTACTCTACTTTTAACATAATATATTTACAATACGCGCTACTAAAGATGAGACTTGGCACACCACGTGGTTTGACTTGCGCAGTAGACGATTTTAGGTCTCTTTAGCGATATGAGGTCTGAGGCGCGGGAAGGGACCGGTGCGGTCGTCATCGGGGCGGCGGCGGAAAGAGCGCGGGAGGCGCGCCGGTCAAGTCTCATCTTTCGTGGCGCGTATTGTATTATGAAAGTTTTTTTTTGCAGAAACCTTACAGACTACTATCAAATTAAAAATCATTCGTAGGTAGGAAAATTTGCTAAATACAAGCCTCCACATCTACTTTGCATTGACTGGCAAACCAAGAGGAAAAGAAAAAAAATAGTTTAGTAATAAAAGAGAAACATGAAAAAAAAACATTAAATTGAGTAGGTGCCTATAGAGAATTAGTCGAGTCGTGCAACATCAAAACAGTTAAATCATCTAATTATGAGTACCTACAAAACATTACATTAGACATCATGGCGTGGCTAAGTAATAACAGCCGCACGGGTCGATCCATGAGGTTAAGCTACGCTTGCCGGGGTTGGTCAGTGGATGGGTGACCATCTTTACATACCGAGACTCCTCCGTGCCTCGGAAAGCACGTTAAGCCGTTGGTCCCGGCTGTCATTCGTGGATCTTTGACAGTCGTTACGGGTCGTCAGAAGCCCGAAAGTCTGACAACCAGTCTTACCAAGGGGTATCGTATTACCCAGTTACTGGGTTGTGGAGGTCAGACAGGCAGTCGCTCCATGTAAAATACTGGTATTCAGCTGCATCCGGTTAGACTGGAAGCCGACCCCAACATAGTTGGGAAAAGGCTAGGCAGATTGATTGATTGAAATTATGTAGTCAGCGAGCTAATTCGGGAAAACTATGAGGAAAGTATTGGGGTCCTTAGTTATAGCGTGGTACTTTTTTATGATATATATAATATAATAAAACCTATTTTTAGGGTTCCGTACCTCAAAAGGAAAAAACGGAACCCTTATAGGATCACTCGTGTGTCTGTCTGTCCGTCTGTCACAGCCAATTTGCTCTGAATCTAATGAACCGATTAAGTTGAAACTTGGTACACATATGTACTTTGATAACCCAAACACGGACACGTAACGTAAATAAATGAATTTTGAATATGGGGGTCCCTTTTGGGGGGAAAATAAGTACAATAAAAAAAAAAGTTTTGCAAACTGTACCGTGTGACATATCAAATGAAAGGTCTCACTGTGAGAGTCTCAAATATATTTTTTTTATAATTTTAAAATAAATTGTTTTGAAGTTATTTAAGAAAATAGACGAAAATTGACCATTCCCCCCCCCTTATCTCCGAAACTACTGAGCCTAAAATTTTGAAAAAAATACAGAAAATAGTTCTTTACCTATAGATTACAGGAAAACCTATTAGAAGTTTATGGTCTTGTAAATCTATAATATAAAATTCAAAGTCCTGACTGACTCATTGACTGATAATAATCAACGCAAAGTCCAAACCACTGGACCTAGAGACATGAAATTTTGCACATAGATTACCTTATAAATATATTGTAAATATCCATTAAGGAAGAATTTTTGAAAATTCCATCCCTAAGGGAATACAATAGGGGATGAAAGTTTGTATGAAAAATCTTATCTCTTGAGTTATTAGACTTGAAACTTAGCACGAATATTCATCTAAGTTAATTATAAAATTAATCATTTTTAGTTTTCCTAAACTACCCCCTTTTTTTGTGGATGGGAAATCATTAAATGACTTCTCTCGCTCTGGGTGGAGCGGAAGGGCGTGTCATACTTTTACTGACTAAAACCCAACCGTGTTCCTTCAGTTGCCTATGGCAGGGCCTCAGTATTTCTTTCGAACAACCCGCGACCCCAGAAGACGGTATTGGTAGGTGTCAAAGTTTGTATGAAGGAATTTTAACACGCGGTCCGATTTACTCAAAACTCAGTTTTTAGGGTTCCGTACCAAAATGGTAAAAAATTAACGCTTATGGTGTCACTCAGTCTGTCTGTCTGTCTGTCATAGCTGGATATCTCAAGAACTACTAATGCTATCACCTTGAAATTTAGAATAGTTTTGGATGACATTTACCCAACTATTTTGCAAATAAAAAAGAAATTTAAATATTTATATTTTTTTTGCAACACGGACTGAAAGGGGGTCTTAAAAAATCAAAGTGGGGCTACTAAGGCATGTGGGGTATCATATCAAAGAGCGCTGTTTGCACATTCTCAATCATTTTTTTTTTAGGCCGCATTGTTTTCGGCTTGTAAATACCGTTCCCCTCCCCCTTATCTCTGAAGTTTGCAAAGAGAAAAATCTGAAATTATTCTATGTGATAGAAGTTTATGTAAAAATTACAGGAAAAATAAAACGATGTCTCTAAATAGCACACTTTTTCAGGAATCGGAACGGAACCCTCGGTGCGCGAGTCCGACTCGCTCTTGACCGGTTTTTTTATGGATAACATTGAATAGTCTTTTTTCCGTATTGTTTTTGCCTTATACCTATTTTTTGTTTCAATACGACTAATCTGATCGGACTGTTATTTTCTCTTGTTTTTGTAAATTATCTCGGTCGTGAACAGGTACTTCAGTTTGAAGGTGTTTCAAAGATGCTAACTTAGTAATTTTGTTGGTAACGTTATTGATTCCATCTCTCAGACTAATCTTATTTTTATAACACTGTAATGTCTTTGGCTAATTGCTAACAGCCTGCAGTTCCAGTAGCAGCTCACAATAAGACACACAAGTACAAGAATAAAAGTTCAAAATGAGTTTCAAGATGAATAGGTAAGAAAATGAATAGGGGTCTCGCGTATGACGCAGCAGGGCGCGGGTAGCAACTAGGCGTTCTCATGACAAATATCCTCGATGCAATGAGTTGGCCGGTCTGTGGCTCCGCGCAATTCTACACATGCAGCCACGGAGCCATTGTGTGCGAACAAAGAGCCGCATGACACTATGAGGAGGATCCAAGAACTTCACGGAGGAACTTAAAAAACTTGAATGGAAATATTTCGTCCGCATTTTCTTCGTAAATAAAAGACTAAGTACAGGTTGGCGAGCTTCATATGCACTACGTATTTTTATTATTTGCTCGTCGATTGGATGTTCTATACGCTTACCTATTCTCCTATTCGCTGAATGGTTTTATGGTTTTGCTGTTCACGGAAAATCCCGTGTGGTATATTTATTGAGGCATGACTAACCATGTTAGCCTACTGTTTTCATTTGTTTTTAATGACGTAGCGTTATTTTAAATCTAACAACGACTTGAATAATTAATTTATTATTGTGAACATTTCTGTAGTGCATCACCTCATCAAAAAAAAAAACCGGTCAAGAGCGAGTCAGACTCGCGCACCGAGGGTTCCGTTCCGATTTCTGTAAAAGGTGTGCTATCTAGAGACATCGTTTTATTTTTCCTGTAATCTTTACATAAACATCTATCACATAGAATAATTTCAAATTTTTCTCTTTGCAAACTTCGGGGATAAGGGGGGGGGACGGTATTTTTTAGTAGCTAGTAGCCCCACTTTGAATTTTTAAGACCTCCTTTCAGTTCCTGTTGCAAAAACGATATAAATATTTTTATTTCTTTCTTATTTGCAAAATAGTTGGGTAAACGTCATCTAAACTGTTCCAAATTTCAAGTTGATAGCATTAGTAGTTCTTGAGATATCCAGCTGTGACAGACAGACAGACATACAGACAGACCGACAGACTGAGTTGCACCATAAGGGTTCCTTTTTTACCATTTTGGTACGGAACCCTAAATACAAGCTTGTCTAACACGACAAAAGGTACCTACCTACCTACAAGTTAAATATCTTCCAAGACAGCTCATCAGACATTACGCAAAAACGCACATCACATCTGAGAACACGGCATTCGTATCCCCATCCCATCCTTTTATTAGAGGTAGACTAGAGGATTATACGAAATGGATGTGCAGTACCATCCTTACTCTCTACATCATACTGAGATCACCAATCTGCCTGCCAAGCTAGGATTATGACATTATCCCCCCAAGATCTATGGGGGGCCTAACAGACAAGTACCTATGTATGTAGGTATGTGTAGTTCAGTAAGTGGCTCCTCAAAGGGCGGCACATTTACTCCCATGCTCAGTTGCTCAGTTAAAGTGGTATCTCACTTATCGGGTTCCACACTTAGCTTAAGAAGTGTTTGTCTTAGTAATAGAACTGGAACAGCAGCTATAAAATAACTTGTGTATGGTTTCCATTTTTTGCGTGTGAATAAATTACAATCAGCGGCACTTTGTTAGCTATTCTGATGAGAATTAATAGTAAGTTATCGTATGTATATCTACGCAGCAACCGCACGATTCGTCTAAAATCAATATTAATACATATAAGAACCCATAAAAGGCACATTTTTCTCGCGTTTGTAGTCAAAACTAAATGTTTTCAAAATATCATTAAAAAAGCATTTAGACATAGAATAATAAGTATAATAACCAACTAATATAAATTTGTTTTTTACAACACTATCTAAATAAAATGCAATTTTACAATTTCATTATGTTACATTTATTTTCATACTAAGTTTCGAAAAGCATAACTGAAATTACCAAGAAATCCACAAAAATAAAATTACCTATGTAATGTTATTCCTAAGAAATTCTGAGGTAGCTAACGAACTATAAGTTTCAAACAAAGTAGAACTAAAGTTTGAAAATTTCCTGAAGTGATTGCATTCTGAAAAATACTGTCGTAAGTTGGAAACACGTAATTATACTTACCTTACTTTTGAGTACTATTTTACTATACCGAATTGGACTGAGATTGCGAAGGAGTATTGAATGGCCAAACGATCAATGAACATTGAGACCCTTCCAAGTTGCAGAGAACATTATGATAGTCGTTCCGAATAGTCATCTAGAATAGTAGTAGGTAGATATTGTATTTCTAGTAAAATTGGTTTAAGAAACACATTTTACAAATAAATAATTAAAGTAGTTGTTGTATTTCGTATTTGATTTGGATTTCCAGTGCTAACAAAGATGAGGCTCTTTACGATGTAAAAAAATTACAACGACGAAACTTGACATAGATTATCTGACATGACACTCTAGTGCTCAGTTGATGCTTAAATTTGTATGGTATGACACTCTAGTGCTCAGTTGATGCTTAAATTCATATGGTATGACACTCTAGTGCTCAGTTGATGCTTAAATTCATATGGTATGACACTCTAGTGCTCAGTTGATGCTTAAATTCGTATGGTCGAAGAAATGAAAGTGTTCACGGAAAAATAATTTAAAATTGCTAATATTAAATTCTGGTGTTCACAAATTATTTAAAAAATATAGTTTTTGAGGAAAATTGCAATAAGTATGCATAAATGTTAGAAATTAAAGTTGGAACTTTAGATCATAAAATAAATGAAAAACATAATAATTTTCCCTTTGATCCAATTAATACGCAAGAAATAGTGAATATCACTAAAAATTAGTGATATGATCAATACAAATTAATTTGGTATTGTCAGATTGGCCGAGCGATGTACTCTTTTCTAACGCACTCAGCGTTTGTTCAGCGTAGCCATTAAAGTAGCTCAGACGCCGCGTAGAGGCCGCATAGCAGAATGTGCTACGGCGTAGAGGCCGCGTAGCACAGGGTGTTGGAGCTAACAGCTCAACGCCGCGTAGCTCAAGCGTAGGCGCTGCGAATACATTGCGTAGAAGGCATGCAAACGTTTAGTTACAAAAGTTTGTTCCGCAATTTATACCGATAGGTTATCTCAGATGCCTTCGGAATTGGCGCTAGATGTCATTCCTTGATGAATGAATGAATGAAATGCACCGTTCCCAGCGTGGTTTAACCAGACTCGATTTCTCGAATGAACCCAAAGATTCACACTAGCCCCTGTTGCCTCATGTTACATGGTGCAACAGAGACCATTGTATATCAAGGAGTAGACCGGGGGGCGCGGTAATGGTAGGGAAGACATGCCCTTAGGATATGGATAAGGATTATACAGCCTATCCAGTATGCACCGTAAAATAAGCAATGGAATAGTGGAGAGACGGGTAATATAATTATGGATGGGTTTTTTTTAATACGACGCCGCCATGTTGCTTCAAGTTCAGCTTCCGCGGTGAATCTTTTGGCGTTTAAATTGCGTTTTCGACTCTTTTTCTGTCGCTGCTATGCTATAATATAGGTAATCTGCCTTCTCGAGTCTTTTCTGTTTCATTCTGATGAGTTGTTGACACAAAGAGCATCACACTAGTAGCACAGATTAATACAGATGGGACACTCCGCAAAATCATTTAAATAAAAAGCAACTTGCTACGACACAATAAAGTGCAATTCAGTTCGCAGAACATTAATTACCTACAGTTATATTCACCAACACATTGCCTCTCTTTCTATCGCGTAACACTTATACCTTCCGCGCGGCATTTCTACTCATACCTAAACTGCGGAGTGTCCCATCTGTATTAATCTGTGCTAGTAGTAGCATGCCAGATCATTTTACATGTGGGAATAAGACGCAGGGGCCTGATCTCAAGACGACACTTAAACCCAGCCATTGATAACTGAAGCTCTGACCCTTGTTCTCTTACCATGTGAGTACCTAAAGGTACCTATGACACGCAAGGTCAATCAACCTGACGACTAATTCCATCCAATTGTGCTAAAATTTATTTCGCACTCATCATGAGTCAACATTAACACGAGGTTGGTCCAATTTTAGAAATAAACAGCAGAATTGAGATATATATGGAACGTTTCGTTTAAGTTTTATTCTGTTAATGTCGGTACTGAAGTATTTAAAAAAAAATTTAATCGATTTCAAAAAAATATAACTCAAAATTATGCAATAACTTTAATATCGGAAGACGATTTTTTTTAATTACCTACTTTTATATTCGTAATTTTTAGTTTTAAGTAAAAACTGGAATATTTTTTGTAATTAATAGTTAATATTTTTGTTGTAAATGTTGCACTGGAGTTTGACCAAGGTTTTGAGATGTTTCCGTCTGACACCACACCCGTAAGTAGCTCGTATCAATAAGACAGGCCGTCACACTTACAGTAGTACCCCAGTAATAAGGCGCGTCGTGAATCTTCGTTCGCACAGAAAAGAAAGTATTGCCCCGAAGATTAACGAGAATACTTCAAACTTACAATCAACCTTAGATCACTACTATAAGGTTCATAATACACTGCAGTTGTTAGTTCCGTCTCACTCTCAAGTATGGCGGCTGTCAAGCGGCGCGCGCTAACATGGCGGCAGCTACCGACCAATAGCGGTACAGGAAAAAGCGTGGAGCGTGCCGATTGGTCAATAGCATTTCCCGCGCTTTGAAAATTCATCTTCTGCGCAGGTACATCGATAAGCTATATTAGTTGAGTAGTACTATACACATATTAGTCCATATCTTAAAAACTACTTAACCGATTTTGATGAAACTTACACTGTTCCCTAAGTTGAAGTAAATGTAAGCCTGGTCACAACATCCGATTAATAGTTTCCATGAACTGCGTGTACAAACATACATACACCTACAAAAAGTACATTTGTTTGAAAGGCCAAAAAGATTATCATAATATAATTATGTGAATATATACATTAATATTACATACATACGTGTCAAATTGATAATCTCCTTTTTTTGAAGTCGGTTAAAAAGTAAAACTTATTTATATCTTTGTCAATATCGAACACTATGTAATTTTCATAGCTCATATTTAAACCATTAATCGTATACTTACAAGTAAAATAAAAATAAAATGTGAGCAAAATGGTTGGTAATTGGACATAAACAAGTTTGTAATAGACCTTACCAAACTCAAAGTATTACATAGTATTTTAATGAGCTGCGGTTAGTGCTTCTCTTCTGGTTGTACGGAACAGCACAACTTTGTACGGCTTGACAGGCTGGTTCAGGCTTACTCAACCTCCTAGCAACACGGATCGCGCCTAAAGTAGTCCTATTTTAGGCGCATTAACCGCGGACTCCGCCATTAGAAATAGAAACATAGCAGGTTTTTGCGGAGGATCGATTGTCTAATGAGTCACAGTCGACATGGGACTGCACTTGGCGTCCCCGCTTCAGCCGTGATGGATGACAAATCGCTTTTAGATCCCACGCTACGATGTTTACGCTAGCCCTCCTGAATGACTTACGATTTAAATGCTCTTTCCACCCGATCTCGGCGAAATGGATCCCATTTTCTTTTTTATTAATGCCGCTCCTAGAACACATTAAAGAAGATCTTATCTCGCAGTAGATACCTATACATTTGTTTATCACGAAAAGAAAATTTACTGGTCACAGATCAAGTTTATCAACATAAAAATCTGCATTAGGTACAGTGGGCTGCATCAATTGGGTACCCAATTGATGTACTAGTTATATTACCCAGTTACTGGGTTGTCGAGGTCAGATAGGCAGTCGCTCCATGTAAAATACTGGTATTCAGCTGCATCCGGTTAGACTGGAAGCCAACCCCAACATAGTTGGGAAAAGGCTAGGCAGATTGATTGGTACTCAATTTATGCAGCCCACTGTACATTCCTAGATAACATCTAAGTATTTACGTAAACATAAGTAGATTTTATATTAGCTATGGTCAGCCAGCTGTCATTACCAAGTATAATATTATCTTCAATTTAAATCGAATCAAGTGGGCTTGACTTTTTATTTCTAAGAAGAGTAATCAGTACAGACCTAACCGTCATTAAAATTGTTGTGCTCAGGTAGTAATATAAGACCACTAAATTATAAAAGCAATTTAATATTTCAAAATGAAGTGATGTCATGGTATTGCAATTCATTTAAAATTGTTAAGGCTCTTTGTGAAGCTAGTTTCCTAAGAATTTATTGTGTATTTGTTGGTTCTCCGAACGAAGCGCTTAAGGATGAACATGTTATGTGTAGTACGTCATAATCAGAAACCTAGTAAATGCAAGAGGTAAGCGAAAGCGTAACCACACTGACTTATTTATATTATTTTCAGCTCCAAAAATGACTTCAGTAAAAATGTCGAGAATAAATAATTGCGGCAAAAATAATTGCAGAAGGCCATTTTAAAAATTATACATATAATTATTACTAGCTTTTGCCAGTGGCTTTGCCCGCGTGGATGTCGGTAATTGTGCCACGGGAACCGTACATTTTTCCTAGATAAAAAGAAGCCTCCAATCCAAAAATGAATGAACGAATGATGATGATGATGATGATGAATTTCCAATCTATAATCAATCTCTGTGCCAAATTTCATCTAGATCCGTAAAGCCGTTCTGTCGTGATTGAGTAACAAACATCTACCCATCCAAACATTTGCATTTATAAGATTATTATTGAGCTATTTTAGTCACACACAGGTGTACTTAGATCACTTTAATTATATGTTGTTAATATGTATTTACGAGCATTCGATAAACACTCACACGTCTACTGTACCTAGTAGGACGCAGAGGGCATTGCCTCTCAAGGACTGAATGTTTTTTGCTTGTACCGGGCTTGCTTTTAGCACGCTACGTCATCGTGGGCGGACTCCCGATTGTTGTGACGGATGTAATGCCAATAACCTTCCATTGTACTTCTAATTTTGACTAGCTCAAAAGAATATAGAATTAAAGCCACGGTTCTAATTAGCCCGCTGTAGACTTTCTGCTTGCGCCGGAGTACGTGCAGTGGGTAAGTCAGTCGTGTAGGGAGAACAATGCACCCACGTTGCAATGCCACCCGCAAGGACTTTCTTTCCAACGTTTGACACAGATACAACACAAAGAAAACGTCATTTGCAACTGGCTAAAGGATCCTATTCTAGAGATAGTCTATTTTTCTTGAAATATGTTTTTCCGAGTATTGTCAAGATAGTCATTTAACAAAACAAGCGCCATTCAAAAACCTTTACAGTCCGTAACAATCATTATAACTTGAACAGATATAATATTTTGTGCGTGTTTTCGATCCAAACTTTCAAGTTTGGGACATAAATAAATGTCTAACATTCCGCAGTAGGACAAATAAATGTATTAAAGCAATGGGACTTTAAGAACCCAAAAATGAACGTGACAGTCGTATTTCTGTAATCACATTAGGTAACGTGGAATTTGTAGAATGTTGTTAGGGTAGGCGTGGGGTAGGCACTACAAACTTCCTTCAGCTACCAAGTGCGGAATTCAATAAAAGGGCCGAGAACAAAAAAGCGGGTTTTCTGTTTGGTAAAGTGAGAATTATACGTTCCCAAAAATAAAGAAAAAACTACAGGCCTGTGTAAAGTAGGGATCCCTCTACTGTAACTTTTCTTCGAGGATAAGGGAATTACTTACGACCGACAAGGGGAAAACAAACTACAAAAACGGCATAACATGTTGTGTTCGATACTACCCTTTTTATTAGTGATGTACTTGTATAGGTACTTGAAATCGTCATAACTTGCAAAATACAGCTAAACTTGATAGCTTGAACTTCTGAAATGTCAAAATGTCTGTATGTCGTAATCGTGAGGGCATTGGTTCATTACAGTAATTCAACGGGCACTTTAATAAATTGCAAGTAAACACAAACCACATGCATCAACAACCTATACCCTTTAGTCGCGTTACATTCGCAATTCCTATGTTTGTTTTATAGGAAAAGTTTCACAAATTGTCAGACTAATATTTCAAAATCCCTGGCATCGGACCCACAAACTGTAAAGCAGGGAGGGAAAAATCTCACAAAAACAGTGTGCAAACTCGAATTAAATAGTCGTATCTCTCTTGTGACAGTGGGAATCCATCAGCGGTCTCGATTGGAACGATAACCGGACCCCGCGCACCCCGCACCCCGCTACGAAAAATAAATTGTAATTTGATAGCGCCCTCTAGTGAAGGCACTTTGGCCTAGCCTTAAAAGTTACTGAAAAATACTAACTTGCTACGATAAATATAACAGACACAATCTATGTCAATTATAATAAGGTCAAGAACCCGCAGCTGTGAAAGCTAAAAATAAATGGCTAAAAATACTCGAGCCATTAGATCTAAAATAAATTAATGGGCCAAGTTTAACTCGCACATGAACTGGGCATTATTGGTTGAGATTATAAAAAGTCACATCATGTTTCAATGAAATCATTACTGGTTACTTAATTATGTTCGGTTATGTTAATTAGTGGTTGTTGGCAAAAAATTTACACGATCCCAAAAAAATTTAGCAAATATTTTTTTTTGGGATCGTGTAAATTTTTCTATGACTGAAGAAAATATTCTGTACCATTTAATCTCCGTCTCCAAAAAAAATAAAAATAACCAGACTGCCATAGCAAGCTAAGAGAAGTACTTAATCGTTATTATAAAATAAAATGTCCTAGCCTAACTAAGCACTTTTTTGACAAAGCCTTTGCCAAGTACTCACATCCTCATTCATATTCCGAGTGATTTATGTCCACTTTCTTGTACTGATGACGTGCCTAGTTATCCCAGAAAAATATATTATGTAAGCACATTATTATTTATTGTGTCGCAAAACAAAAAGCTTGGATCCCTTTCAGATATCGAGCCTGTTCACAATGTCTCTCTAGAGGATCCGCAATAAGGAATATTGTGCTGGTTCACAAAGAGGGATTGTAATTTGTAAGTAATTTGTCAGTTATCTCACCTGCCGCTGAGTCAGTCGGCGTTCATTACTCACGCATAGCAAGCACCATTCATTTCTCGCTAGGAATTCTAGATTACACATTGAACTAGTGCCTATAGATATACCTATAAACAAATTGCAGAAGGCGTAGGTGGCTGGTAGATTGCGTGGGAGCGGTGGTCGGGGGGAGGCGCGTACCCTACCATCGAGCCTGTATTTAAAGAAATTTAATACCGACAATATTTCAACATTCTGTTGGCTTGTATAAATAAAACATGAAAGTTCAAATTATGCTCAACATTAATCGAGAAGTGTAACGATTGATGCTGTAACGCTGTGAAAATTAGATGAGAGAAAATAATTCCGTTTTGTCCTCCAATTTATTTATGGCGTAGGTTAATAATTTACAGGAAAATGTTGAGTTATTTAAAACTAACAGCAACATAATGAGATTAAATCCGTAGGAAAGAAATACCATTAACAATGTTTATCGGTATCCGAAAGCTAAGTTGACAAAGTTGATCGAATCTGCACCGATTAGCGCGACTTTTCGATGCGGGCTTTAATGTGACGCGTCAAATTAAAAAGTCTAAAGTCATAAGGCCTAACGTCATTCTATGGTCCTATATATACACCGGGATCTAATGAAATCAAAGTTTCCGTGTTCCGAACTTCTTAGTTCTAGACTTCTAGCTACAGTGCTGAACTCCTGTAATTAAACTTTCTTTGGCGTGTCTTATGTACGCTTTAACCTATTCCGGACTAATACGTTTTTAGGACTTTAGTGCAGCTAGAATTATCGACTGAAATGGTCTTTTATCAGTAGGTAGTACCTAACTAAGTAGGTATGAATCAGTTTATATTTAGAATATAAGCTTTTTGAACGAATCACGACTCTACACGTATATAAGTAGGTTGTAGGTTACTTGAAGCGGACAGCAGAAAAGAATTAGCAATAAATACTTCACATAAAAAGTTAGTATGGCTTATTTATCACAACATTTTCTTCTAGAAGAATGTTATGTTTTAGTACTTATACTTCAGCATTGTCTGCCAAAACACTAATGACTCACGCACTCGTAATTCCCGACATCTTTGTCAAGATAGCGATTTGACTTTTTATAGTCAAAGAAGCAACGTGGCACTTCGTAAATGATCCAGACAAATCTACCTAAATGTAAAACGTCCATCAAAATACCCAAATGTTTCCATTCGATTCTTCTGCCTCATTAGTTCACTCTGTTATCGGCTTTACTAAGACTTATTACCAAAGTAAACCTAAGATAAAGAGTTTCTCATTACGGAGATTGGAAAAAAGGAAAATTTTAGGATAGAAGAATAAATCTACTAACTGTTTGTGACCTTGCAATAAAAATAGCAAACCCTTTTTAACTTAACAGACATTTCGATCGGAATTCCACAATAGAATGGAGATTTTTTCGATCTGACTTGTTTTTGGCTAGGAATGGGCCAACAAAATAGGTATCAGCAAGGGTGACATATGGGATAATGTCAAAAGAATGCAGCAGTGGTTTGTATGTCAAACCAACAATCTGTCTGCTAAGCATATACGGCAATATACGACAATACTGTGGCATCATTAGGAGACCCAAATTCAGAATTGTAGAACGGGCTGGGTGATAATGAAATAAAAACCCATGACATTTAGGGAATTATATAAAATGACATAACATTATCTAATTGACGAGCGATAGCTAAACAATTTTATCAGCTTCAGTTTCCAAGTGTGTCGTGTAACAATAATCTAGATAGAATAGAACGTGTATACCTACAGTGTTATTCCGATATGTGGGCATTACGTGGGCGGGGACGTGTTATAAAACCTGGAACATGTTCCTGTTTACTGACAACCCTAGCATACCTACTGACGCACGATCTATATCACATTATTTATTTAAAGCACTCATTAGTATCTACCTACGTTGGTATCTATACAGAACTGATCGACTATCCTGTGAAACCAATAATTAATGTTTTCAGATTACATCTGATATCAAAGAGGAAGGATATTGCAAAGCTGTAAATTCACGTCACACGATATTATTTTCTATAAATAATAATTTATTAACACATTCATATTACCAAGTGGTTAAACAAAATATGTACAGTGTTAAACTTCATAAAGCGCAATATATATGTGGACAGGAGGACACGGTTTTCCATTTAGGTGATCCGAATTAACCTTTAAATTATTTATAAGATAAACGTTGATTACAATGTTCGACATATGAAAACGGCTGCAACAGGATGATTATAATGAGTAAGTGGCGTTTACACGAGCCGTCGGGCGTCGCGCGCGGATCCTTGACCCCCGTAGTGGGTCGAAGCCGCCCGACCAGACACTCGCTGTCGGTCGTCGGCGCCCTTCCACGACAAATAAATATCAGTGCACACACACTACGAGCCTACACAAGCTCGTAACTACATACCAATACAAATTCTGGCGGTACATTGTGCTTAATACTGTAATGAATCATCCTTCGACCCTTTTGTCCTACCAATTTGTAGTTTGTACCTACTACGCCGCTACGCCGAGAATATAAACCGCTTCGATCATTTCTACTGCCCCTGCATTAGAAAAATTACTCTCTGTCGGAAGCCATAGAATTTATTTACGCGGAAAGCAGTGTACACAAACCCTAGAGCTCCCATAATTTCAGTATAGCGAAGCTATTCTTTTCATCGCGCTGGCATTTTACCAAGCGACTTTTTATTCAACTACAAAGCTGTGGTAGGGGGTGCAATCAATGCTCCACAGGAGGAAGATTGGAGCCTAAGCGCTTTTTTTATTTTTGCTTTACTATTAAAACGAAGATTTCAATTGCATAGGTATTCAAATTCTATTGAAACATGTAACTAATGCCCTTATTTATAGGAGAAATATGAAAAGTTGCATTTCTTTGATATTTTATTTTGAATTTAGCGAAGGCGGCGCGGCGATTCAATTTTGATGAATGAGTTGCTTTACAGCATTAATGTTTTGTGTTTAATATTTTCTGCAATTTCCGTCTGGTTCTTCGTGGCTTATTTTTTTGAAATCATAAAACAGACATAAATCACTTCCGCTTATTTTATTATTCCGTCTCAAAGCTAACCTATACTTTTTATCAAGTTTGTTCAACAAAATGCTTTGCGAATATCGTAAGTGGAGAGTATTTTATGGCTAGTCCACAAAGCGCCACGGTTCGGTAAACACATTTATCAAAATATAAACCTTGTCAAATCTCTGTGTCAAACAAAAGGAGATAATAATATGTCGTACGCGGTGGAGATGTGATACATTACGAGCGAATAAAATTATATTGCACGAGTTTCACTAATTTTGAACATGAACAAATTTAAATAAATGCATTAATACGAGTATCGTAAAATTATTTACGTACGTTTTAATTTATGTTTGGTTTAGGCACTATCTTAGTTAATCTAAGACAGGAATCTTAGATTAACTAAGATAGTGCCTTCCCCTACCTACTACCTACCTACTTGTTGACTTGAATCTTCTGAAAACTGCGAAGATAGGTAAAAGGAATGGATTCCAGGTATGAAACAAAACTAGATACAAGGGTTCCGAGCCTCAAAAGGAAAAAATGATGGAACCCTTATAGGATCACTTCGTTGTCTGTATGTAGGTCTGTCAGTCTGTCAAGACCCTTTTTCTCAGTAAGGTGTGGAGGTATCAAGTTGAAATTAATTTCAAATGCTTAGGTCTACGGTCCCTGGGATCTCTAAATCATGCTTCTAGTCAACGCAATAAAAAACGGTCATTTATGCGACCTATTAGGTATGATACTCACAAATTAATTAAAACCTATAGGGTACTTCCCGTTGACCCTGAACCATTTTGGCAAGAAGCAAGGTCGCACAGCACAAGTAAAGGAAAAAGTTTGAAAATCATTTATTTGTAGTTTTATCCCATATTTTTTTTTTGCGATTACTAACTTCCATTTGCAGTTGGATAAATGACCGTGATGTATATCGATGTTTGGGAGAACATGTTTTTCAACTACAATGTTAAGTTTGTTTTTGGGAAAAAAATCGTCCCAACTGCGGAACCCTTCATAGTGCGTGGTCCGACACCCACTTGGCAGGTTTTTTAAAGTTAGGTTGGTTCATTTTGTTACATTTTCCGAGTTCTGCACTCGAGCTCATCCATGTTTCGAAAATATGCAAGTTATTGTTTCTCCTGTATAAAGGATAGTGTGTGAGGAGCTTATAAAGAAAAATATTGTACAAACATAATCATTAAGTTTATTTTTTTTGTCACCTAAACTCGATCACAATAAAAAACCCCATAGTGTGAACCGCATCTAAAAAGTTTTCAACCAAAACACCGCTATTCCAGACACAAGGACAAATTCAAACTTTTGTAATTAATGTTTTTCCGTAAGAAAATTACTGAAACCTTTTGCGGGCCGCGTAAGTTGGTTGACATGGGTAGCACTGGGTGTCCCAAAAAAGTTCAAGTTTCATCCAAGTTTCTTACGAAGTGATGGAAAGTGGCACCGACAAATTATAAAATTTTGAAAAATGTAGGTATTAAGCATAAAATTTATAATTAGGGCTAATTATAAATTGTATGCTTCTTACTACCTGATATTTAATAACCACGAGCTTTTAGGTGACGATTTTTATCTGGTTTCTCGCATAAGCAAGAAGTTTGTCCTTTTTATGTGATGCACAATAAAGTGTTTAATAAATAAATATACAAAAGGAGTCTGGTACAGACTGGGTTTGGAGCTGGAGAAACTAATGTTTTAGCGTAAAATGGGAGAGGTCTATGGCCAGCAGTGAACTGCGGCAGACTGAGTTGAGTTGAAGCATAGAGGCGATCTTTACGTGGAAATAGTGGATATTACCCATTCAAGATCCGTTTTGGCAATCTTAAATGTTCTCTTGCTCATTCTCAACTTGCATCTGTGCGTGAACTACAGATAGCTCACTGGATATAGTGCTAACTCGCTTTATGAGGTGCCATAACAACTGTGGCTGTATGTTATTGTCTGTAAACGCACTAACAGTCCCTACTGAAACTATACCTAATTTACATAAACAAGCTCACCTTTTAAACAAACATAAAATCAGTTAAGCCTTCGTATTGTAATGATTAAACGTGCGAATTGTATTTGTATCGCGTGTTTACTGAAATAATAATTGCGGTCACCATGGTTACGAGATGTCCGCGTTACGTATCTGTTTATGCCATTTCTGTTGCGCGATTTATTTACGAAATAATCGTGGGCTTGATAAATAGAAATTTGTTAATTGTTTTACTTTTTAGGGTTCCGTACCTCAAAAGGAAAAAACGGAACCCTTATAGGATCACTCGTGTGTCTATCTGTCTGTCTGTCTGTCTGTCTGTCCGTCTGTCCGTCTGTCACAGCCAATTTGCTCCGAATCTAATGAACCGATTAAGTTGAAACTTGGTACACATATGTATTTTGGTAACCCAAACACGGACATGTAACGTAAATAAATGAATTTTGAATTTGGGGGTGGGATTTTGGGGGAAAATAAGTAGGTACAATTAAAAAAAAAGTTTTGCAAACTGTACCGTGTGACATATCAAATGAAAGGTCTTACTATGAGGGTCTCAAATATTAGGTCTTTACCTATGAAATTGCCGTTCTGCAGTACTGGCCATTTCAAATCAAAATAATTTTTGTTTGGCTAAGAATTCTAATTTCAAATTAATTTTATTTTAAAAACATGGATTTTTTTTTCCAAAAATAGTCATTAGTTTATTGATTAGTGTTACATTTTCATCGCATTTCAATCTTTTTCGTCATCATGGATACGTTAAAAATTCGAGTAATTAAATAAAATAAAATAAATATCCTTGGACATTTCACACAACGCCATCTAGTCCCAAGCTAAGCAACCTAATGCTTGTGTTATGGTAACGAGATGGCTGATAAACTACTTATATACATTTTTTTTTTTTGTAAATACATACATATTATAGATAGAAAAACACCCAGACTCGGAACAAATACTTGTAGGCCGTACAAATATTTGTTCCGTGCGGGAATCGAACCCGCGACATGCTGCGCAGCAGTCAATTGCTCAACCACTGCGCCAACCGTGTCGTCAATTATGGAATATGAGTACCGTCGTGGCAGCAATGCGGCACAAGCGGCACGCAACATCAACGACGTTTACGGAGCTAACACTACAAACCAACGCACCACCTGTTATTGGTTTGCTCGCTTCCGTTCTGGAAATTTCGACCTGAAAAATGAACCTCGCGGTGGTCCGAAGACTTTGGTCGATAATTACGAATTAAAGGCGATTGTGGAAGCTGATGATACACAATCTACGGCTGAATTAGCAGCAGCTTTCGACGTTAGCGTCAAAACAATATTGGTCTATTTGCGTCAAATTGGCAAGGTAAAAAAGCTTGACAAATGGGTGCCCCACGAACTCAATGAGCGCCAGCGCGAAGTACGCGTCGAGACGTGCCTTGCACTGCTCAACAGACACACAAATGAAGGAATTTTGAACCGCATTGTTACCTGCGATGAAAAATGGATTCTGTTTGATAACCGCAAGCGCTCAGCAAGTTGGTTGGATCCTGGTTCAGCACCTAAACAATGCCCTAAACGAAAACCTACCCCTAGAAAAGTGATGGTCACTGTTTGGTGGTCTAGCGCCGGTGTGATTCATCACAGCTTTTTACCAAACGGGGTGAGCATTACTGAAGATGTGTACTGTGAAGAACTGAACACAATGATGGAGAAGCTGGCACATCTCCAACCAGCATTGGTCAATCGCTCGTCTCCGCTGCTCCTGCACGACAACGCGCGACCTCATACTGCACAGCAGACGGTCTCCAAGTTGCAAGAACTGGGGTTGGAAGCTCTCCGTCATCCGCCCTACTCACCAGACCTTGCGCCTACAGACTACTACTTTTTCCAGAATTTGGATAACTTCTTGACGGGAAAAAAATTCAATACCCGAGAGGCAGTACAAAATGCCTTTGAAGAATTTGTTGCCTCCCGACCAGCTGATTTCTTTAAGAAGGGCATCAGTAAACTGCCACTGCGTTGGCAAAGATGCATTGATTGCATGGGTGATTACTTCGATTAATACAAATAAAAAATACATGAAAAAAATTCGTTTAAATTTTTTCATAAAAAACGGCAATTTCATAGGTAACCTATTATTTTTTTTTATAATTATAAAATAAATAGTTTTGAAGTTATTTAAGAAAATTGACGAAAATTGACCATTCCCCCCCCCTTATCTCCGAAACTAATGAGCCTAAAATTTTGGAAAAAATACAGAAAATAGTTCGTTACCTATAGATTACAGGAAAACCTATCAGAAGTTTGTGGTCTTGTAAATCTATATATAAAAAATTCAAAGTCCTGACTGACTCGTTGACTGATTATAATCAACGCACAGTCCAAACCACTGGACCTAGAGACATGAAATTTTGCACATAGATACCTTATATAGTGTAAACATCCATTAAGGAAGAATTTTTGAAAGTTCCATCCCTAAGGGAATAAAATAGGGGATGAAAGTTTGTATGAAAAATCTTATTTCTTGAGTTATTAGACTTGAAACTTAGCACGAATATTCATCTAAGTTAATTATAAAATTAATCATTTTTAGTTTTCCTAAACTACCCCCTTTTTTGTGGAAGGGAAATCATCAAATGACTTCTCCCGCTCTGGGTGGAGCGGAAGGGCGTGTCATACTTTTACTGACTAAAACCCACCCGTGTTTCTTCAGTTGCCTATGGCAGCCACACGGTATCTCTTTCGAACAACCCGCGACCCCAGAAGACGGGATTGGTGGATGTCAAAGTTTGTATGGAGGAATTTTAACACGCGGTCCGATTTACTCAAAACTCAGTTTTTGTACTTGAGACCAAAAATAGAGACTAACTAACGAGTATCAGGGTTTTCCAAAAATCTAGCCCTAAGGGGTGAAAAGGGGTAGCAAATTTTACAGCGGAGGATTTTATTGGGGATTGATTAACTCGAAAATTGGTGTAAATAATGTTTGACCCAAGTTATGGAAACATCCCAGACGATTTTTGAAATTCTGCCCCTGTGGGGGTAAAAACGGGGATACAGTTTATATGAAAAATCTTATTGTTTTGGTTAATGAACTTGAAACTTAGCACAAATACTTGCTTATGTAAGTAATAAAGTTTGTCATTATTAGTTTTTCAAAACTACCCCTCAAAGGGTGTTTAGGGATGTTAAAGTTTGTATGGAAGATTTTTAAAACGCAGTCCGATTAACTTGAAACTCAGTATTCAGTATTTTATACTTTTGATGAAAAGTAAACAATAATAAGAAAATTAAAACCCATGAAATCAGACATCCTCGCCGGGCAAAGCCACGGGCAGTCTAGCTAGTATCTCAATATTTTGCGTACAAACTTACTAAGCCTCCGCTGACCGTCTGTCCGTCCGTCCGTCTGTCACAGGGCTGTATCTCATGAACCTTAATAGGTAGAGAGTTGAAATTTTCACTGATTGTGTATTTCTGTTACGACTATAACAACAAATAATAAAAATAAATTACTTTTTTTTCCCCATACAGAAAAGTTTTCATTTTGAAAAAAAAAAATAACCTGTGTGTGGGGATGTTATTGTGTAGAACTCGTCGAGTAGAGTACAAAGATATTTTTTTTTTATCTTCTAAAATGAAGAAATAGGGGGCCGTAAAAGTTGTTAATTTTATACCATTTTTGTACGAGCTCTATTTTATAATGTACCTTATCAGTATAAGGTACATTATACACGTACGTACGTTACGTACGTGTACGTACGTAACGGTACGGTACGGTACGGTACGTTTTTAGTATTACTTAATCAAGAAATACTAAAAACGGCGATTCGTAAGGTATTTTGTTTAAATATGGGTGATTTTCTGCAACTGCAAAAAATAACCTTGTAATTCACAGTATCATTACGAAATACAAAGTTATCTTTGCGATTGTTAAACATATAATATGGTACGGAACCCTTTGTGTGCGAGTCCGTCTCGCACTTGGCCGGTTTTTTATAATCTTTAAAGCGAATCTAAATAATTGCAAATGTGACTGTCTTGTGACTGTATTTTTGCTACATTTTTCAGGTAAACTAGTGTACCAACTTGAGTGTTTTTTGGCGGATATGTAAAAATGAAAAAGGCCAAGGGGCTTAAAACGGCCACATTAAGCAATTCCTCTAAAAGCGATTCATTCCCTGAATTCCCAGCAATTTTTTATGATTGTGCTACTTATTTGACATTAAACTTCATTAAAGCAATTCATAATTTGTGGACCATTTTACGAATCTGTCAAAACTGTCAAACAGAAGAATTGCGTGCTATGAATTTTACGCAGATAAATCATATTCTAATTTTAAGCTTTGGGTAGACCATGTTCTGGATTAGAACATAGGTTTCTTTTTATCCCGGTAGTACGTTCCCGTGGGATAATTTTCCGGCCCCCACGCCGGCTAAAGCTAGTTGATGGTAATGAGAACTTCAATGACGGCCATTTTTCAGACAGTTTTTATCTTCCCCTGTAAAATTATTGCAAGCAGAGTAAATTCAAATAAAATAATTTTAAGTAAAATAATAAATATCGTCGATATATAGAATGTAGGTACCTACTCTGCTTTAGGAAATCGATTTTCTGATCTGAAAAAACCAATACTTCACCTAGGGAAGTGAAGAAGACGCGATTACAGTTAGTCGATATTCGTCAAGGCAGTGTACAATTACCTAATCGATAATACTCAGAATCTCGTCGAACCCTTTTAACAGCAAATGAAGTGAAAACTATTGTTCAATTACACAATATGTTACACTTCATTTAATACCTAACTGTATTAATGTGAATATAATGTCCTACTAATTGTTGCCACTAATTAGATCTTAATCCTCTATTAATAGTACATTTCAAATTCTTGGTACTAACACTACATAGTAAAATGTATGTAAGTACATACATTAGTACCTACGTGACAAACAATTACATGCCGTTGGCAACAGGCAGATAAAAAAAACATTACATTGTATATATCTATGCAGAATGTATTAAAAAAAGTAAACGTAAGTATATAGGTATGTTTAGATGATGGAAGACCTAAACTGCGCATGGACAATGGATGGAGTATTAAAAGAGACCTCGTTAGTTTAATCAGTGCCGTGGGCACGAGCCATCCCCATCCCACAGAGGACCCCCAGTGCCTCCCACGCACTGCAAAGGTTAAGGGCAAACCATTGTGGACTCAGCGGCATTCTCTCCACGTTCAACTATGAAGCTCTTAATAATGTGTTTTCAATGAAACAACTGACGTCAAAGACAATCCTTCAGTGTTACTTAGTTCTGCTATATGAGTGCTCTGTTATTGGAGCAAAACATAATAAATAAGTTTATTGTTTAGTTGGAAGCACTACTATTGTTTAGAAGTTTTACTCTATAATAAAAACCGGTCAAGAGCGAGTCGGACTCGCGCTCCGAGGGTTCCGTCCGATTTCTGAAAAAGTGTGCCACTTAGAGACATCGTTTTATCTTTACATAAACTTCTATCACATAGAATAATTTCAGATTTTTCTCTATGCAAACTTCGGAGATAAGGGGGGGGGGGACGGTATTTTTTTTATATTTTTCATCAAAAGTTGAAAACTATGCGGCCTAAAAAAAAATAAAAAGTAGTTTGAGAATGTGCAAACAGCGCTCTTTCATATGATACCCCACATGACCTAGTAGCCCCATTTTAAATTTTTAAGACACCTTTCAGTTGCAAAAAAAAAATATTTTTATTTCTTTCTTATTTGCAAAATAGTTGGGTAAACATCATCTAAAAATATTCTAAATTTCAAGTTGATAGCAATAGTAGTTCTTGAGATATCCAGGTGTGACAGACAGACAGACAGACAGACAGACAGACTGAGTGACACCATAAGGGTTCCTTTTTTACCATTTTGGTACGGAACCCTAAAAAGCGGAAAAATATGATTCAAAGCGTTCATTATTATGATCAAACAGAACGATATTCGTTTTATCTAAGACCAGCTCCAATTTAATTTTATCGGGAAACTACGTTTCATTACGGAACTAATATGACGCGCAAACAATACTTGATTCATCGCCCATTTATTGACATTGAAAACAAAGGCAATGCACTGAGACGCACGTGTGCGTCGTGCACTGTGCACGTACAGGAATGAACCGAATGAGTAAACAATTTGCACTATGTTTAAAATCGTCAAAATCGAGCACAGACAAAGATAAAACCAACATGAAAACTTAAACACTTCAAAGTAATCTCACCCAACTTGCTACAATGGTTTATTCAAAACTTTTTAAAGCGTTTATTAACAATTTTAACGTAATTTGTTCCAATCATCAGAGCTCAAAGTTTTAATCCTATTATATTTAATACTGTTTGTTGAGGAAATTGAAGCGGTTCCGACTGTTTCGTGACAGATTGTGTTGGACCAGAAAAGTGTTTTCTGAACAGATCTAGAAACATTTTTGACAAAACGCCAATGCCTATAGCCTAGTAGAGTTTGAGGCTGTGCAAAATCTTTTGAGCGAATTTCAGCTGAATAAAGAAAACTAATTCGACATTCTTGCCCCCGTCGAAGAATTCTCGTAGCAAACGGAGTAGGTGAAAATTCTTTCAGTGTCCAGGTTCCGTGCGAATCTCTGTCACAAATATTGATTTTTAAACCAGACGGGGCTTGAAACTGATCCTTGCTCTATTATTTATGGAGATAGAAGGAGCAAGTGCAGAGATTCCAAACGTTCCGTCTTTGTTCGATAAAAAATGTAGAATGTTTATCTACTTGTCAGACACACTTTTCGAAGATTTATCAAATTCATGCCCGTCATTATGTCGTTAACTTTTAATTAATATTACGCCAGGAACTGCGTATAAGAATTGAACAGATGTTTGGAGCCATCGTGTGCCATTATGGACGTATCGCTCACGTATATAATATGTAGTACCTATACACGTAAACTTTGTATATATATATGTATACTTGTATAAATGACACATAGGAATACAGACACGATACAAACACGTGCTACTGTGATTTCTATAATATGTTTTTATACATACATACCTATTTATGTAAGTATTATTGTGTTTACATGCGCAATCATCGCCTTCTGTTCATTGACCAGTTATACATAAACACATCGTATATACCTATGCATAGATATGATTAGCGTTATTGACAAAGACATTAACATTTATTAATGCAGCAAAGTATGAGAAATGTTTTATTTTCCTGTGAATTGAAGGGTTTTGTTATTTGAAACGTTTGTAAAGTGTTTCTCAAGTGAACAACTCTTTATTAGGCTTCCCTTGGATCGGCGAAAATCCGAGAGTGAGCTAAATCGTTTATTGTCCTGTCCCATTTAGGCTTAGCGAGTTAACATTTTCCTTTCAAACATTTTTTTGAATAATCAAATCCAAGTTGTTGTTACTTTGTATGGGTTCTGGAGTAGGTAGGTATTTTCATAGTCTTCTACGTGGGAAAAGGGGTTTTCCAGGGAAGGTATTTAAAAGTGGTACTACTGTCATTATTATCATTTGTTTTGTACAGTAAATTGTTTCATTTAACAGACAATAAACGACATGTAATAATCATGTGTAGCAAACGTAATAATGTACTCACGGCTACATATCGAGCTATAGGTACATTTCCACTGGAAATGTATAGCTCTATATGTAGCTGATCTCGTATTGTATAGGATTTCCGTACAATGAGAGGTCAGCTTACACTGGAAATATATAGCTTGATATTTATGTAGCCACTACCGTGTGTACTGTGACCTTCTGTTACTTATTTTAAAAATTATTTTGTTTCTAGAGAAAGGATAAATACATATTGGGTATGTGTTAACTTTTGCAAACATGTGTAGTTAATAATGTAAACAAAATCTTCAAAAAAGTTATCAAATTACTCTCATGACCGGTTATAGTTATAAGCACTTTTTGCCATTTATTATTAAAGTAAGTTCAAAGTTGATTAAACTTTACTCTGAAGTGACTCGTTCACAGCTAAGTAATGGCCTATTAGTAAAAAGAAACCGGAAAATTCCGGAAAAGTAGTACCTATGTAAAGATTTGCATTTTTGCATTTGGCGTTCTGTAGTTTCCGCCTGCCCCCATGGGAAGAAGGCGTGAATTTATGTATGTATGTACTCATCATGGTCTACAACTTTTACTATGGAACCAAACCTGAAATCGCAAAAAAAAACAGCTGTTCCCTACATTTTGAGGAGTTATGCGAACATAACAACTTAATTTTTTTTTCGCGATTTCAGGTTTTTTCCCATAGTAAAAGTTGTTTATAATTATGAGTACAATGACCCATTTAGATGTTGTGACACGTTGTATATAAAAGAGTGTAGGTACTCAGATATTTAGATTCACAAAACACGTGCCAATTTTTTTGCTATTCTATTTATCACGTCTCATGTAATCTATTATCTTGTTTTCTCCAACTATTAAATGGGCAATCCAAAGATTCCTTTGCCAAAGTATGGGAGGTCGTGTCCAACTGCATGTCAACGGACCCAGTCTCCATTTCTCCAATAAACTACGTATCTGCAGTGGCATTTGCTCGTATGAACACTGGACCTTTATGCAAAACACTGATTATGACTGTCGGCAACATTATAATAGTCAATTATCGCTCTGGCCGCGCCTCCCCGTGGCGCCCCGCGGTTCAACAGCCGCTGCGATCGGATTTTAATAATGCTATTTATAGGCGAATTTTAATACATTTGTTTTTCACGCATCCCATCTGTGCCTACGTTTTATATTGTCCGTGTTTCTGTTGTGTGTTCAAAGGTTGAGAAAATCGATAGCAACGCAATTTTGAGGAATGGAAATCTCTACGAGTCCTCTCTTTAAATTTTCATTATTTTGCATCACATAGTGTCCAAAGGAATATCTTCTGTCCAACATATCTAAAAGATACGCACCTACGAGAATTTACATAAAATAATGCATGTTTAGCACAATATTACTTAATTTTTTTGATAGCAAATTTTTAAACACTCACACGCAACACTGTGCATTTTTTGTGTACATAGGCGCTTTCTGCGTCTTCATTTATAAACTCGACGCGATCAACCACTGAAGATTATAAAATATACTCGTTTATAAAGTTGTATAAGTTGACTACAACAAGATTTTTAACGACCCCACTATACGAATTCAAAATGGACACACAAAAGGGCAGACTGCGTCGCACTCAATAGTGAACATACACCATCGTTATTGAGAATATATTCACAGTTTTATATGCCTATAAATCTCTTTAAATGGTTTTCTACGCTTCATAGCTAAATAAGAACCTGTATGTGCATGGTTTTTTTCTAGAATTCGTCGTGAGATCGTCATGAAAATCTTCATAAAAAATTTGATTTTAATGACTTTTATTGTAGGTACTTAATAGGCACTAGTCAAAAATAATAGGCACTAGTCAGTCTATGACCAGTGCGTGTTGCCAGTGATGACCTACGTCACTGAAACGTGGTCGCTCACAATGGACCTTATTAGAAGGGTAAAAGTCACCCAAAGAGCAATGGAGAGGGCTATGCTTGGAGTTTCCTACGTGATCGAATCAGAAATGAAGAGAACCGCATGAGAACCAAGGTAACCGACATAGCCCGAAGAATTGCCGAAATTAAGTGGCAGTGGGCAGGGCATATTGCTCGCAGAACAGATGGCCCATGGGGCCGAAAGGTTCTGGAGTGGCGACCGCGTACCGGAAGACGTAATATTGGAAGGCCTCTCACAATCCGCTCGATGCGGGAAGCACAGAACCGGTGCTATGACCTATGTCCAGCAGAGGACGTCTTCCGGCTGAAATGAATGAATGAATGATGATTGTAATACGTATTTACGTTCTCTTTCTTACAAACTTAGTCCACTATCTAAAATGATTAGGTACGATACGTAGATTACCCATTTTTCGGTACCTTAAAAAGAAGAACAAAAAGCTCTCCTTTTCCTGCCTTAGATTTCAGTAAATTTTCACAGCCAACACCTTCAAATATGTTCTGATAGTTTCACGCTATGAATTAGTCTAAAGCTATGAATCAGTATGATTACCAGGTTTTTTTTTCTTATTTCTTTCCAAGAAAGGCAATTTTAATTTGCAAGTAAAAAAAATACTTAAAGTAATGGCGGGCTCGTTTCACCACAGTTAAGCCCGTTTTATGCGTGTGTACATCATTGAGGGAGCTCATCGACAAACAAGAATGTTTACTCTTTAAATGGGAAACGAAAATCATGTTTACTTTTTAGCTTTACAATTATAAAATCACTTCAATATGTCAGCCGCGTAAACTCGCGTAGACGTTGCAGACGTCGCTTGACAGAGTTCATTATAATTTATTTGATCAGTGTGATCACATATCGATGTAAGGGTCGTAGGGTGACGAACAAGATGATCGAATAAGTAACTCTAGTCATTCCTGTGGTTTGTGTTTTGTGAGTCAGACGGAAAAAGCATGAGGCCGGGTTACTAAAATAGTATGTAAAATCGATGCTAGACTTCGGTAAAGCTAGACGTTACTATTTTATACTTGAAAGGTTCTTGCACTCGGGTTCAGTGCATCATATTTTCGTAGCTCTACCTGTATTGCGACCTTTGAAATGTAACCCACGTACATGTATCATACCCCTCTCGTCAATCTGTCTAATTGGTCTAGGATGCTCGAACGTTTCTATTTACTCACGTTCTGTATTCGATTGAGCCATGGTACTTCTACTTTTAGGTACTGGCCATTCAAACGAAAGATGTGGAGTTATGAGCGGTAACTACCGTTAATGGGTGTGGCTGCTATTCGCACGTGTAAAGGGGCAAAGACCTCGGGATCGACCACACTTCGCAATCTCGAAAGCTAGGAACGAAAATCTTAAAACAAACGAGCCTTCTGATTGCGTGAACTTGAACTCAAATAAAGCGGGTGCTGATCGCCTGCAAGCTTAACGAATGTGCTCACGAATGGGCCTGAACACTTCTGTTGAGTGTACTCACTTGTACCAATTGTATCGTATAAAAAGGAAATTATTCGGGTTCCGTTTTCCGAGCGTTAGTATTTTGGGCAAGTTTAATACAACCAGAAAACAGTGCCTACTTATAGGGTGATAATGAAAACAAGGGCACTAGATATTTTTAACATCAATGTTATCAGGAATAGAATGATGCGAGGCCTGCTTTTTTGGTTTTTAATCTGTTGCTGTCGCAATTTTTTCCGATAACCAATTCGATGGATCAGCAATGTGGCTATTTATATTAATAACTGTGCATGAAACGTATCGATGTCAATGACATGTACACGTAATACAAAGAGTTTTATCAGGTGCCTGGCGATGACGAACCATGAATTTAATTAAAGAAGAGCTAATACACAAAAAACTGTATGATACTTAGATGATACGCATGTACAGCAACGGCCAGAAGTCCACTTACACCGCAATAACCATTATCGCCTATTCGCGATACGGGCTGCGGCGCTTATACCTATACGGGCTGCGGCGCCGAAGAAGGTCATAAGTAAACTAATATTGCTATGCCATGGTTTTGTGAGATTGCTAGTCGACTTCTGGCTGTTACTGTACCTACAGAATGATATGATTTCGGTTAGGCAAACGAAAGCTTAGGCAGACTAAGCTTTCGTTTGCGTTAATAAAAGCGTTTAACATGTTAGCAGAATCAGCCTATAATGTTCCCACTGCTGGGACACAGGCCTCCTTGCTGTGAGAGGGATTGGGCTGTAATCTACCACGCGGACCCAGTGCGCGTTGGAAGACGTCACAATGTCTTCGAATGTTTGGTTCTAGAACATTTCCTTCACCGTTTTGAGAGCAGTGGTGATGAAATAATTTACGCAAAGCGCCTGTCGGGGTTCGAACCTACGGCCTTTACACATAAGTCACGACCGTTGCCACTGGGCTACCACTGCTCTTTTTAAAATTGTTTATTGTTCACAAATATTAATAAACCATGTGCTTTTGTACGTATTCAAACATTCTAGCCTTGATTTACAAGTATTCAAATACAGCTGTAATAGCATTTATTATAACACATTTGCTCGTAAAGGGTCTCTTATTTCACGAATTTCGATATCGTAATGTATGTCATTACGTACTTGTGCGTAATTGTAATGTAAAACGCACGGGTTTCTTTTTAATAAGGTAAAACATAAGGTTTATCAAGATACTCCGTCTAAAACGAACGGTACTTTTTAAATCTTAGCAAAGAGTTTTTATGTCAGAAAAGTGGTCAACATTTTATGAATAAAATTAATTTGGTAGATAAAATATAAAAAATAAACATTAATTAAATTAAAGAATTAATTCTATAATTCAATTAATTTTGACGATAAATTGCAACAACAACAAACAAAAAAATATTAATTTACTTTATTAGTAATACTGGCTGTTTTGTGCCTTTGCTTTAAAAAAAAAGCGCTGATGCGCGCGCATCGCTAATTTGTAAGTAAAAATTATTCCGCGCGCTTTTTCTTTTCGCTGTATTGTTTTTATTTGAAAATGTCGTCAAGTAATGATGAATTTATTAATTTGACACCGCCAGAAGTCTCAGAGGCAGCGAAAAAGTCTTCGTTTAAGAAAGTCCGAGTTTTATTTATTTCCTCGCAAATATGTTATAAAACGTCGTATGACATACGTGCGCTTTGATAATTACAGCCTCTGCTTTCTTGTAGCCCTCGCCTACGGATCGGGCTAGCAATATCGCCTCGGTTGTAATTTTCAACTTACCGCACTTATATCATAATGTACTATTACAATACAAACCAACAAGTAGGTAAGTAAAACACAATACATATTTAATTTAATACTCAAGAACTGCGAAACAAGCCGCCGACAAACGTCAAGTGAGCGACCAAACGACAACATTCGGTCATGTTTTTAGTCTTAATTGAAGCGAAAACAGCACAAAGTTGGCTGGCACTGCTCATTAAGAACAACAAACAAGTAGCTAAGTACTGCAGCCAAGAGACACTCGCGAACTAATCGGCTTCCAGCAAGGACTGCCGAACTGGGACGTTACTGGGATGTTGTACTGGGATGCTGGGACACCAAAATATCATGTTTATTTTCCTTTTGATATTATATTTTAAGTTTGTAGACAGCTTAAATTGTGACGATGCTCGAATGAATATCCGGAATGGAAATACAAAATTAATGATAAATCCAGAAAACTTATGCGCTTCAAGAGCTTTTCCGATTTTCGCACAGTGCTGTCGTTAGTGCGATACCTTTGATAGAAGTTCTCTTCACAAAATTATAATGACGAGTGACGAGAGTGATTAAAAATAAAAATTATATTAACTGCGTGTTACATGAAACGGCTATACCTATTGTGTATGTGTCACCGTAAGATCGTGAGAACCGTTACTTTATAATCTATAGGTATTATTTCCCTTAGATTATAAACTGTCGAAAAATTGTGAACTAGGTGAAATTGGTTGAGTAGGTTACTGTGTTGTGTTGGGGTCGGCTTCCAGTCTAACCGGATGTAGCTGAATACCAGTATTTTACATGGAGCGACTGCCTATCTGACCTCCACAACCCAATTACTGGGTAGGTAATATAATACCCCTTGGTAAGACTGGTTGTCAGACTTTCGGGCTTCTGACGACCCGTCGTAACGACTGTCAAAGATCCACAAATGACAGCTAGGACCAACGGCTTAACGTGCTTTCCGAGACACGGAGGAGTCTCGGTATGTAAAGATGGTCACCCATCCACGGACAAACCGCGGCAAGCGTGTAGCTTAATCTGATCGATCGACCCGTGCGGCTGTTATTCCTTAGCCACGAGCCCGTCATTTTCATTCGAGCATTTATTCCAACTTATCGGACATGAATTCAAACTTTGAACTTTTACTGAGGATTTCTTAGTAATTGAAACACACGACTCCGTAACCACTAGAATTAATAATAAGGTGACAGAGAAAATTATATCTAAGTATTTTAATTTCATACAGCCCCGCTTAGAAAGCCTCAAATGAAAATACGAGAGCAAACCTAAAACGCCTTGTTGTGCCACGGTTTATATTATAATTAAAGTGACAAAGTAGATTCTGCGCGATATTAAAAATCTCTCGCTCCAACCATTAGATGGTTAAACAAAAATGCCTTCCGTTCCGTCGATGATATTCAAAAGTTGGTGAACTAGTGTGGGTTAACCACAGAGCAATAAAAACATAGAGATGTTCTTCTTTATTTTTCTATCAAAATCAATTGAAGAATCTTTACCCTTTTTCTTTTTCATAGCTATCATCCAATAATTGAGAATAATAATTGAGAATCGTGGATTTCGAGAATTATAAACTCAATTAATTTTAAACAAAAAAAAATGTTAGTCTACACGCACATTTATTCACGCACATTGTGCGTATTAACATAAGCACAATTAAGGGTTCCGTAGTAGGGATGTATTTATCCCAAGAACAAACTTAACTTTGTAAAAAAATGTTCTCCTAACCATTGTCCCATTAACGAGTAGGTACGTCACAGTCAATTCTCAAATGTAATATGTTTAGGTAAGTATGTGATAAAACTGTAAAATTAACGATTTTTGGACTTTTTCCTTTACTTGTGCTGTGAGACCTTGCTTCTTGCTTTCAAGATTCGGTCAAAGGGAAGTAGGTACCCCCAAAGATGTCGCATAAATGGCCGTTCCTAAGTATCTTTTTATTGCGTTGACTTAGAAGCTTCATTTTTTTAGAGCTCCAAGGGATCTTGTATATATTAATTTTAACTAGATACCTCCACGCGTTCTCGCATCTTTACATACCGAGACTCCTCCGTGCCTCGGAAAGCACGTTAAGCCGTTGGTCCCGGCTGTCACTTGTGGATCTTTGACAGTCGTTACGGGTCGTCGGAAGCCTGAAAGTCTGACAACCAGTCTTACCAAAGTGTATCGTATTGCCCAGTTTCTGGGTTGTGGAGGTCAGATAGGCAGTTGTTCCATATAAAATACTGGTATTCAGCTGCATCCGGTTAGACTGGAAGCCGACCCCAACGTAGTTGGGAAAAGGCTAGGCAGATTGAATATTAATAGGTATCGTTATAGTACATTAAACCTTAAATTAACCCTTTGTTGCTAAAATGATTCTTTTTTTTTTTAAACAGGAGTCAAGGCTTTAAGCTGAAAACCAGCGTTTAGCAATCCTCTAGGAGGCATGGGGACCTATGCATAATGCTGACGCTTGAACCTTTTGCTTTCGCCATTATAGTTATGTGTATGTAGGTACTATCGATAAAACGGACGCGACACCTTAAAGTTGGTTTTTGGGGTTCCGTACCAAAATGGTAAAAAAGGAACCCTTATGGTGTGACTCAGTCTGTCTGTCTGTCTGTCTGTCACAGCTGGATATCTCAAGAACTACTAATGCTATCAACTTAACTTAACTTGTCTGTCTGTCTGCCGCATAGTTTTCGACTTTTGATGAAAATTGTAAAAAGAAATACCGTTCCCCCCCTTATCTCCGAAGTTTGCAAAGACAAAAATCTGAAATTATTCTATGTGATAGAAGTTTATGTAAAGATTACAGGAAAAATAAAACAATGTCTCTAAATAGCCCACTTTTTCAGAAATCGGAACGGAACCCTCGGTGCGCGAGTCCGACTCGCTCTTGACCGGTTTTTATAATATACACTGATTCACCCTGCCCCTGTGGTCCTTTGTTTGTCCTACAATTGCAGCTTGTAGGTAATCAACATTGTTTCTAAACTGGAAAGGCACGTTTGTCGATAGTACTTACTAATACACACAACTATTAATATACTACTAGCTGTACCTAAGGTAATACTGGAGAAAATAAACGTTTATTATATTGTTTTCTATTCCATCTCAATCAAATTATCTAATGTTGATTTATCGACGTACTATGATCAATTAGAGATCGGATAATCGGATGCATATTAACCTAAAGTTAATATTTGGCTAACAAACTATGGAAGCGGCTTCTCAGCATTTTTTTTTCTTAATATAAATACCGGTATTCCAGAAAATGAGGGAATGCACAACTAAGCGGATACAGGGTATGGAAACGACTTCATAAATAATGTGATTTTATTTATTTGCAAGTATCGGAAAATCGGGATCACATAAATATTCCGTTCGTTTCACATGATCCCCGCGAGAAATACAAAGCTGCTGAATTAAAACGGTTGTCCCTGGAAGGTACCGTCACTATATTGGTGGGGTTGTTTTCATGGGTTTCGAGAATGTTAAAGCCGATAGCGGCGTTAAAATATAAATCCAAGATGGCGGCTGCGAACATTTATCAAATTTTTCGTTATGGGTGTCGTTTTCATGGTTTTTATGGGTTGTAAAACCGATAGTGGCGTTAAAATGTAAATCCAAGATGGCGGCTTCAAAATTTTCTAACTTTTCGTCATGGGTATCGTTTTCGTGGTTTTTGAGAGTTTTAAAGCCGATAGTGGCGTTAAAATGTAAATCCAAGATGGCGGCTGCGAAAATTTTCTAATTTTTCGTCATGGGTGTCGTTTTATTGGTTTTCGAGGGTGTTAAAGCCGATAGTGACACTAAAATGTAAATCCAAGATGGTGGATGCGAATATTTTTTCATTTTTCGTCATGGGTGTCGTTTTCATGGTTTTTGAGAGGTTTAAAGCCGATAATGGCGTTACAATGTAAATCCAAGATGGCGGCTGCGAAAATTTTCTAATTTTTCGTCATGGGTGTCGTTTTATTGGTTTTCGAGGGTGTTAAAGCCGATAGTGACACTAAAATGAAGATGGTGGATGCAAATGTTTTTTTATTTTTTGTCATGGGTGTCGTTTTCATGGTTTTCGGGGGTTTTAATAATAATAATAATAATAATATATCATTTATTTCGGGTAACTAAGACCCATAACATAAATACCTTACAGACTATCATACATATTTATAAAAAAAAACACAAAACTAAACTCCTTATTGCATACGAAGTGACGTGAAGTGACGTTTTAAAGCTGATAGTGACATTAAAATGTAAATCCAAGATGGCGACTGAAAAAATTTCAAACTTTTTGTCATGGGTGCCGTTTTCATGGTTTCCGAGGGTTTAAAGCCGATAGTGGCGTTAAAATGTAAATTCAAGATTTTTAAAAAATTTAAAAAAAAATGTGATGGGTATCGTTTTCATGGTTTTGGGGGGTATTAAAGCTGATAGTGACATTAGAATGTAAATCCAAGATGGCGGCTGCGAACATTTTTTAATTTTTCATCATGGGTGTCGTTTTCATGGTTTTCGAGAGTTTTAAAGCTTGAGTGGCGTTAAAATATAAATCCAAGATGGCGGCTGCAAAATTTTCTGATTCTTCGTCATGTGTGTCGTTTTCATGGTTTTTAATGGTGTATAAGCCGATAGTGACGTTAAAATGTAAACCCATAATGGCGGCTGGAAACATTTTCAAAATTTTTGTCATGGGTGTCGTTTTCATAGTTTCCGAGGGTTTTAAAGCCGATAGTGGCGTTAAAATGTAAATTCAAGATGGCGGCTGCGAAATTTTTTTTTTTTTTTGTCATGGTTATCGTTTTAATGGTTTTAGAGTGTGCTGAAGCCCATAGTGGAGTCAAAATGCGTGACGCTTGGCAGATGCTTAGTTAACTAACGCGCGTATCGCGTTTTAATCTGAAAACACGTGTGATAGTAATCAAAAAACCATCAACAGCTCTAAAGAAGGCGCTATTTTGCATTAACATTTTAATGTTACTATCGGCTTTACAATCCTTGAAAACCATGAAAACGACACTCATGACAAAAATTCGAAAATGTTACCAGCCGCCATCTTGGATTTACATTTTAGTGTCACTATCGGCATTAAAACCCTCGAAAACCAATAAAACGACACCCATGATGAAAAATAAAAAAATATTTGCATCCGCCATCTTGGATTTACATTTTAGTGTCACTATCGGCATTAACACCCTCGAAAACCATGAAAACGACACCCATGACGAAAAATAAAAAAATATTTGCATCCGCCATCTCGGATTTACATGTTAGTGTCACTATCGGCCTTAACACCCTCGAAAACCAATAAAACGACACCCATGACGAAAAATTTAAAAATGTTCGCAGCCGCCATTTTGGATTTACATTTTAATGTCACTATCAGCTTTAACACCCCCGAAAACTATAAAAACGACACCCATGACGAAAAATTAAATAATATTCGCATCCGCTATCTTGGATTTACATTTTAGTGTCACTATCGGCTTTAACACCCTCGAAAACCAATAAAACGATACCCATGACGAAAATTAGAAAATGTTCGCAGTCGCCATCTTGGATTTACATTTTAATGTCACTATCAGCTTTAACACCCTCGAAAACCAATAAAACGACACACATGACGAAACATTTAAAAATGTTCGCAGTCGCCATCTTGGATTTACATTTTAATGTCACTATCAGCTTTAACACCCTCGAAAACCAATAAAACGATACCCATGACGAAAATTAGAAAATGTTCGCAGTCGCCATCTTGGATTTACATTTTAATGTCACTATCAGCTTTAACACTCCCGAAAACCATGAAAACGACAACCATGACGAAAAATTAAATAATATTCGCATCCGCCATCTTGGATTTACATTTTAGTGTCACTATCGGCTTTAACACCCTCGAAAACCAATAAAACGACACCCATGACGAAAAATTAGAAAATGCTCGCAGCCGCCGTATTGGATTCACATTTTAATGTCACTATCAGCTTTAATACCCCCGAAAACCATGAAAACGACACCCATGACGAAAAATAAAAAAATATTTGCATCCGCCATCTTGGATTTACATTTTTAGCAGCTTTCACTAAGGGACCAACTCTGAAATCACAAAAAAATTACGATGTTTGATACAAAAGTTCAATACCTACTCGACCAAAATGTATGAAACAACTAACTTATATTTCGTGATTTATCTATATATTTGATATTTATCTATATAGTGAAAGTTGCTCATGAGTAGAACACCCTATGAAAATTTAGTGATAATAAAGTTACCCTTTCAAAAAATACGTAATTTATCAATTCCGGAATCGCGATATTTTGACGATCGATACAAAAGTGCATTCCATATTAGACAAAACCTAAACGTAAGTAAATATACATTCGATTCTATAATCAGAACTATAAATTTGTGAATCCCAGAATCCCGGGATTTTTTTTGATACAAAAGTACAATCCATATTAGCCAACACCTGAACGCAACTACCTAACTAAAACATTCGATTCCAAAATCAGAACTTAAAAATTTTCGTTCCGGAATCCCTGGATTTTTTTTTTTTAAGTGCAATCCATATTAACATGTGAACTTTAGTAAATTATACATTCGATTCTATAATCGCAAGTCAAAATTGGCCGATACCGGAATTCTGGGATTTTTCAATCCAAAAGCCCACTCCATACTTAGCCAACACCTCAACTTTAGGTTAATATGCATCCGATTATCCGATCTCTAAATTGATCATCTATACTTATTATAAAATAAAGTCGTTATCCGTGTCTGTCTGTGTGGCCGCGTTGTTCTTCTAAACTACGCAACGGATTTTGATGACGTTTTCACTATCATTTAGAGAATTTTTTCCGTATGGTTTATATGTATAATACATTAATATTTAACTTATTTAAAATAAGAAACCTTCATGTTTTGTAACGTCGTGGGCCAGGTCGCTAGTTTTGATAATAAAACCTTTTCGCACTCCAAGTATCAGTCGTCTCTGTCTGTTTTCAACACTCTGTGGGGTGAACGAACAACAGTTATGAAAGGAAATCTTTTCAAACCAAGTAACGTTCATAAGGAAAAGGCACGAGTGATTTATGTGTGTAGCTTTCTTTTGTTGAGCCAATACGATTGAAAAAATGCTTTACAATTTATAGATTTGCTGTATCAGAAATATTTGAGAGCGTTACCGGATTACGGCGTGTTATGTAAGTATATTTATTTCTCCTCAGGAATTTCGTGAAGAATCACAGAATAAATATTATCATGTGTAAGTATGTATTTATCTTGACATGAGAAAAACCATATGACTGATAACGTTCCATTGCTGATGGATTCGCGAATTTTATCTTCTTATGTTGTTTTTGAAGGATAAAATCAGAAATGAAGTTATCCGGAAAAGAACCGGAGTAACCGACATAGCTTGCAGAATAAGCAAATTGAAGTGGCAGTGGGCTGGCCATGTTTGTCGAAGGACCGATGGCCGGTGGAGCCGACGGGTTCTGGAGTGGAGACCGCGTATCGGTAAGCGTAGTGTGGGACGCCCCCAGCTGGATGGACCGACGACCTGAAGAAAGTGGCTGGGACAGACTGGATGCGGAAGGCGGAGGACAGGGTGTTGTGGCGCAGACTGGGAGAGCCCTATGTCCAGCAGTGGCCTGCGATAGGCTGAGTTGATTGATTGATCTTCTTATGTTGTTTTTATCTTGGTTACGTAATATATTCTGAGGTCGTTTTTAGGGTTCCGTACCAAAAGTGTAAAAAGGAACCCTTATGATACGGCTCAGTCTGTCTGTCAGAGCCGGATATCTCAAGAACTGCTAATGGTATCAACTTGAAACTTGGAACAGTTTTATATGACTTTTACCCAACTATTTTTGAAATAAAAAAGATTTTTTTTTTTTTTGTTTTGTAACAGGGACTGAAAAGGAGTCTTAAAATTTCGAAGTGGGGCTACTAGGGCATGTGGGGTATCATATATGAAAGAGCGCTGTTTGCACATTCTCAACCATTTTTTTATTTTTTTAGGACGCATATTTTTCGAAATAGCACACTTTTTCAGAAATCGGAACGGAACCCTCGGTGCACGAGTCTCTTTTCGAATCGGATTTTGTTCAAAATTTCATGGGCTTTATTTTTTTGCGCGGAACCCTAATTCCTTATTTTTAATTAAAAAACATGAGCTATGTGTCAGGAAAGTCCCGTCAAAATTGGTCGAGCTGTTTTAGAGATTAGCTGGAGCAAACAAACAGACAGACCACATTTTTTTTTATACGTATACCATGTATACTTTCCTAAGCATTTAGTAAAAAGCTGTTATTTTGACATTACTAACAAACTTCAATTTTATTTATTTGTATAGATAGGTGTAGATGTATAGATTTCTATTGCTTTTGCTCTGTGCCGCTTCTCAACCCTATAACAGGTTCAGGTTCAGGTTTCAGGTTTATTATGCGAAGAAAGAAATGCGGGTCCTTTTCCGGCTACTAATTGTCTGTGAACATGGCACTAATCGGAAACTATACTCGGAACTAATCTATTTCAGTAACCAACACTTAAAGTCGGACTTACATCACGAAATTAGTGACAAAATTATTTTCTTGACATTAATTTCATTAACAATTTCAAGTGCAAACTTCATCGCGTGAGCAGTGGTAGGTCAGTGGTAATGGCCGCGACTTCATACGAGTTGTAGGTCGTAGGTTCCAACCCAGACAGGCGCTTTACTTTGTGTAAATTATTTCATCATCACTGTTCTCAAAACGGTGAAGGAAAACATCGTGAGGAAACCGGCATGTCCTAGAACAAAAAAATTGAAGACATGTGACATCTACCAATCCGCACTGGTCCCACATGGTGAATTACTGTCCTGTCCCTCTCACCGAGAGGATTTTTGTGAGAGAATGAGAATTTTCGTGCCCAGCGCGATTTTTGGTAAAAGTAATGTCGCACAACTAATTTCACTATCAAATACGACATGAATACTGTAGATTTCAGGACACTAATTATTATACGAAAACTCAAACTCAAACTCAAACTCAAAGCATTTATTTCAAATAAACCAATTACAGGCACTTTTGAATTGTCAAAGGGTCGGTCTTGGGTCGGTCAGTCAGAAAAATGAAGCTAGATTGCCCATTCCAAAGCGTAGATCGAAACGAAAGAAGTAGCACTGCGTATTGAAACTAGTTTTGTGAAATAAATTTTACCATGGTATACAATTAATAGCCTATCCGAGGCAGTAAAGGTAGTCAGTAATTAATAGATACAAATTCAGAACACGACAATATAATAGATCTCGAAGACCGGTTGATTTACGGGTTAGGTAGAAACCTTTATATATTTGGTTTACTACCTGAAATATTTCAACCAATCAGTACCGAGTTATTGGGGAACGGCGCAATTTTTTGTATTTGCCACCAATATTTCACTAACCTTTTGATAACGTTACATATTTCTCACTCAAAAGAGTATAGGCAAGCGTCATTTAGTAAGGAGTGTAGCGACCCTTCCGTTCGGTTCCACATGACTGGCCGCCTTTACGTGTGCGCCCGAGCTGTGCGAGGATTTACAGATAAGTAATAAAACGTAATGCGTTTAAACTGAACGCAAAGCCTCGAACGGTAACATCCTATTAGTGGAGATTAATGTTTTATTTAACGCACGCGCATGTAAAAGGGAATGCGGAATGTAGGTGTGCGACGCACTTGGAAATGAGAATCGTAGATCGTCTTTTGTCAGCCCCACATTGTGTAATGTGCGTTGTATTTCACACGTGTTGTTCATTGATAAGTGCGTTTATTTAAATGCATTATGTTATTGTTGTTATCGCATAATATAGGCCAGAACCGAGGAAATGCGTTGCTAGTTCTCATGACAATTTAGCACTGACAGTACCGCAAATCGTTCTCAATTAAATATCTCTATTTTATCTACACAACAAACATAGGTCTAGATGCTTGTTATACAAAAACATGCCGTTAAGGTTAATGCGCCAGGGTAGCCCGCGAAATTCAAAATTTCTTACGTTTTTTGCAATTTGTAGGTCAGTGTGAGCTTGTATGTTGATTAAAATATGATTCGTGGCCGTAGCTAATATGGCTTTACAGAATTATAATCATTAGAATCAGCAATATTACTCCATAAGTTAGCATTTATATCTCAAAATCTCCGAAATTTATACTGAACTCCTTAATTCGTTATTAAGGAGTTCAGTATAAATTTCGGTAAGTATTCCAAATTTAAATCACATTCTCCCCCTAGAGGATGAATGAAATTCAGTACAATTTTTTTAACAGATTAAAAATGACTATTGTTATGTTCGCTTTTTGTGGCATAGAATGTCACTTTTTTGAGCAAGTGGTACGAAAAGTAATATTAATATCACATGCCCAAGTTACAGGCTTGCCTAGTTTGGGGCCAATGTAAAATCTTTGTAATCTTTAAAGCAATAAAAGTTTTACTATGTTAAAAAAAAACGTTGTGAGTCTTGGAAGTTGTTGTTGTTGCCTTATTAAAAGGCTAAAAGTCACCTGAATGGCAATGGAGAGGGCTATGCTTGGAGTTTCCCTACGTGATCGAATCAGAAATGAAGAGATCCGCAGGAGAACCAAGGTAACCAACATAGCCCGAAGAATCGCCAAACTTAAGTGGCAGTGGGCATTGCTCGCAGAACAGATGGCCGATGGGGCCGAAAGGTTCTGGATTAGCGACCGCGTACCGGTAGACGTAACGTCGAAAGGTCTACCACAAGGTGGACCGATGACCTTCTAAAGGCCGCAGGATTCCGCCGGATTCCCAAGTACAGAATGGGGGAAGTCTATGTCCAGAAGTGGACGTCTTTCGGCTGAGATGATGATGATGATGAGGCTTGGAATAAATATTACTGATAAATTTAGACATGAAATATAAAATCAGTAAAAGTAGGACAAAAAGAAAATATTACTCAGTTATGTAATCGAATCGATGTTTCGACGGAGACGAGAATAAATACACAGAAGATGAAAGCAAAATTAATCTTTTATTTTTAAACTGCTGTAGGTATTTCTGTTTTTAATTATGTTGTACATCTAACTCCGTTGTAGCGGATAAGCCCGACGTTTCTGTGGCTTAATTTAAAACTGTTTTACTTTACTCAGGTTCTGCAAATAAAAACTGAACTCACAGACATAAAGAAAATTTGTAAAAAAAGAGCGGAAAGCATTTTGATGAGTTTTCGCTTATAATGAAAGCGTCGATAGCGGGGTTTGTAGTAATAGGAAAGTTTAATTACGCACACTATGTGGTAAACAGAACTTATTTGAGTTTCAATCATTGTAATGAATGTTTGGCAGTAGATGTATGCGGGGCAGGGTTACTCTGACTCGACGGCGCCTATTTGTAGCATCTTACATGAAGCGCCAATTTAGGCGCTTATGTGTTTATGGCGAGTCAAAATGTCCTCTAATATTTAAAGCATACCTTAAAGCTTGCCACTAAAGATGAGACTTGACACACCACGTACTTGCGCAGTAGATTATATTTTTTCTGATTCTGATTATTCTGTTTTATAGATCTCTTTAGTGGTATGAGGTCTGAGACGGGAAGGTTTCGGGCGTCATCGGGGAGGCGGAAAGAGTGCGGGAGGCGCGGTACTGCGCTCGTCAAGTCTCATCTTTCGTAGCGCGTATTAGACATAGGCTTTGCAATTAGAAGTTTTTATGACAATCATATTTCAGCAACAGAGGTACATAAAATTCTATATAATTTCACGAGTGACGGTTTCGTTAAATCGTCCCTGTTATTTTTCGCATCATCACGGCTTATACCGTACGTGTAAAAGTTTTGATGGCCATCCATTTAGACAAGATTGATTTCATCTAAGAGAAGTAAATAAAGGTTGACTCATCGGTACGAAGCTTCTGATTATTTTAATGAAGAATGTGAAAAGCCTACGATAAATAGATAAAATAAATAAAAACAGTACATAATAATTCAAAATTATAAGACCACCGTAGTTTGAAGAAACTGCTACGTGGGCAGACTGTCTACCGACCTACAACCACTCTACGTGTTAAAAAAACTCTTTCAGTTCCTCGCAAAAACCTTAGGCCGTCTTATTACCTGACTGACCTAGAAGGAGGGTAATGTGTGTCGCGCGCGTGGATACCACAATTCTATAGATTATATTGCTTGTTTGTATCTTTTCAGTTAGGTACCTAATGTGTTTTTGCAGTCGGGTTTTTAGTTTTTTTTTTAAATTTTGTTTGAGGTAATTACTAATTTTATTATTGGCGCTGTGTTTATCGCCAAGTTTATTCATGTTAAGTTACGATTTTTACGAAATATTGCCGTTTGCATGTGCAAGCGCATCATGGGTTTCTTTATCCTTTGATCGATAAGAACTGTCATTAAGACAGGTACCAACCGAATAAAATAAATCAACGAAATTAAAAAAAAAAACAGCGTAAGGCGCCTTTCCTAAAAAGTCGCCCGAATTTATTTGTAACAGATTTTTATCTTTCCCAATTACTTAAAAGTTAAGTAATTGTTGAAACTGCCCCTAGCATGTAATAAATTCATTCCAGTTAGTCTCGATACAAGGGCAATATGCAAATTAATCGTTAAAGCTACAAATGTAGAACGATTTCCAAAGATATTAGAGGAATGGATGACCATTTAATTGAGTAGTAAGGAAAAACATGAATATCAAAGGACATTCATATATTTTTAGTATTCCGTAGCCAAACGGCAAAATCAGAACCTTGTTGCATCTTCATAACTATCGACTTGCGTATCCGTTTGTCTCCCTCTAATGTTAAATTTGAAATCCAAAAGACTCTCCTTCTCACTCCAACACGTACGTGACTGTTTTATTTAATTAAACATAAAATAATATGACTGACTAATAAAATGTGTAAACAGTAGGTAACGGTAAATGCTTAAGTGGATAGACAAAAACAAATGAAAAAAGATATTCAGTTACAATAGAAAGATAAAAGTATTATTGAAACAATGTTGAAGAAAGAATTTAATAGATTGTTTGTTAAAATTAATTGATTGAACTGAATGATTCGATCAATTGAAACTGAACCTGTGGTGACCTTTCACTGTGATATATTCAATGAAATTTCAGTAACATGACCTTACAGTCGTCCGTAGGCGTAAACCGAAATCTAATTTGCAAATTGCACTACAGCCTCCACACAATACCTATACAAACATACATAAACATGGGTGCATATAAATAGAGCCTACACACCAATATAGCAAAATCTAATTAAAGGCAGAAAATTTCTTATTAAACCAGTACTTACGTCTATATAATAAATAGGCTAAACTATTTATAAAGACCTTTACCCGCCGGCAGCCTAATAAGTACCTTACCGGCGGTTACCTACTTCAAAATCGGGTATCTTTATCTTTAAGACCATATACGTTTACTGTTAACTAAATATTAACAACTAATCTTCTTAAAAAATGCAAGTAAATCGTACTTTTTCGTATATTCCAAGTTCCGCTGGCGGCGAAGCGCGTGTCTCTACAAGTGTTTATTTACTTATTTACGCGCTCATACAGCGATCTCTTGCAATACAATAATAAGGAGCTGATTGTGTCATAATAACATTAGCGTTCGTACGTAAAATCAACGCGGATACGTTGGCAGGCTTCATGTGACGTAGTTCGTAGGTTACGGGTGCTACGAGCTCGTAGCGGCCACCATATGTTCGGACCACGCGGGCTCGGATCGATACGCAGCGCGGCGGGCGGCATGCACTTACCGTGGTCATCTTGAAGTTCAACTTGCGCTGCAACGCGGTCTCGAGATGGAGAGCCATTTTAATAGCTTTTACGAGCGATTAGCAATAGAAAGACCGATTAAAAGCACTATAACATAGTTTACTGGGCCGGCGTTAAGTAAAACTTCGCGTGTGACGTACGTAGCGACTTCAGCGTGGCAGATCGCGTGTTCACGCGGCCATTTTAGCCGCCTGTCAAAAGTTTTGAGTTTCCGCCGCGAGGCGCCACCGTCGCCAATCGTTACGTCTGCGCAAAAATAGCCGCCGAGCGGAGAGCGGAGAGCGGCGAACGGCGGCGGAGGCAAGGGGCGCGTAGCGTAGGGCGCGTACACCGCCACAGGTTACGAGATTTTCCACCACCCGATTGATTTATAGTACAACTTGTAATTGAGTTAAAAGTTACACTTTCAATACGTACACGTATAAACGCAGTATTTAAGCTCGTTGTTTTAATATTCTCCATGAAATAAGTATTTATTTTTGGGCAATACTGCATTCACGTCGTGTGCACTTGTAAGCTTTACGTTTTGTGTACCTCCTTCGATCAGACTTCTTGACTCGACATCTATGAACTCACAATTAAATTATTGGGGTGCGCGACACTTCCATAAAGGGGTCGCCCGCTTTAAATTTTCCTTAAGTATTAACGTTAACACACTTTATTAGTGTTAATGCAACATGAAACTTTACAAAAGTAATGCATTCTTTTCAATAAATATATGGGATTGAAAGTTATCGATCAACATTTGAGTCTTATGCGTGCTACTTTACTCGCCGTCACAAATGAAATGAAAAGACATATGAGAAGCTGCGAACAAGCTATTAAACTCGTCAGAGACACGCCACGTGTCACTAAGCGTCAAATGCCAAGTGCCAAGAGCCAAGTATCACAATGGGAGCATGCAACGGCACAATATAAAGGAGTCGGCAATATATTTTGATTAGCACGCCATATATTACGCAACAGACATCAAAAACGAATTACTGTGCCATTACTCGCGTGTGTCGACTCGAGTAACTTTTGGGATAAAGGGCTTTAGGGGAAACTGTTTTTATTTATCGTGATTGGCATTCGATTCCTGATTGTCTGCCATTCTATATAGCGACACCTAGAGGTCTGAATTTCCTGGCTGCGTGAAACAACTTATACCCGAGTTGTTTGACTACATTTGCACGTTGATCTGGCAGTAAAAGAAAACTGGATGTTTGCTGGTTATCAACCGGCGGCGGCGTGGGTCGTAAAAGTTGGCTCAGGAAAAGGGGTTACTGTTATACTAGTAAATAGGTGAACTGACGAACTGTCACTGCATATTACTCGCACATTCTCATTATGCTATATTATATTCTGCAAGTAAGTATATAGCTAACGGATTTGGATAAGATTAGATCCTGTATTTTTGGTTTGCATAATCAAACAAATGAAAACCAAAAAAGGAACATTATTTTATAATTTTCATTGACCAGTCGCGAAAAAAAAATATAATTTCAATCAAATATGCATTGCATGAACAAATAATTGTTAATGATAAAATTATGTTGCTTATAGTTTTCCAGATTGCAGAGTGCATGCACGTACTGTTGCATGACGAATTCAGGACCAAACCGTTTTCTATCATGCGCTCTTCATCTCCTGTTTTTCATTATTTGGGTAGTTCTTCTAGGTCCCTCAAAACGCGGTCACACGGTCTTAATTCCTAACCTATGAAATATTCAGTCTTAGGACCAAATACAGATCACTCTTTGTTTATTTATGTGTACAATTTCAACAATAAACATCTAAAATTATTTATAATATTTATTTTAAAAAATATCTAGTGTCCAAAACGGGAGCAAAATCGGTGTTCTTCGCGCGTCACACTCTGTTCGCGCTCACGGAAAACTTTGATAACTTTTGTATTCTATTCATAAGCATATAATGTAATACATCAAATTGATCGTATTTAATTAGGCATCTTAATGATCAAAGAATATTAATTGTATCTCTTAATGTACAATAGTTAATAGGCATTATGTCTCTGTCACACGATTTTCCTACTTTCGCGAGGGCGCAACAAAACTGCACCTATCTTCCAAGAGGGGCAACTTGTCGCTGCACTTTTTAGTTGCGCGGACGCTCAGTAGTGTCCCGGCATCAGTGGGGGAGACAAATACATTAATTGCTTATAAACAAAAAAAATATGAGATAAGTTAACCTTTGAATATTTTCAAGTAGGCTTGGTCAAGAAACTTTCATTCGCAAATTTTGAAGGATAATGTTTACAATTTTCCAACTCATTTTGAATGAAGGAATAAGATAGATCTTCGAGATTATTCCCAAGTACTTTGTTCGTTAATTTACCTGTAACTTTAATAGTAATTCTCAAAAATGTGAAATTTTCGTAACTATCGTGGCACAACTTTCGTGGTTATTTGTCCACGAAAGTCACCATGAAAGTTTTATATCTCCATTAAATAATGACTTCAGATGTTTTGTGACGCCGCTGATGCATTTACTCGATTGTCGCGAATCTCAAAATAAAGGTGTTATGTATTTGTATAAGTATTTATGCGTGTACGAGTATGTGCTTCAATTTTTTTCTTGTAACGACTCGTAGTATGTGTTTCTGTTTGTATGTTTTCTCGTAGCCGAATTAACAGCTTACTTCACCTCAACCTGTGCTGTTTAGCCAATGGGCTAATTGACAGTGTTTATGATTTGAATGAAAGATGACTCGCTTGGAATTAATGTAGCTTTAATCCAGACAGTTTCTGGTTACAAAAAATTGCTAATTAAATAAAATAGATGGCACGGTACGTCCGCCGACGACCGCGTCTATAGGCGAGTAGTGGGGGCGCGGCGCTGGCTCGATCAGCTGTGTCGCCCTCCGCCCGCGCGTCTCCTGCCGCTGCTGGCACACGCGTATGATGCGTGAACATCCTCCGGCGCGTTGAAACCCTTGGGTTTCAAGACGTAGACGAGGTAGGCCTGGAAGCGGCCCTCTCTGCTTCGTTGTCATCTTTGGGTTCTGGTTCTGAAGTGGGCAAAAGACATAATTTATTGACAGCCCTTCGTATAATGCCCCTTGAAGTCGTGACGTCAGCGACCCTGCTGACGCCGTCTGCCCCTGGATAGAGGCGATACACGCGCCCTAGCCGCCATTGTAATGGCGGTAAGTTGTCTTCCACAACCACAACCACGTCCCCACTGGTGAGCCCTTGCTGTCCAGTGCGCCATTTGGTGCGCTGCTGCAGCTCAGATATGTACTCCCGGCGCCATCTCTCCCAGAAGTGCTGCCTTATCTTCTCTATGAGCTCGTATCTGTTTGGTCTGGTAGCGGTGATGGACTTCGTTGGAATAGACGTAAGTGGTCTCCCTATTAGGAAGTGGCCTGGAGTCAGAGGAGAAGGATCAGTACAATTGGACGAGAGAGGAGTCAGCGGGCGTGAATTTAGGATCGCTTCAATCTGTGTGAACAGCGTTGCTAGCTCCTCAAACGTCAAAGCAGCCTTTCCAGCTACACGTTTTAAATGGAATTTTGCTGATTTAATTCCAGCCTCAAATATTCCGCCGAAGTGGGGAGAATAAGCGGGGCTAAATATAAATTTTATTCCTTCAGAAATGGCATAATCACTGACAGTCTGACGGCTGGATCTAAGCAGCTTACCTAATTCATTGTTGGCACCTACGAAATTCCTGCCGTTGTCGCAAAATATCTCATGACATTTCCCTCTGCGTGACACGAATCGTCTTAGGCATAAGATAAAAGCTTGCGTACTCAGTTCACTCACAAGTTCCAAGTGAATTGCCTTTGTACTAAGGCATACAAATAAACATAGGTAACACTTACTGATTCGGTTACCACGACCTTTACGGTTACTTATCATAAAAGGTCCAGCAAAGTCAACTCCACACGAGTAAAAAGGGAAACAAGCATTAGTACGTGCTTCAGGTAAATGACCCATTATGGGTTGCACCGTATTCGCTCGCAGACGGACGCAAATAATACACTGTCTAACTACTTGCCGCGCTAAGCATCTCCCTCCAATAGGCCAGTACTTATCACGCACTGATGCTAACAGTAGCTGTTGACCTGCGTGGAACAAACGTATATGTTCATTAATCATTATTAATTTGGTTAAATGATGTTTTGAATTTAATAGTATAGGGTGTTTCTTATCAAAATTATAATTAGAGTTTTCTAAACGACCACCCACACGAACAATGTCATTTGAATCTATAAAAGGAGTTAACTGTAATAATTTATTTTTCTGTGGTAATGTTTTTCCTTGTTTCAGTAACCCAATTTCGAACGAAAACGATTGCAATTGACCAAATTTAATTAATAGCATAACTGAATTATTTATTTCATCCGAGCTTATAGGGCCTGAGTACCTTTGTTTCTTTTTATTGCAGTTGTTAACAAAACGTAGGACATACGTAAATATTCTACTTAATTTATTGAAATTGGAATACTTATTGAAATCTATAAATGAACCAGCTGAATTATTTGTTGCTGATAATAATGAATGTACCTTTAACTCGGGTAATTTTTGAGCTACGAACGAATTCTGTGGCCATTCTAAACGTTCCTTCTTTAGGAAAGAAGGACCTTCCCACCACAAAGAAGAAGATGATAGGTCCTGGGGTTCAACTCCCCTTGAGGCCAAGTCAGCTGGGTTCATATTCGTAGGTACATGTCTATGTTCAAAACAGTTTGTTAACTCGTTAATTTCATTAACCCTATTGCAGACAAAAACTTTAAGATTTCTTACATCTGTTTTCAACCATCCTAAAACCACTGTTGAATCAGTCCAAATAGTTTTACAACTTATATTAAATCGTAGTGATTGTAGAACTTTATTACATAGCCTAGCGCCCAGCAAAGTACCAAGTAATTCCAATTTTGGTATAGTAATAGGCTTCAAGGGTGCAACCCTTGCCTTTGCGCACAAAAGTCTCACCGTAACCTCATTTTTATCATTTATGGAACGTAAGTATACACATGCGGCATACGCTTTCTGTGACGCATCGACAAAACAATGTAATTCTATGGATATCGGGAAATTACAAAGAACATTTCTATTAATTTTAATATTAGAAAGTAGGTGCAAATTAGACATGAATTTAAACCATGTATTTAATAGGTTCTGTGGTATAGGCTCCTCCCAACTTAACTTAATGACCCATAACTGCTGTAAAAAGATTTTTGTCTTAATGATGCATGCACAAATTAATCCTAAAGGATCAAATATTTTACAAATAGTAGCTATTACGACCTTTTTTGTAATAACTTGCGGTGGCGATTCAACTTTTGAGGGAAACCCAATAATGTCTTGGTCTGGAGAATAATTTAAACCTAGCACACTGGATTCTTTAGTCAAATCTACCGGATCGAACATAGTATCATCGCCAGCGAATGCCTGCAAACAATTAGTACGAATCTTTCTTAAGGGGAAGCATGCTGAGTCCAGAATTTTCTTAACATTTATATATATACGCTGTAATTCGCTTTCACTATCCGCTCCCGTATTTAAATCATCTATATAAAAATCACTTTGTATAATGTTCGCGATAGTGTCGTCCTTACATTCTTTAGATAATTGTAATAAACATCTGGTACTCAAAAATGGAGCGCTGGCCAAACCATACGTTACTGTATTTAATTGTAAAACTTTTAAGTTACTATTATTATCGGGTTCCGTATAAGAATCCCTCCACAGAATTAACTGAAGGTGACGTTGAGAAGGATGCAAGGCCGTTTGTCGGTACATTTTCTCAATATCTCCTAAAAGAACAAACCTATGACCGCGAAATCGCAACAAAATTGAGAATAAGTCTGATTGTACAACTGGACCTACAGCCTGTATGTCATTTAATGACTTACCAGAGGAAGTTTTGGCTGAGGCATCGAATACCACTCTCAATTTCGTGGTTTCACTCTTCTCGCGAATTACGCAGTGATGCGGAAGGTAATTACCAAATTGTGGGCGATCTATTTCACTCAAATGGCCTAACTCTTTATATTCATTTATAAATTTTGTGTATGAGTCCTTAAGTTTCGGATTTTTATTTAATTTTAATTCTAAGTTCAAAAAACGTTTCTTAGCGAGATAATATGAATTACCAAGACTAGTTTCGGGTTCTTTTAATGGCATACGAACGCAAAACCGACCGTCAGGTAAGCGGCTCGTGTTTTCTATAAAGTCAGTTTCACAAAATTGTTCCTCTAATGAATTTGTTTTTGTCTCTGTAGGTAGTTCTTCAATCTCCCAAAATTTCCTAAGGGAATTATCAATGTTCGAAAAATGATTGAAATAACAATGGACCTTAGACTTGGATTGACTGATACCGACTGGGCCGGCTATCAACCATCCCAATTGTGATTCTTGTAAAGTAGGCCTATTAGACCCTAGCTTAATTTGATTTGTCCCAATAATGTTCCAAAATATGTCAGCCCCTAACAACACATCTATAGTGGTAGGCTGGAAAAACTTTGGATCCGCTAGTTGTATACCGCACGGAATATCTAACTCACGAAAGTCTATTTCGACGCTGGGTAAAATACCTGTTATCGTTGGCACCAACAAACAAGATACTTGAGCACTATATGCAGTTGAATAGGAATTAATTTTTACGACACACTTTCCTAAAATGTTAGTTTTTATATTATTAAGCCCACAAACATTTAAGGTTTCACTACAGTTCTTATTCAACCCTAATTTCTCTCGCATAACATCTGTTAAAAATGACGATTGACTACCAGTGTCTAATAATGCTCGCGCCTTCACCTTTTTATTGTTTGACTCATTAACGATTTCTACCTGCGCCGTACACAACAACGTATGAGTCATTGTCGTAGCCGATAACGCTACCGGCTCATTTATAGAACTATGCGCACTTTGTTCGACGCTAGAATCAATGACGTTTTTATGAATCAAAGTGTTATGCTTCCCTTTACATATTTGGCAAGAACCCTTCAAACGACACCGATAACTATTATGCCCACTACGTAAGCATTTAGTGCATAGTTTTAACTTGTTTACCTCGCGAATTCTATCGTCGTAGTTCATCTGCTTGAACTTCGGACATTCGTGAACGAAATGATTCTGAGTACAAATGACGCATTGATATTTTCCAGTACTAGATTCCGAAGCAGCTAAAAAAGATTTTACTGGTTTATTGTGAGAGTTCGTCCTATTATGTTCCTGTTTATCAGATCTAGTATAGTGGGTTTCTAAGATGTCAGCTCGGTTGCGTAAAAATGAGTAAAATTTATCCAACGACGGTAAATCCGATAAACTATTTTTATATTCCTCCCATTTCATACTAGTGGTGGAATCCAACTTTGCTGAGACCATGAATATTAACAGAACATCCCACTGCTCGGTAGGAAGACCCAGAGTGTGCAAAGAACTCAAGTTTTTAGATATGTGATCAATTAAATACCGCAATGCCTTAAACGATTCCCTCCCAATAGGATCGATACTTAATAATGACTTAAGGTGGTTATTTATTAAAATATTTTTACTGTTGTAACGGTCACATAAAATTTGCCATGCATTCTCAAAATTATCAGCGGTAAACTCAATTGATCTTATTACGACAGCGGCACTATTTTCTAAGCTTGATCTGAGATAATGATATTTATTAATTAATGGAATCGATTCGTTTTTATTAACGAGGGAATCGAAAGTATCCCTGAACTCTAACCACTTCAAATAATTCCCATCAAACTTTGGCAGATTTATAGTAGGTAACTTTATAGAATTCATGGAATGTGAACATTGGCTCGACATACTTTCATCATTCACTGATCTTTTCTCTAAATTAGCACATTCAATCAATTCTTTAGCCGTGGAAATAACAGAGAAGAATTGTGATTCAATTAAATCCCGCTCAGCTAACTGCTCATCTTCATTTGAAGAGAGCAATTCTATGTCTGATTGCATGACGTTGAAATCTGATAACAATTCTTGAAACTTATCAATTCGTAATGATAAGTCTTTGACCTGAACACCAGTGATTTTCCTCGCGCCCACTTGTGTTAGGACATTCACATAGTCTTTAAACTTTGTTAACCTCCCTTTTACTATGCTTCGTCTTTTAACAAGATCCTTCAAGTCCTCTTCTCCCCCCATAACTAACTATTGCTATCAATAAAACAAACAACAACAATGAATTAGGCAAGAGAATGAAAGGATCAAACCAGTTACAAAGGTTCCGTCGCACTTTGATCCAGCCGCCCTCCCGCAGCCGGCACTCAAGCGCTCGACGGGCTCGCCAACCACAAGCCAAGCATTGGGTACAGTGGAAAGAAATCACTAGACGCGACGTTAGGCAGTTCCTTTAGAGTGTAGGTATCTGGAATTTAGCAGAAATGCGTAAAAGTTATTAACAAATCCTATGAGAAGGTAGGCGGAGAAATGACGACAACGGAAAAAAATGACTAGGCAATATTTGATTGAATGATTTTATGCTTTTAGGTATTATGCGATGGAACTAGTTTATGCATATGTAGTTATATGTGAAGATTTTACACTATAAGCTGAAAACCCCAATTATCTCTGCAAAATGGAATTTTAGAAAAAAAAATAAAAAATAGAATGCAGTAGGTATAGGCAAGCTCTCGCAATAGCCGAAGCGTAAATTATAAAAGATAGTACGTGCACACGAAATGCTATCTCTTTGGCGCTTTCGGAGCGGCTAGCTGCACACAAACTCGAAGGGGAAAAATGAGAATTAGTGGATAGGATTAGGTATGTAGGCCAACTTCCCTTGAGTATCCAGCCGGACGTCCAGCAGTCCGCAGCAAAACTCTTCACTCCACCAGGGCAGAAGGCAGCAAAAGCAGCAATGTTCTCCACTCCTCTAGGGCTGAAGGCAGTATAAGCAGCAGTTCTCCACTCCACCAGGGCAGAAGGCAGCATAAGCAGCAAGGTTCTTCACTCCAGCAGGCGAGAACGCCGCATAAGCAGCTATCCGATCCAATCTCTCTTTCCGTTGAAATTCAAATTCGAGTAGCGGTTATCCGTTGTTACTCTTTGTCCGTTGAATGCAGTTTGGTTGAATATCGAAGACGGTCGCCAATTGTTAATGATTTGAATAAAAGATGACTCGCTTGGAATTAATGTAGCTTTAATCCAGACAGTTTCTGGTTACAAAAAATTGCTAATTAAATAAAATAGATGGCACGGTACGTCCGCCGACGACCGCGTCTATAGGCGAGTAGTGGGGGCGCGGCGCTGGCTCGATCAGCTGTGTCGCCCTCCGCCCGCGCGTCTCCTGCCGCTGCTGGCACACGCGTATGATGCGTGAACAGACAGTAAGAAAATACCTTATGAATTTTATTATGTAGAGTGCTTGTCAGACAAAAGTATAAAAAAACCCGTTCTTAACGCCCTCCAGAAGCTGTTTGATTCCGTCATACTCGAGGACAAAACGCCGCAGGCATGGTACAGAGCTGTGGTGGTATTATTCTTTAAGAAGCGCGATAATGTTCTTCTTAAGAATTACAGACCCGTCTCACTTCTGAGCCATGTCTACAAGCTGCTTTCAAGAGTCATCACGATCTGTTTCGCACGCAGGTTTGATGACTTCCAGCCTCCCGAAAAGCCGGATTCCGTAAAGGCTATAGCACTATAGACTACATACGTATACGCTGCGACATGCTATACAGAAGACTGAAGCCTCCGATTCGATTAAAGCATGGGCTGTACTGCAGTCTCGACTATCGGTATATTGAGGTGCTGAAGTGCCTGTATGAAAACGCCACTATGTCAGTCCGACTCCAGGAACGGACCTCAAAACCTATCCTTCTGGCGAGGGGGAGACAGAGAGAGGTTATCTCTCCGAAACTGTTCACCGCTGCACTGGAGGATAGTTTCAAGGACTGGAAAGGGCTAGGGATCAATGGCAAGTACGTCACTCACCTTCGGTTTGCAGACGATATAGTAGCCATGGCTGAGACTATGGAGGAGCTCAGTACACTGCTCGATGACCTCAGTAGAGCTTCCGAAAGAGTCGGTCTTAAAATTAAAATGGATAAGACAAATGGCATCTCAAATGCCCATGTAGCACCCACTCTCATGAAGAAGGAGACACTACACTGTAGGTTGTGGACGAGTATCTAGGACAAACTGTCCAGTTAGGTAGGTCCAAGTTGAAGAAAGAGGTCAATCGTTGAATCCGACTCGGCTGGGCAGCGTTCAGGAAGCTTCGCAATATCTTCTCGTCTCACATACCATAGTATCTCAAGACGAAAGTCTTCGACCAGTACGTGTTGCCAGTAAAGACCTACGGCACTGAAACGTAGTCGCTCACAATAGGCCTTATGAGAAAGCTGAAAGTCACCCAAAGGGCAATGGCGAGGGCTATCCTTGGAATTTTCCTATGTGATCAAATCAAAAATGAAGAGAGCTGCAGTAGAACGAAGGTAACCGACATAGCCCGAAGGATTGCTTAACTTAAGTGGCAGTAGGCAGGGCACATTGCTCGAAGAACAGATGGCCGATGGGCCCAAAATGTTCTGGAGTTGCGGCCGCGTACTGAAAGACTTAACGTTGGAAGGCTTCCCACAAGTTGGACAGATGACCTTGTAAAGGCCCCAAGAATTTGCTGGACTCGGGAAGCACAGAACCGGTCGAAATGGCGGTGCTAAGGGGAGGCCTATGTCCAGCAGTGGACGTCTTTCGGCTGAAATGATGATGATGATAATGATGTAAATTTTACAGTTTAATTACTGGACCAAAGCTAAATTAGCAACCAAAGTTACTAATAAGTAATAATAACCTGATCTCAAAACACTATGTTGATCTCAAATACAAGTTGATTCATAAATAATAAGTATTTCATTTTTTAAACTTCAATCCACAGGAAATTTATGAAAAAATAAGGATTTAAAACTGTATTTTTAACCCCCGACGCAAAAAGAGGGGTGTTATAAGTTTGACCGCTATGTGTGTGTGTGTGTGTGTGTGTGTGTGTGTGTGTCTGTGTGTCTGTCTGTGGCACCGTAGCGCTTAAACGGGTGGACTGATTTGGATGCGGTTTTTTTTATTTGAAAGCAGGTTTTCCAGCGATGGTTCTTAGACATGTTTTATCAAAATCGGTTCAGCCGTTTCAAAGTTATTCGCTCTTTTGTTAGCTGCGGTAGGGATCTTAGACGCGTAATGGGTATTTACTTTACTTTCAAACCTTAGCCTAAAATTTGAAACATCCATGTATGCTATCTATCTATGCAAGATTATGGATTTCTTGGTCTGATGCTGCAGCCAGGATATCCAGCACTAGTGTTCTGGATACACTCTTGAAAAATTAATAGCAGAAATGTCGTGTTTGGATTCATTTTTTTTACATCAGTATTTGATTCTATATACAATGCAATGGTGGCAACAGGATGAGCTGATGCTGCAGCCAGGATGTCCAGCACACTAGAACACTCTTGAAAAAGTAATAGTAGATATGTCGTGTTTGGATTCATTTACATCAGTATTTGATTCTACATACAATGCAATGGCGGTAACACGATGAACTGATGCTGCAGCCAGGATGTCCAGCACACTAGAAGACTCTTGAAAAAGTAATAGCAGATATGTCGTGTTTGGATTCGTTTTGATCAAAATTTTATTCTTCATACAATGCAATGGTGGCAACACGATGAGCTGATGCTGCAGCCAGGATATCCAGCACACTAGAATACTCTTGGTAAAATAATATAGCAGATATGTCGTGTTTGGGTTCGTTTTGATCAGTATTTGATTCTACATACAATGCAATGGTGGCTACACGATGAGCTGATGTTGCAGTCAGGATATCCAGCACACTAGTACACTCTTGAAAAAAAAATAGCAGATAGTAGTGTTTGTATTCGTTTTTTTATCAGTATTTAATTCTATTTGCAGTACGATGGTGCCATCATTATAAGTTAATGTTATGTGCAGAGAAACTTAACATTCTGCAGTAATAAAAATGCATTTCTGTATTGTTAAATTGTTTAAAAAGTTTAAAATAAAAATTAAATTAAAAATTTAAAAAACCCCCAACGCAAAAAAGAAAAGAGAACATTTAAAAAGTCAAAAATAATACCTATCGTTGAGCTATCAAATTCGATTGAGTAATACCTATATATATTTTAATTACAGAAATTGATGCATGGCACGATAAGGTTTGCTCATTGAATTGGCGTTATAATGTCACGGCGGGGTACCGTATAAGTAAGTCAGACCCTTCACTTGATTGACTATGTACATATGCGGTACCCCGCCGCGAAATTATAGCGCCAATTCAATGAGCAAACCTTATCGTGCCATGCATCAATTTCTGTAATTAAAATATATATAGGTATTACTCAATCGAATTTGATAGCTCAACGATAGGTATTATTTTTGACTTTTTAAATGTTCTCTTTTCTTTTTTGCGTTGGGGGTTTTTTAAATTTTTAATTTAATTTTTTGCTTACAGAAAATACGTTTGTAACTTTTGTGGCGTCTTTCTTAACTTTCGTGGGAACCGAAATTTCAAAATAGAATATCTCTGTACTTTATGCACCGATTTACATATAATCAAAATTGCACTTATTATTTTTAGAGCATCTTAAACGTGTGTCAATTTATTTGAAGATTACTCTAAAAAAAAATTCGCCACGAAAGCTACGCGGAGAATACTTTTTGAAGAACTACTCATTTATCAAATCGTTGGGATCATTAAAAATCCCATATCGATTAACCACTCTGTTATTAATTTGGTCCATTTCTCTTTTTCCTCTCCAGGTCATAGCCATGTTGGTGTTTTACACACTTTTTTCGCAATCTTTATACTTACTTTGTTATATCGCCCTGTATGGCCTAACACTGTCTCCTAAGATAAAAGACTACCTAGTTTAGGAGACAGGGTTACATGAACTGGTATGTAGATATCCGTGTTTTGTTGTTTTGTATACATGCTCTTGTGTATCATAAATCTTGTGTATGTAATAAATATTATTCTATTCTATTATACTTTTTATTTCTTTTAATCTTAGTTTGTCTCTTCTCTTGACTCCATTTACACTTCTTTCTGTACATATTTTGACATACGTTTATTTTCTGAATTTATTATTGCCCATGTTTGACAACCATAGGTCAAGCACAGCAGAATACATATGTTGTAAATTTTTCTTTTGTCTTTAATTGGCATATCTCTGTTCTTCATCACTTCGCTAAGGCCCCAAAATCTCTTCCAAGTGTTAGCTATCCCTGTATCAATTTCTATATGCATAGTATCAGTTGTAGATATTAACTGCCCTAGGTAAATGTAGTCTTCTACGTAGTCTACTGGTTCCCTATTTACTGTGAGGAATTGGTCATAATTTTGGTCTTTGTCGTGTTCATTGACAGCCCTGCTTTCGCACTTTGATCTCATAATAATTGCTGTAGCATTTGCTCTAGACTTTTTGGGCACTCATAAAACAGAATCAGATCGTCTGCAAAGCGTAGATGGTAGAATAACTTAGGTGAGATAGGGTCCCCTTGCCCGACGCCTCTCTCTATAGGGAACTCCTCGCCCGTTGCTTCCTGCCTGACTTGTGCAATACTCCTCGAGTATGTTCGTCAGTATTCGTATGTACTTTCCTTGTATTTACATATTTAGCTCTTTAAAAAAAAAATACAAAGTGCACCGAACGTCGATATTTAGGAAAATTTTAGTACATATCTTCAATAAATAGTATAAAACAAAGTCGCTTCCTGCTGCCTGTCTATCCCTATGTATGCTTAGATCTTTAAAACCACGCAACGGATTTTGATGCGGTTTTTTTTAATAGATAGAGTGATTCAAGAGGAAGGTTTATATGTATAATACATGCGCGGGCGAAGCTGCGGGCAAAAGCTAGTAATATATATAATTCTTCTGTAGGTGTGTTTGTCACCTAACTCCTCCTTAACGGCTGGACCGATTTAAATGAAATTTTGTGTGTATATTTCAATGGATGAAAACACGGTAGGTGGCGCTGCAGACGTGTTCTAGGATTTTTCAGGCAGGACAACGTCGGTCGGGTCCGCTAGTAATTTATAAAATCATTTAGAAAAAACTGCAGAGCAATAAATGCTTATTTTATTTTACGGGTTAACCTCGCTACCAACTTTGCAGAATAGCCAATCTTTTCTCCACTGCATGAGTTATCTCATATAGCTGTGTTGAATCGTCAGTAAAAGATGTTAATGTGTTTAAAATCCCATAGATCCGCATGTAGGACCACCACCCGGCGAAATAAACTCAGACAGAGTTAGCGTCTGAATAAACTGCTATCAACTAGTGAACTTTAAATCCATACGTGCAACATTAATGAACGCGAATCACGTTAGTTATACCAACATCGGGTGTAAGTAAACAATTCAATCAGAACATCGAGTGTGTCATTTACTAGTGCGAGTACGAGGTGCGATTTGTAGCGGTGGGTGAAGCGATTTGTGATCACTTTCAGCATTTTCTTTTGAACCCTTATTGACTCACAAGCATACCTGCTACAAACCTACTAAGTAACCATACATCACAAGATCCCAGTGATATCAAAATCCACTTTTTTTTTGTCTGTTTCACAATTTGATCAGGTCAACGGGTCTGTCTGATATTTTTCGAAATCCACGCGGGCGAAGCCGTGGGCAAAAGCTAGTAAATAATGAACAAATAATTCAACTATTTTCACTTCTAACCTTTTATCCTCCAGAATCTTGACGCAATATCGAAAGCGCATATTATAGAATAGGGTTAAGTAAGGGTCGAATGATCTTATCTTCACGATAGCCTTCCTTAAATATCGCGTCAAATTACACGCATCGTTGGTTTTCACTGATCTAAAATTAATATGTATTAGGTTCCTGCGTGTATTGACGTAGGTGGGAGGAGGTGGTGGTAGGGATATGCCATTGTTTTGTATGACGGTCACAGGTAGGACGCTTAAAGGCTGATGAATATTTATAACACCTTCATAGAAATATAAGGGATGGAGATCAAGATCTTACAGATACTTTTTATCATAACTACAACTTTTTCAAGAATATCCAAAACTAATGTTGCCTATGATACTGAACGTTGTTTTTCGAAAGATATCCCATTTACAGCCGAGCTATTCTGTAGAAATCTCACGTGGAAACGTAGCTGAAAGTGAGCTGTAATTCCACCTGATGTTAGGAATTGACAATATCGACATCTCACTTCACCTAATGGCTAGTTTACACAGTGCGAGCTAGGTGCGAGTCGGCCTACCGAGTAGCAACTCGCACAGTGTAAACAGCCAAGGCAAGCCGAGCTACTGACATGCGTGTACACAGTGCGAGCAGCTGTCTACTGTCTAGTCAGCAGCTCGTACTGTGTAAACCAGCCATAAGTTTTCACGGCGAGATTTTTACAGAATAGAAGGTGTTGTTCTGCACTTGCTCTACCGTACCGTTGTCGCGTCCGCCACAGCTTTATAGCCCCTCTGAAAACAAAAGGATACCGTTAATCCATCGCTATCACACCGACCTAGTCCCCTTAGTTTGTGTCGCGCAGTGTTCAATGCGGCGACATAGTTTACTCTATGCCTATACGACGACACGTGCATGTGTTTGTATCCATGTCTGTCTGTACGTCTGTCAATGCAAACGGAAATTTAACTCTTCGGTAGCACTGCGCTTCAGTGCGCCGCACTTGAGGAAAGAAACAATACACGATCTATAAAGATATATACTGTATTACAAGTACAGTAATAGGGAAGATGTTTTTTTTACTTTATGATATAAGTGCGGTAAGTTGAAAATTACAGCCGAGGCGATATTGCTAGCCCGAGCCGTAGGCGAGGGCTACAAGAAAGCAGAGGCTGTAATTATCAAAGCGCACGTATGTCATACGAATAAATCTTTAAAAACACACTTTCTGTTAAAATGAATTTGCATCTTTGCTTGTTTTCCATACGATGAAATTTTGATACGCTTGTAAGTATCTATCGGTCGATTTTTCGGGCAAGAGGCTTCCAATAGCCTTTTTCGCCGCCTATGAGACTTCTGGTGGTGTCGAATGAATAAATTCATCATTACTAGACGACATTTTCAAATAAAAACAATACAGCGAAAAGAAAAAGCGCGCGGAATAATTTTTACTTGTTCACAAATTAGCGATGCGCACGCATCAGCGCTTTTTTTTAAGGCAAAGACACAAAAACAGCCAGTATTATTAAAGTAAATTAATATTTTTTTGTTTTTGTTACAGATAAATGGTTGTAATTTATTGTCAAAATTAATTAAATTAAAGGAAAAAAAAATAGAAATATAAAAAAAAATTAAAATTAAAAAGAAATAAAAATAAAAAATAGAAAAATAAAATAGAATATAAACAGGGTGTTAGTGTAAACACCGTTATCCTCTTAAGGGGTCATTGTACTCATCATTATGAACAACTTTTACTATGGGACCAAACCTGAAATCGCGAAAAAAAAATCAGCTGTTCAGTATATTTTGACGAATTATGCGAACATAAATGCACAACAACAGCTGATTTTTTTTTCGCGATTTCAGGTTTGGTCCCATAGTAAAAGTTGTTCATAATGATGAGTACAATGACCCCTTAAGAGGATAACGGTGTTTACACTAACACCCTGTATAAATAGAAATTTTAGGAATTAAATGTTTTTTTTTTTTTATTGATAAAATATACAAAATAAACATTTAATATTTTAATTTTATTAATTTTATTTTATTCCAAAGTTAATTTTATTCATAAAATGTTGACCACTTTTCTGACATAAAAACTCTTTGCTAAGATTTAAAAAAGTACCGTTCGTTTTAGACGGAGCATCATGATAAACCGTACGTGTTACCTTATTAAAAAGAAACTCGTGCGTTTTACATTACAATAACGCACAAGTACGTAATGACATACATTACCATATTGAAATTGGTGAAATAAGAGACCCTTTACGAGCAAATGTGTTATAAAATACCATTATTAGGTTACTGCTTTGATTACCTACATATCTTTTTTAGCCCAAAATCATACTTAAATTAAATTATTTTTTGTGCTTTATTCAAGCAGAAATACACTTTGCCAAGAATAGACTGATGATTATTTATTCATATGGTTTTTTACGTCATTTCCGGCATTGGCGAAGACGACACGTTTCGAGTTTGTGTTCCGTAAGTTTCGTTCCACCAAAAAACGCAACATAAAACAAAGATAGTGAATTATGTGATACATTATAATTTAATACAAATTGTTTCTTGACTCATAAACAATGAACATTGTATTTATATTTAAATAATGAAGAAGTTTTTAATTACTTGCACATTTCCATTGGTTTAATAATATTTGCGAAGGGTTTACCAATGTCATTGGGGGAACCACAAATAATACTCGTATACATGTGTGCGAAACAGGACGGAATAAATTAGCAGTGAAAGTTTTATTGTCTCGCTGGAAACGTTGATGATTCATTCCGATTATCCCGAAATACTAACTTATCCAAGTTACTTATATCGAGACACGACACTAAAGCGATTATTCACCACTAATAAAAAGCCCTAACCTAATACTAAACTTAGAAATAACTTAATTAAGTACTTAAAATACAATATTCTAATTAAGATTTTTCAAAGTTTAGTTTTGGGTTCCCAACAAGTCCAACTGCAAATGTAAGCTTGCACTTACGCACAATATTGGGAGATTATAATGTTACTTTAAGACCATATAGACTTCTTATACAGTGGAATCCGTTTATTATGACTTAACCAACCGCTTATTATGAATGTAATTGCAGTGCGAAGTTTGGTTTGTAATAAAATTCTTTTCACACCACCTGCTCGAAAATGTCAAATTATATGTCAAGCAACCTTAACCTAAAGTGAGTCATTAGTGGCCGGGAGCACAGCCGGTCAATAATGTTGTACTGGATTTCATTATGACCCGCTGGTCAATAATGTGATTTGAATTTGGAATCTCACATGCTCAGCTAAATTGGCAGTATAGTACTAACAAACCCCCTTTGGTGCCAGAAGGAGGAAAGCTATTCTCGAAACCCTTACTACGCGTGGATGATATTCTCGATTTCCTACAAAATCATAACGACTGCTTCTTCATATCGTTGCCATGTATTCGAAGACATAATATTGTAAGAATAATTAGATAACTACGAACCATTTTTCATTTTTTTCTTTTTTTTTTCTTTAATTCCACATCAACATCTATAAACGTACCAAATAAAAACTTAACTTTATCTTTGCACAACTGGACTAATGTCTCAAATGTTACCATTAACTTCAATTAATATGTAAGTGCATATAACTAACTAGTTCTAAATATGTTATTCTTACTGTTTGTTTATTTAATAAATACTTTGTTTTTCGTACTATGGCTATTATTTTCTCTCAGTAGGTGTAAAAAGTAGAGTATCCTCCTCTTAGCTAAAGGTGTCTTTGCCTTGGGCTAGCTTGAATCCCTCGCTGCATTCAGGATTCTTGTATTAACTCCCTCGCTTCGCTCGTGAGTTAAACTCTTAACTCCCTCGCTGCGCTCGGGAGTTAAATCCCGAATCCTTCATTGCGCTCGAGATTCAATATGACGCCCGTGACATAAGACACAACTTTAGCCCCTCGGTGCATAATCTACTATTAGGCACCTATAACAAAGTTCGGTTATCATGACTTCGCTTATAATGACTTGTCTCTTATTATGAAGAAATTATGTCCGGTTATAGTGACAAAGTGAACAAAAGCAGACAAAAATTATTGATTTCTTATTAAAAAATTAAAAAATATACTTACATGTAAGTAATGTATGTATTACAATTTTTATTCTATGTTTTTAATATGTTTGTTTTGTGCCAGTTTCTTTTTCTTTTTTTATTAATTGAGGCTGTAGTTTTTTGATATATTAAATTAAATACCTAACAAAAATAGGAAGCTGTTTATTTTCTAAGACTATTTATGCTTTGTATGACGTCCGCTTAGTATTACGTATTTGTCACTTCTCTTTCGATGTCATTAAGTATAAGCGGATTCTACTGTAGGTTTTCCTGTAATCTATAAGTATAGAACTGTTTTCTGTATTTTTTTTACAAAATTTTAGTTTCGGATATAAGGGCGAGAATGCCCAACAAACATTTTAGTCGTATAAATAAAAATTACGCGACTCTAAATGCTATAAAAATCGTATTAAAGTAATTTCAGCGTGTCATACGACTTAGTGCATCTTATCTTTACACAACTTGTAGTCATATATAGACGTCGTATAAACTTCTATACGACTGTCTTGCACGACTTTTACACAATTTTCAGTAGTATAACCAGTGATGTCGTCTTAGTAATGTCTAAACAACTTTTACATCGGCATTAATCGTATTAAAGTCGCGAGAACTACTTTTACGTGATAATCATGTTAGAGTGATAAATGGCACTCTTATACAATTTTCAGTCAATTTGAACACTTTTAAACTACTATTTAATGACTGGATGACCTATAAGTATATAAGAATTTAGCAATATTACAACCACAGCCATTTTTTTCTCTCTGTAAAAATAGATTTTACGGTATTAAAATGAATAGAAAAAGCTGGGCACATGTGAAAAAAAGTGGTGCTTTTAAAAGAAAAGTAAAAAAAAACTACATTGCGCTTCTTACGTCCAATTTATATTATTTCGAATACTTCTACACGACAAGTCAACTGTAATCAAACTGGAGTTGGTTCCGCACAAAATTTAATTTTCAAGTCACCATCATTTTCAGGTTTTAACAGTTGCTCAAACGATGTTGATACATTTTGTTGAGCATTACGGAGACTATTACCATAATAGAGAATATATCACAAGTAACGTCCATAACTTGATTCATCTGGTTAATGAAGTTAAGAGATTTGGTAAATTACAAACGTTCCATATGCATTGAACGTTTGTAATTTACCAAATCTCTCTCCTTTCAAAAATAAATTAAGTTCTATTAAACGTACAATAAGAAAAGGAAACAAACCTCTGGAGCAAATTGCCAACCGACTAATTCAAAGAAATACCATAGAAATAGAAGAATTAAGTAATAATAGTAACTATGATAACATTCCTGTCATTAAAACATGTTTATAAAAAAACTTTATAAAAGTGATTCATCTGGAATCATTTATTCTCTCCACAGACAACCAAAATAAATGGTTTATGCCTAATAATCTTAATATATTCGAGCTTATATTATAGTATCTATTTATTTCACTACATCACTTACTACAATTTCTTACACTGCATCCATTTTTATTTATCTTTTATAAAGATTTACATTGTAACTTGTGAATTGGTCTAAAACAATTCGTTTTCTTTAAAATCTGAAATAAAAACACCTATAGGTATTTTTCATTGTTATGACACTTACGTCAGGCTGTCTTTACTTTTTCTTCTAACTATCTTTCATAGAGTTTCATAATGGCATAGACTATGAACGTTTCTTTTGATTTATGTAATCTAAATTCTTTTTATCAATATGTTAGGTCAAATATTGTATTTTATAGATAATTTTGATTTATTATTGAATAGCTGTATCATAAATTACTTTTATAAAATTAATCCACACACACTTGAAATTCATCGAAGAGGTTAGAGGTTTTTCAACGTATATTACTGGCAGATTCAAGCATTGACTGTGGCGTTTGGCATTCTGATGACGGAAAGCTTCAAACGTGGAAAGGATCTGAAATTGGAAGACGTTTTTGAAAAACGCTGATGAATCGATGGATGGAAGACTCGGAGACGGGTCAGTTCTGCTCCGGAAGCTATAAACGAAACATCTCCTAAAAGTATTCTTCGACCGGGAAAACTAACTCAGTGACTAAAACTTACCCGACTGCGGTCGATCCCTGAAGGAGGGTTATAGAAAATAACCATTAATTTATCGGAGCGATTCAATTATCTTCCTCTTCCAAACTATCCGTGCGTGTTTGCCTAACCTGGACTTACTCAAATGACTACTTCAAGCTATCCTCTACCTTCGCGTTAAATAACTGTGTGTGTTAGGTAGGATGTGTTTTTTAAAAACCGGTCTGTATTTTTTATCCTTTAATATTTAATATATTGTTTCAAGTCATACTTTAGCCCCCTTTTATTTCTGTAGGCTAGTAGATTTGTTACAGTCTGGCGCCCAATATAAAATCAAAGCTAGCCCTTACAAATCTTTTTCAAAATTCTAAAATAAACTATCTCTAGTACTATTTCTTTTCGAACTCTTATTTGGCTTAGTCTTTTTTTTGTTACATGTATTAGGTTTCAGGTAGGTCTAATACTAACTTACTTTCCTCTTCAGCACATACTTAACAAACTTATACTACACCCCCACACACATTCCTTTACCCACTGGTAATTGGCATCCATTCTTTGCTTGCGAGTGTTCTTAAAACCATTCGTGGTCACTTTCAAGTTGAGTTTGGCTTACTCTACGACGTATTATAGGAGAATATCCTATAATCGTTACCACCTACACATAACTCTCTACTTATACCTCATTATTCTGCACCCCACACACTTGCACACCACATACGTTTACCCACTGGTAATCGTACCCATTCTTCGCTTGTGAGTGTTCTTAAAACCATCCGTGGTCACTTACAAGTTGGGGTTTGGTTTACTCTTCGACGTACTATAGGAGAATATCCTATAGTCGTTTATACAAACCTAATATCTATATAACACCTATTACAAATACTTCACTATTCTACACTCTTACATACATACAACTTTCGATGTGCCTCTGTGCCTTGCTTTTTGTTTGTGGTTATTTTATAGTCGCATCATTAATACGGATCCTCTAGAGTCCTCTTAAAACCTCTAGGAGTCCTCTTAAAACCTCTAGGAGTCCTCTTAAACCCTCTGGGAGACCTCTTAAACCCTCTAGGAGACCTCTTACACCTCTTATATACTAAGGGACCTCTTCAATACTCAGGGACCTCTTCTATACTAAGGGACCTCTTATATACTAAGGGACCTCTTAAATGCTAAGGGACCCTATTACTCTCTTGAGTCGTCTTTAGCACTCACTCTCTTGAGTCGTCTTTAGCACTCACTCTCTTTGAGTCGTCTTTTGCACTCATTAACCCTTACTTACCTCCCTTTAAAATATTATTATCCTATTTAACATTAATTCTTAATAATGGATATAATTATTTTCTTTCAACTTTTAAACAAAGCTGAGTTTGAGAAACTTCCCAGAACTTTTTAGAAATATTTTCTCTTTTGAGGTATTTTCTTTAATTTATTACTTGAATATTTTTTTTTTTAAACTTATTATTTCACCCTTCAACATTAAAATACTCCCTCTCTCATTTAAAACTATTCGGTAAAAACTTATTCCACTTTTTTTTTTTGGAGCGGTAGCAACTCTCTAAATAAGCCTCTAATGCATTATTTTCTGAGCGGTAGCAACTCTCTAAATAAGCCTCTAATGCAATTTTATTTTCTTTCTGAGCGGTAGCAACTCATTAAACAAGCCCCTAATGCATTCTCTATCCTTAGAGGTATTCTTATATCCTCTAATTCTTAAACTAAGTCTCCCTTGAGCCTTTCTTAAACTTGAACTCTAACTAACGAGTTCTCTCTCTTAAACTAAGTTTTTCTTAAACTTGGGTTATTCTTAAACTCAAACTAACTTGAGTTTTCTCTCTTAAACTTAAGTTTTCTTAAACTTGAGGTTTTTCTTAAACCTTGAATTTTTTGGAGCGGCTAACAACTCCATAAAAATAAGCCCTTGTTAAATATATTTTATTAATGGTTTTAGACGTGAGCGGATTACAACTCCGAAAATAAGCCTACTGTTATTGATTTATCAGGTTGAGTAGTGATCATTGAATGTGAATCCTACCTGACCTAACTTCGTAAGATGTCGGTGTGATTGAATGAAGTATGTACGTTTTGTGAATGCTGTAATATTTTTAACCTTCAAAATTTTCAATTGAGTTGAAAATTTTCTCGGGGTCGATGGGGAAATATAGTATCTATTTATTTCACTACATCACTTACTACAATTTCTTACACTGCATCCATTTTTATTTATCTTTTATAAAGATTTACATTGTAACTTGTGAATTGGTCTAAAACAATTCGTTTTCTTTAAAATCTGAAATAAAAACACCTATAGGTATTTTTCATTGTTATGACACTTACGTCAGGCTGTCTTTACTTTTTCTTCTAACTATCTTTCATAGAGTTTCATAATGGCATAGACTATGAACGTTTCTTTTGATTTATGTAATCTAAATTCTTTTTATCAATATGTTAGGTCAAATATTGTATTTTATAGATAATTTTGATTTATTATTGAATAGCTGTATCATAAATTACTTTTATAAAATTAATCCACACACACTTGAAATTCATCGAAGAGGTTAGAGGTTTTTCAACGTATATTACTGGCAGATTCAAGCATTGACTGTGGCGTTTGGCATTCTGATGACGGAAAGCTTCAAACGTGGAAAGGATCTGAAATTGGAAGACGTTTTTGAAAAACGCTGATGAATCGATGGATGGAAGACTCGGAGACGGGTCAGTTCTGCTCCGGAAGCTATAAACGAAACATCTCCTAAAAGTATTCTTCGACCGGGAAAACTAACTCAGTGACTAAAACTTACCCGACTGCGGTCGATCCCTGAAGGAGGGTTATAGAAAATAACCATTAATTTATCGGAGCGATTCAATTATCTTCCTCTTCCAAACTATCCGTGCGTGTTTGCCTAACCTGGACTTACTCAAATGACTACTTCAAGCTATCCTCTACCTTCGCGTTAAATAACTGTGTGTGTTAGGTAGGATGTGTTTTTTAAAAACCGGTCTGTATTTTTTATCCTTTAATATTTAATATATTGTTTCAAGTCATACTTTAGCCCCCTTTTATTTCTGTAGGCTAGTAGATTTGTTACAATATCTATAAAAAATGACGACGTTTGTATAAGTTTAATTATTGGGAATATTATTGAAAATGTCACCGATGTTTTTGACAATCAATCAATCAATCAATCAAATCATTTTATTTGTCACAATGCAGGTACATAGTTTATAAGGTCGAATGATAGTGTTAGTGCGCTGCATTCTACTCGCAAGCATACAAATATTAAATACAAGAATAATGAAATTTATTATTACAGAAATTATTAAATGTCGGTAGGTACTTATAATTAAAATGTCAAACAATAAAATAAAAATACAATTATGTCCAAATTTAAAATAACATTGTCAACAATTATCTTCCATAAATTCAGTGATTGAATAATAACATTTATTAATTAAAAACAATTTCAGACGTTTTTTAAAAATAACTAAATTAAGATTCTTTATTTCTCAGGGAATTTTATTGTATAATAATGGAGCCATTTGATAAATACTTTTGCGGAAAAGAGCTGTTCGACTGCGACCAACACTGAGAATGTTAGATTCCCTTTTCCTCAAACGTGAGTTTGCGGGGGGCCTAATTTCAAAAAGCCGTGGGTTTGTTTTAACAAATACTGCCATTTCGTAAATGTATATTGACGGAAATGTTAAAAGCTTTAATGATTTAAAGTATGGCTTACAACTGTCCCATGAGCGCAAGTTGCATATTGCGCGTACACATTTTTTCTGTGCAATGAACACATCATTTTTGTCGGTGGAGTTTCCCCAGAAAATTACTCCGTATCTCAGAACAGATTCTACATAGCTATTATAGGCAGTTAGTACGGCATAACGATTAGCAAATTTGGCTAGCTTATAAAGAGCAAAAGAGAAACTATTGATTTTTTTACATATTTCTTCAACCTGTAATTTCCACGTGAGTTTGCTGTCTATCATCAAACCTAAGAATTTTGTGCTGGATGTTGTGGTAACTGAAATGCCTTTAAAATTAATATTCAGTGGAGGTTGTCGTGCTTGTCGTTGATTAAAATGCATAATATTAGTCTTCTCTAAGTTAATTTGTAAATTGTTCGCCTCTAGCCATTCAATCGTTTGTCTTAACGTATCATTAATTTCTTGTTCATAATTATAAGAGTCATCTGCTTTAATTACTATTGTGCTATCATCAGCGAACAGTACTGTGGGGTGTTTTACATTTTTTGGAAGATCGTTTATATACACTACAAATAATGGGGGCCCCAGTACAGTCCCTTGAGGTACACCAAACTTCAACATAGTTAGGTCTTCATTCTTGAATATTTTTATGATAAATTGTAACAATATAAGAAGATCTAAAGCGATAGTTCATACTACTGTCATAAAGTGTAAGTTAGTACCCGTAGAATATAGTTCAAATACTTATTTTGTACCGCTCATTCATACCCTGAAGTGAAAAGGTGTAAATAAAAAAGAAAAATTGCAGTGGTTGGTTTTATTTATTAATTGTAAATGAACCAAAATACAATCACAAGTGAATCATTCATAATCATTTAAAATATAACAACAAAAATATTAAGAAGGTTCTCGATTAGGTAGATTATCTTTGGCGCATGGTTTACAACTAACGAAAATATAACAATCATAATGATCGCTATTTCTCGATTTTAAATAAATTCATTAACAGGAGCTAATAAATTTATTTAACCCTTAATCGGGCACAGGGAACTGTTTTACCGAAATCAAAGTTTTTTTTTAAATTAATTAATTACTTGACCCATTATTTTTCTACAGAATTAGATTAATTTAACATGTATTTAACATTTTCCTCAGTCACTATAAAATGTGTAGGTTTGGTTTCATTGCCAGTTATCGGAAATCCGTAACCAAAACAACGATTCGCGCGTAAAAAGTGTGGATGTCCATGGCCATCTCAAAAACATACTGTTTTGGTTAAAAACTTATCGATGTCCATAAAAAATGATATGTAATCATTTTTCATTATAACCGAGACCACCAATAAATAAACCACTTGTTTATGTATGTATTTAAAATGGTTTTTTCACACGCGATTGAATCCAAATGAACCCTTATTTCGTTAATATGGCTGATAATATACAGATAAAAATAAGTGCACGGAATGAAAAGTCGTTTAGATGTTATGTTACGGTTGTGTCGTTAATCCTAAGTCGTATAAGGTAACTGTTAACACTTTCGTCAAAATATAGGGTAAAAATATTGCTTTATTTAAAGAATTTATAAAGCGCGTCCATTATATTAAGAAAACTATCTAATATTACTCGATAAAATTAATTTCCCAACAGATTAATGCACTCAAACATGAGTTTCGAAGATAAAATAATTAATAAATAAAATGGCTGTACTCCCCTTTCAATGATAAAAAATATTACTATATTCTAACACAGTACAAAAGTTGTTCGGTTATAAAGTTTCAATTCACTACATTAATGTAATCACTTTACATCAAAATCCCTTATAAAAGTCGTGATGAATACTAGTTACTCAATAAAATGTCGCAAAGCAGTGCTAATAGACATCATAACTCGACGAAAAGAGGATCTTACGACGTCTGTACGACCACTACTCAACCAGATAGTGATTGATACGACTACTACGTAACTCTATTACGACACTGATTCGTATAAAATGGGCCTATTCTCGGTCATATCAACGTGATAGCGATGTATTTACGACCAGCGTATAGAACCAAAAGTTAAAATCAGCACGTCGTGGCGACCTATCAAATGTTTGTTGGGTGGTCACTTTTCATATATTTTCCTAAATAACTTTAAAAACCCTATTTATTTTATAATTATAAAAAAATATACTTGAGGAGCTCGTGGCTAAGTAATAACAGCCGCATGGGTCGATCCGTCAGGTTAAGCTACGCTTGCCGGGGTTGGTCAGTGGATGGGTGACCATCTTTACATACCGAGATTCCTCCGTGCCTCGGAAAGCACGTTAAGCCAATGGTCCCGGCTGTTATTCGTGGATCTTTGACAGTCGTTACGGGTCGTCAGAAGCCCGAAAGTCTGACAACCAGTCTTACCAAGGGGTATCGTATTACCCAGTTACTGGGTTGTGGAGGTCAGACAGGCAGTCGCTCCATGTAAAATACTGGTATTCAGCTGCATCCGGTTAGACTGGAAGCCGACCCCAACATAGTTGGGAAAAGGCTAGGCAGATTGATACTTGAGTAACACATCCAAGTTTGAGTCACAGAAATTCATATGTGTATCATTTCAACTTAATCAGTCAATTAGATTCGGAACAAATTGGCTGTGTCAGATGGACGGACAGACAGACAGACACACGAGTCATCCAGCTCCGTTTTTTCATTCGGATATACGGAACCCTAAAAAGAGAGTGTGTGCTTATGAACACCCGATAGAAGTGCTACTGGAGCCGACGAGTAAGTAAGCGATTCAGCGTCACCGACTCTGTGTGACGGTTCAGTGTCGTGAACTGTTCACATAGAGCGCTTATTGCGCCTAACGAAGTTTTCCAGTGACCGACCAAAGGTTCGATGTCAGTTTCGGCCAAAAATCAAGTTTCGGCCGGAGTTTCGTTTTCGGCCAAAAAGTGGCCGAAACTGGCCTATGGCGTACTTGAGCTGTCGGTTTTGATAGAATACGAACGACTCACAGATAGACAAACAGTGTAGATTTAGTAATGGGGTCCCGTTTTCACCCACAAACAAAACCCAAAAAAATAAGTGTTTACTTATAAAATAGGCAGTGTTCATAACAAACGTGCCGCTTTTATTATCAGTGATTAGGGCCGGATTTATTCGCTTTCTGGAAAAAAATTACAACCTCTGAGGGCTACAGCAGATGCATCTTAGCGATTGTGCGTTCGGTCACAATAGCAAAATCATACGTTTCAGCGATTATTTCGACGCTGCATAGCATTTTGGTGACTCTTTCCGTTTGAGTACGTTTTCTAACGATGCTGAATTGTTTGCCGGAGAGATAAAGCTATGCATATCGAGCTTCCGGAAAGCGATTAAGTCGCTGATTGCTAAAACTAAAATTTTGCGGTGTTATGGGTTGAATCGAACATCTCAAAAATTACTAAATCGCTAATCACAAAAGCTAACAGTAGCGTATCGCCAACGCCCGTATTTATGTTGCATCTACTTTTTTCAATCGTCATTAGGGTTCCGTACCAAAATGGTAAAAAAGGAACCCTTATGGTGTCACTCAGTCTGTCTGTCTGTCTGTCACAGCTGGATATATCAAGAACTACTAATGCTATCAACTTGAAATTTGGAACAGTTTTAGATGACTTTTGCCCAAGTATTTTGCAATTATGAAAGAAACAAAAATACATATGTTTATTTTGCAATAGGGACTGAAAGGGGGCTTAAAAATTCGAAGTGGGGTTACTAGGGCATGTGGGGTATCATATGAAAGAACGCTGTTTGCACATTCTCATACATTTTTTTCCTTTTTTTAGGCCGCATTGTTTTCGACTTTTGATGGAAAATGCTAAAAAAATACAGTTCCCCCCCCCCCCCCCCCCGTTATCTCCGAAGTTTGCATAGAGAAAAATCTGAAATTATTTTATGTGATAGAAGTATAAGTATAGATTACAGGAAAAATAAAACGAAGTCTCTAAATAGCACAGTTCTTCAGAAATCATCAACAAAAATTATAAATACATGATGGTACAGAACCCTCGGTGCGCAAGTCCTACTCGCTCTTGACCGTTTTTTTTTTTTAATTTTTACAGTTTTTTACACAAAATCTAGCAAAAGTATTTTTTTTTTTCTTTGAATAAAAGAAATCTGATAATTGCAAAATCAGCCCTTAACCAAATTATTTCTAGTTTTACAAAAAAGGACTGGTTTCAGAAAATAATTAATTTACTATTTCTTAACTACATAAGTTTCGGTTTCGGTTTCGGGCAAAAACAGAAGAGGAACCGAAGGTTCGGTTACGGTTTCGGTTTCGGTTGAAAATCGTGTTTCGATCGGAGACTACTTTTCACTTCAGAAAAGTGACCCTTCCTCTAGACATCCGTTTAAGGATCTATACACCTGGACAAACCACACCCACCAAAACATCGCTCATTTTGGGTACCTACCTACTTAGTTTTCTGATTGTTTCCTAAACCCATTCACAAAATCATCCGTGACGTGCGAGTGTAATTAACTGAAATATCAGTAAATCCTAACATGAACTAATATTTGCAGTGTCACCGCCACATTTCACGCTCGCAACACAAAATGAGATCAAGTTTCAATAACATTTTCTAATTGAATTTCAAGCTAGCCGTGTCATCGCCTGTTTAACGGCACACATTGATAAATTAAATAGATATCGCACGGAAATTATTGAACATGTACGTATTTATCTACTTTGTCATCTATTTACCTATTATTTAGTTCATAACTGTATCTTATCATAACATCACGCCTGTATTCCACGAAGGGGTAAGCAGTGGCATAGGACGTGTATTGTTCACCCACAACATTCGCAAATGTTTGGAATATTTATCTATCTTTACCAAAACAGTTTAGTGACCAGCTTAAATTGTTATAAATAGCTTCTAGGTATTGTTCCTTAGAGGGTGCAGAGAAGCAGTAAGAAAGGAATTTTGGAAATTCAGTCACTAAAGCTCCATTTACACGGCGCCATTTTATTGCCTGTGGCATACCATAAAATTGAAAGGCAAATATCTGGCACCGTCTAAACTACACGTACAATATTTTTGGACGATACGGGCAACTTTGAAAACTGGTATAAGCATGTACAAGAAAATCGCACAGTACATACAATAATTGCTCGTACAATAAAATCGCATTCAATTCTGGCACGATCTGACATTTGTGCTGTCATTGAAATATGAGTGCGGTAAGTGAGTGTGTGGTAATCGTTGTTGCTATTTTGAGGCAAGAAATCAAATCAAGAACAACTTGAAAAATATCTTGAAAAGCGTTCAATAAAATTTAATGAAATATCATGTCTATGCAAAACTTGCATGCAATAATCGCCTGTCAATTTTATTGCCTGGTGTAATTCGCATGCGATTTTATTGAATGGCAAAACTTGCATTCAATTATTGTACATACCATTTTATTTTTATATAACGCCCACACAGATGTCGTATCGCTAAATTCTTGAATATATCAAGAATTCAGCGATATTAGCAGAATGTGAGAAACCTAAATACCCGATAAAATATAAAAGTGTTTTATAACACATTTGCTCGTAAAGGGCCTCTTATTTCACCAATTTCAATATCGTAATGTATATCATTACGTACTTGTGCATAATCGTAAGTAAAACGCACGAGTTTCTTTCTAATAAGGTAACACGTACGGTTTATCATGATGCTCCGTCTAAAACCAACGGTACTTTTTTAAATCTTAAAAAAAAGCAAAGAAAGCAAAGCAAAGAGTTTTTATGTCAGAAAAGTGGTCAACATTTTATGAATAAAATTAACTTTGGGTTAAAATTAAATTAAAGAATTAAATGTTAAATATTTAATTCTTTGATTTAATTAATTTTGGCAATAAATTACAACCATTTATCTGTAACAAAAACAAAAAAATATTAATTTACTTTAACAATACTGGCTGTTTTTGTGCCTTTGCCTTTTAAAAAGAAAGAGCTGATGCGTGCGCATCGCTAATTTGTGAACAAGTAAAAATTATTCCGCGCGCTTTTTCTTTTCGCTGTATTGTTTTTATTTGAAAATGTCGTCAAGTAATGATGAATTTATTCATTCGACACCGCCAGAAGTCTCAGAGGCAGCGAAAAAGGCTACTCTGAGCCTCGAAAAATCGACCGATAGATACTTACAAGCGGATCAAAATTTTATCGTATGGAAAACAAGCAAAGATGCAAATTCATTTTCAGAAAGTGTGTTTTTAAAGATTTATTCGTTTAAGAAAATCCGAGTTTTATTTATTTCCTCGCAAATATGTTATAAAACGTCGTATGACATACGTGCGCTTTGATAATTACAGCCTCTGCTTTCTTGTAGCCCTCGCCTACGGCTCGGGCTAGCAATATCGCCTCGGCTGTAATTTTCAACTTACCGCACTTATATCATAATGTACTATTTATTTACAACATGTAATTCCCACACTGTAATGTGGAAACGCCACGTTCCTAAACGTCTAGACTGAAATAAAACAATTTTAATGAGAAAACCCAAAACATGCTCAAAGGCATGCATCATGTACGTCTATGTCTTCACAGGAACACAGAACAATTAAACCCCGTGGACGAACACACGCCGACTAACCTGTGCAAATCCTAATATAATTTCATGGTGGCTACACCGTACGTACCACCTACCAGCCGTACCTAGGAACAACTACGAATTGTTATACCTACGATCCTAGTACGTACGGTTGGCAGCCGGGGGGAATAGTAATGTGTTGTTAACTTACAGACTTGTTAAATTGTATGCACGTCCAACTTACCTGATTTATAACCGTAACAATTGCTTTTGCTTTAAATGATTTACTATTACAGTTATAGTTTGTCTGTTTCTTGGATTTAATTTTCAAAATACGTAAAGTTTATTGTATTTCTGTATTTCGTAATAAATCTAGGCTTAAAGATGCCTTAAAATTGTATTTGAGCACTCCACAATTAGGTTTGGGAAAGCAATCTCAAATTAACTACAAAGGCGTTTAATATAGCAACGATTCCCTGTAGGATGCCCTTAGACATAAAGTTTCAAAACATATTAACCAATAACGTTATTACCTAAGTGGACCCTAAATTCGTTATCTTAATTTGTACATTAGGTACACACGAGTGAATTATCACTGATCAAACAGCATAATAAGTCAAAAGCGTGGAACAAATTACAGCATACGGTCCACGATAACATCAGTTAGTATTGAAACAAATAACAAGTAAAACCAAATAATTCTCCCTCGTAATCTTGATTAGAACAACGGAACTCAAGTGCTTACCAAACTGGCCGCTGAAAGAACAATGCTCACTCACGAGCCCTTCATTCTTGAACAACAAATCTTCCCTACTACCGACTGTAGTTTGCTCATTTGGAAGAAATGAAAGAGGGCCCTTGTCTGAGCCGAAGCCTCCACTCTTTTGTTGGAAACGCGTTTGTTCTCAGTGGCCATTTCACTAATTGCGACCACCTCCATTGTCTCCGTATAAATTAGACGTAAATGTTCCGCTTCATCTCGTTATCTCCAAGAATTTTGAATAAACACAGTTTTTAGACGAGCTTCACAGTACTCAGGTAAATGAGCCCGGCACAAACTTCGTAGTACCTAATGTGTGGTAAAAGCTTTGTTAAATGTATGAGTGAAATTATTTTAAGTACTTAATTTTCAACGCCTCTCGACGTACAATATTTATTACCTTACTCAGTGTATCTTTCAACATAACTTGTGTGGTAGGCGTTGAGTAGTTTATGTTTGTTATTTGGAATATATTTTAACTTGTTTGTATTGGAATGTATGTAAAGGAAAGGTGGATGGTGTGAAAACATACTACCTACCTGCTTTCAAGCATCGAGATGGAACAGAAATCGATAAAAGTTTAAATTGTGCTCACTCATCGCGCAAAGCTACAAAATTCCGACCTTTGAATGTATTCGTACCTATAATATAATAGTCTAGTCTCGAATGTTTACAAAGTCCTCCACACATCGCCTCCCCTTGCCTATACAAGCGAATGCCGCGCTAACATAATTCCGATACAAGTTTTCATATAAAACTACATTTCGATGGAAGGAAAAAGTGTGTGGAAATTTTCACAGAGCATTGTTTTTTGTTTCAAATGCATGGTTCTATGTTGGAGAGGTTTACCCTCGGCAGACAAGACAGTAATCAGGACGTTCACGATGTACCGGCAAGTTTCCTCCACGCTTGTGTCTGGCTTAACTCAAGAACCACTGAACAGACTTTGATAGGGCTTACATTATTCGAAAACTTGTTCTTCGAAGAACGTTTATTTAATCATTTGGGTATGAGAGTGTTTCAACTTGTTAACTTACCGTGTATGTTTTATGGGACCTCGATTCGTAGAGGTGGAGGTCGTAAGAGTCGGGGAAGCAATCTATCACATCTGGTGCACTGCTCAATTTTTACCAATAACGTTGCTTTATAGGATTTCGATTGTTTATGACCATTTAGAGGGGCAAATCCCGTATTTTTAACAACGTTCGCAATCTCATCTCAGTGTCAATCTGTCAAAAAATGTATAGCGTTTACCTACATTTTTGACATTTGATTGTCGTTGGCATGATATTGCGACTTGAATTTGAACGTTTTTAGGTACGAGAATTAGGCTTCGGTTAGTACACGATTGCCCAAAAAGTAAAATTCAAAAATAATAATAAATATATATTATATTATTATATATAATAATAATAATATAAGTAATTTTCAGTTAGTGTATTCAGGGTTGATGTATGTTTGTATGTATGTGAGTTTCTTTATTCCACCATAACTTTTAAACGCCTGAACAGATTTGCATGTATGGGGTATCGTTACATCATCCCGAGTGACACAGGCTGTATTTTTTTTTTTTTTTTAAATCAATATGGCGGCGTATGGCTCCTTTTTGAAATGTGAATTTTTTTTTCATCCGAGCAGTTATTTGAAAAAGTAGCTTTCAAAGAATAATTCACTGCAAAGCAAAGCTCGTACCTAAATAATTTCCCCGAATATACTCGTAAAAGGTCACGCGCGGTCTCTTCGTTGTTATTTCTGTTTCCGAATTAAGAGAGGTATTTGTGTCTGCCCACCGGCGTTTTGCCCAATTTGACAAAACCAAAACGTTTTGCGATATAATAGAAGGAATGTTTTTAGAACATATGTCAGTCGTAGGCGGTTTAGTATTCGTAATTTAGTGTACCGTACCTTTGGAAACGTTGACGTCAAAATTCACATTGTGACGTCTGTTTTAGTTGAGTCAATAAACCATTGATATATATGTTACACTAGATTAGCAATTGCCGCGCCAAGGCGTTGCCACTGAACATACGGCCACGGCCGTATGCGTAACTAACGTCAGTTCAGTGCTCTTTACGACGGCAGCCGAAGTGAACCGAGTGACACGCGACAAAAAATATCGCCAAAATGGGTAAATGCGTAATGAAAGAATGCGATTCTAGATCACAAAAACTACCGGAATTACTTTCCACACGTAAGTTTATTGTTTCTGTGTTTATATCATCGTAAAAACGCAGGAAAATAAATAAAATGTAGATTTTTTTTCAATTATGATCAGTGTTACAACTAAAAACTATGTTTTAGTTTCCCACATTTGTGGGAGTTTTTAATTTATGGAATAAGCGATTTTAAATATTTTTTAATAATAATTAACAATGTTCCAGACTACCTAAAGATGCTTCTCAATCAATAATCCGATTGCTGAGAAAAGATACTGACTGGCTACCTACTAAATCTACTGTCATTTGTTCGAAGCACTTCCGTGATCAAGATAAAATAGGACCAAAAAGCGAATGTGGCCGTGTTTATTTGTGCAATCAAGGAATTCTAATGCTTATTGTAAAAGTAATGATTTTTTGCGGCAATTAATATTATCAAATTATAGGTAATGTCAACAAAAAATGCCTTCTTATTAAACTCCCACAGCAACAAATTAGTTTATATCGACTCAAACTACATTGTTGAATGTTTTTTTCAACTTAGTTTTTAGTTTATAAAGAGTTGTTTTGCCTACAGTAAATTGTATATTTTTCAGGACAACCGTTATTCTAATAGCAGGTGGAGCTTTCAGAAGAAGAAAATATGGATGTGGATGCTGTGGAAACCGACGAAGAGATAGACGAATTAACTGAAACGCCCCGAAAGCACAAAATGAGGAAAATAATTCACCGGTTGAAAAATGTATCGGCTAAAAGACTAACAAAAAAAAAATATCACAAAAAAATAAAAGACTAGAAATAAAAAAAATAAACGATGTTATTAGAGGAACTGAGTTGAGCGAAGAAGACGAAATGCAGCTAAATGTAAATGATAAAACAGTGCAATTCATGGAATAATTAAAAAACCTTCAAAAAGAAAAGGACTTATAGAAAACTGACTCTTTGGGGAAACCGAAGGTTTTGTCTTTGCGATTATGGACGAAGTTATGATGACGAACAACTACTGGAAATATATTGTGAAGGACGGCACGGTTGACATCTGTCGGGCATTTCACCGTCCGAGGGAATCAGTCCGTCAATTATTTCTGGCTGTTCTCGTCTGGCTAACGGAGACTACTTGCAGAGGCACAACCTTGTAGCCAGGATTATCCACCAGCAACTTACTCTGAAATACAGTCTTGTGGAATTGGAAGTACCGTACTATAGGTATATGCCCGACCCAGTTCTCGAAAATGGCAATATCACGTTGTATTGGTATCGATCTATCATCACTGACAGGACTATTGTTGCCAATAAGACAAACATAGTGGTGATAGATCGATTAGAGCGTCGCCCAATGATTATTGAAATAGCGGTCCGCATGACGAGAACCTCGTGAAAGCTGAAAAAGATAAGCAGATTAAGTATCTTGACCTGGCTCGCGAGGTTGTCGACATGTGGGATGTCGATACAGCAATCGTTGTGCCGATAGTCGTGACGGCCAATGCCATAATAGCCAAGAGCCTCGATCAACACCTGAAGAGGCTCTCGTTAGGCAGCTGGATTAAGGAAGATTGCTCCAGAAAGCGGTACTTCTGGACACGGCGCGTATCGTTAGGAGGTTCCTCTCTCAGCAGCCCTGACCACCGGTACCCTGGACCCTGTTCCCGATGCCGGTGGGCTACTATTTTTTATATTCTTAAATGTTTTTATATTCTAATATTTATAAATGTAAATTATATGTATGGAAATGTACTAAAGGAAATAAAAAATGTTCAAAATGAAAATGTCTTGATTATTTTCATTAGTTATAAACTTTTAATACACATCCAATAAGAAATACATAATTCACATTTTAAAAAATAACTTAACGTTTAACGTTTAAACGTTACGTTTTTTTTTCAACGTTTAAAAACTTGGGTAAAATTTCGCATGGGTAGGCAACCCCATCCCGCCATTCACCGCCATTGCATGTTTATATTGCGATCTTTGTCTAATCTAAGCGACAGTATTGTTCTTGCGACTTGTGTAAGTGAGAAAGATATATGTTTACTTTTAAATGTTTAGTGGTTTCAAAGCTACGTCGTCGCGTTGAAATAGTGGCTAGACTTTTTTTACACATTTTAATGAGGTTTGCTTCTCTAGTTATATAACTCAATGCAATAAACAGACAAAGACTGTAAGTAAATAGACTAAGTAAAGCTATTTAGATCTTTTAATGACTCTGTACAGCATGGGCCATGTTGGCTGAAGAATTTTTATTAGAATGAGCTGTTCCATTTATCGAGTCTGCGGTAAAATTTTGCCATAATCAATCAATTATACCAATAATTACCTTTCAACGGGAAGTAGGTAAGAGCAATTTACCGATTTCAATTCGCATGAAGGAACCCTTTGTTATCACCGATTGAGCTATTACCGTCGATTCGATTATTATTCTTACTGCCTGCTATTACTACCTAGAGGTTTTAGCACTGCCTAATAAAATACCTTTGTTAACCTTATACTGGCAGGAGACGAAATTTATTATTCGATATCGCATTAGCTAAATCACTTAACGATTTACATTTGGTGACGATTTTGTAGAATCACGAGTAATCTGAAATAACTTTCACTACTTACAGCAGATGAAATAAGAAAAACACCAGCCAAGAGCGAGTCGGACTCGCGCACCGAGGGTTCCGTTCCGATTTCTGAAAAAGTGTGCTGTTTAGAGACATCGTTTTATTTTTCCTGTAATCTTTACATACATTTCTATCACATAGAATAATTTCAGATTTTTCTCTTTGCAACCTTCGGAGATAAGGGGGGACGGTATTTTGTTTTACATTTTTCATCAAAAGTCTAAAACTATGCCGCCTAAAAAAAATATTTTATTTATTTATTTATTATTAAAATGTGCAAACAGCGCTCTTTCATAATGATACCCTACATGCCCTAGTCCCCCTTTGAATTTTTAAGACCCCTTTCAGCACCTGTTGCAAAAAAAATATAAATATTTATTTCTTTCTTATTTGCAAAATAGTTGGGTAAACATCATCTAAAACTGTTCCAAATTTGTAGTTGATAGCATTAATAGTTCTTGAGATATCCAGCTGTGACAGACAGGCAGACAGACAGACAGACTGAATCGCACCATAAGGGTTCCTTTTTTACCATTTTGGTACGGAACTCTAAAAAGAGAAAATAAAATTAGTGTTGCATCTTTCTTATATCAAGGGGGCTAGATGGTAACAACCGCACGGGTCGATCGAAGGTTAAGCTTCGCTTGCCGCGGTTGGTTTGTGGATGGGTGACCATCCATTTCATAATATTGAGAGAAATTACGTAATGTATGGTCACATAATAGGTTTCGAAAGCAAGTCCCGGCTGTCATTGGTAGACCTTTGACAGTCGATACGGTTAGTCAGAAGCCCAAAAGTCTGACAACCAGCTTACCAAGGGGTACCAGTATCTGGGTTGTGGTGGTCAGATAGGCAGTCGTTCCATGTAAAACACTTTTATTCAAATACTTCTGGTTAGACTGGAAGCCGACCCCAAGCTAGGCAGATTGATTGATATTTCTTGTATAAATAAAGTTTTCTTTTTCGGCACCTTTACAAATGATTTGTTAAACTTAGCGTGATTATAAAAACAAAACACCTTCATAAGCTATTTATAAAATCTATAATATAGCCCCCAGTCAAAACAGGCAAAATATCCTCAACATTTTCCTTAAATTTTCTGGCGACAAACCATCAGTTTTAAAATAGATTTATCAGCATAACAACACAAGTTTTGCTTCTGTAACGTGCATTGTAATTGCAACTGCAACATGGTTGCATGAACGTTTAACGAACACAGTAGCAAATGAGAATTAAAAGTTCAAAAATAGATCCCAAACGGTCATTACACGCTTACTAGACAGTCTGAATTACATAACTGAGTGTTGCATTACACTAGGGTTACCAAATATCGGGTACCAATATAGGGTAATCAACAAAAATGTTAAAATCACGATTAGAAGGTGATAATACCCAGAGAGGCAATTTCCCCTATTTTTAACAACGTTCGCAATCTCATCTCAGTCTCATCTGTCAAAGTTGTTTGTATAGCGCTTATCTACATTTTTGACATTTGATTGTCGCTGGCATGATATTGCGACTTGAATTTGAACGTTTTTGGTACGAGAATTGGCCTTCTAGGCATTTCGGATTAAAAACAGGACGCAGTATAAAAGCAGTACCTAGTCAATAGCCAAACGCAATGAAAACAGGGTCAATGGAACTCAATTATTATGTATTGTCTTTATTTATACAATTTTTAATGAAAGAATCTTCAATTAAAATTTTAAAGATTATATGTACCTACTAAGAAATACGTATAATAAAGTACGGCCGACGGTTCCTAAATGTTTGACAAAAGACGAATGACAAATGATCATTTTATAAATAACATTATAAAAACTAATGTTAAGATAAACATCTCATTTCGCAAATATATTTTACTTTAAAACTTTATAAGTAATCATTTGTCAAAATACGGATCTCGCAAATGTTTTACTTTGCAAATATTTCAAAATGTCAAAATATCATTCCAAAAATATTCATTTGACCAAGTACTTACTTCGTTTGTCAAATTTACGATTTTACAAAATTACTGTAGATAAATTGTCCTAACCAAGTAAAATAGTTAGAATTCGGTTCTGGCACTCGACATGTCCTGGGAAAACAGAACGGTTGGCAACTCTACCTTACAACAAAAATTCCACCTCTAATTAGGTACTCGCTATGCACGTTGCATGGTCCCCACAAATTCGGTTACAATTTTAAACCTTTTATAGGTAGATACTGATTTGAAAGGGGTCTGAAAGTATCGTCTGGAAGTAGAGGGCAATAAACTTTGCGTATCATATTAAACTACCTGCGTAAGGTAACAAAAGCTTCAATGAAAACAAAATGTTTATGAATGATGTTTTGAATCATTCATTTCAGTCACTTTTATCAGCCTGAAAAAATCTACAACTGAACATAGGACTCTTCTAAGAACGCTTTTATAGATTCAGAAGGGAATTTCATACTGCCACAGTTTCTGCAGGTGAAAAAGGGATGCTAAGTAGGTAATAATAATAATAATAATTTTTATATGTTTACATAACGGGACCATGGCGTCCCGGCCCTTTGGAAGGCGTACGAAGCGCCGAAGCCAACTCGCAGAGGCCCTTAGACAATTTTTAATGAATGCAAGTGCACCCAAGGCAACCCCGGGTGGTGCAAGAGTTTTGCAAGATATGGAAACAAAAATATTGGAATAAGTGTTTGGCTGGCTAAAGTGGACTGGGACTATGAAAGGACTATGGCCTGATAAATTTTTCATACTTACACGGAAAAAATGACAGGAGGTGAGGTGTCAAAGATTTCCTTCCTCCGAGCATGTTATTATTTATTTATTTCTTTCAGAGAATTTCCATATACTTAAGTAGCATAAACAAAAGAACATAAAATCATAAAATGTTATATGTTAGTAATAAAAACTGTACCTAAAATTATGTTACCGGTGCCGATTCTGTAAACTAACTAAACTATCACTAAAATTCCTTACTTTTTTCTATGAGAATCTTAGAGCTATTCTGCAAAAAAAACCTCTAAATTGAAAAAAAATTGACACAACTAAAATTGAGTTTGACAATCGTGACTCCGCGTGGTATAGTGCTAGTAGTATATTTGACCCGGTGGCTTTAATTGGAACTAACGAAATCACTACGAAAAGTGAGAAGGCTTGTCATATTTTGTTTACAGACAATCCGACATCGCCGCCGTTACCGTGTCAGATATTTTTTAGAGCTGGAGGGGGCAGGGAGGGGGCAGCTTCAACGTGTTTTTGTGGATTTTTTTTTTGGTACCTACGTGTTGAGGGTTACGGGTTTAAGGGTTTTATAAAGGAGGGCCAAATTTTCATTATTTTTGCGATAGGACACACCGTTTTCGAGATATATGGAAAAGAAAAAAAAATACAGTACTGTTTTTGCACTTGAAGTCAAGGTGTTTGTGTGAATTTTAGGTCATGACAACTAATCTTATTCCACACCTTTTTAATCGCGATTAAAAATAGTCTAATTTAAACTCAAACTCAAACTCAAACTCAAAGCATTTATTTCAATTAAACCAATTACAGGCACTTTTGAATTGTCAAAGAGTCGGTCAGTAGGTAAGTCAGAAAGTTGAAGCTAGTTGCCCATTCCAAAACGTAGATCTATGGAGAAGAACGGGCAAGAAACTCCACGGACACTCTTTTAGTTTGACAATCAAAATTTTAGGTGAAAAAACGTCAAATTCAGAATAGCAAAATTGCCATTTTCACTAAATTATAATCTCAGTACAATCTTAGTGCTGTCAAACTAAAATTTAGTTAAGTTGTGTCACTTTAATCAATTTCAGAATGGGAAATCGTCGTTTGACAGGAATAAACAAAATTTTAGTGATTTTTAGTCTAGTTTAGAGGCATTTGTGACAGGAGAATCGGCACCATTGTTTGAAATCTATATGTATACCTAAATGATGCCTATATGGCTGTCCTTATTCATTGATCTTCGAAAGGACAGTAAAAACCGGCAGCATAAGCATTCAGGGTGCTGTTGCTGCTGCTTCTTAGACCGTGTAATAATGTATAACTGCAGAATTTCGATGCAAATTCAAAAGTAAAGAGCAGTCCAGTGGCGTATTCATAAATCCAAAAAGCAAAAAAATAAGAAACGATAAAGATCATAATTTTGAACACAATCTGACCACCGAAGGTCTATTTAAAATTGTTAGGTAGTAACGCAGAAGAAAAATAAGAAAATGGATATTTTTATGAGGTGGAAGCACGAGTATTGGATGCGAGTCGAGTGTGAGAGTCCCGGCCTCCCCGAGGCAAAGGCGCTCTTCACACCAATGTTTGTGAAAAATTGAAAATACTCACACCGCTCTAACTTTTTCAGAATCTTCGTAGAATTCCTTTCGTAAATCTATTTAAACAAAACGAGACATTTTACTTTAACATTATTTATTTCAGTAGTCGTTCCTAAAAGTTTTGCGCATGGTGAACTGCTAAAGATTTTTCTTTATTCACCTAAATACAAGCAAGAGTTTTCTAGATACAGTGTCAATCAATCAATCAATCAACTCAGCCTACCGCAGTCCACTGCTGGACATAGGCCTCTCCCAGGCTGCGCAACAACACCCTGTCCTCCGCCTTCCGCATCCAGTCTGTCCCAGCCACTTTCTTCAGGTCTTCGGATACAGTGTAAACTCTTTAAAATAACGTCTTTCGATGTAAAACTTCCTTTAACGTAGAAATTAGTTAAATTTGATTGGTTTACCTTATACCCCATACATTGATACTCTCTTTATAGCGAAACAGCCATTCTCTATTTCGAAGAAATACGTTCATGTTTCGATGTCAGTAAATCAGCATCTGTTTATGTTACCAATTTACAAAAGGCTCCGACTAAACCTTAGTTGATGAAATTTATTATTATATAAGATATCTCAAGATTCAATCTGTCAAAAATTGTATTAAACGCTATACAATTTTTGACAGATTGAGTCTTGAGATGATATTGCGAACGCTGTTAAAAATACGGGAATTGCCCCTCTGATGTCGTAAACAGCCGTGTTAATTGCCTAAAACACGTGTTACATTACTTTTGAATTGCACTGTCTTTAGTTATCTTGGCCCCAGTTACTAAACATAATACAACGTCTCGTATCAGTCAAAAACAAATAAATAAATAATAAAAATATTAAAAAATGTTGTGTAAGTATTTGATTGTTTCTCTTTCTACACTCCACATAAAACCGGTCAAGAGCGAGTCGGAGTCGCACACCGAGGGTTCCGTTCGATTTCTGAAAAAGTGTGCTATTTAGAGACATCGTTTTATTTTTCCTGTGATCTTTACATAAACTTCTATCACATAGAATAATTTCAGATTTTTATCTTTGCAAACATCGGAGATAAGGGGGGGGGGAACGGATTTTTTTTTTCATTTTTCATCAAAAGTCGAAAACTATGCGGCCTAAAAAAAATAAAAAATAGTTTAAGAATGTGCAAGCGTTCTTTCATATGATATCCCACATGCCCTAGTAGCTTCACTTTGAATTTTTAAGACCCCCTTTCAGTCCCTGTTACAAAAAAAATACAAATATTTTTACTTCTTTCTTATTTGCAAAATAGTTGGGTAAACGTCATCTAAAACTGTTCCAAATTTCAAGTTGATAGCATTAGTAGTTCTTGAGATATCCAGCTGTGACAGACAGACAGACTGAAATACACCATAAGGGTTCCTTTTAGGGACAGGGCCGTCATTTACTCCGGTCATCAGGGAGAGTGGAACCGGCGAGAGATGTCGTGCGGTGTCCCACAGGGATCGGTCCTGGGGCCGCATTTGTGGGACATCGGTTACGACTGGGTGCTGCGCGCCGACCTCCCTAGCGGCGTCAGCGTGGTATGTTACGCTGACGACACGCTGGTCCTGGCGCAGGGGAGGTCGCACCAGGCGGCGGCTGACTTAGCGACACGCGGGGTTGCGATAGTCGTGGAGAGGATCCGGCAGTTGGGACTCGAGGTGGCCCTGCACAAGTCCGAGGCCATGTGTTTTCATGGTCCTCGGAATGCGCCACCGTCGGGTTCCCAAATAACGGTGGGAGGGGTTCACATCGGAGTCGGGTCGACGATGAAGTTCCTGGGACTCGTCCTCGACAGCCGGTGGAACTTCGTGGAGCATTTCCGACGTTTGGCTCCCAGACTGGCACGGGCTGGGGCTGCTTTGAGGCGGCTCCTGCCCAATCTGGGGGGTCCAAACGCCTCCTGCCGGAGGCTCTACGCGGGGGTCGTGCGGTGCATGGCCCTTTACGGAGCACCGGTGTGGGCGCGTTCCCTAAGGCTGCGGCCAGCCCAAAGGTTGAACGCGTCCCAGAGGGTCATGGCCATCCGGCTAGTCCGGGGATACCGCACGGCCTCCCGGGAGGCGGCAAGCCTCCTTGCCGGATTGCCGCCGTGGGATCTGGAGGCAAAGGTCCTCGCACACGTGTGGGAGTGGCGCGAGGAGGCGAAGCGCCGGGGCGTAACTCCGCTGCCGCGAGAAATCACGGTACAGCGGACAGAGCTCCGGCGGGATCTCATGGCGGCATGGAGAGCGCGACTGTCGCAACCCAGCGCTGGGCACGCCACAATTGCGGCAATAAGTCCCCTTTTTGAGGAGTGGTTAGAGCGGCGCCACGGCGTCCTCACCTTCCGCCTGACGCAGGTCCTCACCGGACACGGCTGTTTCGGGAGGTTCCTGTTTCGCATAAGGCGGGAGGAAACGCCCGGGTGTCACCATTGTGTGGATCGCCCGGAGGACACGGTGGAGCATACAGTGGAGGTCTGCCCGGCTTGGGCAGAGCACCGCCGTGTTCTCACGGAGGCGATCGGTGGCGGCTATCTCTCGCGTCCGAGCCTGGTTCAGGCCATGGTGCGGAGCGAGAGTGCATGGGAGGCCGTCACCTCCTTCTGCGAAGCAGTGATGCTCGCGAAGGAGGAGGCGGAACGCGTGAGGGAGAGGCAGCCTCACGCCCTCAGTCACCGCAGGAGACGCCCTGGGCGGCGGGAATCGCGGGGCGATTTCCGGCCACCGTAGGCGCGGGCCTGCGGACGGTGAGTAGCGGGTAACTCGCCGTCCGGTAAGGACCAGGCCCGAGTCGACGGCGCGTTGTGTTCCACGCGCGCCTCAAAGAGATGTCAGCAAATGATGGGGTCCAATAGGGCCGACGCCGCTGGGGTCGCGGGTAGTTTGAAGAAGATACCGCAGCCCTGGCATAGGCAACTGAAGGAACACGGGTGGGTTTTAGTCAGTAAAAGTCTGACACGCCCTTCCGCTCTACCCAGAGCGGGAGAAGTTATTTGATGATTTCCCACCCTCAAAAAAATAAAAAAATAAATAAAGGGTTCCTTTTTTACCATTTTGGTACGGAACCCTAAAAAACCCGCCCAAGTGCGTACGGACCACGCACAGTGAAATTACAAATTCACTATTTTTGGACTTTTTCCTTTACTTGTGCTGTGAGACCTTGCTTTTTGTCAGATTTCATGATTCTAAGTCAACGGGATACCTAGTAACGGGATACGGTTAGGTTTTGATTTACTAGCGAGTATCAAAATATAAATGGCCGTATTTTATATTGCGTTGACTTAGAAGCTTGATTTTTTTTTAACTATAAGGGACCATAGACTTACGTATTTGATATTAATATCAACTTGATACCTTCACGCGTTCCTGAGAAAAAGGGTCTTGACAGACTGACATACTTGAAAATATTTTTTTATGTGCTAAAATTACTAATTAACCATTTTCGGACTTTTTCCATTACTTGTGCTGTAAGACCTTGCTTCTTGCCAAAATTCATGAGTCTAGGTCAACGGGATATACCCTATAGGTTTTGATTTACTTGCTAGTATCAAAATATGTCGCATAAATGGCTGTATTTTTTTTTTATTGCGTTGACTTAGAAGCTTGATTTTTTAGAACGGTTTCTGATTTGAGAAAAGTAGCAAATCTCAACTGATTATTCTCAAGAGATCATAGACTTACACATTTGATATTAATTTCAACTTGATATCTCCAGGCGTTCCAGAGAAAAAGGGTCTTGACAGACAGACAGACAGACGGACAACGACGTGATCCTATAAGGGTTCCGTTTTTTCCTTTTGAGGTACGGAACCCTAAAAAATGCCCAGTTCCTTGAGTTTCGTTATAAAGAGTTTACTCTGTAGGTATCGTATAAACACACCTATCTACATAATATTAATATTACGAACGGTTGTAATGAATTTGTTTGGTTCATAACTGTCCGTAATACCGACAAGTCACGGTCGACTGAACTCGTCTGTCCGACCAATCGTGTGTTCATATATTGCAGGCCATGCTCTTTTCATCTATACCACAAATTAAAATTCTCGGAAAACTTTTCATGCGTCCATTTATAGGATTGAATGAAGCAGTTTCGTTGTGAACTACGGTCAAGGCTTGTGTTTGACAAAGTCTATACAGATGTAATTAACTTGCCAATTGTTTGGAGCACGGGCTTTCTTATTTATGACTTTGAAAGTCGATTAACTAACTTAACCTTTGTAAACGTCTAAAATAAAGTGTATACAAAAAACCTTGAGTAAAAGTTATTACGAGGAACCAACAACGACACGTTTTAAATATACAAAAATACTGTTTCTATAACGGTGACGGAAACCAGCCGTAATGCGTGTTCAGCACGCTCTTGGTCAATATTTAAACACATTCAGAACATTAAGTAAGTGTATATAGCTCTGTTAGGCGTTGAAGTCAAATAAAGAGCATCCATTGAATATAAATAACTGATGATATGTCAGCATTCACTTGTACTGCTATCTCTACATTACATGATTTATGACATTCTTTTGACATGCAAAGATATAATGTTACGTATCAGTATCGAAGTTCTCCCATATTTATTGCTTCCAGGCATAATATTTATCAACTTTAGTTTTTGAAACAGCAATAGGAACAGTTTTAAACGAAACTAAGTGCACGAAGTTGTCGAGCGGATTTACCGGAAGCGGACGCGTCGACAGCGGCCGTCGCTTCAGGATCGCAACACGCTTTCATTCATCCCGCAGTTAAGTCCTTTCGGAGCCGACGCCGGGTTTACACGGAAACTCTACACTAGGCGCCGACCTCCTGCCTGTAGCGCTCTCTCCCTCGCACGCGCATAACACACGCCTCACCGACTGAAAAGAGAGAACAAAATCAATACTGTCTGGAACACGCCCACCGGTTCAACTCGGTAACTGCGCTTCCTCACTGGAAATTCGATAAAATAAAACTGGGTAAAAATCATTAAATTTGTGTGGTGTTAGAGATCCTATGTCGTCGGATTTGTTGATCGCATCTGTGAAGTGCAGCCGTGGGCGGCGCGGCGGCGCGGGCGACGGCCACATGTTCCGCACGTGGCCGGGTCACGTTACAATGTTTACCTGCGACCGCCTGACGGTCAGGTGAGACCGACTACGAGCCGCGCTACACTCGCGTAGCTATACATACCTACGTACTACGCCGACTGACTCCCCGAAATAAGCATTTAAGGGCAATTTTACTACTTTACCGAGTAGACTTTCAGTTGGGGCGTTCTCGTACAAGTTAAGCAAATTGTTTGCAGTCTCTGGGTAAACACTCTTAAAATGTAATCTTGTCTCCATCCTCATGATACCCATATTCAGTGGGCGTCGGAGCCGGCGAGCCCGCGGCTACGGTTTGCATTTTTATCAAGCATCGACGACAGGAAGCAACATTTTATTTTGCGTGTCATAAATATGGAACTAGTGAAGACGAACATACGCTGGAATATACAACATTTTCATGTAAACTTATCTGAAACTATGCATATGTAAGCTGCAACGAAAAGAATGCTTCCTCGGCTATAAAAATAAAACTTAGTACCATGTTCTTGTGTTTCCTGCATCACATTTTAGAGAGCTCTTTGTACTTTATGTACACGAGCGTTGATGTGAGAAAAAAGGTACTTACACAAAATAAAATACAACACTTCGTACAGCAAATACTAATGTTGAAGTAGGGAATTTTAGTTTTTTAAGAAACAATATTTATACTGATTAGTTGTACAAAAATGTATTTAGAGCATGTCATAAAAATAGGTTAGATATAGAAATATTATTATATCCTTCTAATAATGTTAAAACAGAACACAGCTTCTTTGTACCCATACCATTCACATTTTCACGAAGTGCTTATATGTGAATGGAATACGCAATGAGCTGTCCCCTTCCTTATAATATTTATACGAAACGTTAAGGATATCTCAATTTATTACGTTCCATTAATTCCATCAAAACGTCTTGGAAATAACCACATGTTAATAATTATGGATGGCAGTGGAAAACAAACAGGGTAGTGTGTACTATCATCTGTGTAATTTGTATGAGTCGGGAGAGAGACGGGTATTACGGGGCTCGAAGGCAATCCTAACAGACTGCTTCTATAATTTGTTACTGTTGGGCTATACTACGTTATTTTTAGACCCTCTAAATATGCACTTTGTTTACTATGCGTATTGCTAACTAATAGTTATGAGTATGAGGAGCTCGTGGCTAAGTAATAACAGCCGCTCGGGTCGATCCATCATTCATCATTAAGGTACGCTTGCCGGGGTTGGTCCGTGGATGGGTGACCATCTTTACATACCGAGACTCCTCCGTGCCTCTGAAAGCACGTTAAGCCGTTGGTTCCGGTGTTATTCGTGGATCTTTGACAGTCGTTACGGGTCGTCAGAAGCCCGAAAGTCTGACAACCAGTCTTACCAATAGGTATCGTATTATTACCCAGTAACTAGGGTGTGGAGGGCAGATCAGTCGCTCCATGTAAAATACTGGTATTCGCTGCATCTGGTTAGACTGGAACCCGACCCCAACATAGTTGGGAAAAGGCTAGGCAGATTAATTGCTAAGGTATGATTATGACTCCCTGTTTGAACAAGATTGTTAATAACACATGGTATCACAGCATGGTTTAGGGACTTACAACTCTATAGGTAGGTATGTACTGCTTTTATATGACCCTTTTCAGTAAAGAAATACAAGGTGTAACTTAAATAACGCACAACCTCTTAAAAGGTTATTGTATAACTTTTACTTTGGGACCAAACCTGAAATCGCGAAAAAAAAATCGGCTGTTCCCTACATTTTGACGATGAATTGCACTACAACCATACAATTAAAATTATCTAACTAGCTGACCCGCTAGACGTTGTCCTGTCAAAATGCCTGTGTCCTGTAAAGAGGAGAACAAAACAAAAAAAAATATTCAAATCGGTCAAGCCGTTTTTGAGTTTTAGCGAGACTAACGAACAGCAATAATTGATGTATAGAAGATTGCTGACACTTCTAAATTACATTGCATATTGCTGTAATACAATAAGACAACGTAGCTTGCTTTAAAACACAAACAAAAACAAATATAATGTCTAAAAGCGCAATGCACCAAATGTAAACTATTTAAAAGTGATTTATAAGTTTCCACGGAATAATTGCAACATTCGTGGATAGAGCTAGTTGGAGCAATAAATGGCTCATGGGGCGCCTTACAATCCACAGCCAATGGCTATGATCGGTTGAAACCACTACACCATGAGTTTTATCAAGCGTAATACGTATCTTTCGTGGTCTTTTCCGGTTCCGGGGTGAATGAATTTTCAGGGGTGTCAACGTGCTTTGTAGCATGGGAAAGTTTTTTTTTAAATTAATTAAACAGTATTCAGTAGGTACCTGAAGTATCACAACCATATACAGTAAAAGTTCTCAAATAGCAATCTGTATTTATAATATCGAAATTAAAATAAGCAGGAAAGTTTCTAATTAGGTAAAGTGTTTGCACAATTTCACAAGTAGATATTTAGGTAAGTAGTTAAATTTTAATCAATGTTGTCCTCTACCGAAAAGTAAGAACTATTACCTAATATTACAATTACCAACCATACTGTTCAAACATAATCAAGAAAATAATAACCAAAGCAAATAGCTGCCCCAACCATAGATTATAAGCGTATTTGCAATTCAAAAACCTTTAGTTATCCGCCATTCCGTGCCTGAACATAATTAAAATTTGCCTTAGGTGACGTTCGTCATTAATTATTTAGCGTAGTTTGAACATCTTTAGCGGGAGCCAGTCGACGTGCAATAAATGGGCCACAACGCCTTATATTCCTTATATTCAGAGGACAGAGTGAGCACGTGCTCGGAATAAGTTACCGACAGCGCGCTAAAGGAACCCAGCGATCCCCGTCTACATAAAGATTTATTCCCATTTGTAACTGAGAGGAGGACGCGACAGTTTTTCCCAATTATAAGGTGTAAGCGCCCCATTTATTAACATCTCGTCAAAGATATCACGATCTCGCCGCTTCTCCTCCAGTTTCCCGGAGGTACTACGTTCATAGTTTGCTACAGTTTCCAAAGTTTTAATTATTGCGCCGGCTAATAATTCCGAAATTGTACTACTTCTTCCTTCTGGCGACATTTTAATGAGTACAAGGAAAATTAATTAATCGTACTTATTTTTCAGTCGCTAGGAATATTTCAATTCAGCTGAATTCTTGTTTCATTACCTATTGCTAGAAATCGTTTATTGAGTTCAACGTACCTACTGCAGTGTCATTATAAAACATTTTCCCTAAGGAAATAACAGCTTAAATTCCTATTAAAAGTCTTTCAAAGCTTTATTAAACACGCAACGATCCCTTATAAAAGTGGCTATTAAAAAAACCTAAAACCAAGATTTCTCTCTTGCCTTTCAAGAGAGAAATCTTGGTTCTAGGTTTTTTTTAATCCACTTAAATTGTAAATACGATATCAAACCTAATTATTTTGCTGCGGAGCGTAATTAAATTCTCATATACGCATCTCTATCATATTTGCGGACGTGAGTGGTGATATTCTCGGCAAATATTACCTACAGAACATGTTAGTAAGAAATAAAAAAAAATATGTGTCACATCTGGGGAGGGTAGCTGCAAACTGTATGTGCCAGGCGTGGTCGGAACTGGAAAACTTCGCCGTCCGCGACCAACGGCAACTTTCTTGCCCAACTCCACGCGCCGCGGTGCACCAAAATGCCGACCGTCTTCTTTGTCATTAAAATGCTTTATTGATGTAATATGCAATATTTTATGGCGGTGAATATAATATGCACGTCTGGGCACGTAACAGGCATACTTCTGTCGAAAGTTTTAAAGATAAATTATTGCATGTAATTAGTTATGATAAGCTCAATCTCTTCTCGTAGCACTTGCTACGCGAAACTTTGTCGCTGTGATTTTCATTTAGCAGTAAGATGAACACGAGTTTTGAAAGTGTCTATGATCGTAGCTCCGAACATTAAACCTGATGGTGGTGCTTTAAAGCATATTTTACGTATACAGCGCATGCTCGTGTAATTCTATCTCAGCTCCACCGTAAAGCGTAGGTATGCTACACTTCCACATACCATTAGCAGTAAACACGTACCTACGAGCAGATAATAAAAATTAATACAATGCGCCGTAACTCGGTATGCATTTCAAACTCAGGCACAATGTAAAAACGGGACGGCAGTCTCTGTAGCCTTAATATCCGCTGTTTCAGACTCGTAACCGGCTAACAATATTGCATTGCGTACGCCACGCGCTAGTTCCGTACTTATCGCGAAAGTTTCAGCCGGCGGCTCGAGAGGGGGCGGGGGTGGCCGTGGGGGCGGCAGGGGGCAGGCGGCGCCCCCGCTGCAGTATCGATCGCGTCTGCTGCACGCTGCAACGCTGTCTTCCGCAGATCAGTCCTTATCGTCTGCCGGAACAAGCCTCCGCTACAGCCCCGCACTAAAAAGGTTTTGCGACACATTCTGCATGGAGCTCCACGCATGCCGACTGCAGACGCAAGTATCGAAGCGTGCGCTCACGCTTCACAGAGCTAAGCTTGTTTATTGAAAACCGTTCACTGTTATATCTCAGCGTATACCTACTAATAGTACATACATGCTCGATTTATGGGAACATAAAAATAATGTACCGTCCGCATTACGTTTGACGATACCATCCGACAATTTTATGCGAGCGGTTATATACGATTTGTTCGTTGGGAGATTATGAGTTATCACTATACTCTTACGCAGAGAAATATAAAGCAAAACTATAACCTCGACGCTAAACACAAGTCATAACAGGGAAAGAAATATCAAAACGAATAACACTGCGCCATACAAAACTTAGTTTAAAACTGTCGTCTACACTAGCTTGCTTGACATTTTCAGGCACTAAATTCATTACAGTTGGGGCGGTTTTATAAGTGACGGTTAAGGTAAGGGTAACAACAACGGTCTAACTATAAAATTTATAACGAAAGACCAAGTCGAAAGTTGCAAGCGTTGAAAATATTGTAAGCTGCACTCGTTTCGGGCAAATTAAATGAAAAACGAAGTTTCACCGCGTGGCGGACAAAGTTGGCCACTCAAGTTTCAAGCCCGGCGAGAGGCGCGTACAGACTACACCCGTCCTTCTCTCGCTACATTATACATAACACCAACACATAAACCCATCACACTCAATGTGCCTCGATCACATTAGAGTAAGTAGGTAAGTATGTATGTGTATTTTCCGTTCAAAAGTTTCCCTACTACTGACTTTCCTTTTTCCATAGCTATTATACTTAGGTAAGTAAGTATCTCAAAACTAAATGATCCTAACTGTAATCAATGACACAGGCAAGAGGTCCCTGAAAACTGCTTGCCAATAGCCTTAATAGGCCAAGGAAAGCTCGCCGCCCGATGTGTACTTTGTGAGGGATTTATAAACCTGTCTGAGCCTGCATATTAATAAATGGAATAAATTTCCCCCATCTGGCCGTAAGTTCGTAGCCCACGCAACAAACAGTGTAAACTCAAAAGTTATTTAAAGTTGGCACAACAAGACGGTTCAAGGTGGCTATACTTAACATCTATATTTATGACGTAGCTGTGACTGTGTCTGTGCTAAGTAATATCAGCCGCATGGGTCGATCCATCAGGTTAAGCTACGGTTGCCGTGGTTGGTTCATGGATGGGTGACCATCTTTACATACCGAGACCCCTACGTGCCTAGCATGCCGTTGGTCTCGGCTGTCATTCTTGGGCCTTTGCCATCGTTACGGGTCATTTAAAGCCTGAAAGTCTGACCACCAGTCTTACGAAGGGGTATCGTGTTACCCAGTAACTGGGTTATGCAGGCCAGATAGGCAATCGCTCCATGTAAAATACTGGTATTCAGCTGCAACTGGTTGAACTGGAAGCCGACCCCAACATAGTTGGGAAAAGGCCAGGCAGATGATGAGCTGTGTCTAAGTATGTGCTGTTACATATTTTTATTTTCATTTTAAGGCCGTTTTTTCTTTCAAATTTCACAATACGTCGATGACCCTCATAATATGGCACTACGGCTGTAGGCTGCGATTTAAAATACGCGAAAAGTAGAATTCCGTCCACGGCCGACTATTTCCCATAGCATTTATAGGAAGGATATGACTCTGTGCCGTTTTAGGCTATAATACAGCTCTCCAGTGCCACAGCAAACACACAAGTTACCTCTGTCACGCAAACACTGAAAGAACATGTCCACCTACAGGCGATTACGTCTCTGACCGTTACTGCCGCAACACATACTTTTAAAACCGAGTAATGTGGCAATCCCTCCCCAGACGTGGTGCCACTTTTTATGGAAAGTTTGTGTGCCATATCGCAAATTATTGAGAATGGTTTTGTGTCCGTGAACGTGTTAATAATAGTATTCAGTCGTTTCGTTACCAGAAATTACAGTTTCAGTGAGTCAAATCGATAGAAAGCGACAAATACGTACATATATATAGTTTGGAAATACGCCAGGCAGGGGCACTCGACATCTGCACACTGCTTGCCCACTTCACCACTGAGGCACTGCTGTAAGACGCCACGCAGCTTTGTGATCGACTGTACGAGAGACTACCTACCATGTCCATGACTGTACCAAGCGCCACGCGCCGAGCTACACACCTCACATGTCTTCATTACTGTTTATTGCGATCTTAATGAAATACAGGTTATTTGTAATGTATTAAAATTAGGTACGTTATATCAAAATGTTTAATTTTTCAATTGACTTTGACTGACATTATAAGTGTATTTTCCTCTTAATTAAGACAACAAAGTTTTTAAATATGCATTCAAGTAATTACTTAAATATGTTGGTACTTTTTCAAAGAAAGTACGGTACAAACAGTCAGTTAAGTATTTAGTTAGTTACAAGACTTCCAGCCGCTTAACGCAATACATTTTACTAGTTAAACAGACACTGCACAATTGAAGCGTGGGGAATACTTGCTACGAAGCGCTACGCTGGAGCTACGCCAAATTGTAAAGTATATTTAATATTATATTACATGTCATAATTACATTAGGCAAATATTATTTAAATGGTTTAGTTTTAAAATGCTAATTTTTACGAGATGCTAAAGTATTTTCATTTAGGCAAGCATTGATGTATCGCCTTTAATACATCAACGTATGCAAGCATGTATACGAAGGTTAGGAGTACCTTCTTATAGACGAAGTAAAGCGGTGAGGCGTCATTCCCTCGATATTCTCGTGAAAGAGTAAAAGGTTCCGCATTCCTTTGCATTATAAATGAGTATTGTACCTAATAATAAGGCACAATAAAATTTTAAACGGAATTTTTGAATTCACACTTGCTTCAAGTGAACCTTCGTTGCTACGAACTCGAAAAGGGTTCATATTTTATTCCGAAAGTGAATGTATTTTGCAGTAAAGAGCAGCAGTCGTTAACAGTGACATCTCCAAATTTTATTTCTCTTCGCATCGTCATTGTGAAACAGTTTGCCGGTGAACGAGTGAATTTTCTCGTGTTAAGGAGAGCCACATTGGAGGCCCGCCAGATGGCTCTTGTGAGGAGCACCCTCCGCCGCCTCCGACTGACGCTAATTGCTACCAACTCTTCCAAAATTATCTCAATTATACTGAATTTATTAATGACTATTAATATTACGATTGTTTCGAACTTTGTTTTGTTAGACACGAGTTTTAATAGTTCGCTAACACTTTTTTTTACAAACGGCGCATAAAAATGCAAAACGCTCTGAAATATGTTTGATGACGTAAGTAGAAATTTAATAAAGCGAATAATTGGGATTGGCGCGCAAATTCTTCCGGATCAAAATGATTGCACGGATGTTTTCAGTTTTTTGGTAAAAATAATCTGTAGTTCAAAAATGTTGTGTTTAACTCTCGTCCTTTTATGTGATTACGCAGCCATAGCCACATCGGGCTCGTGATGTTGGAAGTAAGCCAGAACACAATGTCTGCACACAGTTACATTTGCACTAGGGATGCACTCGTCTTTAGAATCCGGCTCTTTGTCCAGCCATTTTATTCCAGAAGTTTTAACTCTCCCTTTGCGAATTAGCTAGGTTGGTATCGCACCTCACACGGCTCCAACAGACGTAATTAGATACTTTACCCGTGTGTAGAGGGACTTAAAGACGGTTAATTTAATATGATAATTACAACCCGTAACTTTATTCCTTCGTCGACTTTGGAGAAGCAAGAAATAAACATAACGTCTGGCACAAAGTTTTCATTTCATGTCTGTGCAAACACGACAGTGTTAATTCTAAAACAAATTAGAAACCCAAATATTTTCTATAAATAATGGAATTGAAAATAAATATTTAAACGTCTATGTTTTCTTAACTTATTCTGTGTGTTTGTCCATACAATTCCTATTGCTACCTGTGCTACCTGTGTAGCTGGCAACCGTATCGTTTTCATTTCTTAAGGAGCCAGACTCAATAACGTACAAAGGCTTTTGTAATACAAATGTTTTGTTTTTAATAAAAATGAAAACGGCAACTTGTTGGGAAAATCTTTTTAAGAAAAAGGGGACTGTACAATGTACGTTTTTTGCTTAAGATATTTGTTTAACCCTTACAAAAGCAGAAAGCTATTGTTTCTTATTGTAGAAGTTTCTATGAGAATTTAAGTGAATAGGTAACACTGGTACTTAACGCGGACTTAGGTAATGTCATTGTTTTTTCGTTTTATAAAGTAGGTTTTGCCCGCGGCTTCACCCACAAATCCGTTCACCTGTTTTAGCGTGAAAGCGTAACAAACAAATAAACTCACTTTCGCGTTTATATTATTAGTTAGGAAGTTAGGATCACAATTGGTAAATTCTCATTACAATCACATCGACGGCCATTTGGCTTAAAAAAAACCGGCCAAGTGCGTGTCGGAACACGCACAATGAAGGGTTCCGTAGTTGAAAAGAATTTATCCCAAAAACAAACTTAACAAAAAAATATTTTCTTACGTGATAAAATTACAAATTGTTGATTTATTTGATTTAATTATTTACAAAAATCAATCTTTAGTCGATTCTGTAATAATCGATATGTCGTAGGTACTTACTTATTATATAAATACTACCCACCATTATTATTACTTCACTTCTCGTTAGCGCCTTAAGAAAGACGGACGTATAAACTTCCTAGTGACTTTTAATTGGCTAATAATAATCTTTATATTTTAAAAAGCCCATAACTCGTTTTATTAAAGTGTTACAACCTAGATTTCCTACACAAATTAACAATTTTTGGACTTTTTCCTTTACTTGTGCTGTGAGACCTTTTTTGTTGCCAAATTCCATGATTCTAGGTCAACGAGAAGTACCCTATAGGTTTTGATTTACTTGCGAGTATCAAAATATGTCGCATAGATGGCCGTATTTTTAAGTTGGATTTTTTTAGAACTCTAAGGGTATATTTATAAACTTACGTATTTGATATTAATTTCAACTTGGTACCTCCACGCGATCGTGAGAAAAAGGGTCTTGACAGACTGACATACTCGAAAATATTTTTTTATATGATGAAATGACAAATTATCAATTTTCGGGCTTTTTCCATTACTTGCGCTGTAAGACCTTTCTTCTTGCTAAATTCCATGATTCTAGGTCAACGGGAAGTACCCTATAGGTTTTGATTTACTTGCGAGTATGAAAATATGTCGCATAAATGGCCGTATTTTTTATTGCGCTGACTTAGAAGCTTGATTTTTTTAGAACTCTAAGGGTCTATAGACTTAGGTACGTATTTGATATTAATTTCAACTTGATACCTCTACGCGATCCTGAGAAAAAAGGTCTTGACGGACTGACATAATTGAAAATATTTTTTTATATGATAAAATTACAAATTATGAATTTTCGGACTTATTCCATTATTTGCGCCGTAAGGCCTTGCTTCTTGCCAAATTTCATGATTCTAGGTCAACGGGAAGTACCCTATAGGTTTTGATTTACTTGCGAGTATCAAAATATGTCGCATAAATGGGCGTATTTTTTTATTGCGTTGACTTAGAAGCTTGATTTTTTTAGAACTTCAAGGGACCACAAACTTACGTATTTGATACTAGCTTTTGCCCGTGGCTTCGCCCGCGTGGATGTCTGAAAATATCCCATGGGAACGTTCATGTGGAACACATAGGGCATATCCCTAACTTAAGAAATGCTGGGTTTCCCATACAAACTTTCATCCCTTTTATCACCTCTTGTAGGATTATGTTTTAAGACAAAAAGTAGCCCATGTCCTTTCCCAGGATGCTATCTATAGCCTTGCCAAATTTTATCGAAATCCGTGCAGTTTTGTAAATTTTAAAATCAACTCCTATTTTACCCACTTAGGGGATGATTTTTAAAAAACGCTGACCCGCAAATTTCTTACCAATTGCATAAATTTGTTATCCCTAACTTAAGAAATACTGGGTTTCCCTTACAAACTTTCATCCCCTATATCACCCCCTGTAGTATTATTTTTGAAAAAAATAGTATCCTATGTCCTTTCCCAGGATGCTATATAAAGCCTTGCCAAATTTTGTCGAAATCCGTGCAGTTTTGTAAATTTTAAAATCAACCCCTATTTAACCCCCTTAGGGGATGAAAAACGCTGAACCGCATATTTCTTTATTTCCTATCAAAAGCATACATTTTAATTTTCACATCCCTAACTTAAGAAATACTGAGATTCCTATACAAACTTTCATCCCCTTTAACACCCCCTGTAGGATTAATTTAAAAAAAAGTAGCCTATGTCCGTCCCCAGGATACCATCTATAGCCTTGCCAAATTTTATCGAAATCCGTTCAGTGGTTCTGGGTTTCCCATACAAACTTTCATCCACTATATCACCCCCTGTAGGATTATTTATTAAGACAAAAAGTAGCCTATATCCTTCCCCAGGATGCTATATAAAGCCTTGCCAAATTTTATCGAAATCCGTGCAGTTTTGTAAATTTTAACATCAACGCCTATTTTACCCCCTTGGGGGATGATTTTTCAAAAACGCTGAACCGCATGTTTCTTTATTTCCTATCAAAAGCATACATTTTAATTTTCACATCCCTAACTTAAGAAATACTGAGTTTCCCATACAAACTTTCATCCCCTATATCACCCCCTGTTGGATTATTTTTTGAGACCAAAAGTAGCCTGTGTCCTTCCAAAGCCTTGCCAAATTTTATCCAAATTCAGTTTTGTAAATTTTAAAATCAACCCCTATTTACCCCCTTAGGGGATGATTTTTCAAAAACGCTGAACCGCATATTTCTTAATTTCCTACCAATAGCATAAATTTGTTATCCCTAACTTAAGAAATACTGGGTTTCCCTTACAAACTTTCATCCCCTATATCACCCCCTGTAGTATTATTTTTGAAAAAAATAGTATCCTATGTCCTTTCCCAGGATGCTATATAAAGCCTTGCCAAATTTTGTCGAAATCCGTGCAGTTTTGTAAATTTTAAAATCAACCCCTATTTAACCCCCTTAGGGGATGAAAAACGCTGAACCGCATATTTCTTTATTTCCTATCAAAAGCATACATTTTAATTTTCACATCCCTAACTTAAGAAATACTGAGATTCCTATACAAACTTTCATCCCCTTTAACACCCCCTGTAGGATTAATTTAAAAAAAAGTAGCCTATGTCCGTCCCCAGGATACCATCTATAGCCTTGCCAAATTTTATCGAAATCCGTTCAGTGGTTCTGGGTTTCCCATACAAACTTTCATCCACTATATCACCCCCTGTAGGATTATTTATTAAGACAAAAAGTAGCCTATATCCTTCCCCAGGATGCTATATAAAGCCTTGCCAAATTTTATCGAAATCCGTGCAGTTTTGTAAATTTTAACATCAACGCCTATTTTACCCCCTTGGGGGATGATTTTTCAAAAACGCTGAACCGCATGTTTCTTTATTTCCTATCAAAAGCATACATTTTAATTTTCACATCCCTAACTTAAGAAATACTGAGTTTCCCATACAAACTTTCATCCCCTATATCACCCCCTGTTGGATTATTTTTTGAGACCAAAAGTAGCCTGTGTCCTTCCAAAGCCTTGCCAAATTTTATCCAAATTCAGTTTTGTAAATTTTTAAATCAACCCCTATTTACCCCCTTAGGGGATGATTTTTCAAAAACGCTGAACCGCATATTTCTTAATTTCCTACCAATAGCATAAATTTGTTATCCCTAACTTAAGAAATACTGGGTTTCCCTTGCAAACTTTCATCCCCTATATCACCCCCTGTGGTATTATTTTGGAAAAAATAGTATCCTATGTCCTTCCCCAGGATGCTATATAAAGCCTTGCCAAATTTTGTCGAAATCCGTGCAGTTTTATAAATTTTAAAATCAACCCCTATTTTACCCCCTAAGGGGATGATTTTTCAAAAACGCTGAACCGCATATTTCTTTATTTCCTATCAAAAGCATACATTTTAATTTTTACATCCCTAACTTAAGAAATAATGAGTTTCCCATACAAACTTTCATCCCCTATATCACCCCCTGTAGGATTATTTTTGAAAAAAAAAGTAGCCTATGTCCGTCCCCAGGATACCATCTATAGCCTTGCCAAATTTTATAGAAATCCGTTCAGTGGTTTAGGCGTGAAAAGGTAACAGACAGACAGACAGACAGACAGACAGACAGACAGACAGAGTTACTTTCGAATTTATAATATTAGTATGGATTAATTTCAACTTGATATCTTTACGCGTTCCTGAGAAAAAGGGTCTTGACAGACTGACAGACAGACAGACGAACAACGAAGTGATCCTATAAGGGTTCCGTTTTTTCCTTTTGAGGTACGGAATCCTAAAAATGCCAATCGAATAGAAAATAGCCAAGTCTGCAAGTTGATAGATGTCTGTCAGTCTGCTTTGTCATAGGATAATAGTAGTCTATGGTCATAGGTAAGCTAGGTACGGAAAAGCCCAAAGGAAGGGTTATGATTTTAGCATTCTAAGTATGTATGTATGTATGTATGTATACAACGTGTAACGCTAAATGCGCAAAACCTCTTAAGGGGTCATTGTACTCATCATTATGAACAACTTTTACTACGGGACCAAAACTGAAATCGCGAAAAAAAATCAACTGTTCAGTACAGTTTGACGAATTATGCGAACAGACATGTACTGAACAGCTGATTTTTTTTTCGCGATTTCAGGTTTGGTCCCATAGTAAAAGTTGTTCATAATGATGAGTACAATGACCCCTTAAGAGGTTTTGCGCATTTAACGTTACACGTTGTATAATTATGTATTTACGTGTGTTCCACCGTAGCGTCTAAATTACTGAACCGTTTTTGATGAATGAGGTATCGATAGATTCGTAATAATGGTCCGGGTAACATAGGCTACATAAATTTGTCCTAAATTGAATATGGTGGACTTTACACGTAAATTACTGACCTCGAAAAAAAATCAATTGAGATAATCATGACATGTTTGGTATCAAAAAAAAGGTCTTGACGAGCACATTGCAAATATGTATATACCGACGTCATTATTGTTTAAGTAAATAAATATTTTGAACTTTTTAAATCAATTTTATTTTTCCGTAGTCGGGTTACAGTTTTTTAAACTTTATTCTTGGCTAAGTGGAGCTCGTGGCTAAGTAATAACAGCTGCATGGGTCGATCCGTCAGGTTAAGCTACGCTTGCCGGGGTTGGTCAGTGGATGGGTGACCATCTTTACATACCGAGATTCCTCCGTGCCTCGGTCCCGGCTGTTATTCGTGGATCTTTGACAGTCGTTACGGGTCGTCAGAAGTCCGAAAGTCTGGCAACCAGTCTTACCAAGGAGTATCGTATTACCCAGTTACTGGGTTGTGGAGGTCAGATAGGCAGTCGCTCCATGTAAAATACTGGTATTCAGCTGCATCCGGTTAGACTGGAAGCCGACCCCAAGATAGTTGGGAAAAGGCTAGGCAGATGATGATGTAATGCTAGAGGGACATAATATGTACTTAGTTTACCAATTGATCTGACAGATAAGAGTAAGTAATTAATTAAATATTCAGAAGACCAATGTAAATAGTCGTATCTCAGTCGTCGTGTCGTAGTCGTGTCGTAATCTTAATTTTGCTAAATATAAGCAAAATTAAGATTTATTATTTCCTATTATCCATCGCAAAAAAACAACAACAATGCTTTCTATTCTCGCACAAAAAGACGAACGTAAAGATCCACCCACATGACGTACGTAGTACAATACAATACATTAGATATATACACTTTTCGCGCATCGTTTTATTTGGTCCATGAAAGATGGAGGCTCATCCCACTTCGGAAGGAGAACACTTGACCGCAACAGATGGCTGGGCTCACCACCTATCTATACACGTTACATATACATCACTATTATAGCTATATATTTAAACATCCATGAGCGCAGAAACCGTCCATTTCAATCACTTTTTACCGCCGCATAATACTGGCCTGCTAAGGCTCTCTTTAATTTAAGTTTCAGCCTGAAAGGTTGGTCGGACTTAGTAAAAAAAGGATATTCCTGTATGAATGGCGAGTTTACGACGCAATTTCTTTTTATTATAAAATCATCGCACCTTGCAGGTAGTCTTTTTTTTGCTGTTAGTTTAAAATGGTTAGGATAATGTTGAACGAAACAATATTGCGAAATCTATTAAAAGTATTTTATACTTGCTTTTTAGGGTTCCGTAAAAAATAGTAAAAGGTGTGACTCAGTGTGTTTATCTGTCTGTCACAGCTGGATATCTCAAGAACTACTAGTTACCTAATGCTATCAACTTGAAATTCGGAACAGTTTTAGATGACCTTTGCCCAATTATATTGCAAATAAGAAAGAAATAAAAATATATATGTTTTTTTTGCAATAGGGGCTGAAAGGGGGTCTTAAAAAAATTAATTTAGGCTACTGGGGCAGTTGGGGTAGGTATCATATGAAAGAGCGCTGTTTGCACTTTCTCAATTTTTTTTTCTTTTTTTTAGGCCGCATAGTTTTCGACTTTAGATGATAAATTTTAAAAAAATGCCGTCCCCCCCCCCCCCGTGTTCTCCGAAGTTTGCATAGAGAAAAATCTGAAATTATTCTATGTGATAGAAGTTTATGTATAGATTACAGGAAAAATAAAACGATGTCTCTAAATAGCACAGTTTTTCAGAAATCATCAACCAAAAATTACATTTAAATGATGGTACGGAACCCTCGGTGCGCGTGTCCGACTCGCTCTTGACCGGTTTTTTTTATTTTATTGTTGTTGTTTACTGATCTAGTTAGTGATAAAAAATATTATCATAATTAGGAAAACTAGGCTAAACTGAAAGAATTCAAAACTAATTGCATTCAAGACCGAGTTCAATGCTAACATCAAGCAGCAAACAGGGTGTTTATAAAACAAAATCTCCTATTGTCTATTCAAAATTGAAATGTAATATGAATACAAACGAGATGAAAATGAGGGCGCTCATATCTTCACACGTTGGTTCGCGCGATGAGACGTGAGCGAGCGTTCCGTTGCACGCAGCCGGCGGGCGCTGCATTTCCGAACGCATCGCCGTTCAATATCCGCGAGGATTGTTTGTAGAACCACCCCCGCCCGCCCCGCGTCTCCCCGCCGATACCGCTGCCTCTAATGGAGCCTGCAAGGGTGTCTCGTTTTAGAAATAGACTTCACGATAAAATGATATCCCTCTTTAAGATTTAGTTTTAAATTAAATTCTGTTCGAGCGTGAGTTATTGGATTCGTGTTATTTATTATTAAGTTCTGCTAGTCGCTTTCTTCTCGCGCGATGTGGGAATGTACTACCTCATCATTTGAGATTGAAGTTTAGAAAGACACTTTTGGGTAGAAAAACAGTTTCTGTCTCAAGGACTTTCCAGACTTTGGAAAAGGAAAAGATATTAAATAATCCAACAAATCTCACAGTTTCCTAAAATTGTTGTCTGATGAATTCTTTTGTCCATCTTATTTTTCAATAATCGTTTTCGTGTTTAAATTCGTCCCTGATGATGATAATGACACAGCCCTGATGATTCCGGTACACAATGGCACATGGTGGACACACTTCAACGTCCATTGCTCCCTTCATCCAAGAGGTCCATCAAGGTAATTAGTGATCCCTCGATGGAAATGAAAGTGTGCTAAACATAGGTTAATGTAGGTATAGCGGAGCTATCCACTTTATTACTTACATAAAATCATCCTGTATTTAGTTGTGGTGTGACCTGATGGGTTAAACCACAAAATAGAGTTTTGTGCGTAGTTTTTAGGGTTAGGTACCTCAAAAGGAAAAAGGGAACCCCTATAGGATCACTTCGTTGTTCTGTCGGTCTGTCAAGACCCTTTTTCTCAGGAACGCGTGTAGGTAGCAAGTTTGAATTAATATTAAATACGTAGTGTATGGTCCCTTGGAGCTCTAAAAAAATCAAGTTTGTAAGTCAACGCAATAAAAAAAAACCGGCCAAGTGCGTGTCGGACCACGCACAATGAAGGGTTCCGTAGTTGAAAAGAATTTATCCCAAAAACAAAGTTAACATTGGATGCCAAAAAAAAATTTTTTATGTTAAAAAATTACAAATTCACAATTTTCGGATTTTTTCCTTTACTTGTGCTGGGAGACCTTGATTCTTGACAAATTTCATTATTCTAGATCGACGGGAAGTACCCTATAGGTTTTGATTTACTTGCGACAGTTGCGAGTATCAAAATGTGTCGCAAAATGGCCGTATTTTTTATTGCGTTGACTTAGACGCTTGATTTTTTTAGAACTCCTAGGGAAAATAGACTTACGTACTTAATATTAATTTCAACTTGATAGCTCCACGCGTCCTTGAGAAAAAGGGTATTGATAGACTGACAGACTTGAACATTTTTTTTTTTTTTTTTTTTTTTTTATTCTTTGTTTAATTAGGGACTTTTATAATAGATACAATTACAAATTACAATTAACAATTACAAATAGGGGATAGAATTACAAATTAACAATTTTCCTTTATTTCTTACCAAATTTCATGATTCTAGAACAACGGGAAGTACCCTATAGGTTTTGATTTACTTGCGAGTATCAAATTAAATAGCATAAATGGCCGTATGTTTTTATTGCATTGACTTAGAAGCTTCAGTTTTTTAGGACTTCAAGAGACCACAGACCTACGTATTTGATATTAATTTCAACTTGATACCTCCACGCGTTCCTGAGAAAAACGGTCTTGACAGACTGACAGATAGACAAACAGACAGACAGACAGACAGACGGACAAACAAGTGATCCTATAAGGGTTCCGTTTTTTCCTTTTGAGCTACGGAACCCTAATAACCGGTCATGAGCGAGACGGACTCGCGCACCGAGCGAGGGTTCCGTTCCGATTCCTGAAAATATTATATAGACATCGTTTTATTTTTCCTGTAATCTTTACATAAACTTCTATCACATAGAATAATTTCAGATTTTTCTCTATGTAAACTTCGAGATTCGGTTGGTATTTTACATTTTTCATCAAGTCGAAAACTATGCGACCTAAAAAATATAAAAAAATATGTTTGAGAATGAGCAAACAGCGCTCTTTCAAATAGGTACCCCACATGCCTTTTCAGTTGGTTAAACGTCATCTAAAATTGTTCCAAATTTCAAGTTTAGCATTAGTAGTTCTTGAGATATCCAGCTGTGACAGACAGACAGACTGAGTCTTACCATTTTGGTACGGAACCCTAATACGGCCATTTATGCGAAATATTTTGACACTCGCAATTATTATAATTTTTTTCAAGTTCTTAACCCGCGACCGGGTTAGGATTTCGGGACAGGTTCGGAATAATCCAAATCAAAACCTATATGGTAGTGTACTTATCGTTGACCTAGAATCATGAAATTTGGCAAGAAGCGAGGTCTCACAGCACTAGTGAAGGAAAAAGTTCGAAAATTGTGAATTTGTAATTTTATCACAAATTTTTTTATTTTTTTTTTGGATTTTTTTTTTTTTTTTTGGGAGTACAAAATTAAATTTGCTATTATGAATTTCGCTGGATAAACAGTAGCACAGTAGACTACTATTAGCTTTGATGCTAAAAAGATTATTTATTGAAATGATTACGTAAACGAAAGAAGACTAGCCTTAATGATAATAAATGTTTCAACGACAATGTTGTTTTTTTTTTTTTGTAGTAATAAATATTTTTATTTTTGATATTAATAAATACAGAGTAAGAACAATTACAACAAACTGTTTGTTTTTAGAATAAATTATTGTCAACAACGGAACCACTCAATTTTAACGGAACCCTTCATTGTGCGTGGTCCGACACGCTCTTGGCCGGATTTGTTAAATTTTTATGAATGGGTTAATTTTCAGGTAGGTTGTTTTCAGGTGTGGTTTCAGGGAGGGTGTTTGATTTCCAATTCCAATCATGGTGTAGCGACTAATCTGAACTGAAAAAATAAATGTAAAATGTATGCAAGAACTTTCTTTTCATCACGGAAAAGTGGAAAACTAAAGAACGTTTTTACGGGTAGTTAAGGGAAAATAATATAGTTGTTGATAGACTTCTGCTATAGTAAGACTGTAACCGTCTTACTAATAAATACAGAATAAAGTTATTCCAAGTTTAAACCTATGAAAATGTATGGTTATTCTTTTGTTATTCCTGATATAACTTTATTCCGTGTTTTATTTGTAAGAGGGTTAGAATCTAAATTCTCTGACGTGATTTGCCACCTTGACGAAAAAAATTGCCTTGGTCGATAAAAATAAAGTGCTAATCAATACTTTCAATTCAGAGAGACACAACACCCAAAAGTTGAGAAAATGCTGAAATAAGATTAATTAAAATAATTAAAACTATGTAGGTATGTACTCTTTCTTGCTCAAATGTTTTCTTCATATATTTACATCTTCTTCTTCTTATAAAAATCAATTGCTGTTCGTTAATCTCGCTAAAACTCAAAAACGGCTTCACCGATTTGTTTTTTGTTTTGTTTGCTCTAATACAGCCCGGGTGGTTAAAAGGAAAAAAATAGGAAAAAAGAAATTGAAATTTTGAAAGGACAACGTCTGGCGGGTCAGCTATATAGTCTGTATAAAATCAATTGCTGTCCGTTAGGCTCACTAAAACTCAAAAACAGCTTGACCTATACGATTTTTTTAAATTTATTTTCCTCTTTACTGGGGTGGTTCAGGAAAAAAGAAAATTACGAAAAACCCAAAGGAACAGCTGAAAAATCGAAAAAATCTAAATTTGATACGAGAAAATTGAATCGGGGTACCAAGTTCAGTGGTCATCTAGACCTTTAATAAAACAGCTGGAAAGCAAACTATTCACACAAACGTTTGAATACCTATCGACGTAGCTACATAACTTGGAATCAGGCATCTGTAATAATATATTTCAGTTGACTCCCTGTATCTAAAGGGTACAGCAATAAATACTTGTGCACAGTCCCGAAGGCTACGCGAATGCGCCCCCAGGGCAGATGCGATTGAAAATAGAGATTATAGAAAGAACTTAAGTACAAGTATGGCCGATTTATCTTGGCAAGTCCGAACTTTGTGCAGAAAGCTGCCCAGAAACATTTTTAGGAACCAAATGGTGACATGAGGCGAGTGTGAGTGAGGGAACATGCGTGAAAGTTCATAGTGCCTATATTCAGACACTTGCCAAGATATTTCGTAGCCGTACGGTAAGTAGGTATAATATTTTGTGTTCTCTCTCAGTCGATATATACAGGGTGGCCGGAACATTGACGTCCAAAAATAAAATTTCGGTCCCTCGTATCGTGGGGTATTCGAATCACCCCCATGTATGTTCCGCGACTTTTCATAGTTTTCGAGTTATGAATTTTTTTCTGAATGTTTGAAAATTTTCGACCTGACCAACCTAAAAAAATTCTAAAAAAAAAAGTAGAGGGTTTTATTGAGTTTCTTTTTTTGCAACTGAATTTTCATAAGTAGTACTTTTATGCATAAAATAATCAGCTTCGTAACTGTGATGAAAGTTATGAAAATGTTGATCTAAAGTGAAAAATTTACGTTCGGTAAATTATGACTCAAATTTTCAACTTTAAATTAAAAATCTTAACAGGTGACTTCATAATTCCTAAGTAGGCGTCAAGAATGCGCCAGACTCTCAGCTTTCATAATCATAAAAAAAATGAAGTACTTAATAGGGCTACTTTGTTTAAAATCGGCCTTCAAAGACAGCGAGGTGGAAAAATTCTTAAAATTACCCATCTGAGTAATTATTTTTTTTTTGGCTATTTTCTCGTTCCTAAGGTTAATTAATGATAAGAATACTGAAAACTAACCAACAAATAGTTTAATGGCGACACGCGTATAGCAGTAAACACAATGTGAGTACGACTGAGGTACTTGTTTTGCGTTGGCTTCGGTTGCGCGCCTTGCGTGAGAGAGATAGCAATAATTCGGTCTCTTTTCCTCTCGGTCCATTGTTATTGCAGGTAAAAGAGTTGCACCCTCGTTTACAACCCATAGTCCACGAGAACGGATCGCGCAAAATTCATTTAACTAACATTTAAAAAAATCTCCGCGTTTAAATCTTAGCTTTCCTGCAGTCATTTTTGGTTAGCAAACTAAATAACCTTAGGAGCGAGAAAATGGAAAAAAAAAATATTAATCAGATAGCTAATTTTAAGAATTTTCCACCTCGCAGTCTTTGAAGGCCGATTTTAAGGCCAAAGTTAGCCCCATTAAGTCCTACGTTTTTTAATGATTATGAAAGCTGAGAGTCTGGCGCATTCTTGAAGCCTACTTGAGAACCATGAAGTCACCTGTTTAGATTTTTAATTTGAAGTTGAAAATTTAAGTCATAATTTACCGAACGTAAATTTTTCACTTTAGATCAACATTTTCATAACTTTCATCACAGTTACGAAGCTGATTATTTTATGCATAAAAGTACTACTTATGAAAATTCAGTTGCAAAAAAAGAAACTCGATAAAACCCTCTACTTTTTTTTTAGAATTTTTTTAGGTTGGTCAGGTCGAAAATTTTCAAACATTCAGAAAAAAATTCATAACTCGAAAACTATGAAAAGTCGCGGAACATACATGGGGGTGATTCGAATACCCCACGATACGAGGGACCGAAATTTTATTTTTGGACGTCAATGTTCCGGCCACCCTGTATATATATCTCAGTAGATATAAGTAACACATTTCAGTAAATTTTGTATTATTGAGGACTGAATCGATACAAATATATTATGACATACCTACACTAATTTTCAAATAAATGACGTTAGAAGGTTCAACTTTAACACTTGATTAGTGTCTTCTAGTCTGAGTTTTTTTTTCGGTATAAGTCTAAGCAATCCAGTGTTAATCTTTACTTACACGAAACTTCGTATTTTGTCAAAGAAATAATTATTTTATTTATTTATTTATTTACATCAGGCAAAGTGATCCATATTTTGTTAGTATACCTACTTAAGAACAATGTTAGTAACGAAAGATTCTAATATAGGTACACCACGATCATGCTACATATTACCTATATTATATGGAAAATTAATTATCAGAAATACATTACGAGTCACATAAATAAAATCATTAAATCACAATCATCTTTAAATTCATTAAAATGAAAATCATCAACATTAATTAAAATAAAGAAATTCAATAAAATCTTTAGATTTATTAAAATCATAAAACAACAAAATAGATCAATAAAAACCGGCCAAGTGCGCGTCGGAGTACGCACAATGAAGGGTTCCGTGGTTGGGATGAAATTATCCCAAGAACAAACTTAACATTACAGTTGAAAAACATGTTCTCCCATACATTCCAACAGTAAATGTAAGTTTGTACTCGCAATATTGAGAGATTTACTATGTTATTTTAAGACCACAAACTTCTTATAGGTTTTCCTGCAATCTACAGGTATAGAACTATTTTCTGTATTTTTTTTTTCAAAATTGTAGGCTCAGTAGTTTCGGAGATAAGGGGTCAATTTTCGTCTGTTTTCTTAAATAACTTTAAAACTATTTATTTTAAAATTATAAAAAAATATATTTGACACCCTCATAGCAAGTCCTTTCATTTGATATGTCTCAATACCAGGATGGACACCCTCATAGCAAGTCCTTTCATTTGATATGTTTCAATACCAGGATGGATGATAAGATAAACATGTACTCAACATGGAGAATAAGCTAGCTAAAGGCTGAACTGAAAAAAACGAGGTGCTTCTTTACAAGGAAGACAAGCAGACCTTATTGAAAGGTATACTCTTAAAATTATACATCAAGCTATTTTATTTATGAAATAGTTTTGTTTGTGGGAAGGTGGGAAGTATACATTTCATAATAATTTTCGCCAATATACATTACTACAAAAAGCCGAATTAAACCACTTTTTTAATTACTTTTTTTAACCACTTTTTTTTAATTCTACAGCTATCGGAAATTGGTGTGCACCTATTTCTTTGCAATAAGGCACTTAACATTTCTTAGGCATTTTGTAACATCTTATACTAACAACTACTAACAAATACTTCATACAAATGAATATAATTTTGGTTAAAGCTATGCTAACGCCACTTTGACAGTAGCCAACCCCATTATCAAAATTTACTGTGTTAACCCATTAGACGCGGGAGAAAATAAATGAAAATTTGTTACCGACGGACTACACACTGACTTTTGAAACTGACGACACACTCACTTCTACAAGAAGAGTTACATGTCACTCTTTTACTTACTGATTTTTTTTGTGTTAAGAAGGTTGAAAGTTTGCAAGACCTAAATAACCGCATGTCTACAAACCCTACCATGATATTTATTGATTAGAAGGTCAAGTGGAGTTACAAAATTAAGTGCCAACATTTTTCTTTTGGCAGAAACACACGCTGCGTTTGGCATAAAAATGATGGACTCCAACTTTTACGACCTATTATAGCTACTTTTATATAAAAGTCTTGCGTCTTCAATGTGACCTTTTTGTTACGCTTTTGAAAATAATAACGACAGCATAGCATGAAAACACAATCCAAGGCACCTAAATACGTACTTACTATTATTCTAGATCAAGATAGAAGTACGAAAAAGGTCCTTCATTTTGTGAGGTAGATCGCACAAACTTAATTACGACGATGTGTGCAAAAAGTAAACCGAATCCAGACATGTAAAGTATGGAACAATAGGCTCTTAAACCGAGTACTGGAGTATCGGTACTATTCAGGAGTTTGGTCCTTGGAGCCGGATTAACGTAGTGTACTTGATGGGCCACGTTTCCACGCCCACGAAGCTTATAACTTCACAATAATATGCCACCCACGTCTGAGTAAGTAACATAAATAGTGAAGGAAAAGTTTTAAGCCCTATAATACGAGCAATAAGGTCAAGTGTGGAAGTTCAAGCTTGGGTGACCTGCACAAGGGTTTTTAAATGAGAATTCGTCATGAGTTTGCAGAGAAGACAAACCTAGTCTAAATGTAATTAGATAGATAAATAAAGTGAGATTACTTTACAAAGTCCTAGGTTGAGAGAATTTTCTAAAAAGCTCATTGCATTTTGATGTGAGTGGGACTACCTACCTACTAATTAAATTCCTGTAACTTTAAACGCGACCATGAGATTGTTTCATGTGGCTGGATATAGGAGCATCCTTAAGAACCAGCACTAATAAATTAAATAACATCACACTACAGAAAGCTTTTAGAAAGCTCCACGGGTTTCTGTAGATACCTAATTAAAAATCCGCCTAAGTGCGAATCGGACTCGCACACGAAGGGTTCCGTACCACCGTACAATATTTGAACACTACAAAACTTTAAAAAAATACTTCATGGGAACCACCTTTAATTTTTAACTTTATTTTATTTTTATTATTTGCTGTTATATCGGCAGTAGAAAATAGGTACACAATCTGTGAAAATTTCAACTGTCTACCTGTTATGGTATATGAGACTGACTGACAGCCACTGACAGACAGATGGACGGACAGCGGATGCTTAGTAATAGAGTTCCGTTTGGCATCCTTCGGGTACGTAACCCTACAAAGAAGCGAAGTAGGTACCTATCACCATCTCAAAACTCACCATCAATAAACTAGTCTAAGGCTCGTATTTATAATCTAAGTAATTACTTGAGTAATTACTTGCGACTAAGTAATTTCATACTTGAGGGTAGAATTATTAAGTAAAGAAAATGGTGACTATTACTTGGCTAAGAATTCTAAGTTTTGACAGTTCTAACTTCAAGCAATTACTAAACTATAGAAAGAAAATCATTGCTTGAGCAATTACTTTTACTTAAGTAATTACTTTTACTTGACTATAAATACGAGTGTAAGTATAAGTAAGTAAAGCGGAAAATGCTTCCGTCATCCTAACATTTCCGCAGCATAAAACACATTTCATCTCAATATTAAACCCCAAGCTTTTGAAACTACGATCAAAGGTTACCTCTAATGGCCACACAATTAATAATCCTTAATGTACGCTATAGTTTCGCTGTCAGCTTCAATAAACGGAACGTGTGTCTACAGCAAACTATGAAAATAACCAAGTATAGTTCCTTAGTAAATAACACGTCATATACTTTCGGAAGTATGAAGTATCCGAGTCGTAACACAAATTCAAGCTACAAGGTACAACTGTACCTACGTATGTCGCATGTCTCCATCGCAAACGTTGGTAACTTCATGCAAGTTATGCAGTCGATTTGGGAACTGTCTCGCGTCGACATTACTCGACATATCTACATGCCACATGCTAAGTACCGTAGTTATGTTGAACTACGCCTACATACATTATTACTAAAGGTTCTCGTTCGGATGGTCGGTTCACTGAAAGATTAAATACTGTTTTGAAAGAGGAACTGAAAGGGTTGATATAATACACATTAGTAATTCAGCTTTCATGTGTACAGATACAGACTAACTACTACAGGAACTTTTTTGCTATATGGTGATGCTGGTTTCGGGAAAAAAGTCGAAGTAAAATTTTCATCAACAGGTCGGAAAAGTCAGCTGAGCGAAACGATTCCATAAAGTTCACAAAGGGGTATGGTTATCACATCATTCGTACCGTACTGCTTAGTACTTTTTTAATGCAAGCTTTCCAATCATTTTGTAGATTGATTTTCTTGAATTTCAACGATTTGATTTGATAGTCTGCTCTGCTTCGATGTTCATAGGAATGTAGTTACTGTAGGTACCTACATGCCTCCGTTACCTACCGTCTACGTTTTATTTAAATCCTAACAAAAGTCTCTACTCTTTACAACTTCGGCCCTCGAAGTCTGAAAGTCGAATTTTATCTATACAACGTGTAACGTTAAATGCGCAAAACCTCTTAAGGGGTCATTGTACTCATTATTATGAACAACTTTTAGTATGGGACCAAACCTGAAATCGCGAAAAAAAAATCAGCTGTTCAGTACATTTTGACGAATTATGCAAACAGAAATGTACTGAACAGCTGATTTTTTTTTTCGCGATTTCAGTTTTGGTCCCATAGTAAAAGTTGTTCATAATGATGAGTACAATGACCCCTTAAGAGGTTTTGCGCATTTAACGTTACACGTTGTATAACTATCTTTATTATTATTAACTCCTTAAACGTCGAGTGGGTGTGCAGATAACAATAAAAAATCTATTGTGTCTGCTAATTGGCGTGCGACGAGTTTGTTTTTTTGTATGTTTGAACGCGCTAATCTCTGGAACCACCACCGGTTGGATTTGAAAAAATATTTTTGCATTTGATAGCCCAAATCCATTGACTTATATAGTATATATCAATGCCCAAATCTCTAGAATAGTACATTTGATACAAGTGGAGAACGTTTGTTATTGCGTTCGAGGCGGAATTAAAACACCCGAGCTGTAGGCAAGGTTGTTTTTGAGCCAAGAACTGCAATAAATAACAAATGTCCACGAGTATCAAACGATGTTTTTCAATACACTTTTGAAGAAATAAAATAAAAAACACATAAAATAACGGAAAATAATTTTGTCATGAATTATGGAACTATGATTTAAATTTTCTTTTTTTCCGCTCTTTGCTTTCGCCAGGTTGAAAGAGAAGCAAAGGTTTAAAGCCGATAAACAGCCTAATATGAAAAATAGAAAATTCAAATATTTTTGAGTTTAGAACACAAATAAATGTTAATTTGTTCATAAACGTTTTTTTTATTGTAATAATCATGGTTTTTGATAATATTCTATATAGAAACATTATTTAAATATTCAAAAAACATTAACGCCTTAAAGACGCATATCTCTTTGACGAGATTAAAAAAAAACATTCACCTCCGAATAGAGAGTTGTGAATAGAGGCATTCAACCAATTTGGACTAAGTATAGGTATAAGTTATCTGTGGCATTCCCGCACATGTGCGGGGAAAATAAAAAATCGCACGCGTGCGACATACATTAAATTATGAACCTAATCGTAGTACGATATGAACCAGTTTTCGAGGAAGTGTATTGAAAAAACTATTTTTAACATCACGCTACGGCCATTCCATTAGGAGCCGACCAAAAAAACGAAGTAATATGGGCGATGCGATGCGACGAGGAAACAAGAAATTCCACGCGGGCGAAGTCGCGGGCATAAGCTAGGTAGTGTTTTCATACAAACAGGGCTTATTTTGGTTTACCTAGATCTTGTTCGAACATAGGCTAGTATTATTTTGGATGGATGACGGATTGAATCTTTGTAAATAACTCCGGCCTTCTTTCCTTCTTCCTTTGGCTCCTATATGCTTTAGGAGGCTTTAGGAGGAAGAACGGAATTTCAAGTTAATAAAATGTCTGGAATCTCGTTAAATAATAATAGTAGGTTAACTGTTAGTCTGTTCCGCCCGGAAAAATGGCCTTTCTTGAAAGCACAGATAGTTTTTGCACACTCATAGTAGGTACCTGTCTTCCTATACCTATTCTTGTATAACCTAACTACGTAAATGTGTCCTAAGTTGCTTATACCGACGATATAAATTTCGAACGTGCGGCTATTTCGTTTGTGGAAAGTCTTTAATGACCCGTGGAATCGTTTTTATGGTGTTTACTTTGATCAGAGAACAGCATCAGAACGTCTTTTATGACGCAATAACTTTGAATTCGACACAAAATTGGAAGTTCTTGGAAGATTATATCTAGGTAGACAATAAATATGTATGTACACATGGCTACACATCAAGCTATACAATTCCAGTTTTCACTGACCTCTCATTGTAAGGAAATCCTATACAATGCGAGATCAGCTTATACTGGAAATGTATAGCTTGATCTGTAGCTGTGCGTACCTATGTACCATTGATGTATAAATTAGAAAGATAAGGTTCGCGCTCCTCGACGTGGATCGCATAAGTTGAGTTAACCGCACACAATTGACTGACACAAAAGCCAGTTCGATTGTGACTAATCACAATCGAACTGGCTTTTGTGTAGCACGTGAAGTAAAATTACCGTAATCGTTTAAATGAGCAGCAACAATGCCTTCATGTGTTTTCAAAATGTGCACAAGTAGTTCAAAAACCAAAAACATTTTCACGGAATTAGGTACTTTTCACTAACACAGTACAGCCAAAACTGTTAATTTGTTGAAAATTATAATAAATAATATTTAATGTTTGCTTCGCCATGTTTGAGACAGCGAGGAGACAAGACATGCAAATATGTAATGTTATTCATAATCGTAAGCATTCGGCGGCTAAGTCGTGCGCCGAGTCCAGGTTTAGTGATTGCAATGTTAACGCGTAACATATCTTCCTCTAATATAACAATTTCGCGGGTTCGATTCCCGCACGGAACAAATATTTGTACGGCCTACAAGTATTTGTTCCGAGTCTGGGTGTTTTTCTATCTATAATATGTATATATTTACAAAAAAAAATGTATATAAGTAGTTTATCAGCCATCTCGTAACCATAACACAAGCATTAGGTTGCTTAGCTTGGGACTAGATGGCGTTGTGTGAAATGTCCAAATATATTTATTTATTTATTATTTATAAAAATGGTATAGCATTAAAATTATAATAAATTCGCGAGTCGAAAAATAACCGACTTATAGGTACTATTGTATTATTAAATGAGCAATAATTATTTGTACATAATATTTGTAATCACGTTCTCGAAAACGGCTCTAACAATTTCGATGGAAGTTGCAAAACCCCTTTAAGGTTTCAGGGGCGCGAAAAATCGATCTAGCTAGGTCTCATATCTGCGAAAATTCATTTTCTCTATTTTCACCCGAGCAGAGCTCGCCGGTCCCAGGTATCTACTGATATTTTAAAACTAATAGATTTGGCTGCTAGCGAATTTATAGTTTAATACATACTTCGAAACTTCGGAGTGGCATAAGCATAATCAGCCTAAAATGTTCCCTCTGCTGGAACAGGCCTCCTCTTTGTGGCCATAAATGCCCTAATCCACAGTACGGGTTGGTAGGTAGATGTCACATGCAACGAATTAAGACATGTCTTCGAATTTTTGGTTCTAGGACATGTTTCCTCACAATGTTTTAATAGTAGATTATTAACCAAGGGGATAAAGCAGTGTCTTCTGTCGCGGGTGACGATTTAAATCGCGAGCGTAACGAAGGACTCGAGGTTTACTCCCGAGCGTAGCGAGGGTGTTAAAAACTGAAATCACGAGCGAAGCGAGGGATTTAAGACGAGTCCTGAGTGTAGCGAGGGATTTAAGTTCACCCAAGACTAAGACAGCTTTATCACCGAGGAAAATACTCTACTTTTCGTACCATTTGCGAAAAAATTAACACAATAATAATATGAGATAAGCATTTATTAAAAATAATGACAATTAAAAGTAAAAGTTAACATTCGAAACATTGGTCCAATTATTGATAGAGAGAGTTACATTTTTGTTTGGTACATTTATTGTTGATGAGTTGATTTGAGTATTTCTCTGTTCTTGCGTCTGAGGAACTTGCGTTTCATTGTAGATAGTATACGTCGGAGATAGTGGTGGTGGTGCATCGTGAGTTACGGACGAAGATAAGATGCCGGAAGTTGATGGTTGTGGCTCTGATGGATTAAGTTTTATATTTTTGTTAATTTGACTGCTTAATATGGTTTTATTCGCCATTGAGCTTTCGATATAACCCTCAGCTACTCTATCAGAGCTCCAACCACCGTGTCTTTTTATTGACGTAATATCCGCCCCTGAATCCGCCAAGAAAGTCGCCGAAGTTCTTCTAAAGCAGTGACCGGTGTAGAGTTCAACATCTTTAAGTTTTAAATATTTAGCAATTTCCTTTGGCATATTGCTAATTTTATTTTTGCGCTTGTCGAGTACATTTCCCATTCCGATAGTTTATAAAAAATCTATTGTTTTCCATGTTGGTGGGACGTAATGCTTGGTATTTATGAATGATTTTAGTATATTGTCCTTGTACAATGAATGACCGATTTTTCTTTGTCTTAGTTTCCTTTACATTAATCAGCAGTAACTCATTGCAATGATTTTCAACGTCCTCCACCTTTAAGTTTACAAGTTCACATCCGCGGCAAGCACCATTGAGTTCAAAAATTAAGGCCACCTATAACAAACATAAAAAAAACCGGTCAAGAGCGAGTCGGACTCGCGCACCGAGGGTTCCGTTCCGATTTCTGAAAAGTGTGCTACTTAGAGACATCGTTTTATTTTTCCTGTAATCTTTACATAAACTTCTATCACATAGAATAATTTCAGATTTTTCGCTTTGCAAACTTCGGAGATAAGGGGGGGGGGGGGGGAACGGTATTTATTTTTTCATCTTACATCAAAAGTCGAAAACTATGCGGCCTAAAAAAAAATAAAAAATAGTTTGAGAATGTGCAAACAGCGTTCTTTCACATGCCCTAGTAGCCCCACTTTAAATTTTTAAGGCCCCCTTTCAGTCCCAGTTTCAAAAAATATATAATTATTTTTATTTCTTTCTTATTTGAAAAATAGTTTGGTCAACGTCATCTAAAACTATTCTAAATTTCAAGTTGATAGCATTAGTAGTTCTTGAGATATCCAGCTGTGACAGACAGACAGACAGACAGACTGAGTCACACCATAAGGGTTCCTTTTTTACCATTTTGGTACGGAACCCTAAAAACAGGTAAATATATAGAATAATTACCATTACTAAGATACGAAATATTCATAGTTAAATCATGTAGGTATACATTTGTGGCCAGAAAAATTTCGTCAGGAGCTTCATTAAGAAACTTTTACACATTTTGAGTCGTAAAAATTTTAGACTTCTTTGCGCAATGCCCTTCTGATTTTCTTTTTAAAAAAGCCAGTAATTTCGTGAATCTTTTTATTTCAATGCTGTGTTTGATGCTTATTGTAGCTTTCAGTTTTGAGTATATGCACCAAATTGTATTCGGAGTCTTTGTCTTGGATAAATAATCAAAATAGACAAGAAGTACTGATTCTGAAATTGATAGGCCTTTCGCACTTCTCCACGTTGAAAATTCTTCATGTTTTTAAATAATTTTCCTTGGATTTTGTTGGAAGCAAAATATTTAATAATTGCGGCAGCATTTGCACTGATGGAATCCGACAATTCACTGTCACTGTCGCTTTGATTCAACATCGTAACGTGTTATCATAATCTAAGATTAACTTATTTATAAAAATAAATTAAAATAAACTTAACGTTTATGTATTTTAAGAAAACAAAAACGCGGCAAATTCCTAGACTAATATTTTTTTGTCGGAAAAGCAAAGGCATCAAGCTCATACGGCCTCGTCGGTTTTCGTAATTTTATTTAATAATCATAAGTGCATAATAAATGCGTATTCCTTTTTCAAAAAGATGGTAAACACAGATGTAGTTCAGCATAAATTTCGGTAAGTATTCCAAATTTAAATCACATTCTCCCCCTAGAGGATGAATGAAATTCAGTACAATTTTCTTTCCCTGTTTTTAACAGATTAAAAATGACTATTGTTATGTTGAGGTTATGTTCGCTTTTTGTGGCATAGAATGTCACTTTTTTGAGCAAGTGGTACGAAATAGTATATTATGCAATTAGTGAATAAAGGACGGATTTAAAGCGAGGGCCATAGATGAATCACGAGCTAGTGAAGGATACTAACGATTGAATCACGACCGTAGGGAGTGATTCATGCTGATTGAATCACGAGCGTAGCGAGTGATTCAAGTGTTAGAATCCTGAGCGACGCGAGTGATTCATGGCCCTCGATATAAATCCGTTTTATTCAAGAGTTGCATACTATACTTTATACCATGACTACGAGAAAAAGAAAGATTTAAGTGAAAATAGACATAATAATGAAGAAAAAGGAAAGTTAAATTGGTTTTGATGTAAACCACCCATGATATTTTGGGTAGCAAGTTCTCCAATATATCGGCCGCCCTCTCTTTCATAAACTCAGGTGTTAGCACATCTTCATCACTAGAATGCATTTTTAATCGATTAGAACAACTCTAAACAAACACAAAATTAAAGATTAAAGTAACACTAAACTTTGTGTTCGTACAACTTACAGTATTCAAAATAGCGCCAATTTACTAAGGACAGCAAAGAACACAAAACAGTTTTTATTCTAATGCTAAACTCCTTGTCGAAAATGTCGACCAATCAAATTGAATTTAGAACACATCAATATAGGTCGAATACACAGATTACACTTACACTAGATACGGCAAGCCAAGACCAAGCGTGCCCTGCATGTTCGACTGTTCGTACTAAAAAAAGTCTGTTAGCTCAATGACGCTTAGCGATTGAAACAATTCTGTTTACTTTGAGAACATCACTAAATGGCTGGGGTGAAGTTATCGTAGGTATAAAAAAGAAAACACGTTCGGTTTTCATACTATCTAATAACATGCCGTATCTAGCGTAGGTACTCTAAATCTGTGGTCGAATACATTGGTGTGTTCCATTTTCAAACATCAAAACAGTGAGTAAAAGTGCTTTTTATTCACTGTTTTCAGTGAATAAAATAAGCTTTTTAGAGGGGGAATGGTATAAAATATATTATTATATTCCGGAAAATAAAAGAGTAGGTAAATATTAAAATACCTACGGTACCTATAAGTAGACCTGTCTTATACCTATTCCATACTTACACGAGTTTCCCGACTGAGTTTATGGAGCTTCTTAAAAGAATTTCATTAGAGATGTAGTTAATCCCTTTTTACTTAGGGAGGCGTAATCTACATAGGGTTAATTAGAGAACACGATTTCTCATGCGCCCCATTTTTTTTTCAACCATCATCCTTTTATTTCCTGCTCAGGACTTGTACATAAGTAAGTATTGTACCATAAGCGACACACGGGATATCACTGAACAATGAAACTAATCAAATTAATTACAATACCCATCAGGACCTAACAGACACTACAGCAATGAAGCGCAAAAGAACTGCATGGCTCCGATCACAGAACGATTTATAACTCTTTTATCTGTTCTGTGGCTCCGGTCCTAAAAGTCTAAGAACCATAGGAACATAGAAATTGGAACTAACTATCGTTATTTAATAAAAACCGGCCAAGTGCGTGTCGGGCCACGCGCAGTACTATATAGGGTTCCGTAGTTGCACAATAATAGGGACTAAGAAGAGGGCTTTTTGTTGTTTCATGAATATTTGACTACTACTTACGAGTACTTACTGAACAATGAAACTAATAAAATTAATTACAATACCCAGGACCTAACAGACACTACAGCAATGGAGCGCAAAAGTGTTTACTGCATGGCTCCGGTCACAGAACGATTTATAACTCTTTTATCTGTTCTGTGGCTCCGGTCATATAAGTTTAAGAACCATAAGAACATAGAAGTTGGAACTAACTATAGTTATTTAAAAAAAAACTAGCCAAGTGCGTGTCGGGCCACGCGCAGTAATAGGTTCCGTAGTTGCACAATAATGCAGACTAAGAAGAGGGCTTTTTGTTGTTTCATGAATATTTGACTACTTGATCGTACTCGTAAACTTGAAAAGCCTACGTAGCTGTGATAGTTTTCCTTTTATTTTAACTTCCCAGGGTTTACTAAGGGACCAAACATGAAATCTGAAAAAAAAAGCTGCTCCCTACATTTTGACTAGTTTGTTATAAGATATATATATATTTACTGAACAGCTGATTTTTTTTCGCGATTTCAGAGTTAGTCCCATATTGAAAGTTGTTCATATTCATGGGTAGAACACACTGCTCAAAGTCCATCTATTTTAATGGGAAGCCTACTTAGCTGTGATAGTTTTCCTTTTAATTTCGTTACAATTATATACAACTACCGTAAATTTTTTAACCGTTTAGCTGGCAGGGAGGGAGACACTTGACTCTAACACAAATTAGCACTTTAATGCTTAATATTTCAGAAACGGAAAAATTGTTTTCACAAACCCGCAATAGTTTTGAAACATCCTACAACACTCCACACCCGGGGTAAGGTAGACGAGAAAAAACCGGTCAAGAGCGAGTCGGACTCGCGCACCGAGGGTTCCGTTCTGATTTCTGAAAGTGTGCTATTTAGAGACATCGTTTTATTTTTCCTGTAATCTTTACATAAACTTCTATCACATAGAATAATTTCAGATTTTTTTCTATGCAAACTTGGGAGATAAGGGGGGCGGTATTTTCTTTTTACATTTTTCATCAAAAGTCGAAAACTATGCGGCCTAAAAAGATTTGAAAAAGTGTTTGAGACTGTGCAAACAGCGCTGTTTCACATGATACCCCCACATGCCCAAGTAGCCCCACTTTGAATTTCTAAGACCCCCTTTCAGTCCCTGTTGCTAAAAAAATATACAGGGCGTCCCACGGATATGCCACATGGAGGGAAAGTACCTTGAAAGTTGTAGATAAAATATTTTACTGAGAGAAGACATTATTTGAATTTAAAAAACAATTTAAACTGCATTCATAGATATTTAAATAATTACATTGTTGAACCATTTTAACATTTGATGTGTTTGTTCAGAAAAGAGTGCGACTTTGTATTCAACAGGAAGGGACTCATTTTGAGCATTTGGTAAATTGATTAATTTTGTATTAAAAATGTTAAAATATTTGTGACACTATGTTATTTATCAAAAAATAATCCATAAGATGAAGCCTTTCGATCGGTATGATAAAGCTACAGGGTGATTATTTTTCTCATGTAACGGGTTCGATTTCCGGTTCAACCATGTAATTATTTAAATATGTATGAATGCAGTTTAAATTGTTTTTTAAATTCAAATAATGTCTTCTTTCAGTAAAGTGTTCCATCTACAATATTCAAGGTACTTTACCTCCATGTGGCATATCCGTGGGACGCTCTGCATATGTATTGTTATTTATTTCTTATTTGCAAAATATTTGGGTAAACGTCATTTATAACTATTCCAAAATTCAAGTTGATAGCATTAGTAGTTATTGAGATATCTAGCTGTGACAGACAGACAGACGGACAGACAGACTGAGTCGCACAATAAGGGTTCCTTTTTACCATTTTGGTACGGAACCCTAAAACATCCCCACTTTACGTGTACAGAAGGTACTTACGCTAAAAAAATTTTTTTTCCTGATTTTATTTTAGCACTTTGTCGGCGTGATGAATATGTACCTACCTATTCCATGCCAAATTACATACAGCTTTCTATAGAGTCTCTGAGCTAAGCTGCGGACGGACAGACGGACATAGCGAAACTATAAGGGTTCCTTGTTGACTACGAAATCTTAAAAATATTCGAAGCTTTTTGACAGTCAAAGCATAGTAAGCACAACAAAATTCGTGAGTGACAAAAAAATCGAAACTAGACTGTATAGGGGGTAGGTACTTATAAGTTTAGAATAAAAATTACTTGTTGTTTTTTTGTTCTGTTTGTTAAAGTTTAGTAGATTAGTTTAGTGGATTATTTTATAATTGCATACCTAACTTCTGCATGCCTACTGGTAAAATATAGCTAAACCTATTTCGTAGATCACCATGTTTTCAACATGTTACCTAGGTACCCACAGTTGCAAAATAAAATCTTTTTATTTATCAAGCTCAGTGGATGCGTTTATTACCTTACCCACACCTCTAACTTTTACTATAGGTACTATCCTGCTCCTAGCACCATTGCAAAAGATCTTAATTTACTCTTACAAATGGTCATGATGATGCCAAATGCTGTGCCGACTCGCTTCGATATCCGATCCGGGTAGTAGTGTTATTGAGTTTTCTATTAGAAAATTCTCAGAAGATAGCGGACCAGAATCAAGTAGCAATGGGCTCGTCCATAACACCCCTACTTACATGAGACTAATTATCTGGCTGAATGTGGATGTATTTTATTTATAAAGTTTTACCTACCCTATACCTATATACCCTTTTCAAGAATACAGGCGTGCTTGACGTATTATAGTGAGTCGTGAACTTTTCACCAAGATAATCAAGAGGAAGCAATGACTGACTTGCGTTGCGATGTTAGCTTTGCCTTATGTATATGTACTTGTCCCGCCATCTATTGGTAGTCAAAGTACCTACATCTGTGAGCAAGGTGCGCGAGTTTAGCGTTTGGAAAACTGGCGTATATTGCCCATCCAATATCAATGTTGAAAGTATCTTTGCCCTGTAAATCTAGAAAATCAATATTTTGCCATCCACCAACTTTTTGTAAAAAACAACAAAGTAACAAATTCCGATTTAAGCGAAGACAGTGAATTCTCTGTTTTGTCACGCAATCATTGTCATTTTCATGTCACTGTCGGAGTGTCAGTGTCATTGTCATCGTTTGTCATTGTCACTAATGTACGAGTAGCTTTTAGGTTATGTTTCTGTTTACATTATACCAAAAAAACTGATTAAAATTGCTTATAAATAAGCGTAAAGAAAAAAATCCACCAAATGGAAGATTCTCCAATTGACAAAAGACCACAATTCGGCAACAGATATCTGGAAAATGCTGACGAAGTTTTCAAACATAACGCGTGGTACCGTATTTACTACTTTGGTTAGATTTTGTAACTTTTGTAAGAACTCTCGATGTGATAAGAACTTATTAGAACTGGAAAAAACTAGGCATAGGAAGAAGCCTGCTGGTGGCGGTCGATATTTGAATGATACGAAGCATATATATCTTTTTAATGCCTGGTACTTTTCAACACAAGTATTTTTCATTCAGCCTAGGAAATTATATTCGAAGTTGTTTTAAAATGTTTTTGGTTGCAGGGACAATGTTGACTGGGATGAGGAACAAGAAACGGTTGCAAAGGAAAAGGTTGAACAGAATTCACAACTAATATTTTCTGAGGACCGTTTGAAGTCATTGGAAGATGATGCGGACAAACATTGGGATGCCTTTTATGATATACATCAAAACAGGTAATTACAGATTACTTTTAAGTGTATTTTGCACCTCCAACTACCAAATTCTGGGACTTAAGATGTGTTTTGTTTTAATTCAGAATGTTCGTAAGTTTTACATAAAGAAGGAGCCTATATGTAGTTAAAATTTACAACTTACTCATATAAAATTGCAGATTCTTCAAAGACCGTCACTGGCTATTCACCGAGTTCCCAGAACTGGCTCCAGACAACACTTCAGCCCCAGTGAGAGTATTTCCTGAAGGCGAGAAAAACTCCATGCAAACTACGGAACAGCCTAAGAGTGACACTAAACGGTGCATATTTGAAATTGGTTGTGGAGTGGGCAATACTATATTCCCAATACTGCAGTATAGTCGAGATCCAAACCTCTTTATATATGGTTGTGACTTCTCCTCAAAAGCAATAAATATTATGCAACAAAGTGAGTTGTATGAAACAAATAGGTGTAATGTGTTTGTACTAGATGCCACACTTGACAAATGGGATGTACCCTTTGAAGAAAACTCTATTGACATCATTGTGTTGATATTTGTGTTGTCTGCTATTGATCCTGCAAAGTGAGTATCATTTTAACAATGATTCAATTTAATTGGCACGGTGACTTGTTTTGTGCTAGTGTTACGTTTCCAACAAGGGACAAAGTTCTACTATCTTCAGGTTCCAAGTGGGTTTTTCTGAGTTTGGTTTTCTGCATGTCCTACTTAACATAAATAATATTATGTCAAATAGAATGTGGTGTGGCAGATGACAAATACAGGGTGTAAGGGACAGCCCTCCGCAAACTAACAGGGTGCATTCAGCTCCTCATTTTGAATCATATTCCACTGGAAAATTTCTGATGAAAATTTTCATTTTATAAATAGTTTTTCAGTTATATTTTCTTTATTTCAATGTAAATTTACATTGTGTGTTCGCAGCACTCCATTTATGTAAAAAAAAAACCAGCAATGGATGTGTAAATGTGAAATACTCTAACGAACAACGCACAAAATCAGCTGTTCACTTTCTGTCTAGCTACAGAGTTCTTGGAACTCACCGCATACCTAATAGCTAATACAAGCTGGTATCCGCAACTCCACGACAATGCGCGTATTTTGCGTACACCACATACCTATTACCTACCCCTCCCAACCAGTAACAGACGCTCTGATTTGTGCACAAAAACACAAAAAAAAACAGGTTTATTGGATTCCCATAACGTTCCTGAAATAATTTCATGTACCGGTCATCTTAGTATGATATACTGAATTCACACCATCAGTCTGTGGAGGGTAGTCCCTTCCACCCTGTATTATCAATATCATGCAGAACTAACAATATTAAATTGTCTTACGAGATATTAAAAATAAATCATTTTAGTTAGATGCTCAAAAAAAAACATTCCATTGTTTTGGTCTATCTACACTGAGGTAGGATTTTCTTTTATCATTAATTTCTTGTCTTATATTTTTTGATAAGATATCTTCAATCTATTTTCAGAATGACAACTGTAATCAACAATATTTACAAATACCTAAAGCCAGGAGGACTAGTGGTATTCCGTGACTATGGGCGATATGACTTGGCACAGCTGAGATTCAAAAAGGGAAGGTGCATATCTGACAACTTCTATGCCCGAGGTGACAACACTAGAGTCTACTTCTTTACACAAGAAGAAATTACCAACTTATTCAAAGGAGCTGGGTTTACAGAAGAACAGAATCTGATTGACAGAAGACTTCAAGTAAATAGAGGGAAAATGTTGAAAATGTACAGAGTGTGGATACAAGGGAAATATAGAAAACCATTATAACAGGAATAATATTAATTATTTAAATTCATATTGAGAAAAGGCGCAACATTAAACTGCTAAATATTGATAGATCTCCTAATAGCTAAATATGTGGTGGAGTTGGTGCCCTAAAGATAAATTTTCATAATATTTTGTGGTAGTTCCAGTATACAATCAATGTAAAATCTTTATTTAAAAGCTTAAGCAAAATAAAAAATATAAAGTAGGTTGTGTTCTCTTTAAACGTCGATTGACACCCAGGTGTGCAGATAACAATAAAAAATCTAGGTATTGTGTTTGCTAATTGGCGTGCGACGGGTTATGTAGATTATTTAGCATTTTCAAATCTAAAGTTATAAGGTGCAACAAATGCGTTTGTAACTTTAGTGGTAACTTTGATCGGAGGTCCTTCCCACGTCACTTTCAACTCGTCGAAAAATCTCTTCATAAAAGTTTCTATCTCTAGTTCAGCAATTCTTCTTCCAATACAACTCCTAATTCCGAAGCCAAACGGTAATGTGATCATTTGGGGTGCATTTCCGTAATACAGAGGATCAGATTTATCAGCCAGCCACCTTTCGGGAACAAATTCGTTGGCCTGAGGGTAATATTTTTCCAGTCTGGATAGAAATTCGTTTGGGGCTATCACATCAACCTGAAATACAAGAAAACATGAAAGGCTGTTCCAATCTAATACATTATTTCTATTTAACTTGTCAAAATAAATGTCATAAGAAGCCTTTTTGAGGGTGGGAAATCATCAAATAACTTCTCCCGCTCTGGGTGGAGCGGGAGGGCGTGTCAGACTTTTACTGACTAAAACCCACCCGTGTTCCTTCAGTTGCCTATGCCAGGGCCGCGGTAACCCTTTCAGACAACCCGCGACCCCAGCGGCGTCATAAGAAGCCTGGGCTTGAAATTGGAATTGTTCATGTAAATAGGGTATTCAAATGGTTAAATAAATATCAACTTTATTGATATGTTCGTAAAGTTTATTTTAGAATGACTAGTGCTCTTAAAAAAGTTTAAGAAAAATGTTTAGGTTAACTTTAAGTTTTGGTAATAATGTTACTTTCCGAAATCTCATAAATTGGAAACTAAATTGTGAATGCAGTTTACATCTATTAGTTAAAGGATGCAAACATTTTAGTAATTATATCTTACCCCTTTAGGAATATGATAACCACCAACAATGTGGTCTCTATCGGTCCTCCTCAAATTGGCTGGAACCACGTGCCAAAGTCTGAGTGCTTCTTTCAAACAAGCTCTGAGATAACGTTTGTGCGGATCGTTGGAACGTATTTCTTCGCGAAGTCTCTCTTGTTTATCCGGGTGTATCGCTAAATTATAAATGACACTTATAGCGGTGAAAGATACCTGTAACAAAAATGCGATTTATCACTTTTTCACCCTTATAATAAGGCCCCTAGTGGCCTAGTTCGCGTCATGTAAGTTTGCCGGTCTGAAGTAGGCTACAAATGATTGCGCAGTAGTCAATATCTAGGTATACTAAAAGAACAGCGCGCCATGCCATGCGCATTGGAAAGCCTTTTTCAGAGCGGCAAACTTATGTGACGCGAACGGGACGCGCAAGTGGATAATAAGGTTGAAAATTGCCTGTACCTACCTACACGTCGCATTCTTACCGTGTCAATACCAGCGAACAACATTTCGTTAGCCATTAAAACAGCTACTCTCTCGTCAATAGCCAACAGTCTTTCGACTATACTTTTCTCTTCTTCAGGAATATCATATCCTCTTTCGCTTATACGTTTTCTTGCGTCTTCAATAAACATCGTGCTAATTCTGTTGATAATAGATAGATGTTATGTAATTTTACTAAAAGATCTTTAGAGTTATAAGTATTTCTAAAAACAATTGGAAGTGTTAACTTACTGCCACTGCGTGGCGTATGTCTTCATAATCTTCTTAAAAGCGGGTGTCGCGATGTACTTCCAAATGCTTGGCATAAATTCTAGTTCAAAAGCAGTTTCAATCATATCTTTCGCGCACTGCATCAGTTTACGTCCTGGGTGGTCCTCTGATAAATTGTCTTCAAGGCATCCCATCCTCGATCCTAAAGCCACTAGGGCTATCGATTCTAAGGACCACTTATTCATTTCTAGAGCAAAGTTGTTTTCCAAATAGGTTTTGTCATCTTTCAGTTGCTTTATCCTTGAAAAGATTGTTATGAATTAAGTGTGGTTTAAGAAGGTTCAGGTGAAAAGCTTTAAACATAGGTTAGGTAAGTATAGTCGCCATGGATACCGCCGAGGACGTAATTTGGATGTAGGGATTCTGAAGATCAGATGATAGTTCCCTCAACACCGGTCAAAAAACGCCCCCAGACGTAATAACAATAAAACTTTTAGTGTTTCTCGTTCAGTGTCCTTTTGATTATCCTGAAAAGTGGTTAAGTATCCGGAAAAATTAAGACTAGAAAGCCATTTCGAAGCACTTTATCTTAAGTATATATACTACCTCTGCACCGCATCCTGAGCAATTTCATCAAGTGCGGGCGCATATACTTTTACTAATTTAAGCTTCAACAAAGCTGGGTTGACCTTTGTACGAAACTCGCGCCATTTTTCTCCTTGTCTGTAATAAAATAAGTAAACAGGATTAATTATTTAGATATTTATTGCTATTGAAAATTTAATTAATAATCTTGGCATTAAATATTACGCTGTAGTTAATCCGTAAAAGCCATCAAGAGTACCCTTCTTGGTTACTTCTCTGAAATACTCGAGTGTTTGAAAGCCGGGTCGCAGTGGGTTTGCCTCCTGGGCCCTGTAAACCTAAAAAAAAATTAAATACAAATTACATTTACTTACATAAATTTTATAATTAATATCAATATATCAACTCAATGCAACGGTACCTGATCAATATGTTCCGGCTCGAACAAGATGACCATATTAGCTCTTGCAAAGACCCCGTCCATTTTAACTATAGGACCAAACTTCTCTTGCAAAGTACCGATCATATCGAAAATGGTTACATTAGGTCCAAATTGCCCTGAAGAAAGACATATTAATACATTAATTGATTGATAAGTTATTAGTTGTTAGTTATTGTTTTATCGGTTGTTACGAGGGTTTAGTTAGCGCTTTGTCCGTGTGACAAAAAAAAACCGGTCAAGAGCGAGTCTAACTCGCGCACCGAGGGTTCCGTTACGATTTCTGAAAAAGTGTAGGTACTATTTAGAGATATCGTTTTATTTTTCCTATAATCTTTACATAAACTTCTATCACATAGAATAATTTCTGATTTTTCTCTTTGCAAACTTCGGAGTTAAGGGCCCCCCCTTATCTTTACGGAAACGGTATTTTTTTTACATTTTTCATCAAAAGTCGAAAACTATGCTGCCTAAAAAAAAATAAACAAATGTTTGAGAATGTGCAAACAGCGCTCTTTCATATGATACCCCACATGCCCTAGTAGCCCCACTTTGAATTTTTAAGACCAGGGGGTCTTAAAAATTCAAAGTGTCAGTCGTTCAGTCCCTGTTGCAAAAAAAATATAAATATTTTTATTTCTTTCTTATTTACAAAATAGTTGTGTAAACGTTATCTAAAACTGTTCTAAACAAGTTGATAGCATTAGTAGTTCTTGAGATATCCAGCTGTGACAGACAGACAGACAGACAGACTGAGTCTCACCATAAGGCTGCCTGTCCACCGGAGCGGAGTGAGGCTGCGGAGCGGAGAAACGGAGAAATATTAACCAATAGAATCTTAAGTCCGCCGTCCGCTCGCGCTCCTATTGGTTAATATTTCTCCGTTTCTCCGCTCCGTAGCCTCGCTCCGCTCCGGTGGACAGGCAGCCTTAGGGTTCCTTTTTTACCATTTTGGTACGGAACCCTAAAAAGCTGGTTTTTTATATCTACGTAGGTAGGTAACTTAATGCCCAAGATACCTGCATAAAAGATCATAGCATTAAACAAGTCTATTTCGAGTTCTCTTACTCAATCGTGTGATAAGCACTTAAAATATGTCTGCCTTTATTATCCACTAAACCCTCTTGCCATTGGATTTTCAACGCTCTGCTTAGGCCGATAGTTGAATCGTCAGTGTATTTTTTTGAGGCGCTGGGGATGCACTTTGTTGGATTGAGCATCAATCAACAAGGGGAGATAGAGGTCGAGTGCGCGATAAATAATCGTCGCGTTAAAAAATCCCGGCTAAAACCTTGATTAGAGCTGATTATTTTAAGATACCTACTTAAATAATTTATCGTCCAAGCAGATTAATAACTTGTATTAATTTCCTAGCGAATAGGTATTTTGTATTTATGATTTGTATAATGAAACAGGTGGGCACAACCCCATTGCCATTACCTGCCAATGCATTCGCAAAAATCACTGGTTACCGGCTGGTCTTGCGCGGACTTCCGAAGGGGCATAGGACAATCGCCATTATTTTTACAGAGCACAGGAATGCTCTGAGCACAGGGATAACTGGAACACTACCGGACTTTATAATAAATTAACTTACCGACTATGGGCAAAAAGTGATGTATTGGACCGATTAACGGTAAAGACGAAAGTCCAGGTATCGACTTGAATGGTTTGGGCTCCTGGGACGCCGATGGCGAAGAGTAACTTCGGCGGACATTTCTAAAACAAAATAGTTAGTATTTATTTTATATTATTTTTGTTTTGTTTTTACTTTAGACTAGGCCTTGCGGCCTTGTAGGAACATACCCGGGTATAGTATTTTATCTCACGAAGTTACACGCGCTTTACTTGTGGTAACCAAGTGTACAAACACGCTGTGAAAGTTTGCGTGAAGATGATAGCATCAGCACATAACACACACAAACTTCGACTTCGCCATTGAACGCGGGACCGGACCGAGAGCTCCTGCGCTTACACCGTACACACACACATTCACAGCATGTTTGTACGCTTGGTAACTCAAGTAAAGCGCGCGTCGCTTCATGAGATAAAAATACTATACCTACCTACCCAAGTTTTTAAAAAAGTTTGTGCAGAGTTGCCTAAGTTGATAAGTACTCTGCGGTCGACCCTCGATGTGTGACGGTCTTATAATAAAACTTAATTGACTTAATGTGCCCTATGTGTAGGTACAGTCAGCAACAAAAGTCGATTAACACTTGGGTTTTCTAAATCATAATGATTGAGAAAAATACTTAATTATAATCGCAACAGATGTACTTAAATTTTATAGAAAATTAACTCTTATTTAATATATGAAATGCTAAAAGCAGGTTATCGTATGATTTTGTGTTAATTTATATGATGTCAAAAAGTAGCAGTGTTAACCGACTTCTGTTGCTGACCGTACCTACCATTTACCAAGGTGCGGTTGAGGTGGCCCTGTCTTCGGCATGTTCTCAAAAATGACTGGAGTTAAATAAATGAAAAATTCCTAATAAAATAATAAATAAATAAATATACTTGGACATTTCACACAACGCCATCTAGTCCCAAGCTAAGCAACCTAATGCTTGTGTTATGGTAACGAGATGGCTGATAAACTACTTATATACATTTTTTTTTTTTGTAAATACATACATATTATACATATAAAAACACCTATTTCATAGAGGCATTGATATTTTAGAGGTCATGTCACCTACACAAGAACAACACATACTTACAGGGAGATGCGCAGTGGTAGCCCGATAAATTCTTTTTTTTTTGGGTTTTTTGCAATGAGTCCGTGTCAGGTTGTATCTTGATCAAATTATGATACACAACAATAACAAATATGTATATAAGCATAATTTTGACCATAAAAATCATCAATACCTACATCTATCTACACTATAATATTATAATATGATAATTATATTATATATTATTATAAAGAGGAAAGATTTGTATTTTTGTGTGTATGTTTGTAATGAATAAACTCAAAACTACTGCTAAAGCTACATTCATCCTGAGTAAAATAGGCTATATTTATTGCTAGAAAAGATTAGGGATCCTTACTAAAACTTTAGTAACGTAACCCAAAGAAAAGTAAAGAAAAAGCCGTAATAAAAGGTAAAAATATATTTTTTTAAATCTTATGTCCACCCGTGCGAACGGGACTGGCCGCTAGTATTAGAAGTATATACAGGGTGGCCGGAACATTGACGTCCAAAAATAAAATTTCGGTCCCTCGTATCGTGGGGTATTCGAATCACCCCCATGTATGTTCCGCGACTTTTCATAGTTTTCGAGTTATGAATTTTTTTCTGAATGTTTGAAAATTTTCGACCTGACCAACCTAAAAAAATTCTAAAAAAAAAAGTAGAGGGTTTTATCGAGTTTCTTTTTTTGCAACTGAATTTTCATAAGTAGTACTTTTATGCATAAAATAATCAGCTTCGTAACTGTGATGAAAGTTATGAAAATGTTGATCTAAAGTGAAAAATTTACGTTCGGTAAATTATGACTCAAATTTTCAACTTTAAATTAAAAATCTTAACAGGTGACTTCATAATTCCTAAGTAGGCTTCAAGAATGCGCCAGACTCTCAGCTTTCATAATCATAAAAAAAATGAAGTACTTAATAGGGCTACTTTGTTTAAAATCGGCCTTCAAAGACAGCGAAGTGGAAAAATTCTTAAAATTACCCATCTGAGTAATTATTTTTTTTTGGCTATTTTCTCGTTCCTAGGGTTAATTAATGATAAGAATACTGAAAACTAACCACATTATATTCAATATTCATAATTACCACACGTGGGCGAATGAAAATCCACTCGAAGTGAGAGCTTCGACATTTCAACATCGCTTCAGCGTTAACTTGTGGTCTGGTATCCTCAATGGCGAACTAATTGGTCCGTTTGAACTGCCGTCCAGACTTGATGGAGAAACATACAAAAACTTTTTGAAAAATGAACTTCCATTGTTGCTGGCAGATGTGAATCTCGAACTCAGACGAACCATGGTGTTGCAAAATGACGGCGCCCGTGTCACTATGCAACCCAGGTCCGAAATTACTTAGATGAAACATACCCCAACAGATGGATCGGACGCAGCGGACCAATTAGGTGGCCTCCACGCTCACCTGATCTCAACCCCATCGATTTCTTTATTTGGGGCTATTACAAGGAAATAGCATACGCCCGAGACTGTTCAAGTGAACAAGAGCTGAGGCAGTTGATTGCAGAAGCTGAACGTGTTGTGAGAGAGAACAGAGACGCTTTTAGACGATTGCCAGACAATTTCTTACGTAGGTGTAGAATGTGTATTGCTGCTGGTGGTGGCCACTTTGAAAACCTTTTGTAAATGTTAAAAATAAATTAAGTACTTTTTTTACATTGTCATCTGTGTTTTATTCAAAACCACTTTTTACGTAAAACTTTTCTTACCCAACTCTGAAACTATTTGTTGGTTAGTTTTCAGTATTCTTATCATTAATCAACCTTAGGAACGAGAAAATAGCCAAAAAAAAATAATTACTCAGATGGGTAATTTTAAGAATTTTTCCACCTCGCTGTCTTTGAAGGCCGATTTTAAACAAAGTAGCCCTATTAAGTACTTCATTTTTTTTATGATTATGAAAGCTGAGAGTCTGGCGCATTCTTGAAGCCTACTTAGGAATTATGAAGTCACCTGTTAAGATTTTTAATTTAAAGTTGAAAATTTGAGTCATAATTTACCGAACGTAAATTTTTCACTTTAGATCAACATTTTCATAACTTTCATCACAGTTACGAAGCTGATTATTTTATGCATAAAAGTACTACTTATGAAAATTCAGTTGCAAAAAAAGAAACTCGATAAAACCCTCTACTTTTTTTTTTAGAATTTTTTTAGGTTGGTCAGGTCGAAAATTTTCAAACATTCAGAAAAAAATTCATAACTCGAAAACTATGAAAAGTCGCGGAACATACATGGGGGTGATTCGAATACCCCACGATACGAGGGACCGAAATTTTATTTTTGGACGTCAATGTTCCGGCCACCCTGTATAATAGTAGTCTATGGTATTAGATAATTAATTAGATTTGTCGTGGTTTGGTCTGATTTCGGAAATCACACCAAACCACGGCAAATCTAACTTAGAGAGATGTATTGATGATTTTTATGGTTACAAATACAATTAAGTATGTAAATAAATATGTTTTATTGTCGCGTATCATACATATTTTGATCAAGATAAAACCGGGCATGAACCAGCAAATTGCGTATAACGGAAGAAAATTTGAATTTCGCGGGCTACCACAGGTAACAGACACTTGTGATTTATTGGCTTTTAATTGAAACTACCTACGTAGGTAGGGAATTTGCTGTACACAACACTGGCACTGGTACCTACATATTTACTCAATTCTACTCATAATCGACACTCGACCGGGCCGAGGCGCGATTATAAAGTGCTCTCACAAAAATAGAAAAGCAAACAGAGATGATTATTTTTGTACTTACTGAACGGAGTTTAGCGTTCGGACCGCAAACAACGTATAACACTCGCTCAAAGTTTTGTTTCTCATTATTATTACGTAGGATTACCGATTAAAAGAAAAACATAAATAGAATTAAGAGACGGCAAGTACGCGGGTTGCCTCTGTGAAATGATTTGTTTGACCTTGTATATCGGCCGGCTTACGGATGGTAAATGATAAAATTACCTAAAGTAATTCATGAACGAAACCGAAAAGATAAGATTTCCGTGAGTGAGAAAACTCGAAGATATTCATACTGATAAGTACTTTATAGGTACCTACTTAACTTCTTTTAGTAATTTGCTCGAAAGATATGTTACTTTTTATTCGGTACAAATTACATTACGGGCTTTTTAAGGGTACACACGCACGGCTACACATCTAGCTATACATTTCCAGTTTACACTGACCTCTCATCGTTAGGAAATCTTATATAATGCGAGATCAGCTTATACTGGAAATGTGTAGCATGATCTGTAGCAGTGCGTACGTAATCATGTAGTTTGGTTATCGAGTTGCGAACTTACAATATAAAATGAACACTGAGTAGGGGCCTCGGATCATAGGTCTAGGACAGTTAAGATCACTAGTAACACAGCAGTGCGATTCTGTAACCATCTCACCGTGAAAACTTAGGTGAAGTGAGCGTGGAGTGAGCTGTCAATAGTGTCAATTCCTAGCAAAAACAAACTCACTTCACCTAAGTTTTCACGGTGAGATTTTTACAGAATCGACTGGCTGCTCCGACAATGACGCGACTTCTCTGCTTCTGGCCGAATTTCAAATTATTATTTTCAAATTGTGAATGCCTGCAGGTTTATGTGAAATTACATCGAAGATTCATCATTGAATAGTCGTGAAAGTGAAAACACACCAAATAGACAGACTGACACGCTTTCGTAACTAAGAAGTAAGGACTTAGTAAAAAGTAGATGGTTCAGTATTTTTGTGTTTGTTATTGCTTTGTTTTTATTATAAAAACAAAGCAATTTTCATTATAACACAAAACAAAAAAACATAAAATATTTATTTGAACGCACCAAAAGTTTTATTAGAGTTGACAACACTGTCTTGGCAGTGCTGGGCGATTAAAAACAACATTGTCGATATCGAACTGTACATACGTCACTTCTAAAAAACGGCGGGCATACACTTGCGGCTGTCCAGCGTACGTCCAGTCGTTGGTAAAAGCTTAAAGGTACACACGGCTACATATCAAACTATACATTTCCAGTATAAGCTGATCTCGCGTTGTATAGGATTTCCGTACAGTGAAAGGTCAACTTAAATGGAAATGTATAGCTTGATAATGTAGCCATGTGTACAAGTCCGAGATGGGCTGCAGATTACAAACTGCAACCGCAAACTGCAAGTGACACTAGGTTTCTATTAATCGATATAGATATCTCTATATAGGGTGAAATACTCATGATAACAAACCACTATTACTATGAGACCAGACCTGAAATCGCGAAAAAAAAAATCTGCTGCCCCATACTTCATGTTCGCATAACTCTTCAAAATGTAGGGAGCAGCTGATTTTTTTTTCGCGATTTCAGGTTTGGTGCCATAGTAAAAGTTGTTTGTTATCATGAGTATAATCATGTATTTAGGTATCGGTCACTAGTTACCAGTCACCCTATATACAGCATTATTGGTAAAACACTAGCAACCTCTAAAGGGGTCATTGTACTCATCATTATTAACAAGTTTTACAATGGGACAAAATCTGAAATCGCGAAAAAAATCTGCTGTTCAGGGGGCTTCCTATTAGTTTTTATAGCAGGGCAGAAGTTGAACGTTTCCAGTGAGAGAGAGAGAGAGAGACGGAGCTATATACGACTTATAGCACCGTCTCTCTCTCACTGGAAACGTTCAACTTCTGCCCTGCTATAAGAGCTCGTAGAAACGCCCCAGTACATTTATCTACATTAAACTCATCAAAATGTAAGGAGTAGCTCTTTTCTTTTTTTTCGCGATTTCAGGTTTGGTCCCATAATAAAAGTGGTTCATAATAATGAGTACAATGACCCCTTAAGAGGTTGCTGTGTTTTACCAATAACCCTACGTTGCCCTATGTTGTTGTATGTTGTTATATGGTGTCGTTTCTATGACGATAAAGTTTTGCGGTTGCAGTTTGCAGCCTGCAGCTCATCTCGGAAAGGTACCTTAACACTAAGAGCATATTTTCTTCTAAGTAGTAAGGGTGGTTTTCATAATTCAAGTGTTGCTACTGACGTGCGGTTGACTGTACCACTTCTGCGTTTATATTTAAAATAATGACTAGTGTGTATGTGTAGTATAGTGTGTGTGCCATTCTTTTGAGTAGAAGTTAACAAGTATTATAATAATCACTCAGTGTGTAAGAACTATAGTTAAGACAAATCGTGCAAAGTTATCATTTTTAATTAAACTTAAATATTACAATTATTTTTTATAAAATTTTTGCTTGGTTGAAATTATCGATAAAAATAGGTGCGCGTAGCATTCAAAGATCGGTGCAACCTTACTGTTTGACAGTTCGAAATGTTTAGGTGATGGTGAGGTTAATGGTCGATACAAAATAGTTTAGATAAATATTTGGGTAGGGATTTTCATCCAAATATGAATAAGTCAACAATAAATCATCAAAACGCATTCTCAAAATTGTGCTACGCTTATTCTTCTTACGATTAAGTTACACCGAATAGAAGTCTATTGTAATGAAGTTTCTTTGTCATGAGAATAGTTTCGCTATTACTATCGATCGATTACGAAAGAGCTTTTAAGTTCAACGTTATTATAGATGTGTGGCTTATAATTATTTAAGGAAGTCGTTTAATAATTATCTATAGATGTGCAGAGTGAGCTGTGTACATAATTAACGAGTGTGCGTGATTAAGAAGTCGCTAACGTGTTAATAAAATATGTGTTTACGTTCGCTTTTCGTTGTATTCACGCGTTCAATTTACTTAAAAAAGTCATAAAGCTAGTTAATGTTAGTGTCGTCGCGTGTAATATGAGATACGTAGACTGAGCCATATCGTAATTTGTTCCTGATATCACGTCCATGTATTGTTGCTCTTTCCTGTAAGTATTATCTTATTTTACTGCATTTACGTCATTCAAATATTATAACAATATTTTTATAGTTATGCCTAAATCAGAGTAATAAAACAATGAATAATTATGTAACAATCTGCACTGTACTGTTTATGTTTAGTTCCATAAACTGCACATTACAAGTCACGATGTTGCACCACACTATAATAACAAAACTGAAAGGAATTTGGTGAGGCCAATGAACTTTCTGACTCTGTGTGTGAGAATGTGTATTTTTATTGGTTTATTTAAGAGATATCACCTTATCTTAATCTTTGGAGGTGAGTTTCATCATTTGTAAATATAACATAGCCCACTTTCATACAATGTTGTTGTCATGATCTGTTTACATTTTTACTGATTATAATATTATCTGAATTGAAGTTCAGTGGTGTTCAAATTCCATGTTGACACTCCGTTCCATGATTCTCAATGTAATTTATTCATGTAAGTTACTAATATGTAAATGTGACTTTAATCCCTAGTTTATTTATGTATTCAAGATAAATAAATCAGCTGGTAGATAACTTGTTATTTTGCAAGGTTATTAAACATTTCTGTTAACTGCTTTTCATCATAATAATTATTGAATGTTGCTTTCATTTATTTATTTATTTTATATTTTTATTCATATGTAGCAACATTCAATAATTATTTATAGGCAATATTAAGGGTTTATTAAAGCAACTTTATACACCAAATATCTAAAATGGGGCTTCTATATTAAGATTTTATGTTATATCCAAAACTAATTCCAATCAAATAATAAGTACATAATCAAAGCATGTTATAAATCCACATCAGTCACACAATAGTAAACAAAGGTATGATTAGCAGTTTTAACCTATTTAATATTCTAGATTACAATGATGAATGTCAAAACAATTACATAATTAGTTCAATTGGAGACAATGGCTTGGAACAAGAGCAATCTGCACTGATTGGTGAATCATGAATGTTAATGTTGTGTGCATATTATTATGTATTATCTTTTTGATAGCTAACCCAGTTAAAACTATCAAATATGTTGTAATTGTACCCAATAATTATTGTTATACATTTACAAATATTCTGTTAGGTACTAGCTTCTGCCCGCAACTCATGAGTCTCATGGGAAGTCGCGGGCATAAAATATATCCTATGACACTCGGAAATACTGTTGCTCCCCATTACTGAATAATTTCCGAAAAGTTCCGAAGATTACCCCATTACCCCCCACATACGAACTTTCAAACCTCTTTATAATATTAGTATTAGTGTATAGATATTTAAATGTTTAGAGATTAATATTTGCAAAATTGCATGTTGTTGACACAGTGAATTATAGTTTTAGTTTATTATAATATCAAGATCTCTTCATAACAACAGAAGGGGTGTGTTAGTAAGACACAATTTTTAAATTTCGAAAATCTTTTAGTTAAGTCCACAGAGCCTTTAATAAATAACCAAACTGCTGTACATTTAATCATTAGTACGCTTTATGATTTACTTGATTACAAACTAAACACATTTTCATCATTATCACACCACACCATACTTTATTTGCTTGTCAACATCACATTAGTATTATAATTAGAGAGAAGAGCAAACTAGTTAGTTAAAATAAATAAAACACGGATGGTCAACGAGACACCATAGAAGTTCTATTGATAGGATGCCTATAGACGTCAAATGCCCGCAAAAGTGTTTATGAATTATTTTTAGTTATTTTATATTATTTTTAATTTTTATTTATGTTCATTAAAAACTATTAAATTCTATAGATTACCAAACTATAACATCAAACAAAGGTTTTTGACGTTAAAGCGAAAGAGCAGCTTTAACAAATCATTTCCAGAATATGGCCTCTTATATTGAGCAAAGGTCAAATTGTTTTACAAACAAACAATGCTCCACTTCTTCCTTATTACATTATTATTCTATTAATTTTCCTTATTAACTTGTTATAGGATTTGTACTGAGTCATCGTTATTATATTTAAGTGTTAAAGCTCATTCCGATGGAGCATAACCATTGGATTAAAGCTCTCAAAAGCGATGATGGAAAAAACAAGAATAAAAACTTAACTGCTATGAATATCAATTTATTTAAACTACATAGCATAAGTACTGTAGTATATAAAAACTGTAGTTTAAGGAATTTAGGTATTTCTGTTTATAATTTAAATCAGTACTTGTGTGGTGTGTGATGTGCCTAGTATTCTGAGATTGATCTGGGATTAATTAATTATGGTGTATTAAATTTTCAAGCTTTTCTTGTATGCATTAGGCAGATAAATAATTTCCTATTGCAACCACCGGTGCTCAGCAACATAAAATTGACTTTCCTTCGAGTATTTTCTCCGTAGGATTCTGCAGTACCCAACATAAATTTTGAAACTGGTTGATGGGTATAATACATACTGTAACTCTTTGGTATATTTATAAATCCTCTTGATTTCTGTCTCCTTACTTTGTATGTATTGCACACCAGGCAATGTATATGGGACTTGTTATCTGTGGTACTATGTTAAACATGTTTATTATGTGCCAGTTCACGGCTGGGCGTCGGGATGGCGAGCATGAGCTCTACGCTCGTCGAGACCGTCTCCATCAACTACGAGGACTTTAACGAGAGCTTCCTCACCTGCGGCACGTGTTTATGTTAGTACACCATCACTCAGACACGAGATAAGGGAGTTTACATGTCGAATGAGTCGGTAAAAGTATGTTGAACTGACTTGAAATCAAGAAGAGAACTGTAATGTGTGGGAAAGGGAGAGAAGACTAAGGCGGTCTGGCAGTGGGACAATAAATGCTAGATAGACAGACATGTAAACTTGCTTATTGAGTATCTTCTTATCATCATTTCTGTTAGTCTTGCTAGTAACTACTTGCTACTAACACTGTTAGCATGTTTTGTATTAGTAGCTGTACATTTATCATTAATACCTATTCATTATTGCTGTTAGATACTAGTGCCATGTTAATCAGTGGCTTATTTCCGTTAGTGACTGTATAATCTTGTAGTTATTGACGTACAAGTCATGAAGATAAAACTAAGCACTATGGCAACAGTTGAAGAGCTAGTAATTAGTATTCGAACAATGGTCGGCAATTAGATTTATTGCTCACAAGATTAACACTTAAGCCGGGCATTACGAGCTAGTTGCGCAAACTTAGTTGTTCATTGATAGTTTCACGTGTTAATAGATAATTATTTACACGTGAAACTATCAATGGATTTACATTACGAAACTAGTTGGGCAAAGTAAGTTTGCCCAACTAGTTTCGTAATGTAAATCCTTTAAAATAATTAGTTATCCCAGTGTATAAAATGAACAATAAATTAGTACCAAATGTTTACAAATTTTATTTTAAATTGATGATCATGTTGTCACCTTCTAACAATGGTTCTGTTTTTTTTTCAGGCACATACGATGGAGGAGAACACACCCCCAAGCTTCTGCCTTGCTCGCATACAGTCTGCCTACACTGCCTCACAAGAATAGCTGCCTCACAGACTAGAGACGCGGGTAGTTTCAGATGTCCCATCTGTCGCGAGCTTATCACGATACCGCGGGGCGGGGTCGCCGCTCTCCCGCCATCCTTCCTCGTCAACCAACTGCTCGATCTAATGGCCCGTCAACGTCGGGAGGTCATACCACAGTGCAGTTCGCATCCAGGCAGAGAACTACTTTTCTGCGAGACCTGTGATTGCGTATTCTGTCGACACTGCGCCGACGGACCCCACAGCGACACCCCTTGCGACCACACAGTTGTACCATTCTCCATAGCATTGAAAAGAATGTCCGAAATACTGTTGTATAGAGCGAATGAATGCCTCAGCAAACTCGGCTCGGCGAGGGATGCGGTGGCTAGCGAGCTGAGGCGACTCGAGGCGGCGGCCACGGCAGCGGACGAAGCGATAGACCGACATTTCGCAGAACTGAAGGCTGCGATCGATAAACGTCACAGCGAACTGAAATCGGCCGCGGTGGCTGCCGCTACACATAAACGAAAATTGCTAGAGGAACAACTGAAATTGATTGATGCGGAAAAGGCTAAGGTACACACAGTCCCAACTCAAATCTTATTGACCCCTGGCATTCAAAACCTAACATCCAATATAACTCTTCAGGTGGAAGCCGAATGCTCAGGTCTCCAACAACAAGTGGAAGTCCGTGAGGTCAGTAGTCGGGCAGCAGCCTTAGGTGCCAGACTAGGAGACGCGGCCGCTCTCGCAGAACCAAGAGAGAATGCCTTCCTAGCAGTAGACTTCGCTCATAACGACGCTCAGCTGAGGTTTGCTGAGGCGCTAGCGGAGTTGGGCAGAGTACGCACCAGTACCACCTTCCCTGGGCTCTGTACGTTGCAGTTAGGTGAGTTCAATAAGACGAACTTTTAATAATAAAAATAAAAACCAGTAAATGTCCTACTACTACTGCTTCCATTTTGCCTGTTTTTAATCGGAATCGATCACGAGACTAGCGTTGCGTGTCCGTAATGTCTGATCATTAGAATTCCTACTGTCCTACGATGTTTTCTGTTACCATAAATTAGTGATGTCTATCAACTTAGAAAGTACATAATTTATGCATTTAGAAGTCGCGCGTTGGTACTTGCCATGTTCGGGACATAGTAAGTAAACATAATATGTGAGCTTATGTGCTATTTAATATAAAAAAATCAATGCTAGTCGCCGCGACACAAATTTTTTGGTCATGCGATGTCTAGACTCCGCAGACATTAGGTAGACGAATATGCATATATATTTTTTATGATTCCTTTTTGTTCATTACTGTTTACATTATTTTTGTACGCTCGAACCATACAAATAGTATAAATCTTTGAAGTTCATCACCCTGCGTTAGTCATAGTCATCACTAGAGAATTTTGAAGGTCAAAGTAGTTTTTAAAAAAGACTTGCCTAACTACCGTAGTTGCTCACCACGAGGCGATATTTGAATGCAGGTACCATCGACAAAAGCCAGGCCTTTCCAATTTTGAAATAATTTTGCTTGCAAATGTTTTATCGTTCGTACGTTCGTTCCTACTTTCTATTGTTTTACCAGAACAAAGAACCATAGATAGGGGCAGGGTTTATTCAATGAATCAGTGTATATCAAAAACCAACTTTAAGGTGTAAAGGCGTCCGTTTCGTCGATAGTACGTCCAGCAAACCTTAAACAATCAGCCCTGCCTTGCTGACTACAGATCAAGATTTAAGTAGGCCACCCTACTTAAGTCTGTCTCGCAAAATTATCTTTTACCTTACTATAATAAATAATATCATAAATTATCTGTCATTTCCAGAATCAGCATGTGTATGTGGGTTGGAAGTGGTAGTGGTGCTCCGTACAGTGGACTACCACGGCGAGGCGCGCAGCACGGGCGGCGACCCCGTCAGCGCCGCCGCGACCATAGATGACGCGCCCCTGCCTTGCACCGTCACCGACCTTGATACTGGCCTGTATAGGTAATTATTTTCAAGGATTATTGCTGGTTTTATGCCTCCCCAAAATGAGTTAAAGTCGTTTATTTGCGCTGGGAGCATTATGAAAAGTGAGGATGTTAATTTTTGAAATACCTTCTGGGTACGCTCGTTCCATCATAGACCTCATTCATTGCTTTCCAACAGGCGTTTAAAAAAGTAATAAAATAAATAATAAATAAATAAATATCCTTGGACATTTCACACAACGCCATCTAGTCCCAAGCTAAGCAACCTAATGCTTGTGTTATGGTAACGAGATGGCTGATAAATTACTTAGATACATTTTTTTTTTTTGTAAATACATACATATTATAGATAGAAAAACACCCAGACTCGGAACAAATACTTGTAGGTCGTACAAATATTTGTTCCGTGCGGGAAGCGAACCCGCAACGTGCTGCGCAGCAGTCAATCGCTCAACCACTGCGTCAATAAAAAAATGTTTACGTAAACAAAATAAAAATATTAAAATAATCTCACACCAGGTGATAGTGTTGCCAATTTTAATCCTAAAGCAAGTTCTTCCAATTTAATTTAGGTTTCGTGACACACATTTGTGTTTATGAAAAATTAGCATTTTACTGACAGACATGCGAGTTTCGGGTTAGGCCGTCTATTTTTAGAATCAAACTAAGCCATTATTCATGAGCTCACGAAACGATGTCGTAGGTTAAATCCTTTGGAGATTTGTCTATGTGAATAAATCAAATACAAATACAAAATGTTTATTCGGTGTTATTAAATCGGCGTAATGTTTCTTGCCTGTCGGTCTTTTAAAGACTGTACTTCGGAGAGTATGCGTAGGAGTTCCACGACCTGATCCCACCATCGCCCTTTTACTACCGGACTACCAGACGTACTGCAGGGTACCATCCGCACTTGGCTGATATCCCGACCAGTCATACTCAACTCTTTTCCTCCATATTTATTATGCGCGCGGCCAGGGCCTTTTTCCCTTCCAAATATAACTCGTCAGCCTTCAGAGCAAGAGTGAACAGACATCTTCTGGGCACGCTCGTTCCATCATAGACCTCATCCTTCAGGCGTGATCGAGGTCAGGAGCAATAGGCAGTCAGGAGAAAAAATCGTAAAAAATATGAAAGTTACCCAATAACAGTCTGGATTTTATTTGGTGGAGAATATCCATCATAACCATATAATAGAAACAGTAATAGCAGGTACTTTGTGTAGAAGTGGAACTCTTTGTAAACTCATTTAAAATCGCGCTAAATATTACTGTACAGCGGATCACCAACGAGTTATCAACGAGTCATTAGGGGTCCGTTTAAAAAAATAATATAACTGTCGCGTTCCGTTTGGTAGACAATTAATAGCAACGAAGATTAAAAAAATTAATGAAGAAATAAATGACCACCTGAACCTTATCAGACCCAACCCCCATGATAATGTACTTATAAGTAAATTAAGATGTAAAGTATTAGTCCGGGAGGTACCGTTGCATTTCAGGTACCCATTTTACGCCGATCGATTGCCTATTTTTTCAGTAGTTCTCGAATCACTAATAAGTAAACCAAGCGTCAGCTGACGCACCCGCGGTGGGTTTGGGTGTGGGAGGTTGCGAAAGTTGTAAAAAAAAAAAAAAAAAAAGTCATAGTACGCCGGCTGAAACCTTTTTACATAAATAGTTGACATCATACTGAGCTGAAAAAAAATAGTCAGCTGCACTGTGGAAGGGGGAATATGCGTCAGGTGCTCACATGAACTTGTAAAAAAACACGTAAATAAAAAAGTCATAGTAAGCCGGCTGATGTTGACATGGATAGTTTGATCTTGTATGACTAATAAGTAAATCGACCGTCAGCTGCTCAAGTAGCGGTGGGTTTGGGAGTGGGAGGTTGCGAAAGTTGTAAAAAAATAAATAAAAAAAAGTCTTAGTAAGCCGGCTGATATTGACATGGATAGTTGATCTTGTATGACTAATAAGTAAACCGACCGTCAGCTGCTCAAGTAGCGGTGGGTTTGGGAGTGGGAGGTTGCGAAAGTTGTAAATAAAAAAAATAAAAAAAGTAATAGTACGCCGGCTGAAACCTTTTTACATAAATAGTTGACATCATACTGAACTGAAAAAAAATCGTCAGCTGCACTGTGGAGGGGGGCATATGCGTCAGCTGCTCACATGAACTTGTAAAAAAACACGTAAAATAAAGTACGCCGGATGAAATTTAACTAGGCGATTCTTTAAATAATTTAAAGTACGAAAACAACAATCAGCTGCGTGCGTAGCGGTGGAAAGACCGTCAGCTGGCGCAGTAAAGATACCGATTATTCGAGCAATGCACAGTACCTTTCAGGGTCCAGCTGACAGAGTTCCCCTGCCCGCACCCAGCTGACTGATAGTTTTTGTAAACGTAACTATTAAACTATCATATTGTCAAATTTCAACCGGCATAGTGGTAATTAAATGCTAATGTCGGGACATGTGTAAAACTATATCGTAAGAAAACATTTTGTTTTTTTTTTCTTGTTTTATTTTATACTAGCTTTCGGCAGCGGCTTCGCCCGCGTGTATTTCGGAAATTATCCCACGGGAACATACTACCGGCATAAAAAGTGTCCTAGAGTCAGTGCGGAAAGAGAAGCGGCTTAAGATTTGGTGGCGCAGCTGTGCTTAATTACCGTATTTGTGATGTTGTCAACACTGTTACGACATTATAGTGCGACATTATATAACGTCTAGATTATTATGAGGCTGTGTTAGAATATTATAATGTTTTTAGATTCTGTGTTAATAATTGTTTTGATGAAATTTTTAGTAGTCATACATAATGTTAGTTCCATTTTACGCCACGCCGCTTCTCTTTTCGCACAGACTCTATCTCCTATTCCAGGTCATGGTCTATCCGTGTACCAAATTTCATCCAAATCCGTTCTGCCGTTTTAGCGTGAAAGTGTAACAAACAAACAAACTTACTTTCGCATTTTTAATATTAGTTAGGATTAGGATATTTAAACGAAATGCATGATATAAAATAATATTGACTGTAAAAAGGAAATATAATCATTTAATGTAAAGAAATAGAAATATAAAAATTAATGACTACAGAAATTATTCTTTATGACTGGTATCGCAATCATAATCGTTCTCTGATAAATCATCATCAGAACTCTCCTGTGTTAAAACGTTCTCTTCATCTTGTTCAACTTCTTGAGCTCGATCCTCTTCACCATCATCTTGTAATGAACATTTTAATCATTAAAATTAGGCTACCAGAAATATACTAGCTTAAAGAAAGTGTCACTGACAAAAAATCCATACCGGCAATATTTTCGCTGCTATCATCCGTTATTCTCGTGACTGATGGGGGTACTTGATCTGCTTCGAACCATTTGAAGATATATTTCTCTTCTTTTTCTTGCCTTCCCCAGTCAGTGGGCGACAATTGAGAAGGGTCTTCAAGGTCAGCATGGCTCCAAAGGTGCGCAATGTACGACGTGCGCAGTAAATGCTGGCGTAGCTCGGATTTACACGGGGGGAAGATTGCCCCGCGCGTCGATATGATTTTTCATACTCATAATTATTTAAACAATCACCTAGTTACATTTCATCTGGCGTACCATAACTTTATTTTACGTGTTTTTTACAAGTTCATGCGAGCAGCTGATGCATATTCCCCCCTCCACAGTGCAGCTGACGATTTTTTTTTCAGTTCAGTATGATATCAACTATTTATGTAAAAAGGTTTCAGCCGGCGTACTATTACTTTTTTTTTTTACAACTTTCGCAACCTCCCACTCCCAAACCCACCGCTACTTGAGCAGCTGACGGCCGGTTTACTTATTAGTCATACAAGATCAACTAACCATGTCAACATCAGCCGGCTTACTATGACTTTTTTTTTTTACAACTTTCGCAACCTCCCACACCCCAACCCACCGCTACTTGAGCAGCTGACGGTCGGTTTACTTATTAGTCATACAAAATCAACTATCCATGTCAACATCAGCCGGCTTACTATGACTTTTGTATTTACGTGTTTTTTACAAGTTCATGTGAGCAGCTGACGCATATTCCCCCTTCCACAGTGCAGCTGACTATTTTTTTTCAGCTCAGTATGATGTCAACTATTTATGTAAAAAGGTTTCAGCCGGCGTACTATGACTTTTTTTTTTTTTTTTACAACTTTCGCATCCTCTTACACCCAAACCCACCGCTACTTGAGCAGCTGACGGTCGGTTTACTTATTAGTCATACAAGATCAACTATCCATGTCAACATCAGCCGGCTTACTATGACTTTTGTATTTACGTGTTTTTTTACAAGTTCATGTGAGCAGCTGACGCATATTCCCCCTTCCACAGTGCAGCTGACTATTTTTTTTCAGCTCAGTATGATGTCAACTATTTATGTGAAAAGGTTTCAGCCGGCGTACTATGACTTTTTTTTTTTTTTTTTTTACAACTTTCGCATCCTCCCACACCCAAACCCACCGCTACTTGAGCAGCTGACGGTCGGTTCACTTATCAGTCATACAAGATCAATTAACCATGTCAACATGAGCCGGCTTACTATGACATTTGTATTTGCAACGCAAACGCCCGGACTATATGATTGTAATCATTTCAGATTAAATTTTAGTTATAAATTGTACTGTTTAACTATGGTCCGCACAAAATAGGGCGCGCGGGCGGTCCGCCATTTGGTAACTCCTGCTACACAATTTTGTATCAATTATAAATATGATGCTTTCAGTCTGTGAGGATTGTACTCGGTAAAATCATTTTAGTATTCTGAATCGCGCTATAAGACGAAGCGTGGCGTAAGATACGCGCAATTTGGCGTTTACACGAAATTATATTTTTTTCTAATTACATAAACATTACTATTACAGAATCACAATGCGTCCGTGGAACGCGGGTGCACTCTGCGTGCGCGTGTTAGTGTTCGCTCGCGGCGTGCGCGACTCCCCCCTGCGCGCGCAGATAGCGGCCACGGCGACCCCGCTGTTAGTGTGGGGCTCTCGAGGCACCGGGAAAGAGCAGCTCAGTCAGCCTGTCGCGTTAGCCAGGTAAACAATGTCTGAAGTCTATTCAAAATCTTTGTTTTCAAGCATAATCAGCCTATAGCAGCGTTTCTCATTAACCGGGTCGCGACCCGGTACCTGGCCATCAAAATAAAATACCGGGTCGCAACATTCCCGCCTTGTTTTAAAAATAATGGCCTTTGTCGCAACTTTAAATGTGAAGCGGGGTTTTCAACACTAGTTTGCCTTAAAATAGTATATTATGCAATTAGTGAATAAAGGACGGATTTAAAGCGAGGGCCATAGACGAATCACGAGCTAGTGAAGGATTCTAACGATTGAATCACGAGCGTAGCGTGTGATTCAAGTGTTAGAATCCTGAGCGACGCGAGTGATTCATGGCCCTCGATATAAATCCGTTTTATTCAAGAGTTGCATACTATACTTTATACCATGACTACGAGAAAAAGAAAGATTTAAGTGAAAATAGACATATTATAATGAAGAAAAAGGAAAGTTAAATTGGCTTTGATGTAAACCAGCCGTGATTTTTTGGGTAGCAAGTTTTCCACTATATCGGCCGCCCTCTCTTTCATAAACTCAGGTGTTAACACATCTTCATCACTAATGAATGCATTTTTAATCGATTAGAACAACACTAAACAAACACAAAATTAAAGATTAAAGTAACACTAAACTTTGTGTTCGTACAACTTACAGTATTCAAAATAGCGCCAATTTACTAAAGACAGCAAATAACACAAAACAGTTTTATTGTAATGCTAAACTCCTTGTCGAAAATGTCGACCAATCAAATTGAATTTAGAACACATCAATATAGGTCGAATACACAGATTACACTTACACTAGATACGGCAAGCCACGACCAAGCGTGCCCTGCATGTTCGACTGTTCGTACTAAAAAACGTCTGTTAGCTCAGTGACGCTTAGCGATTGAAACAATTTTGTTTAAGTTGAGCACATCACTAAATAGCTGGGGTGAAGTTACCGTAGGTTTAAAAAAGATGACACGTTCGGTTTTCATACTATCTAATAACATGCCGTATCTAGCCTAGGTTGTCTGAAGGGGTTACCGCGGCCCTGGCATAGGCAACTGAAGGAACACGGGTGGGTTTTAGTCAGTAAAAGTCTGACACGCCCTCCCGCTCCACCCAGAGCGGGAGAAGTTATTTGATGATTTCCCAAAGGTACTCTAAATCTGTGGTCGAATACATTGGGTGTGTTCCATTTTCAAACATCAAAACAGTGAGTAAAAGTGCTTTTTATTCACTGTTTTCAGTGAATAAAATAAGCTTTTTAGAGGGGGTATGGTATAAATAAATATAGAAACCGGCTTGAAGTGAAACCAGACCTTAGGATAAACCTTTCGTCATTTTCCGCTAACTTGGATTCTTTGGTCAAAATAAGCAGCAGCTCCATACTTCGCACTAAAATTTAGTGATTAAATAGGCGATACCAAAATATGTAGTAATAGTAAAACATTTTTACTATTAATAAATGTGTATTATTTCACCTAGTGGAACCAGCTTGGGTTTAAAAGTATTGAGTGGGTCACGAAGGGGCAGTGTGAAAATTACCGGGCCATGGCAGAACAATGTTTGGGAAACACTGGCCTATAGCGTTCCCACCGCTGGGACACAGGCCTCCTCTCTTCGGGAGGGAGTGGGCTGTAATCAACCACGCGGGCCCAATGCGGGTTGGTAGATGTCACCACCACCACTGCTCTACTGGGCCATCACTACTCTCCAACATTGATCTTATTTCCACTCAAACAAATATCAACTTTAGGTAAATCAAGTTAATTTTAGAATGAGTACTAATAAAAAAGTCTTAAAAGTCCTTATCTGCAGGTATTAAAGTTATATTTCCAAATATATTGTTTACATTCTTGGAAACTAAATTGCAAACGCAGTATACCATGACCTATTCAGTACTTTCTTATCTCAAAATATCTCAACATATCGATTCCAACATATGTCAACAGAGAGTATTGATTGTAATTAACTGTGGTAATATTGTTTGCAGATGTCCGAAGCGGCGGGAGATCTACGTCCTCGACGCAGGCAACTCTAGAGTGAAGGTGCTGGACGACGAGACTTTCGCATTTAAAACGCATATCGTTAACGAAGGTACACTGTTATGTCTACTCAGTTTCATTACATGTGCCTACGAAATGAACCTTAAGAGCGTTGACTCGGTACGGCATTTCATACAAACTTTCAAGTCCTTTTTTATCGAAATGAATGAACTGATTTTAATGAAACTTCATACGCATAAGTAGGATACATAGGTCTAAAAAGTTAGTTAAGAACATTTTCTAAATGTCTTATTTAAAAAAAGATAAATGGAAATCTCTGTTTCTATGGAATATTTAAAATCGGTCTAATTTAGCTGCAACACTATTTTTCGAAAATGTTCTTAACTAACTGTTTAGACCTATGTATCCTGCTTATGCGTATGAAGTTTCATTAAAATCGGTTCATTCATTTCGATAAAAAAGGACTTGAAAGTTTGTATGAAATGCCGTACCGAGCCAACGCTCTTAAGTTGTACTTAACAAGATTCACATTTGTGGTTTCTCATCACATAGGCGCGATTGCAGGGAGTTGACGTTTATTGAAATAGTCTATACTGCATTTACAATAAGATTAGACATTTAAACAAACCTTTTTTACAGTCCATTCAACCGATTTTGACTTCTATTCCGTAGGCTTAAGGATGGCCTTAAAGGCAAAAAAGTGGTGACAATACTAACTGTTTACTGCCATTTGTCATGCCACCAACGCAATAGAAGTCGAAATCGGTTGAATGGACTGTAAAAAAGATTTGTTTGATTTTAAAAGATCATTTTTGTAAATGGAGTATACATTAGGATGTTGTTGGTGTTCCAGGTTTAGCTGGTCGGAGTTGTACAGGGATAGCGGTGACTGCTGAAGGCATTGTGGCTGTTAACTGGCGGACAAGAACTCTCACCGAGGTGAGCAAAACTGATTGATATTTTTCGAAAATATATAAAAAGTTAAGGTTGAACTAGTCGCGGGGTCGAACTCACCGGTGGGGTTGCCCAAAAAGCACGCTATCTCATCTGGCATCGTTTCCGACAGAGATAGTATCATTGATTAGCAGTTTTTCAGTCACGTCTAGCAGTAGTTAGACACTAGTAAAATAATAAATAGTTAGTAGTTGTAAAGTAAAACTAGTAATAGTGAAACGAGCGCGTAAAAATTTGCTAAAAGTCCTTTGGAAGATCGAGTTTTATGAAAGAAACCTCTGCATTATACAGGGTGTTCGGCGCATGGACCGACACAATTTTTTGGGGGATTGGGGGTGTCATTTGCTAGGTTTCACCTAAAGACCTCCATGTCCTAAGTGTGACGGTAATTGAGATATGTTTTTTTTGGTTCTTTCTTTGAATTACCCAAAATCTCGCCTTTGAATCGATATATTTTTTTGGTTTATGGTTGTAAAAGAATAAAATAATTTTTATTATAGTCTACAATGTATTATTATTCGAAATAAAATAAAAAAATATAATTACCGTAATAAGTCTTTTCTTAAAACACTCCATAACTGACTCTCTAACTGGTATTTTGACTACATTTGAATTGTTTTTCATAGCGTGTAGCATACCCTTAGAAAGGGTACAAGCTAAAGAACTTTTTGAGATAAAAATAAGGTCTAAGGCTTCATTTAAAAAAAAAATGAATTTAAGAGTAGTAATTTTTCATACATTTAAACATTTTTAAGACTGGAAGCACATAAGTCATTTTCTACTGATCAATTACATCAAATAATAATTTATTTAGAATAAAAATACATTGCAGACTATTATAAAATTTATTTTGTTCTATTGCAACCATAAACAAAAAAAATATATCGATTCAAAGGCGAGATTTTGAGTAATTCAAAGAAAGAACAAAATAAAAACATATCTCAATTACCGTCACACTTAGGACATGGAGGTCTTTAGGTGAAACCTAGCAAATGACCCCCCAATCCCCCAAAAAATTGTGTCGGTCCATGCGCCGAACACCCTGTATTGAACTTTACGTTATTTGAGCTTTGTCGGTACCGACTTTGTTTTGGAGATTTTACACTTCCTTTATTACTTATTTTACTATTCTGTTTCCGCACAGACAACATTAATAAATTAAAACGATATCATGTGTAACTTTGGATGCACAATGTCAAACAGTGGAGTAATATCCCACCGAAATTTGTATGGAAAAAATATCGACTAGTCCCACCTTAAGTTAATTATATAGCCCTACTTTTCACATCTTCCTATGACGATCGTTATATTCAAACGTTTGGATAAAAAATGCACATTCGGAGTTATCCTGCACCTGTTGCTCAAACGGCTGGACCAATTTTGATAAAATTTGGTATGGAGGTAGCTGACACCCTGGATTTACCATAGAATACTTTTATCCCGATATTCTTACGGGTTCGAGACTTATGCAGGTGAAACCGCGGGGCGCTGCTAGTGTGAAATAAAATATTTTGGCTATGGGAACATTGAGGCTGATAATATTTTGATTTTTGATTATGCTGCATGTTAACATGGGAAGTGCAGTTCAGTTGATCGATGGCAAGTCTCCGCTGAGATTGGCTGAATTTCAGTCAGCAGGACTATCACTATATTCCATCATTTACCTTTCCAGGTAACAGCTGACGGTACAACACTCCGCACGATTCGGTCGGAGCGCCTAGTGGAGCCGGTGTGTGTGGCGGCCGACGCGGTCACAAGACGCCTGGCTGTAGCTGACAACGGCGCGCGAGCCGTGTTCCTGTTCGATAGTCACGGGAATATTGAGAGAGAGGTCTGTGATAGTGATAGAGTTTCAAAACATTATTTATATTATTTATATAAAAATGAATCCGTATTTCCCTTGGTCATCGCATCACGCGTGAACGGATGGAACAATTTCGCTAATTCTTTTTATGTTGAGTTTATTATTGTCAGGAGAAGGTTCTTACGAATGATAAATTAAGAAAATTTAGCAGAAAATTGGAAAATTTCAGAAAACTTAACGACTGTTTTAACTTCACGCGTTTACATTAGAATATTCATAGCTAAGACAGGCCAACGTTACGTCTGTCGGGTCAGCTAGTAAGGATATAAATACATACAAGATATTTGCTGTCGTCGCCACGGGATGTCTAGGAAACGGTGGCGTGATGACTTATTCGTATAAGGGAGACTAGCACTTCGTCCGCGTGTATCCGTTCTTTCCCCAATTTTTTTAAAAACCCAATCCATCTCCTTTAAAAGATAGTTTTCGAAAATAATTAATAATTACGATCTTTATTATTTATTTAGATAGGAGAGGAGCTCGTGGCTAAGTAATAACAGGCGCACGGGTCGATCCAACAAGTTAAGCTACGCTTGCCGGGGTTGGTCCGTAGATGGGTGACCATCTTTACATACTCCTCCGTGCCTCAGAAAGCACGCTAAGGCGCTGGTCCCGGCTGTCATTCGTGGATCTTTGATAGTTGTTACGGGTCGTCAGAAGCCTGAAAGTGTGACAACCAGTCTTACCAAGGGGTGTCGTATTACCCAGTAACTGGGTTGTGGATGTTAGATAGGCAGTCGCTCCATGTAAAATACCTGGTATTCAGCTGCATTCGGTTAAGACTGGAAGTCGACCCCAACAGAGTTGGGAAGATGATGAGACGGTATTGTTTTGCTAATTCCCGTATTGTATTATTTACAGGTAGGCAACGGAGAGTTGGGTTTAGTGGGTGGTCTCGCCTTGTCAGAAGACTTGCTCATCATAGCAGATGTCGCCGTCAGAGTGTATGACATCGAAGGGAATCTCAAAAACGTATTTGCACCAGTGCCTAAAGGTAAGCACAAAATTATCATTATATCAGCACAATCAGCAGTAAACGTCCACTGCTACAAAGTGGCCTACTTTAGAAAGTGGTAGAGGTGAAATATTGCTGAACTCCTCATCACGCTTCGTAAGTCAATTGGAGATTGTTATAACTATCACACTAATATTATAATGGCGAAAGTTTGTGTGTGTGGGTGTGTTTGTATGTTTGTTACTTCTTCACGCTCAAACTGCTGGACCGATTTGGATGAAATTTGGCGCACGGGTAGACCATGACCTGGAAAAGGAGATAGGCTAATTTTTAACGACATACCACGCGGGTGAAGCCGCGGGCGGAAGCTAGTAATATAATAAAGCTGAAGAGTTTGTTTGAACGCGCTAATCTCTGGAACTACCAGTCGGATTTGAAAAATTCTTTTTGCATTTGATAGCCCAGTTCTTGACGAAGGTTATAAGCTATTTTACATAACGCTACGACGCTTGAGCCGATCAAATAGAAAAAAAAGTCGGAAAGAACGCTAAGCGTATACGAAGTAATAGCGCGGGCGGGCGATAGGATGCGACGCGGTGGGTCGGGGGAACAAGAAATTTTACGCGGACGAATTCGCGATTCTGCCCGCGACTCTATTATAATAACACAGTTTAATAATTCTCTCAAAACTCTGGCCTTAGACCAGTAGAGAAACCTTTATTTCTTACCTCTGAAAACGATCAGACTTTCGGAACGATAAATTTAATAATAAACTATTAAAACACACGTTTTGCATATGGTTGAATTTGGTACCTATAAAGTGCTTGGAGTTTCGCAAGTTTGATTTTGCCAACGACCATGGTCGTTGGATTTTGCTGTATCCTTTGTCCCTTGTTGCTTTATAACTACCACTCTACCTTTTCATTTAGTTTCACTGTCCCCCCAACGTGAACTCTTATTTTCATCACCATATTTTACCTCATACATTTTACCTGTTACATATGGGCTTGTGGCTAAGTAATAACAGCCGAACTGGTCCATCTTTACATACCAAGACCCCTCTGTGCTTCCGAAAGCACGTTAAGCCGTTATGGTCCCGGCTGTCATTCTTGGATCTTTGACAGTCGCTATGGGTCGTCAGAATCCCGAAAGTCTGACAAACAGTCTTACCAAGGGGTATCGTATTATCCAGTAACTGGGTTGTGGAGGTCAGATAGGCACTAGGCAGTCGCTCATTCAGCTACATCCGATTAGACTGGAAGCCGACCACAACATAGTTGGGAAAAGGCTAGGCAGATGATGATGATCGTACCTCATACTTATCCATTACTGCTTCATCCCCAGGTCGCGGCGGCTACGGTGGCGTGGCGCTGGACTCGGACGCCGACGGCACACGTCGCGTGGTGTGCACGCGCTCCATACGCGGCCGGCCCGCACTACTAGTCCTAGAGGCCAATGCGGGCCGAGTATTGGCCGTGTCCGAACTTGCGGACAGGAAGCCGCGTCGCGTGGCCGGACTTACGCTGCTGCCTCAGAGAAGGGCGCTGTTGGCTGATCTAGCGGCGGACTGCTTGAGGTTACATACTTACTGGTGAACCCTGAACATAGAGTGAGGGTGAGTTTCTTTTTGATATCAGTTGGAAGCTGAAGTTTGATCTGACTGAAAGACAACCGCGCCGCGTGGTAGCATTTTTTTTCTCCCACAATAGAATTTATTACGTAGCTCTTAGTAAAAAAATTGCTCGTAGTAGTATTTTTATATTATAAGTATTCGCACAAACAATACATTCCATGCGGTAATCGAACTTAATGCTTATTACTCGCCCTTCGCGTTAATCGAGCTATTAAACGTTGACGAATGGTTAAAATAATGGGCTGATTGTCAGCGTACAAAATCACACTAATATTATAAAGGCGAAAGTTTGTGAGTGTGTGTGTGTGTGTTTGTATGTTTGCTTCTTCACGCTCAAACGGCTGGACCGTTTTTGTAAAGGTAGATCACTTGTACCCTGGATAGGCTATATATATACATATATACATAGGCTACTTTTTATCCTAGTATTGAATAAAATCTTGAGGGCAAAATAAATGATTTCTCTCATGGAGTCTCGCATGGGATAAAAACTAAACTAGGTCCAAATCTAAAAGTTTTCCTACACGTTTTTTAAAACAGATCATATTACTTGCAGGTGTCGCGTAAAGAGAGAGGGGAGCGAGCGCTGGAGAGCGCATCGTAATCGAATTTCATGCTAGTCCACTATTATAACGGAGAATCGAACTGTTGGCCATATACACGGACTGCGAGGGAGAGATACTTGCACCAAAGTCTTTAGTCGGCCGCGCGACGGCCACTGCGTTATTCAATACTATATTTTTAGTACTTACAGTATTTATTTCGTATTAAGTTGATTAAGTTATTTTCTAAAAGTTTAACTTTGTCGATTTTAGTTCGGCGCTTTATACGGAATTTGACAATATTATGACTGATTTTGATTTTTATGTATTTTTCGTTTTACTTACTTTTCGCCAGGTATGCGGGCGTCAAATCGTGACGTTTTATAATAATATTAATATTGTGCACTCTGTTTTTAAGTGTAACTGGATAATCCACCGTGCAATCGGCGATATTTTTGAATTAGTCTTTAATTCTTGTCAATAACATAATCACTTTATTTATTTTAGTGCATCGAAAAATGTTGTTGGCGATTCTAACTTCGCTTTAACTAGTCGTAAGACGAACGCATTTATTTTTAAACAAACTTTAGTTAGTGTTCGATATCACTTCTCATCGAGGAAATGGAAAAATCTCACACAATAATAGTGAATAACGACAATATTTATGATAAAGTATCTATTTAGGGTATTCCTCGTATGCCTATTCTTACAATTAATACAAACTAGATAAAGGAGATGGAAATAATTCCAAATTGATCATTTGTTCGCGTTACATATCCAGTAGCCTTGTTTGATACGCTTAGTGATAGTGCATTGTTATTAGTCGGACGAGTCGATTGTATGCTGGCGTCAGGCAACACCGGCAGTCCTGTAGCGTACTCTCTAAGTCTGCGGGCAGACAGGGCTTAAGATAAGCGTCTTACTGTAGAAACATATTATAGAGCTACAGAGATATAGCTGTTTAATTGCATACATCATCCAAAACTGCGTAGTAATCAGCAGTCTTTAATCAGAGACATTCAGTAAGTTGCTAATGCACGTTTTCACCAACCCTAAGTGACATTTAAATGAATAAATAATTTAATTGGATTTTCAATGTTAAGGCATAACAGCTGAGAGTTAATAAGAGATAATCCAACAACGCAATAATATTTAGGAATTCATTTAAGTGTCACTTAGGGTTGGTGAAAATGGGCATAAGTGTAAATATTATCTGACCGCAATATATTAAGCCGCGGTCCCACGGCCCGTTAACTGACAGGCCGCGCACGGTGTTGCTACGCCTGTCGAGGCCTGTGCCGAGCATTCCGATGATAGGCCACCGCAGGCCTCATCGGACTGTACTTACAATTATAATGAAATAGCTACATATGTGATCATTTAAAACTTTAAGAATCGTATTATTAGTAATTGAACTTCAAGACTCTATTTAACATCAACATTCAAAACTCAACAACGTTATTGCCTACTAAGTTATTTGGTTTTCTAATATTCTCAAGGACTCGCTGCCATATTTTTGATTAATGACCATTATGATTAAAAAATAAATGTAATCGTGTATGATAATAATAGAATTTTCATGCAAACAAAATAGCCTTTAATTCCTAGCACGTTACATTTGAACTGAGTTTGTAGTAAAAAATATCATCTTTATGGATTGCTCAATAAAAATAATAACATCATATCATGCGGTCGAAGCAAGTTCTTTCATAAAATTAACTAAAAATCATAAGTACTAAAATCACCCTAATTTATTCTGATTATAATAGTTTAAGTAAATTTCTCTCCGCTAATAATAGTTTAGTGATGTTGACTGTTTATTCAAGCTATCGTTATTTCGAATCAACTTTAAAATCTTATGAAATACAGGGTGGCAGCGACATCGTCGCGCAATCTGTTGCGATGGATTTAGTACATGATTCTGGATCAGCAGAGTTGAAAATTTTAATCAGTTATTAAAAAAATGAGCTGTTCCATAAATTTTGATAGATATTGCATTTTTGTAGGAAACAGCAGGTTTCTTTTTTTAATAACCGACGAAAAATTTCAATGCTGAGGCGTCCAGAACCATGTACTGAATCCATGGCATAATAACAGGTTCTGCCTGTACGTCTCAGTAAGTTGGTCTTTATGTAATGTAAACTTATGATATTCGGAGGTTGAATGAGTGACTTACGTGGACCAGGATAAATAAAATCAGTGTTAATTTAAGATTTTCTGATAATATGTACGTCTGTTAAAATCGTTAAGTATTTTAGTACATTTTGGCTAAAAATTCTCTGTTGCAATCGTTTACACTGAAGTTATCAAACTTTCTTCCACATTATTTTCCTATGGCACCTGAAATTATCTCTTGTCATCATGAAATAAATGCATATAATTATATAGATTATTTACTTTAATATTCATTACATTATACATATAAAAAGTGTCAACTGTCAACTGATCAGCGTATAAGAAGTGTTTGTTTACATTGCATTGATTTAATAAAAATTTTGGGTTTTTTTTTGTGGATTCTATAGTGCTAATGCACTGTAGAATCCAATTGAGACACTTTTCAAAAATGGGTTTAATACCCTATTCGAATCACAAATAGCTTTATAACGGTATTATCATGACAAATTACTATGTATAATTAAAGCTGTTATTACTACTTCTATTTGCACAATGCATACATATTCTGTATTGTTTTAAAACCGCTATGCGACGTCACAGTAAATTTTAACAACGGAATCTCATTAAAAACGTTATTTTTCATGTAAAATGTAATCAAGGCCTCACATTAACATAACAACATGTATAAAGAAATAATATTTCATAGACAACTGAACTGCTTTACTGTGTTATTAACATAACCTTATGTAACTTAACAAATATTAACTGACAATTATTATTTCTTGTTAAAATTTTAATATTTGCTTTATATAAAAACAATGTATATTTTGATGGTCTATGTAATTTTTTGAAAGACTGAGGTGGCAATTCTTAGTCATAAGGGGTACCTTACTTCATTGCAGAAAATCAAAATAATCTATTTCATTTAAATCAACATAAAATCTTTTTAAAAATATAATTTTTAAGATGTGAGGCTTTTTTATTGTTATTGTGTAGGATAAGTTATTGTAAAGTGATGGACACACCGGCAAACGGATTCGTGCAGTAGGGTTAGTTCTAGTCTGGTTTGTTTACGCACGTATTTTTCTATATTATACAATGCCAGTTAAAATAAAAACATGAAGAAGTCACTGAATGGTTTAAAAAACGTTTTATGCAATGTACTTGTAACAGCCGTATCGATGCCATTTTCCAACATATTATTGCTAAACAAACCATAGTTAAGAAAATTAGCATGTGCGTGAAGTTAGAACGTGATTGGCATGTATAATTCAGAAATGCGCGTTTGTAGTTGAGAAGAAATTGACATGCTGTTGAAAAAGTACAGTTTGCAAATATGTATATTTTATTTTTATGATAATCAATCTGCCAGCCTTTTCCCAACTATGTTGGGGTCGGCTTCCAGTCTAACCGGATGCAGCTGAATACCAGTATTTTACATGGAGCGACTGCCTATCTGACCTCCACAACCCAGTAACTGGGTAATACGATACCCCTTGGTAAGACTGGTTGTCAGACTTTCGGGCTTCTGACGACCCGTAACGACTGTCAAAGATCCACGAATAACAGCCGGGACCAACGGCTTAACGTGCTTTCCGAGGCACGGAGGAATCTCGATATGTAAAGATGGTCACCCATCCACTGACCAACCCCGGCAAGCGTAGCTTAGCCTGACGGATCGACCCGTGCGGCTGTTATTACTTAGCCACGAGCTCCTTTATTTTTATGATAATAGGTTGGAAATGTTGGTTTTACTCTAGTTTTATGAAAAAGTTTCGAGCTGAAATTAAATTCTGTCTGGGAACGTTAGCTGTAAATGTGGTTGCTAAAACCACCGAGAAAGACCCCTTTTCGTATGCTAACGTGTAATAGTTATGTTAAATGGTATGTAAATACGGGCACAGATAATACAAATGGGACACTCCGCAAAATCATTTAAATAAAAAGCGACTCTTGCTACGACACAATAAAGTGCAATTCAGGTCGCACAACGCTTATTACCTACAGTTATATTCAACTACAAGTTGCCTCTCTTTCTATCGCGTAACTCTTATACCCTCTGACTTAACATTTTTTAGAGATATAAATTAGAGAATTAGCCCCGCCGCATACTTGTAGCTTCATACCTAAACTGCGGAGTGTCCCATCTGTATTAATCTGTGATACGGGCCTTTTATGTCTAAGAAGTGAATCAAGCCAATCACTCGTCAAAACTCAGGGACGAAATTCTAGAACAACAAAAAGTATATATCACAAAACCACTTCATTATTACTTCTATTTGAGTTCATTTATTATGCCATAATTAGTAGGAAGTGCACACCCAGATTATTGTTCTCAATCATAACATGTTACAAGAGTGGACTCCTAATTGTAGCTGTCATGTTCTCATTGAGTTCTCGAATATTATGCTAGTTAATGCCCGGCTTATTTCTATCACAACACGTACATAATTATTATTTAGTTATTCGATTCAATACTTGGATGTTTGACGTAGGTATTAATAAAGTTCCTATAAGTTCATCTATCCACAGTTGCATAACGGTAACGACGTATGATTGTATACAATGCTATGTTTACACTTTACATAATCGTTGTTTAATGTAATGCACTTTATCATAGCTTCTTTTCATACACTGTTTGTTCATATACCCGCTGTTTACACAAAATATTGTTATTGCGGTTACCAGTCTTATACAAGGTGTAACTTAAATAACGCACAACCTCTTAAAGGGTCATTGTACTCATTACAATGAACAACTTTTATTATGGGACCAAAGAAATCGCGAAAAAAAATCAGCTGTTCCCTACATTTTGACGAATTATGCGAACATGACTATGTTTGGAACAACTTTTTTTTTCGCGATTTCAGGTTTGGTCCTATCGTTAAAGTTGTTCATTATGATGAGTACAATGAGAGAGAGGAGAGAAAAGAGGTTAAGAAGAGGAGAGCATAAGAGGTTGTGCGTTGTAAGTATAAAATTTGTCTCATTGAATAGTTAACGATTCTTAACTTAGGTACATGTATTGTTTGTATGTTGTATTGTATTACGTTGTGTGCTTGTGTTGTCGTGAACAATTTCAGCTTTAAAAATTATAAACCGAATTACTTTTAAGAGTCGTCTAGTAAAAACTGTTACATACATACATTCTGTAGTCACAACTCGCTTACACTGCCTTTATTTTGTTGAGAGCATTTAACAATAAGATTACACTTATTAAATCTATATCTGCTTACCCTTCTTAATATTAATCGCCATCAGTACAGTACCCTATAGATAATTATTTGTATAGAACAGTTCAACAGCAGATTGGTACAAAATAATAATAAATAGATGAGATGTGTAATTATTTTTTGCATTAGATGTAAACTGTTCAAATGAATCGTAGTGAAGAAGTGTTCTATTGTTTTAAAAGATGAATAAATCTATTTTGGCATCAGATCGACTATTTTCAGACAAAATTGATGGAATTGATAGAGGACTCATTTATTGATTGTATGTACGCCTAAAAGCTAAAGTATATTTATTTATCAGAAGCTGTGAATCTGTACTTAAATTATAATCACAGAGTATCTCGGTGTAATGTCGATAACGTCACTTTTGTGCAAAACACAATAAAGTTAAATTAAAACATTAAAATGGCTTTTAATTATAAGTACTTGCTTACTCTACATTTACTGGACGGAGACTACGCTATCTTCGAGATAAAACCACGTTGCTGTGGACAAGTTCTAAATCACAACCGTTTTACCAACTAGATTGCAATTTGTTGCGTAAAGTTATCTGAATCGTGATTATTGCGACTGGCAGGTTGAGTGAATGATAGCATATATAGCATAATCAGCCTACAATGTTCCCACTGCTGGAACACAGGCCTCCTCTCTGTGAGAGGGAGCGGGCTGTAATCTACCATGCGGGGCCAGTGCGGGTTGGTTGATGTCACACGTCTTTCAATTTATGGTTCTAGGACATCGCGGTTTCCTCACGATGCTTTCCTTCACCGTTTACACAAAGTAAAGCGCCTGTCTGGGCTCGAACCTACGGCCTACTACTCGTAAGTCGCGGCCGTTACCACTGGACCACTATCGCTCTTTGATCCAAAATGAAATACTCGCCAAATGAGGAACCATTATGAACAACAATTTAATTTACGAACCATACGTACCATAACGAAGCATACCAATGGCTCGGCTACTGAGCCACTAGCGTTGTTATTCTTCCTTCCACTATTCAAGTTTCTATGTAAAGTATCAGTGTGTTTTAGTAATTTACAACTTTCTACTGTCTTAAAAAGGTCACTTGCTTCCTATACTTTACAGCTCGTTAGTAGAAATAGTATAGACTTAATGTGCCTATATTGCGCAGTTGTTTCTTATTATAATAAAAAATGAGCGCACATGACGGAACCGAAGAAACTGCATTTACGCCAAATATCGTTAAACCCATTGTTCTATTGTATGTGCGGTTAATTTTATTTGCTGTGACCTCTTTTTAAGCCGTGTGTACACATGTCTTGAATTTAGTTAGCGCAAATATTAATTTGGGCACAGTAAGAATGGGGTAGAAATCCTAAAACACACTGTACATAGGCGTGAACAATAATTTCTTTTACAACGGATTTTTTATGCATTTTGGCTGAGTTTACAAACAAACTTCTCACTGACAAACACCTTCCATACAAATATTTATGCGGAAATTGAACCGTGACAGACGCCAATCGTTCAGATGCGCTAAACCGCCAGCCTTGGCGTCTAACAATTAATTAAACTGTGATTTAACATTATTATTTGCTAGCGTTTGATATTCAGAACACGTTTTGGACGTTTAAAAAAAACAGCATATTAAAAACATATACTTTTATTGGACAAATCAATTATAAGTAAATGCAGAGAGATTATCACTGGAAGAAAACACCAAAAATTGCACGAAAATGTGTGCAAGAAATATTTTATAAAAAATAACCTTACTCAGTTCCTTGACTTAATTGTAATATCGGCTCACATGCAGGGGCCACGTCACTCATCGGCCGCGATCAATAACAATATAATTTGTACGTATTTACGTAAAGACACTGAACTATGACGTGGCGGTTGTGAAAACCGACCCTGGCTCTAGTTGAAATTAACACTTCAGGAATTGCGACACACAGCTAACTTCTACCAAATTAGGGTTTCTGTTATTTTTTTAGTCAACCAGCCCATAAATACTCAAAAAATACATGGATCGAGAAAATTAAATAAATGTGTTTTTTTTTTTATTGGATGTAATAATTTTGTAGAGGGCAATCATAATCTTTTAATGAATTTTGAACTTGATTTCGTGCGCCATACTGGTTCCAGCGAACTGTAAACAGTACTGGAACTATCCTGAAGTGTTATCGAATGAATACAAAAATGATTAATCTTAGAAGGAACACTGCAAGGACGAAGTCATGTAAACTGTAACATAGGTATTACAAAACGAGGTTTTTCTTCTGTCATAGTTTAAACCATCGAGCCAGGTTTTGTAATAAGAACAACATTTGTTATACAAAAATGACAACTTAGTCCGGAGTACTAAGTTGTCAGTTTTGTAAAACTGACATCTTAATGTGTCGGAATAAAGTTCGAAATTCAAAAAAGGGTCCATGGTTTAAACCTGGGTTTGAAGATGAACCTTGTTTTGTAATAAGACGGTAATAGTTTAAAATTAGGAACTATTTCATAGGTGTTTCTGTAATATATAAACACAAAAAACTAAAGTTTCGCTGTCTCGGGCTGTTACGTTATATAATGTTTATCATATTATGTAGTGGTCTTACAATAGCAGTAATAATTATAATTGACATGCAAATGACCACTGCTGTTACTCGAATATCACGTAACAGACATTATTGGTTCAGTCATGCAATACAATGTTCTACAAATTCGTATTTTTGCTAAAATTCATAGTATCTATCAATATAATTTTGAGAATACTTTTGGACCGAGATCAACAATAAAACGATGTCAATGGTGACTAAATAATATGATAATTAACTAAATCATTATATTCCTATAAATATTATCGTCAAAGTTGCCAGATTTTCATCTTGTCCCCATAAACTGCTGCAACAAATATAAATCAAACATTTTTTTTTACAAAACTTATCAAAACTTTAAATTAAACAAATTTAATAACCTAATCCAATTCTTAACCGAGATAATCCTCCGTAAATGTATATTCTGGCAACACTGACAATTACACAAATGTATACGTAATTATAAAAATATATCAAAGTAAATGCAGTTCCGACAAGAATGTCTTAACGTATAGAACAGACAGATGGCGTTACTTTCCGAACGTCGCGAGGGCCTCCTTGCATTCCTGGATGGTCTTTTTCTGACGTTCTACAGTCGCCGAGGTTTGTTTGGACCCTTGAAGCCTGATGCAGCTGGCTATGGTGGTGTAGTACCCACACACATTATGCAGCACCCGAACAGCTCTGTCGCCGCAAACAAACAAGTATTTTCCGCTTGCGTCAAATTTCATGTAATTTATTAATCCTGAAACAATAACAAGGGAAATTAGGCTGAATTACGTGCTTGTGAGAACGAGCTAATTTTGATAAATAGCCGTCATCCTTATCGCAACTCGTTCATTTATAGACGCTTTACGTGCAAGTGATCGATAACAATACCTTGAATAGCCTGTTCAATAATTCACGGCCTCCTGTAGCCTCGCAGCGGAGTTAAAAATACAAAAGTTACACGCCCATTATAACAGAACTGTAAAGGCACAACTTTTGTTTATGTTTCGTTATTTACCTACGTGAAACACAACATAACATGCTAAACACAACATGCTAGTGTTATGTGAAACATAGCATGCTAGTGTTTTATGTCTCAATTGTAGTAAAATCAGCTACAAACGTAAATGAAACCTACTTAATAAGTCATCGACCAATATTTGAAGGTCTGCTAGACTTTTAAATGCGTTGTTTGGAAACATATTTACAAGTCCCGTGAAATCGAAATATGAGGTAAATCAACAAGAGCTTGTTTAACAAGAACTTTATTATATTTTTTTCGTGACAGTCCAGCTTAGTCACCAAGGTCTAGGCGTTATTCAAATGACATGACAACAACATATAGGTAGTAGTATCATTTTATAGTTCTATTCTGTGCACTAGCTGTGTCCCGCAACTTCATTCGCGTGGAAGTAGTAAGCTACATAATATACTAAAATAACAGCCACATATTAATAAAACGCCCTCGTCCCTTTTCATTCCTGCCGTTTCAGAGATTAGTCGGAACAAGCGTTCGGGCTAATCTCCGAAACGGCAGGACCTATACTAGCGCGCTGCGGCTGGGCTGTTTAGACAGACACGGCAAAAAATTAAAAAAAAAAATTGTTATAGGTGAGTACCGTATAAGTACAACGTGGTCCCGCAATTACGACATTAACTAAAGACACAGGTAGTGCTAGTGGCCAGTAATCATAAAAATTATAATAAGATAAAATAATTAATAAATTTTAAAAAAAATCAAAGAAACTAAAATAATAACCAAAATTAGGATCACTCTATGCAAATGACTCATTCTATTGTTCTATGCCAGCTGGTAAGGTGACTTTGACCCTTTTTTTTGGTTCATCGTGTGACTATTGTTCTGACCCAGCTGAGCTGTGAGTAGCTTCATAAATGTTTTTTTTTTTGCACAACCCCCGGAAAAAAAACTCGAGTGGCGTGACCATTTCTTTCTCGTTCATTTTAATTTCATCTCTGCGCTACAGGTTGCTCCAAGATGCTATTTTAGAAAATTGTAAATAATTCAATAAACAATAAAGTTTAATGAAATTAAAATATTTTTACGAAACGGAAGACACGGAACCGTATATGCGTGTCAAGTTAATGTCGTCAAAGCAGCGGCACGTTGTATACTTTCTTAAGCATTCAGGAAAAAGCTGCTAGTTTGACATTACAAACATACACTTCAATTTTATTTATATGTATAGATGTAATAGATAGAGGCTCTAATATTTCCGATATGTAAATACAATTCATGCGCTTTAATTTACTATATGATTTAATTATAAATTAACAATTATTAGTAACTTTAAACGCGCAGAAATTAATTTATTATTTCTATCTAATCATATTTGAAATTGAAGGTAAATGGAAAATTAAATAACCAAAATAAGCCCGGTGCGTTCGGGCATTCCCGAATAACATAACATACGAACTGCTTTACTCACTCTCATTGACCAAAATCGATTATGACTCTTTATAGTATTTATATGCAGTTTCCTCTTACGTAGACATCGATTGGGAATCCCGTGCACATAGTATTTTCCCCAAAATATTTATTTGTTCAAAACTAAGCTTTAAAATATTTCTGCTACTAAATACTATCAGTCTTACTAATAAAGGTTTACAAACGACGTGTACCTGAGTAATAACGCTTTTTAAAAGGGCCAAAAGCGTTATAACTCCGGTATACGTCGTGTGTAAATATTTATTATATTAGTAAGGCTGTATATCTTCGGAAACCAGCTTCTTTCAGTTTGTATCGATCGGTTTTCTTTAAGTTATTTATGAATATTCTACGTAACATCGATACTTACAAACTTTTGCTTCGCCAATAAAAGCAAGTTTAGAATAGTGCTTATTTACAACAGTCGACCACAGAAGTCGGCAAAGTTATCAAGCTATTTTCTTCCATATCTCAGTACTTATTATAAAACACGATATCGAACAAATAACTCTATCGAATGACTCCGGTTGAGAACATCTCGGAAACCGGGCATAGTTCCTTAACTAAGCAGACAAAAATAAACTTACCGGAGTAAACATTTTCCACGGTATCATAAAGTTTGCCAGTGTAGGTGTCGTAAAACTCCACGGAGGAATCCACAGAGACCGCCAGTACCTCGGCGTTGGGTGAGAGGGCAATGCGCGGAGGGTTCGCTGTCTGTCCGTATGTGCCCGTCTCGAGAACGTGCGGGGACTCTCCTCGAGTGTACTCGACTGGAACATAAATAGATGTAGTATTAAATAACTAGAATACGAACCTAATAATTGAAAATTAAAAGAAAAGTTGGCAGACCAAGAGATATTTCTCGCTCCTAAATGCCAAAGGCAACCAAATAAAAACAAATCAATGATGCTAATGGGATGCACAGGCATAGGAAGAAGGAAAGTAGTCAGTGATTTTTTTTTTAATTTAAGCGTTGTGTAGTTGTGGAGATGGACGACGAACGACCGATGAAACCTTAGAAAACATCGCAGAAACAACAAAGAAGAAGAAGACCTCTTCTTAGAAATAGTTAAAAAAACTTCATCTGATTTTGAAGCTTCGAAGCTGCTCAGTCCAGCTTAAGCTGCTGATAGATTTGAGCATTCTAGCGAATGTTCAAATGGAGCGTTTTAGCACGCATTCTAGCGAAACGACAGTATATTTGCTTGGATCTTTTGCCGAGCCTATCAATTTTCAAGTACTTAAAATCTTCGTGAAAAATACATTTTTAACGAGCATTTATTAGAGCGTTCGCTAGAATGATCGTAAAAATATTCGTAGCGATGTTTGGCTCTATGCTTGGCTCTGTTCGACAAATTTAAAAACTGCGAATGGTCGATGTTCTATAAAGACCGATTTAGACTAAACGAACATGTAACCAGAACAAGAACTAGAGCATTCTTTTGTTGATATTCTTGACATTTTAGTAAGTAGAGACCAACGAAGGAGTGCTCTATCCCTGTTTACACAAAAATAATTTGGTAGAGTGGGGATAGAATGAGCATTCGCTCGTTTGGTCTAAATCGACAAGTGAATGCTCAAGTCTGTCAGTGGCTTTAGAACTTTGGTCTGTGACAATGCATAAGTACTAAGTAAACAACTTAATGAACATAATGAAAACATGCTCAATTTATTATTTATAAAAATAAACATGTTATTAAAAAACTGATCCTAAAATTCCATTAGGTGATGTTATTGCGAATATTTTGGTGTCAGAATACTTACTTAATGTGTATTCATATTCTAATACCGTTAATTTCGAACGTCACATTATAGCTGGAGAACCGATTTTGATGCGATGTAGGTACAGATAAACAACTCGACTTTTAATTTATTAGAATCATCAGCATGTTTAACTAGTTACTCGAAATGGCTTTGCCGTAACACGTTTACCTGTAAAGGCATTATAAACGAGTAATAAAATTTAAATGAGCCATATGATGATATGAAACATCGCTTTATTAAAATGAAGCAAGGTCTGGTGTAGTGTGGGACTGACCCATATGACGTGTTCGTACGCCATTAGTAATTCCCAGACATCACGTAGTAAACAGACAGACAATGATAGCCGTAGACAATGTTTTCCACAATTCCCAATAGCGTCAGTCATTTGATTTAATTATTTTGTCCATGGCCGCAAAACTTTTCAAGATGACAGGGAAACAAAGGAAGTAAGCAGGTTCAATGTTTAATAGCAGCCCTGACCTATGTCAACGTACAGTGCGCAAACAAATAAAATTACGAAATCAAAACCTACACGATACTGTGACTATAAAACCGACCGATTTACTGAAATGTAGTACAGCTTTTCTCGAGAGAAAAGAAGAAAAGAAGGGAAAACTTAGGTACAGTGAAATGCTCACTTGAATTACCTACATAACTTTTATACATTGAATTGAGAGTGACACATAGTGAATTCTCTGTAGAAAAGACTATACATAGCTAGGGTTGCCAACCCTACTATATAATATAGTATCCTACTATATTAGAGTCCTAAATATTATACAGGGTGTAAGTGTACCTAAACAGTGGCAATATTTTAAGGGGTCATTGTACTCATCTTATGAACAACTTTTACTATGGGACCAAACCTGAAATCGCGAAAAAAAAATCAGCTGTTCAGTACATTTAAGTTCGCAAAATGTAGGGAACAGCTGATTTTTTTTCGTGATTTCAGGTTTGGTCCCATAGTAAAAGTTGTTCATAATGATGAGCACAATGACCCCTTAAAATATTGCCACTGTTTACACTTACACCCTGTATTTCTAATTTAAAAAAAAATTGCAGGCGAAACTACTATATTTTCAAAGAAAAATTAAATAACATTGTTTTAAAATAAGTAATAATAGTTACGATTTTATGAGACTACAAAAAAAACGTGTTAACAAAGACACAAAGTAGCAAAAAATAAGCAGTAATAAAAATATATTCTTTTTACTTTTTCGCCATCTACTTTAATTTTTTTTTTGCCTTCGAAAATACTATAATTGATACTTTAAAAAATAGGCAACCCTAATACCTACATAAGTAGGTAACGCTAAATTACACAAAAAAGGCATATAATAGCACTGGATACATAGGAAAAGGGAAAAGGATACAGGAAAATATAACTTACGACATGCAAACAGATTGCAAATTGTACGCCCATGTTATTATCATTGTGACGATACATTTACCCGCCATGAATATTATTATTTGAAATAAAGACACACGTGTAGTGTCTTTATTTCAAAAAATAATGTTCATGGCGGGTAAATGTATCCTCTATTTACACTAACTACATTATTTTTTCTCATTATACATAACGTGTAGGTATATAATGAGAAAAAATAATATACTTATTATGTATAATGACCTCCGAGTCCGTAACATACGCAATAATATTCTGCCAATCAAAATAAATATTTTTCTAGCAATATTGACAATAACATCAGGAATCAGGCACGCGGGTCTTTGATGATTCTATTAGGTGATGATAATAATTCATTGACTTTAATCATGAGACCATGAGTGTGAGAGCAATCTGCGCAATACACACTGTAATTAAATACTCTATGACCCACGTGACGACTATCATTAGACGATCTAAGTATGTCAATAACTTTAAACTACTCCACGTACTGCATCTAATGTAGGTAAAACAAGAACGTAACTAGTATCCAAGAAATAAATTGAGAGCTGAAGTTAATGACTCAATAAAACTGATAAAAGAACAATGAATGAACTAGTGTTCCAGTTCCAATTTAATTTGAAAGTCTATCAAAATAAACGAACACGACGTTCTCTGGGCGACCCTCCGTCGATGACGTCACTTTGACGCTACTTGCTTACCTTACATATTCCTCCCGAGTCACGTCTCAATATTACATGTACGTAAAATGCAAGTGATAATAAGGAAGCATTTGCGTATTAACATTACATGTCATATACTTACTCTTTGTATGATATAGCTTCCACGTGCCGTCCTTCGATATAGTGGCGATGTGTGACGTGTCCACGTCGAAGGCAACGTCGTATACACCTGAAGAGTGGCCAGTTAGCTCGAATGCCTTAGTGATTTGTTTGAAATCCCCGTTCTTTGTGAAGCACACCTCCATCACTTTGACGTCGGGTGCGAAACCCGTCGCGACCACAAAGCGGCCGCACGGTGAAACTTTGGCAGTGTGTGTCGTCACTAGGTAGGTGTCGAGCCTATCTAGTTGTTGCCCCTTCAGGTCCCATATGGCCATGTCATTGTTTGATGAGCACGACATCATGAACTTGCCATTGCTGGATATGTCGAAGCCAACTACATCCACTTCATGGACCTGTGAATGGAAAATATTTAGGCATGAAGTTAGGACTATAATCTATAAGCTCTCTATTACGTTTTTGTAGCTAGAAAGAGGTCGCTGTAAGTGCTATTACTGTTAAGCAAACTAGAAGTGATAAGAGGTAATACCAAACATGGATGTAGATCTAATATTTAACTAACGGATTATAATAGATAAGGCGGTACATATGCAATAATGAGGTTGATACCTTGTATATGCGCACAGGTTAACACGGAACTAGTATATTGTTGAATATTCAGTGTAGTCCTGACGCCTCGCGCATCATGTTTTATGTAAGCAATATACATTTATATGCGTGCGGAAAACGAACCAGAGAACCTTCCTGCGGCTAAAAATAATATTATTCGAGGCTGCGCGTGCGACGATCCGAACGTAGTTAAACTTGAGCAATACAGCCAATACAATCGGCCACACAATAAGCCAACCATAAATATTGCGATAAGTAAGCCATTATAGGCACTATTGCCTTCGCGTGAAGATAGCGTAAACGTTTAACAGATGGCGTAAACGCTTTGATCACTGTACTGCCAACATCAAAGTGCCATTGTTCCGGTGGAAGGTCTTTTTTAATCGTCCGCCGCCCCACAGTTACTAGATATCTACTTATTTAAGATTTATGTAGACGAAACATAGATTTTCGGGTATCAAAGTAAACCAATTGGAGTCCCAGTGTCGTGACCCGGATGACGCAAGTGCAACTTATATTTCATTAAGCTTTGTTTTCTGGGATTTTCTGTACATTATTTACAGGTTATTTATTTATAATTAACAATTTATAATTTTATTATCACTACCAGTGAAAACCCCCTTGACCGGATTGTTTCTTCCCTTATCATATTATGCAAAATAATCTCGAGTGGAATACTCAAGTTTTTGTAACGTTGAGTAAGCCGGGAGAACAAATCTGGTCTGATACAATTTCATAGTTTACTAGCTGCCCGGTTGCCGGCGACTTCGTCCGCGTGAAATTTCTTGTACTCCAAGGCACCCCGTCGCATCGCATCGCCTGCCCGCGCTATTACTTCGTTTTCGCTTAGCGTTCTTTCTGACTTTTTTATTTTTGCTCGGCTCCTAAGGGTTCTAACGTGATGATAAATCTTCCTCAAGAATTGGGCTATCAAATACAATTTTTTTTAATAGGTAACTATATTTTGAGTTTATCCACTACAAACAAGCATACAAAAATCAAATCTTTAATCTTTATAATATTACTTTATATTTAGATTTTTTCCATATCAGTATCTAGATGTATAGCATTCGGTTGATGAATATTCGTAATGGTAGGGTTCAGATGAATTCATTGTGAACCGCGCACAAAACTGTTGCCATCTCCATACAGCTTCCAGCTTCCTCTACTTTCACAAACTTTTAAAGACTTAGATTTGCTAATCAGATCAAACCAACAACCCAGTATCCTATTTGGCATTTACCGAAGCAACCAAGTCAATATTATTGCCTGCAATACAACAACAAAGAAAAAGGTTATTGAGAGCAACACTTGCATAAATGGCAGCTCCACCATGTCAACCTGCTAACTAGTGCGACATTACATCGACCCCAATATTTGTGTAAATGTTATACAGACCAGAATCAATACTGTAAAGTGAGTTATATTGTTTATTATAATATGATAAAAACGGTTGATTATAAATATATATTTATACTATCTATGTCTGTAAGTTACTTATAAAATTAGTAATCTCAGTTCTTCTTTAACAGTAGTCCTCATTTATAAGTGTGTTCTAGATTGCATATCAATGAACTGATTCGATTTAATCATCATTTAATTCAAAGCCAACCGCCTCTTCAAATTTATTAGAATATTGCTATCTGTCTCTTCATACGTCGTTGGTTTATTTTGCTCTTTGAAACCCACATCAGCACTAACCAAAATTGACATGTGTTAACTGTATGAGCTTCTGACCTATTTAAATGTTTGAAAAGCACACCACATTTAGAAAACAGTTTATATTTAAACACACTAGTAGAGACACTTCAACAGAAAACAAGTTCATGATAATATGATGTCGTTTTCTTTAGCGGTTTCTTTAACGATGGGAATTATTGCAGCATTGAGACAGTGCAGAGAACATTCGAGAGTCGCTTCATGCACCACAATTAGCGAAATCTTGTGATCATATTACTGCTAACAAACAATAGCAAACATACAAAAACACGAGCCGTGTAAGATATATAACGAACAGATTTTCATACAGATTCATACATCGGACGAAACAATAGTCATTTCATATTTTATATATTTTTTGCGGAGGTTCATTGCCGAGCACACAAGGTTGTTAATTTTTATACAAAATGTCGAAACACACATCTGTGGGCGTGACTGACATTGTGCCTCCTACTGCTTTTATGGTGAATCCAACTTTTTATTCACAAGCGGAAAATAAACTGTTCATTAAAGGCGATATATTCTGTACGCAATAATTGATTATGTAAATTCCTTAATATGCGTTGCAACTTGAATCATGCTTAAGCACTATTAAGACTAGATAAATCACGTTATTGTTATATTGTGTATATTCTGATAATAAGCTACGTATGTTGAGTGTGATTAGAACCAACGTATGTATATGGATGATTCAGATATACCATTCGTGTATCTACGTACTAGGTATTACGTCATCATCTGCTTAGCCTTTGGTACATAGGTGTTATATATGCGATATAATATTTTGGTTTAAGTAAAAATATTTGTATATCAATGACTGACATCATGTTACCGAGCTTGCACCATTGCAAACACAAAAACAGATATATGTGCAACAAACAGATCTTTGTTCGTTTCGTATTACAATGAACATCGGGGAGTGATAAATAGTACGTGATATCGTCTACAATCGACACTTAGCTTCTCCACAAAGCACGTAACATTCAATATAATCTCATTTCCATCACAGATATATGATGTAACATTTCAAAACGGGTTGTGAAACAGTAAGCATTGCGTTTCAAAAAAAGTGTATTTCGTCACCACAAGTGAATTCAAAATAACTGCTGTTGTGAACAGCGCCATTCCTGGCGTTTCACTGGGGAGCTGTAGGTACCGGTCTCCCTTACAACTTAATTGGTCTGTAAAAATTCTTTTGTGGTAAAATGAATACCTTTTCCTTTAGTCCTTCAAGAAAAGTAGCAATTTAAGGATGAAATATTCGAAATTTATGCTTTTAAAATCCCGCTTTAAATTGCCGTCATTAACTTCAGGTGTATTATTCGAAAATATACATAGCATGTCCTGCCTTGAATAGCAAAGAAAGACAATGAAACTTATTTTTCTTTATTCTAGCATGAATAAATATTTTGCGTAAATAAACATAATCATTTTATTGGTTTTGTTTGTTTAACTGATGTGACAGTTATTAATTTGAAAGTAAAATAATAAAAGACAAAGGACACTGCGTTTAGCGGCTCCTAGTCTACGCACACATGCCAGCTTGTTGTAAATGATGAAGATCTCAAATCTAAATGATTAAGTATTGATTTGCAGAGCTTATACAGGGTGTAAGGGACAGCCCTCCGCAAACTATCAGGGTGCATTCAGCTCCTCATTTCGAATCATATTCCACCGGAAATTTTCTCAGGAAAATTTTAATTTTTTCAATTATTTTTTCAGTTACATTTTCATTATTTCAATGTAAAATTGCATTGTGTGTTCGCAGCACTCCATTTATGTAAAAAAAAACTACAAAAAAAAAACAGCAAAAAAAAAAACCAGCAATGGATGTTGAAATACTCTAACCAACGATGCGTGAAATCAGCTGCTCACTTTCTGTCTAGCTACAGAGTTCATCGAACTCACCGCATACGTATTACCTACCCCTCCCAACCACTAATAGACGCTCCAATTTGTGCACAAAAACACAAACAAATCAGGTTTATTGGATTCCCTTAACGTTCCTGAAAAAATTTCATGTACCGGTCATCTTAGAATGACATACTGAATTTACCGTATCAGTTTGCGGAGGGCTGTCCCTTACACCCTGTATACATACCAACAAAACCAAACTTGATAACTAACTATAGAAGGCAAGAAATCATCGTAGATAACACAACCATCGAATATCAAGATGATTACATATATGGGACAAATAATCTCCAGCATGAACCAGAGCAAAAAAGAAATAGATCGACGAGTAACGCAGTAATGGCGAGTAACATGGAGGAGGTACCTCCTCTCTGTACTCTGTGTCTGTGTGTGTGTGTGTCGGTACTGGTCTCTGAAGGAGATTATGAAGAGCGCTGATTTTACTCCAAAATTAAAAGGCTATTTGATTCATGCATGCTGCCGGTCCTTACATATGGATGTCAGACTTGGGCTTTAACAAAGCACAAGCCAACAAATTGCCATGTTGGGAGTAAAAAGAACGGACTGTATTAAAACCAAAGATATATACCGGATGACTTTTTTTACCGTCTCGAAAAAAATTGGGTACTTATATTAGGTGAATGGAGTAGAAGCCTATGGCATACCTAAATTTTCAAATAAATCAAAAATTCAAATCAAATGCATGCTGCATATGATTTGAATTTCAATATTTTTAAACGATTTTTTTTTTCAAAATTTCTGTTTTTATGGTACAAAAAATAAAAGTTTACATCGAATTTGTAGTATTTATTGGTACTTAGATATTTTTTTCTGTCTAACCTTTAAAAAAAAAAAAAACTAGGTATGCCATAGGCTTTTACTCTGTTCACCTAATATACCCAATTTTTGTCGAGACGGTAAAAAAAGTCATCTGGTATAAGACCAGTAATGATATGGATAATGGAGCAAAATAATAACAGTCTGGTAGCCGAGAAAAAGCAAATGAATGAAATAGAGGAAGGCAGAGGAAACGCTGGAGCGACGAGCTGGAAATTAAGGCTGGAAAATTATGGATTAAAATAGCAATACATAGAGAAAAATGGAAGAGGACTTTGCCAATGGGCACACAGCCTAACACAGCTGGTGTCAACAATAGAATTATTTTTTATCTTATTTTTAACTTTTTATTTAAGTACTTGTTAATAATTTTATCTTAGTAGCATAAGTTTTAAATGGTCTGAATAAATGGCTTTTATAACAAGAATAAAAGCCATTTATTCAGACCATTTAAAACTATATGCTATACAACGTGTAACGTTAAATGCGCAAAACGTCTTAAGAGGTCATTGTACTCATCGTTATGAACAACTTTTACTATGGGACCAAACATGAATTCGCGAAAAAAAAATCAGCTGTTCAGTACATTTTGACGAATTATGCGAACATAAATGTACTGAACAGCAGATTTTTTTTTTTCGATTTCAGGTTTGGTCCCATAGTAAAAGTTGTTCATAATGATGAGTACAATGACCCCTTAAGAGGTTTTGCGCATTTAACGTTACACGGTGTATAATAAGAATATAGCAGAGCTTGTTTACCAATGTTGCAAATTAATTCACTAAATATTGCTCATAACAGCACACGTGTCGCATCCCCGGCTGGCTGTGTGGTCTCCGTCTAATAATAGAGCACCCCATTTCTTCCCGTGGGCGTCGTAACTGGCGATTAAGGGGGGATTCCGGGCGAGTGGGCCGCAGTTACTCATGAAATCAAATCATATTGCGAAAATCCGATAATTACTAATTAAATTACCATGGCCTAGAGTTCCAAAGAGCTTGCGTTGGCTTACTACGAATCCACAAACCGTGTGGGTGTGGCTCATATATAGCAGTACCTATACGTTTACGTACTAATTTACTCATTGAACGCAACGATAATTAGGTACTCTTGCAACTACAAACAATAGGAAGTCCGTGGTCCATGAAAACAATGAATCTCACAGTAGTATCAATTTCATTTCCATTACGCCAAAATTTAAAGACCATTAGAGCGTGCATTTCAGTCAAAATTAATGAACATCAGTGCAGTAAATGTGAAATTTTGCCGTCAGCGTTAATTGGTGGGTGTGTTCGTATTCGTACAAATAGGTATATAGGCCAATATTGTTATACGGGCTACACAAATGATTAGGCATTGAGTACAATTCTGCAGCTTATCACTAACCGTGCGACTTGTGACTCACCCGCTGTAAATATACTTGGGAATCATTTGTAGTATACGTAGTACCTATAACAAGGAACTAACTACAAGGTTGAATGTGTTTTTGTGTCTTCATTATCTTTTCGCGACTCACTAAGCCATTAAGGACCCTCATGAAGTGTTTAACCGTCTGTCTGTCTGAATGTCACAGGTAGACTCTTTGTTTAGTTATCAGGGTTGTTCCACTGCCTTCTGGTATAAATATTTTGACGCGACGTCTCACTCCGCAGCGCAGGTCATGCTCAAAAGTTCGTGTTACGGAAATCACTTTGTCCATCATTGGTAGTTTCTCAGAAACCAAAGCGATACATGCAATCTTTTGCAGCTTCACCCCTTAGATAAATGCTACATTGTGAAATTATTTTATTTCGTTCATTCTAGACGTTTTTTTTACGGTTTTTGAAACAATTACCTGAACGCCTTTTGTGTGAAACAAAATGTTAAAGAGAAAACTCTCAAGTGATGTTACGTAAAATATTTCAAAGAGAAACTCTCCCTGAGTTTCACAATAAGGATTGTATGGTTTTGTTGAAATATTTTTCGGGGAAAGCTAACTTCGTTTTACTTACATCATGCATCAAGGTTTGATACCCAGAATTAAATTATGTAATAACACAATTCACCAGAAGCTTCCACTCTTCCACAATTTCGTCTTCAAAACAGAAAACTCTTCCCAACCAATAAAAACATAATTCTCATGAATTCAAATTGCAATTACGCAAAAGTACCTAAAACTATAGCACTATATCTCAGGTGAGATAGTGATAAAACGCGAGCCTATCAATAATCATAATTAAAAAAACTACTTGATCCTGTTCCTCACCTCTGGCTTGCATTATCTGGCTGACTTGAGTGGAAACTCGCAAGAGCAAAAGTGCTCGGAGGAAGGAAGTATTCCAGTAAGATGCTGGTAGGGATCTTGACCGTACTTCTGGGATTGTCCTGATAGCCGTGGAATACCTCTCCACTCTTGGGACTTTCTTGCCCGTTCTTCTCCATAGGGACCTACTACGTTTTGGAATGGGCAACTAGCTTCATCTTTCTGTCTGACCGTCCCCTTGACAATTCAAAAGTGCCTGTAATTGGTTTATTTGAAATAAAACCTTTGAGTTTGAAAAAAAAAAAAGTTTGACTCCTCATAAGCATTTCAGGACATGTTGCCCTCTTGTCGTTACGACACTGTGCTAGCGACCGTTTTCGGGGGCCCACTAATGAGTGTGCAAGTCACCCTCTGCCATTTTATCTGTGTATTGTATATAAAACATTGGTCAGGCAGGGGCCATAGTCTTTCCATAGTTCTAGGTAACCAGTCCACCGCCACCCAAACTGATAGCCCAATATGTTTTGTTTCCGTGTTCTGCAATAGTCCTGCACCAACCGCGGGTTGTCCTTGGGTGCACTTGAATAGTGCATACAGGGATAATCGTCGGTTGTGGTGCCTCCTTGTCATTTAAAATTGTCTAAGGGGCCTCTGCGAGTTGGCTTCGGCCCATCGTACGCCTTCTAAAGGTCCGGGTCCCGAGATATGTCAAAGAATTTCCAAACTCCTGGAAAGAAGCGCTCGTGATAACTATATTTAAATCCGGGAAAAAGCATTTAGTGACTAATTATAGACCGTTCTCAATTCTCAATTCTTTATTGCGTTCCATAATGTTATAATAACAGTTGGTAAGCTTAAAAATAATGTCACAATTATGGACCCTGTCGGGCACAGCATTCTCATTATTAGCTTCATTCGGAGAAGTGTTCGAAAAACTTGTTAGCAGACATCTGATGTGGTAAGTACCTTAAACAACACCGAATATCAGCATGGTTTCGTCAAGTCTAGGTCTACCAATACTAATCTATTGTGTTTCACATCGGCTTTGTCTAAATGTCTTGACAAGCGTATCCCAGTGGACGCTATTTATTATACAGACTTTAGTAAAGCATTTGATAAGATAGATCACCGTCTTCTTATAAATAAATTGGCTCAACTGGGTGTGGGCGAGACAATAATAGGGTAGTTTAAATCTTACCTTGAAAATAGAGAGTCAATAGTGGCAGTTAATGGTAATTTTTCTGACAGCTATATAGCAACTTCCGGAATTCCGCAAGGATCACATTTGGGACCTATTCGTTTTAACGTGTTTGTTGCGCCCTTTTTATATATATTTATGTTTTTAATTCTCTATTACTTGTTGCCAAAATATTAAAAGTCAGTTGTGTCAGCGATTTCTAATTTTATTGTAGTTTAAAAATACAGTCCACATGCCTACAGTGTTCATTAACGATATCACTCAATGCTTCAAACACTCCCGTTTTTATTTGTTTGCTGATGACTTAAAGATAATGAAGACAATTCAGAGTAATCTAGACTCCATAATGCTTTAAGACGACATCAATAGACTTGCAGACTGGTGTATACATAACAACATGCACTTAAACATCGGTAAGATCTTAGAGTATGTTTCAGTGGTATGGAATCCGCATTACGATGTTCATACCAAGCGTTTAGAGAGTGTCCAAAGGCGGTTCCTTTATCATCTATGCTACGGAGATCACTTGGCTAAACAACTGACTAGCTACTCTGATAGGTTGAATCATTATCATTTGGATACACTAGCCAGTCGTAGGAGGAAACTGGACCTCACTATCCTTCACAAAATATTTATTGGAACGATAGATAGTGGTGAACTAAACTAAAGAGCTCATTAGAGATTATAATCCAACTCGGACTCCCAGGCCTAATACATATGAGTTATTCTACATTCCTGGCTCAAAAACCAACTTAGGTCATTACGCCGCTGTGCCAAGACTTTGCAGGCAATACAACACAATAGCCAAGACCACCAATTTTGACATCTGTGAATCTCTCGTTAATTATAAAAAATACTTCAATAATTTAGCTAATTGTTTTAAATTGTTTTTGTTTTAATTTTAATCTTTGATTCTATTACCGAATGTGTTTTGATTTGTTGATTGTATTGAGCCTTTCAAACCTTCGTCTAGTATTAGAAGTTGGGTGAAACATGATTGTGGAAGTACTAATAAATAAACCTATTAAGTACGTACTTAGCTTAATTCACAACTCATTGGAATATTGGTAATTACTTAACCTCCATTTTGTGGAAAGGAGACCACTAAAGGCATCGGAGAAAGCAAGTTCGTATATCCTCTGTAGACGAGTAGTTTCTTTGTATAGAATGAGGTTGCGAGACTTCATGTTTGTCAAAGCTTATGCAAAGCTGAAATTCGAGTGAAACCTTGGATATTTCATTAGTTCACAGCGCCTTTCATTTACAGTTTTAAATTAGGTAGATGCTTAAAATTGTATATTGTGATGCGGGTTCTTTTTGACACGTTTTATTTTAAATAATTGAATTAAACGGTGTACAAGGTTATTGCTGAATCAATTCTATGTAAATGGTAATTCCCATGAAATTACTCGTATGTTGTTTTTCGCTCTGAATACATAGAAATATTTTAAGTATCAATAAAACAATGAGTAAGCTATTAACACTAGTACATTTTCAGGGGCAGAATGTTGACACGGACTTATATTGCACATACCGTTATTTACTCATATTTTTACAACGGGTGCATGACTCATGCATAGTACCTAGTCTTGAACTATGACACACAAAGAGCTTAGCTTTACGTAATGCATCCCCAGGATCCATAAAATCTCGAATTGACTAAGTAACTATGAAGATTTGTATCAATATCTAGCAAAACTTTAACCATATAATCTGTTTTGATAAAAATAGATGCAGATGATTGGATAAGTCTACAATTCACGTGTGATAGTATATTTGAACGAGAGCAATTATTAAAAATCAATAAGCACATATGCATGTGGGTCATCTCGGAAATAGTCACGGTACGTATCTGCGCAGTAACGCCTGTCTGCTCCGAGCCGATATCGGCCGGGCCGCGGCCGGAGCCGACCAGACTGTACCAATATGTGTTGCATTGTATAAACATGCAAAGGACAAAGCTTTGTTCTTCGTCATAAAATTTACTTAATGATAATACGTGCAATACCTACTTGTTGCGAGTAAGATATGCTTTTCAGTCTTGTTAAATGACAATCGGCTCAACTACTGCCTGAATTCTGAAGATTCCGAAGACACAGAATGGTTCTTCATTCCAAAACAAATGTGTTGCCTTCAAATAAAAAAAAAATCATTTCAAACGATTCTGAAGGCCATTAATTCTACTGTAAACACTTCTAATGGATCCTATAAGATATGAAACTATGCTTCGATAGTCGAACATGAAACTAAATGCTACTCCACATAATCGTGAAGTTAATCCCAGACGGCAGCCTGTAGCTGTACCTAAGTATTGAATAATTCCAATTGCAACGAGGGGCGAAGCGACACTGACGTGACGGGGCGCGCAAACAAAAAAGAAACCTTTTGTCAGGTTTGCACGAGCGCACGAATTTTTAGGTCGATGCAGTACTTGCAGTGCATTATTGACTTTCACGTTGTACCTTTAGCTGTTAAAAGTAGCTATGTTTTCATTAATTCACATAACACCATCAACTGTGCACAATCCAATCCAGACTACGCATTCTCATTTTTGGAACGAAGTTCTGCGGCTTGCGGTAGCAGACAACTGGTAGAAATCGTCACTAACGAAAAAGCGTTCATACTTCAGAGTAATGTCGATAACTCGAACCTCGTTAAGTAATAATCCTCAATAAGACGAAAAAAATTGCCATTCCCATCCGCTGAACCTGAATCTATATATGCGGTATCTGGAATTATTTTGGACTTTGTAACTCGAAGAAAATGTTATTTCCCTGCGAGGTATTGGTAGTACATTTTTGTACTATTTAACTCGAATTTTAAAAATCAGACTCCATAGTCGACGTTGGTAAAATATAATGACGTCTTACTTGGAATTCCCTGAACTCAGCAATACTAGATGGCTCTGTATTAATACATGTATACAGCAAAAGGAACATCGTTCCAAGAGGGTGTCCCACAACACCTGCCGTATTTTATTATTGCACTTGGCATCCTTTTTCAACTCACTAGATATGCTTCTCTTTTGCAAGTCTTCATTTCAAGTCCGACAAGCTTAACTTATTGTGTCGAAGAACCCATGCCATTGAACTTCCTACGTTCTTTGTGACCACTTGTTATTGGTACCAAGTAGAACAAGTAATTATCAACACCAACAGTTTAGCGGTCAAATAAAAGGCTGAAATGTTTTTTTGCCTGAAAGAGAAAATGACCATAAACACACGCGCTCGTACGACCTCTATAATCTACGTCAATTACTACTTAAGGGTCAGTACCAGGAAAACATGTTATGGGTTTTGGATTTTTTTTTACAGAAAATTTATAGTAGTAGCCAAGAAAAGAAAAGAAACGTCTGGCTAGCTCAAGAATTTCACCAGTCAGTGAAAGAGTCGGATTGAGGATAACCCTTGTATAAAATTGTTAAAAAAAAATGAATATCACTAAAAACAGTGCAAAAAGCACTGCCGTGTTTTGATAACTTTGGCGTTGATGAAAAGTCACCTAATTAATATTATTTACTTTAAGTAAACTAAACTACAAATTTATGAAAAACCCATAACATGTTTTCCTAGTAGGTACTGAGACTGACCCTTAAATGATTGAAGCTTCTTCCTAGTTGCGCGACAATATTGATAAATATGGCTACCCGAGTCGGACATTCGTTTTCATTTGATGGACAGTCGCCCTTAATGCGTTACCACTAACGATCAACCTAAATGTTTGATATACTTTAAATTAATTAGATAGTGCCATTTATTTCTTCATTGATGTCTTATCAATGGAGTAATCAATGGCACTATCTACAGTACAGTTTCCTACAGGTAAAAAGTATTCGATTATACAAAAAATAAAAAGTATTAGAAGAGAAACTTTTCATTATCCTATGTATGCTGAAATAATGCTTTCTTCATATAGTATTTTTATAAACCTATATTATTTTTCATTAGCTCAAGCAAGATTTAATTGGCTAATGACCTTATTTTTTCCGCATCAAATTTAGTACATTTTTTCGTTCTGTAGTTTCTGCCTACCCCCGTGGGAAGAAGGCGTGAGTTTATTTATATAATTATACGTATGTAAGTTTACTACAATGTCTACAATCATTTTATCACCAGCGCACAGTGTCTGGTGATGATAAAATTGTCTGGTACAACACATACACAATACATTGTCGATAATTATGTGTTTTTCAGTATCTGCCAAACTTGAGCGTATCCGAGACAATAAAAATGGTTTGCTATATTTTTATTATTTTATAATACATCAAATTCAATATTAGTCAAGAACAGTAGCGAGTACATTAGCCCACTTATTCTTCAAACAAAGACTTTTTATTATTGATAATGTCTGTGTAATTATTTGCATGAGTACAACATCAACTTTTCCGGGGTGATGAAAGAACTGCGAGTACATCCTTGTTAAAGTATCGTGAGCCGTGGGTACCTGTTTGTTTATAATGTTATCAGTTGAAAACAGATTTGTTTTATATTATAATCGTGTTGATTTAGCGTTATCGTAGCGCGTAGTGGAGGTGGTGCTGACTAATTGCTGTGATTGTGAAGGCTTTCATAATCTGGCGTCGATAAGTGACCGGACCGCTGGAGTTTACTGTGCGGAACAAAGACATTATCTGGAGACGATGAAAGTCCGTTGGCAAGGTAGATTTTGGAGATAGCAATGCGTGTTAGTAATAGGTACCTTTGTACTTTGACATATCACAACACCTAAAATTAATTGTAACATCCGTTTCGTCGATTAATCCTATCATCATTAATTAGGTGCATGGACAACAGCAATCGGTTACAATGACAGCATCATCCTGCGATACAATGGTCGTTCATAGTCCGAGTTCGATCTCCGAAAAGACCTTCACGGGTTGATGTACTGTACAACCTTCTTGTTCAGTACGTGCTATAAAAGCACAACATGCATATTTAAGATCTGTAAATATTTGGACGACGAGTGCCAGACTTAATGATTAAAAGATTAAGAATGCTGAAAATCTTTGAAAGGATTAAGGATCATTGAACCCTTTGGGATTGATCAATCATTAATTACATTATTATAAGCTAGAGTTCAGAGACATCAAATTGAAATTGCTTTTTAACCGATGAAAAAAGGAGGAGGTTCTCAAGGCGACGCGTACCTATACATTTTTTTTTGTTTTAAGTACCACACAAAACTTTTTACAGAGTAGTCCGTTTTTAGGGTTCCTTACCAAAATGGTAAATAGGAACCCTTATGGTGCGACTCAGTCTGTCTGTCTGCCTGTCTGTCACAGTTGGATATGTCAAGAACTACTAATGCAGAATGCTATCTTTGGAACAGTTTTAGATGACGTTTGCCCAACTATTTTACAAATAAAAAAGAATTTTTTTTCCTGGGCCTGAAAGGAACTTTAAAATTCGGCGCGCGAGTCCGACTCGCTCTTGACCGGTTTTTTTTTTCAGTAGCTGCTATTAAGTTTAAAACAATAACATAAAGTTGTTCACAAAATGGCGCTATTTCTCTTCCGGTATGTTACGTTACCTACTTACATATTTCTCTTTGTAATACGACAAAATTCGGTTTGTATCCTAAATAAGAAGTGACAATTAATGACTTCTTGGGGAAAACACCTTTTGTTCGGTATCTTCTTCGTCGTTCCCTCAATGCTGAGGATCGCGACCACATACGACGCGTCTCCAAGCTATGCGGTCTTCTGTAGAGTGGACCGCATGGCAAATCCTGCCTCCAACAGTCTTCGTGATCGCGTCTGACCATCTTGCCGGTGCTCTGCCTTGAGCGCGTTTTCCTTCTGCCCAGTATAGCCTTTCCAGACCATGTTAAGATGAACGAATAATAATAGATAACAGATAATACGAGCTGGTATCCGCAACTCCACGACAATGCGCGTATTTTGCGTATGGGTGGGAAAATCGGTTGTTCCATCCACCCCAGCTCCTCTGAACGAACGAATAATATGTCCGAAAAAGCTGAGGGCACGCTCCTGGCATATGTTATCGGTATACTATCATAAATAGGCAGATTAGAGGTAAGCTCTATCTGCGACACAAGACGATCCTAATGGGGCTTATTACTCCTTTTAAACAAACCATTTCACGTATTATCAGCTACTCACAGGCTTAAAAATATCAACATCAATCCTGTTTTTCTTGTTATGCAGCAAATTCCCAAGAAGACAAGCTTTAAAGTCGCCAAAAAATTTAACAATCTGTATACATCATCTGCCTTGACAACTATGTTGGGGTCGGCTTCCAGTCTAACCGGATGCAGCTGAATACCAGTATTTTACTTGGAGCGACTGCCTATCTGACCTCCACAACCCAGTACGACTACGGTACATCTGGTTGTCAGATTTTCGGGCTTCTGACGACCCGTAACGTCTGTCAAAGATCTACGAATGACAGCCGGGATCAACGGCTTAACATGCTTTCCGTTCTGAGGCACGGAGGGGTATCGGTATGTAAAGATGATCACCCATCCACAGACCAACCGCGTAGCGCGTAGCTCAACCTGATCGATCGACCCGTGCAGCTATTATTGCTTAGAAATTACTGAACAAACTGTAAGTATGTTGTTTCATAAAAACATCTCGACATGCATGCCGCTTATGACGATTCTTGTTAACTGACCTAATCAGAGCAATATGTCATCACACGTAATTTTTTGCATCATACTGTATTTCCGTAGAGCTAATAGAATGAGTCACGGATCAAAAAGCAATAAGTAACTAAACGATTATGTATCAGGAGTGTTATTAGTTTATCTTCTTTTATTTTTAAAGAAATATATTGTGCAATATAGTTTTATTCCATAACGACTAGCTTGATCTTGAAATGTATTTCTATACTAGCTTTGCCCCGCGACTATATTCGCGTGGAAGTCGTAAGATACACAATATACTAAAATAACAGCCACATTTTAACAAAACTCCTTCGTCCCCCGACCATCGTTGACCACGTTGTGACGTTGTATCGCCTGCGCGTGCGATATTTGTTCACAATTTCATGGGTTATAATTTTTTTGCGCGGAATCCTAATTCTTTTTCTAAAATAAAAGTAACCTAAGTTACTTCTTATAACATCAGCTATCTGCCAGTGAAAGTCTCGTCAAAATCGGTGCAGCCGTTTTGGAGATTAGCCGGAATTTTAAAATTGGTTTTTGTTTTAAGTACCGTATACCGGATGACTTTTTTTACCGTCTCGAAAAAAATTGGGTATATACTCCTAGTTTTTTTTTTTTAATAGCTTAGACAGAAAAAAATATCTAAGTACATACCAATAAATAGTACAAATTCGATGTAAACTTTTCATTTTTGTACCATAAAAACAGAAATTTTGAAAAAAAAATAACAAATCGTTTAAAAATATCGAAATTCAAATCATACGCAGCCTGCAAATGATTTGATTTTTTGATTTTTAAAAAAAAAAAAAAAAAAAAGTTAGGTATGCCATAGGCTTCTACTCCGATCACCTAATATACTTACTTACCCAATTTTTTTCGAGACGGTAAAAAAAGTCATCCGGTATACTTTCACATGCATTTAGTAAAAAGCTGTTATTTTGACATTACAAACAGACACTTCAATTTATTTATTTGTATAGATGACCCAAGTTGACTTGGCATGGGTAATAAAATCAGATTCTAAATAGGTTCATTGATACTAAAAAACTTTTTTACAAAAAAAAAAACACTACAAAGTGATAAATAACTCTAATTTCGGAAGTCGGTGTCTTTGGTTTTGTATTTTGTTTTTGCCACCGACTTCCGAAATTAAAGTTATTTTTCACTTTGTAGGTAGGTTTTTGTGTTTTTTTTTTGGAAGTCGGTTGTTTTTTTTTTAACGTTTTTATTTTTCACATTTTAGTTGTGGTACTACCCTACACAAATTCGAATACCACTGCAAAAGAAATGAGAACATTATCGACATAAAAAGTAGGAAAAAAATACGTAAGGGCCCTGGCCCACGGCGACTTTTTGCAGCGATGCTGTCGCGCGTTTACGAAACGCGCGACAGCATCGCTACTCGAATCGAATCATGGTGTAGGCGAGGGCAAACAGCTAGCGCCGCATCGCGACTGTATCGATGCAAACGCGCGACGACAGCGCTACTGCATCGCTACAAAAAGTCGCCGTGAGCGAGGGCCCTAAGTACCTATTATTGAAGCTAACTCAAAAACTACCCAAGCAAAATTTTACATGGGACCAACTTCGAGGTATACACTCCCGAATAAAATAAGAATCATTCAAATCGGACAACTGCTGTAAACATAAAAAAAAATATATACGCGTCGACTTGAGAACCTACTCCTTTTTTTTCATCGGTTAAAAAGAGAAGTACCTAAAACAAACCTACATAGAAGTAGGTATTATACAAATGCATTATGCACGCATCAAATTGACATTAAGCCGCAATGGCTTAGGTATAGACATATTATTATAAGATTTTTTTGAAGATGGTTATCAAAAGAAAACAAAGATCTCACATCTCAAAAGGCGCTTAGTATGGGTCACTTTAATAAAATGTAGTGGTTGTGGTCAAACATTCCACGACCGGCATACATGTATATTGAACTCTAATTTGAATTTTCAACAGCCGCGGCCATTGCTCCCTGCATGCGTTTATACTATGACGCCCACCTATTTTCAGCTGCGCCACGCTCTAATGCTTATTTCACGTTATTGCTCCGAAACAAATGTAAATATTCCTCTCCTATTCGATCAAAATACATAAGAATATGACTTTGGGGATGCAGTGCAAACAAACACGACCCTCAAACACACTGGTCTAGTCTAGAGGACGAACTAAACGGGCCGATGATACGTTATTAGGTCAATGTGCCTATGACCCCAGTTATAAATAAAAATATTTGTTCTACTTATCAAGTTAATCCAAAATATTTTCGATTAGATAAGGACGTGGATTAATACCTACTAATGAAACATCAATTCTCGAGTATCCAACGATAATGCAACGGCTTTATTTATATGCTACTCATGAAAACGTACTCGCTTGTGATTTGATACATGCACCTAATCCTTTCTCACATGGCTATCAAAACAATGGTTTCACAGAGTTAGCTACTAATTTTTATGTAACTATTATGACACGAATAGGTACATAACCTATTGACCTACTTTCTTGAGTATTAATACAATGTATATTTGAGCAGATAGTACACGTCGTACATATTGGTACAATGTAAGGCCTGTGCGCTTAGGCGCGTGTCGTATGAGATGGTACGATGCATCTCAGCATCTGCAGCCGAGATAACGAGAGATAACAACAAATAGCTCTTACATAACTAATAGTAGCATATAAGTTGCGTGTTTCGACGACAATAAACTGAGCAATAATAGACAATTACATTTAGTGAAACTACCAGTAAAAGTATGCCAAGAAAATATGGTTGCATAAAGTCTACATTTAGTTGACTACCGAATATTAGAGGTTCGTTAGATGTGTACCTGCATCACTGCAGAAGGCATACAAACCGGAACACTTGATGAGACGTTGCACTCTACAGACCAACGCTCAAAAATGTGTCGTTTAAAATTCGAGCGATGAGCAAGTCAATAAGAATTCTGGGGCGGCGTTTCAGGTAGAGAACGTGGTTGAGACACTAACCTTATCGAACGTGATGACCGGTGCCGCCGACCCTATGGTGCCGTCCTTTTTCTTCTCTATCTTGTAGACTATGATGTGATTCTCACGCACGGTGTGGACAATAAATGCCTTCGAGTCTGGACTCCAGGCGACGTGCGATGCGTGGTCAAATTCGATGTTCACACGCAACGTTTTGTGTTCTTTCTGGTTTAGATCCCGAACGTCCCAGAGGATCACGGAGCCATCTGAATACAATACCTATCGGTTATTAAACGCTCTCAGACGAGCCTCATAATCTGCCACACAAAAATTCAAAGAAATATAAAATCAATATAAGGTCATAGAACCTTTTCTGGTGTGACCTTTAGGAGCGCGTCGAAGTCACCCCAAAATACTGTTATGAGAAAGTTAACTTGTTTTAAATTCTATTGTTTGTGAAATTAATAAAAATGATGTAATAAGTACTCATTGAACTAGCAAATCCAACACTAAATGAGTATTGTGACTAATTTAATTTTTAATATATTATTAATATTTAATTATTAATATATTATTAATAATAATTATAAAGCCATTAATTATTACAAGCTTTTATTTAGTTTCACGTGTCCCGGTGTGTGTCTGTCTGTGAATGTAAACAAATCTTGCAAGTTAAATTTGACCCACTTCTAGGTTAACGATTGTGCTGAAATTTTACATGCATAGGTATGTAAATCGGATGACAATGCAATATTATTATGACATGGAGCTAATCTGATGATGGAACCGGAAGGTGGCCACAGGAACTCAGTAATAAAACGACGCAACCCTATTGAGTTTGGGCTCGTTTGATTTGTCTTGACAAGAGGACTCTGTCCTAGATGATATCCAGATAAATAACAGCTTGTTTTTAACAAAAAAAACTTGTTTTTCTTTTCAGGTTGACCAGTCAAGTTAAGGCTAATTACCTTCTGTGGTAAGATTCATCATAATCAGCCTATAATTTTCCCACTGTTGGAACACAGGCCTCCTATCGGTGGAAAGAAGTAGGCCGTAAACCCACCACGCGCGGGTTGGTAGATGTCACATGTCTTCGAATTGTTGGTTCTAATACATGATAGTTTCCTAACGATGTTTTCCTTCACCGCGACCGTTTTGAGAGCAGTGGTGACGAAATAATTTACACAAAGTACAGCGCCTAAGCTTTCTGTGTTTGAACCTACGACCTACCACTCGTATTTCGCGGCCGTTACCACTGGGCTACCACTGGGTTCAAGTATTAACGCCATCATGATTCCGTTGCGGAAAAGGGATGGTGCTATAGGTCATGTATAACTCCGTCTCTCTCTGGCACTGGAAAAATGATGGCATTTGTTCATAATATGGCCCCTGCTCTCAGTTAGGTACTTTATATAAAACAAAATATAGATACTGTACCTAATGTAACAGTCTAGTTTGGTATTGTTTTCGGGCAACAAAACCCTACCGACTGTCATTTACACTTCTCGTTGACAAGTCGTTTTTGTTTCAGTGGGATTTGAGTCAGCATTGGCCCATTGTTAGCTACATATTCGCAAATTATTTCAGTCTGAACTCAAGAGTCTTGAGCTCTTAAGACAAACTTCTGGAAATTAATCTATGTATTCATTACATCATATAATACTGTATGTAAAAAGTGAAGGTCATGCGGTTAGATGAATATCTGTATATAGACATATTATAATAATTCAGGTTTAACCAACTTGGCTTCCCGCGAGAACTAATTATAAATCATCAATTATGTATGAAGTCGTTCATTTTTGAATATGATTATGAAGCGCATGAGTATTTACTTAAACAGAACACTATTACGTTTTATTCACACAACGATGTTCCCGCGCTCTTTCTAGGAAGAATAATATGCACCGGAATATGTGTAGTTTTTTTTATAAGTACTATCAAATTAGGTAAAATGAATTTTGCATGCAACAATGAGCGAACCGGTAAAAGGTCAACGGACCACTTGAGATATCGAAACTGAGTCACTGTATCAAGGCCTCATGATTTCAGGCAATGCGAATTTAAGTTCCCTAGGTACCGAGCGCTACATTAAGGTGAGTACTGCTGCTTACTTGGCAGCGCCACCATTGAAAAATTAATAAGTCTGGAGATATGAAACATTTTGAAATTTCCTATGCTCACATTTTTAGTCAGACGAGGTAGAATTTTTTGTAACAAAAAATCAACACTAAACTAAACCTCCTAGGTTCGATGTTATACCTAGCAGTTAACGCCAAAAACGGTCGTTTTCTAACTAAAAATGTGAGCATAGGAAATTTCAAAATGTTTGCTAGCTCCTGACCTAATTATTTTTTCTCAATGGTTGCGATGCCGCTGTCAGAAGCTGTACTCACCTTAAGGGGCAATGATTTCATGGTTAGCGTTACAATACCAAATCTCAACTTAGAATGCTATGATATTTTTTAGATACTACGGGCTATTATTTTTATAGCAGCCTTGGACAGTATATAAATAAATATTGACAATTCAGGAAACGTTTTGGAGAAACATTGTTGACTTTAATTGAAAAAACATAATAGGCATAAAAGGCACCTGCCAGAATGACCTACACCCAAATAACAGCATAATGTATCAATCAGTTAAATGTACGTATCTAGTTAGTTTTAACTCCGGTCTATGCTTTAACAGATGCAACACAACATCAATGCATATCCTTGTGCAGTTGTGTGTGTCTCGTTTAAATAATTCATGTCACGATGTTTCGTCTAGCAATATCCTAGTAATTAAAAGATTGTCTGAAGATCCGTAACGATCAAATAATTGATTGCAAGATTAAAAATATTTTTTAATTCGGAACGCGTTTAACTCTTTTCGTTCAATGGCCTCTTCGAGCATCAAGAACTAGGAAGTCTGTTGGTGGGGGCTAATGTTAAAATAAAAAATAATATACAATAGCCATCATGTATGATTGTTATGTATAAGTACTTACGTATATATTTTTGTGTTTATTTAAAATAATCATGACTGTTGGTTCATACATACATAATGAGCCCAGCGATTCTTATCCGAGACAAAAACTCGTCTGTGTCAGTAATACTCGTACCAAATTCAAGGTCCAATGGCATTGTCAGTCTGGTTGAGGCCAGCCACCATCGCGATTCTTTATGTAGGCAGTAGGTGGTTACATATGTAACCTACTACCTACTTCTACAACGATAAATTCATTTATGACTTCGATGATTTGGTTAAATGAGAACACCCATTATGAATCATAGGTTTAAATAAATGATTCATCGTTTTAATGAGTTCAGTGACATTGAATTTTCTCAAAATCGAATAAAGACTGTACAGCAAAGTACTAAGGTAGCGTGTAAGTTCGCCTTATACAAAGCGCCTATGAATAAAGTATTGCATGGTGAGGTCCACGTAGGCGTGTCGGAGTGTGGCCGGTGACGAAACAACGCCTCATTTTGTGCAAGTATTATTGTGAAAGAGGTACCTATTGACGCGGAGGCGAGTGCGACGACGGCGCCATGGAGGCCAACACGATGTACTCTCAATACTATTATGCATAAGTCACCTCTACATACGAACGAACATCGTTAAACCAATGGCTCCTAAGTCCTAATATTTCACGACAAAAACTTAACAACACATGAGCAAGAAATAATAAATACTTAATTACCACCCATTCTGACTTGTAACAAAGTACATTTGTAACTGAAGGTTAGGAAAAAGATCAAAGATTCACAAACACCAAAATGAACATGAATATAATCGAGTACTACGGTAATAAACTTATAGTTTCTTCGATTGCAATAGTAAACACGCGTTTATCGAAATTTCGTACAAAAATTACGACACAGCGACTGTAACAATCAGACAACACGAATACGATACGGAGGCTACACACAAACACCAGCGATACAAACATGCCAGTATCATCTGATTGTGCTGATATCATTATCGGTATCACGAATTCATCGCACTGTTGCACTGTACAATACTTACTTACGTTTCTATACTGATCTATTTTGGGCTGTTTCATTCGATCCGGAGCTGACGTGGCGCGGCTGTCGTCTGCTCTCTTTCGTGGAAATGTGCCGCTCACCGGTAGTAGATAACCAGCGCGTCATTAATGTTATTTGTTGATACATAGTCACATCACAAACTATGCTATCATTCATAATAACAAGCCGGCTGTTATTGTGTTTATTTTAAATATTTGACATCATATTGTAGTATCTCGATCGCTAGATAAAGAAAGTATCTAGACGTATTGTTCAGAAATCCTACATCATATTTAATTATGTTACACGTTGATTAGATAATAAGCGTGGAGCTATTGAGAATAGGTTACGCTATCTGTTAAGGAAATCGTAAATGTAATACATGTCCTTAATGATTAGCAATGATTAAGTGGCCCTGTTTGATTGGCACCATTTTTCTATTAATAGAGCAAACATAATTCTAGCTCGTAGTATTTACTCGACTTTGTTGTTGTGTGATCTTTTTGTGAATTGAATATAAACGTTTTTCGGCGACACGAAACGTAAACAAAACGCTCATACAGACGACCGGGCGGGAGGACGTTGCTCTGTCTTAACTGATATACGCAGTATCTTTTGCATATATGTTTTTTGAAGTTCCGATCGTACGTTGTCCTAAGATAAACATAACAGATGCACATTAATTCTATTCAAAACAAGCCACGGTGGCCGCGGTACTATCAACATTACCTAAGTGTTCTAATTTCAGCAATTTCTCAAAGAATTTGGGCATTTCTAGTGGAAGAGTTTGGGGACGCATGATAAGCCAGTTTCATCACATATATTTTTTATGTAAGAGCATTATGTAAACTGGCTTTAAATGCACGGTCATTCAATTATATCTGATTAAATAAGAGCCTCTTTAGAATTAAACTAGAGCATTATACATGTTGTGTGTTGAAAAGCAGCATTAAAACCATATATTATGATTAATACTCTTACTTATGCATCATATAGGTCAGGCGATCATTGAAAAAGTTTTTACCGGGAAGCCACATCGATGCGCGCTGACTCAGTTCTTGAGAATCACGAAAAATATGCTGACGCTAAGGCTTAGTCATTAGGAAAATTACATCATTATATTACGATGTGCATAAATATTGATAACAATTAGGCATCACAACAATGTTGAGGAAGTTTCGTTTAAGAATCATAAGTTTCCTGTGAATTCTGAGATTGCGCACGTGTGATTTTCCTTGCAGTGTTTCCGTTACCCCTCATTCATGAATCATTAATAGTATTGGTATTATCTCGTAATCTGGGAAACCCTTACGTCAGAAAAATATGTTATATACAGCAAGTCTAAGCAGCTATGTAGAGACACCTACTACGTAATAATGAGTATCGTGTAGCAAGAATATTACAAGTGTTGATTCTGATAAGTAATGATAACTATAAGCAAGTGAAAAACTGCCGAGTTGTATAGCTAAACTAGCACTGGTTACGTAGTAGAGAAACCTAACACAGTGAAAGTTTTTATGGCTCTACCTACAGTGACACACAAAACACTACCACAGTTTAATCTAACGGATTATTAATGTTGAATATAAAACGGTGTCACAGTTAATTTTATTCTGACATTTCGGAAACGTTAAGCTTAAATTAGATGCATGATGTTTTGTAATTTAAGCTCAGTTATAAGTTGTTTTCATATTACATACCCAATTTCTTTTGTGTGTTTAGGAACAGGATAAAACAAACAAAGTTTTTAAGAAAAAATATCACGTTTATTGCTGTAATTGCAATTCGAAGGCACATACTGTAACAGTACGCGCAGCTCCGTCAACGTGACGAATTTGTCACTTAAAAATTGTCAGTCCTCAATCATTATTTCATGTCCATAGAACAGTCGTCTTAAACTTAACTCAGTATTTAGGCGGCACTAATTAACGGATCATACGGCTGCAGCATGGATAGTTGGTTCGAAATACGTGTACGGTTTGCGATGGCTCGTTCTTCGTGTACTTTCAGAAGTACTAGGTCCATAGCGGCGCGGGCATCTTCCAGGGGCGAGTGGCCAGCACTGCCGCGCTGCACGATGCGCCCGAGCAGCTCCTCCGAGAGCGCCCGCAGCGAGCGGCGCATGGGGAAGCCTCGCGCGTGCGGGTACAGCGCGCAAGTGTCCACTACGGCGCCGTGCAACAGCTTCAGTGAACGCAGGTCATTATCCAGGGCATGTCCGATCAGGATCGTGTCAGTACCCACGAATCCAAGTATGTCATTTTGTACATCTCGTAGCGTCTTAGTCGCGCGCGCCAAGTCGCGCGGCCTGATGCCCGAGAAACGGGTGTTGTGATCAACTACAGGTGAGCTCGGTTTCACTAGTGATTTGTATACAAGTCGGCCATCAGCGGCGATGACCGCAATACTAGCTAATTCCAGGCCTGCCGTTGTGTAACACATCTCTGTATCGATGGCGTACACACCACCGCGAGGTGAACGGGCACGCACATAACCTTCGAGAGGCCCATTCATGCCTGGACGAGTACCGCTCCAAACATGGAAGCGAGCTGTGCTGCAACCTCTGGCGCCCAATGGCGACTTGCAGCAAGTGTAACGGCAATCCCCACTCACACGTCCCCAATGATAGAGACACGGTTCATCCTTGAGATATTCACCTTCGCGAGTCATTCGAAACATTTTATCACAACGTACACACAAATGTTCCACTGTATCCGCTTCTTCATCACTGTCGGAGCGCGGAGTCGAACCCAGCGACCCGCGGCCGCTGTCGCCTTGCGAGCCGGGTACGAACTCCGGCGCGTTGACGTCCCAAGTTGTAGCTGGCAGAGGTCTAGGTCGAGGCGGCGGATTGATATACACCACAGCTTTCGACGAGTTCGGATCAATTTCGAGCGGATATCCCAGCGTCCACATGCGCTTGGGTGACAGAAGATGCGGCCGAAGTGCTTCTACCAGTTCTTCAGTGGAGATTCTCGACGGCGTCGACGGCGTCGGCGGCGCGGACGGGGGGCGGCGTCGATCGCGCGGCTTGCGCCGGCGTGCTGCAGCGCTGGCAGACTCCACCGACGCGAGGGTCTCTTCATAAAACCAATCGTGTAATTGAATACAAAAATGCATGTTTCTGTACTAGCTTGTGTACACATAGAGTCGAGATAGCGAGCGCGGAGCTGGAGGCAGAGATACGTGCTATCGCGCGCGCGGGCGCTGTACTAATGGCGCGATGGTGGGGCAGCCTACGCTTTATACGTTACGTAGCTAGCGCGCGTTCGTTAACGGGACACGCCAATCGACCGGCCTATTCTCATTTTTCTAAACAATAAAAAGCTTGATATTTGTAAATAAGTGAAATATGAGATTGTATAAAAAGTTTCGTATTAATATAAATGCGTAAAGAAACGTTACTAAGACTACTTCTAACCCTAAATGCTATCGAGAAAGTCCGGCACGCTTTGTTTACACAGATCAGCTGATGTTCCGCGTGGTGTTTACATACAGTTATAAATAAAAACGACACCATGTGGCATTTTTAAGAAAATATTCTTTAGCAATGACATTTCTTCTACGGAATATTATGAAACATTCGACTACGGTTTAATTGTATTTATGTTCATAGGAAAATACTAAGAAATAATAAATTAAATAATGATTCAGTCTAATGCCCGAATCATTATTTAATTTATTGAATTTTACGTGTAACTTTCGTAAATATGCTTTCTGTTGAAATCATTAAGAAGTCTTTAGATAGTGATACGAATAGTTACTTATGAAGAAGTTAATTGTGAGTGAGTACGCGGGCGGTAGCGGAAGGAAGGACGGCCGTTGCCCTACCCTGACTCCGCTGCCGCTGTGTATAAGAAAATCGTATTTAAAAATAAACTCTCTCTGTTTGTCTCAGGGTTTATTTATAAGCTTAAGGGCTCAATAATGTAAGGATTAAATACTGTCTACATGTAAAGTATGTCTTCTTTGTGAAATTATATTTTGTCGGTATGAATCACCTAGAGTTTAGGATGAAACTTACACACAGTTTTTCGGAATATTTGCATACGTGACTAAAGACAGATAGTGGTCTTGGTCTTGGTCTACGGAAAAAAAATATAGGGCAAGATATTGTAGAAATGTCTATTTATGCTTTCACAATAAATGTTGTTTTTTTATCAGCTTTATCGGCGTTTTACTTTTTTATTAAATTATCTCCATCATTTGAACTAATTAGGTAGGTATCTAGATCTGTTTGTATGCAGAAACTCGCTAATTGTTTTTGTTGATAAACAATCGCTCCAATAAGTTATTTTTATTCGGATCAATAATCTCTAATGAACTTCACTATCAAGCGCATGTGCGCACGAAGGATACGGTATATAATCGCAATAATATGTCTGTCTGTCTGTCGGTGCGTATATCGTGCGGTTGCTGTTGACTGGTATAGACTAGACGTAGCTACATGTATAGAGCACGAGCGTGTGAGCATGTGTGCTGAGCAGTTGTTTGTATACAGAAGCGCGTGTGGGCGCGGCGCGCTGGTCGCTGACACCGGCGATAACCTTCGATGTCAAACGCGCATCGACTCGGCGAACGGTACCGTACACGATACTTGTGATGGCCCGTGCCGTGCGACCACTTTTTCTAAACTGATATGATTCCTAGGAAATTATTTTGTGCCGACAGGACATAATTCAACACGTCAGATGGCGTTACGCAGTATACAACATTAGTTTTTGTTTACACTAAACCCGAAAAGGGGTCATTGTACTCATCATTTTGAACAACTTTTACTATGGGACCAAACCTGAAATCGCGAAAAAAAAATCAGCTGTTCAGTAGGTACATTTATCAAAACATCAAACTCGTCAAAATGTACTGAACAGCTGATTTTTTTTCGCGATTTCAAGGTTGGTCCCATAGTAAAAGTTGTTCAAAATGATGAGTACAATGACCCCTTTTCAGGTTTAGTGTAAACAAAAACTAATGTTGTATAGCATGTGGAAAAACTTCGAATCAGTAGAGCCTCTCTGGGAAATGGAACCGGACTCTACGATTACACCGGATTGTGGAGCAGCCATGCTACTTGCACCGTAAATTCCTTGAAGGGCTTTATACAGGGTAGGTATCCAACGGGCATAAAGTAAATTCAATAAATTTATTAATATTTATATTCAGTTGTGTAAACAATTTATGTGACAAAATAAATGTATTAAATCCACTTATTCCAATATTTACTGTCTACGATTTTATTTAAATTAAATACTTGTACCTACTTATGGGTTGTTGGTAATTGTCCACAATTTTATTTAAATTTTATAAATAACATTTTCGTCTATGTGTTTCTAGCAGATTACCTACTTAAGAAAATGTAGGACGATCTACTCTACTCTGATGTTTGAAATTAAACTTTTTTTTTTGTGGGTGTGTGCGTTGGTAGTATGCAAATGTAACTGATTATATATGAGCACTTGTAACACAGCATTTTTTCATGAACTAGAATACGCTACGTTATGATTGTGAACGTATCGATCTAATTGGGAACTATGTCAACTTAACTTATTTCCAGCGATGAATGATAAGATATCTGTTATCTACGAAGTGCCAAATATTAGTCGTTTGTTTATCGTTATTTAATAGACTCGTTAAAGAATATTAACGATGCGCTGCGAATGCTCTCGTTAAACTCTGGTCTAGCTAAACGTGTTTATGTTACGTGCGAACGAGGTACAATAGACGAACCGGGACTGGAGGCACAAGAGTAAGTTCTTTACTCATGTGCTGGAGGTATTCCCCGTCCATGTCGCGGCTCTGGAGGCCTACTCCCTAAGCACGAAGCCCGTAGTTCGGCATTCGTTACGGGCGTTTCTTACTCCGTATCACCTACGGATGATGATTGGTTCAGGGCCCGAACGAAGTATGAATGACAACATGATTTGCCAGTTGTACCTACTCCCGATGTGTTTTTGCACGTCCGAAAAATTTAACTTTTACACTTGATTTGATGGATCGTAATGTCAGACGGACGGATGAACGGAGGGACGGCAAGACGTGACGGACTTAGGGAGTAAGCCCCCAGGTCGCGTCACACCTGGATTTACTTCAACACTACTAAGATATCCGTTATATGAGAGCTGTATAATGGTAAGTGATATTCTACGACGCCAATAATAAACGTAAACGCCTACTTTAGTTGTTCTACTCGCGATCGCGGTCAGTGGGCCACGGCAAGCGATGAGTATTACCGGAACTTAAATTTCAGTTACCTATGCTGTTCGAAAGACCTTGACAGTAAAAACAAATATGGTGAATGATTACAGACAGGCTCTACGTCACACGCACGTTAAATATTGCCAACACTGTGACCATATTGAGAAAATGATTGCACCTTTTACGTTAATTACCCAAAAATATAATTACATAAGATGGTTTTAAGTACGTGAGTAGGTATTGTATTGACTAATAGGACATCTAAACAGCGAACTGAATACCAAAGTTTTGATATTATGATTATAATTATTTTTTCACTATCGAACCGTCAGTTTTTAACGGTGTATTTCAAAGCTTAAGTTCAGACTCAGATGTCAACACAGTTTACTTATATCAGAAAACTCGTAACCAAAGAACCTGTTACATCATAACCAGTTTGTGAACCACAACATTTCGTTTTGCTTTAATATTTGTAATTATGTGTATGTAAATGATACACTCATTAATTAATAAATATAAAAATACAGTTTTATGTCAAATTAATTCATTGTCTAAACATCTAACGTTCTCATTGTTATGTTCCAAAATAGCTGTGACAATCAGTGTGTGGGTCACAGAGTAACAACAAAGCTAGTGCGGACTGATAACATCGCGGCACAATATTTTGGTGAAAGTTGTACTCATCATCGGCAGCTGACCACTGTCACGCAACTGCAAGTAGGTCAAGGAGCTTGCGTAGCCACTGTGACTAAGCCAACCGTATGAATGGCTCGCAGTTTTAAGCCATATGAATAAGCTTATCGATATTACATTCGCTGAACACGGTAAATATTCTAGGAAATTACTAACAATAGGAAATATGTAATAAATGACAAAGGAAACATAATAAAAGGGTGATGTAAACTGAACAATAAACGTCGCAATAACACACCCACTAATGTAAACAAATAGACAAATTCTCAAGTGTTTGTGTAACCAATAACCAATAAACAACAGACGCGTAGAAATGATTTTCTTAAGTAGGTAAATGATATGAGACAGATTAGCATAAAATTATAAAATACTTGATCCAAATGGTCGCTTAAATGGCTTCTGCGAGGTTCAAAAACACTAACACGGCTAGAGCTGGCGCTAATAAGGACTATTGAAATAACGGTAGATTGAAGAAGAGCAAACTGGTCAGTAACAAACCGGAAAAATAACGTTTTCGGGGCACGTCCGCCTACAGCGTTGACACCGTGGTTCACATACTACCTTATACGAGATACGCATATAATGATACGTCTGATTTTGTCGCATCATCTTTGTCAAAACAACATTATATTTGCGATATTATTCAAGTCATTACGTATAGTACAAAACACAATAAACAAGTCAATCTTAAACATAGCTTCCTCTTGTATAAATAAAGATTATTTTAAACATTGAATTCAAAGTCTAAAGATCGAACGTCGTCCACTGTCTGACAGTATAGAGGACAAAGTAGAAGTGTTTACCCACAAAGATGTGTTCAGCGTTACCTTCATATTTCCACCCACGTAAAGTGCAGGCTCTAGTAATTATTATAGTACTTACAATGCTTTTTATACTCATCAAAGTCAAAGATAAATGGGAGTAAATTGACGTTTGAAAATTCATGGACAGCCGATAATGATCGCACGTTGGTACATAACTATTTGAAAACGGTTTTAGAACGCATCGATTACTATTTGCAGTACGTTTATTGCACGAGTTGCTGATTTTCAATAATGTAAATGATTTGGATTTGTTTTTCAGTTCTACTTTTCTATGGGCTAATTTTTCAATGGTCAGACAACTTTATAAGGAATAAATATGGTGGTCCGACAGGTTTTGTATAGAAAATATGTCAAACTGTCATATTTATTCTGCAGATAAAAGTTATCTGACTATGGAAAAGTCAGCCCGAAAGCCAAGGTTCTTATTTGTATTTTAAGTTCAGACTAACTTATTTTCCTTTCTCTAAAATGTCCGACTCCAACAGAGTCGGCTTCCAGTCTAACCGGATGCAGCCGAATACGGTATTTTACATGGAGCGACTGCCTATCTGACCTCCACAACCCAGTTACTGGGTAATACGATACCCCTTGGAAACCTAGTTGTCAGATTTTCGGTCTTCTAACGGCCCGTAATGCTGCCAAAGATCCAAGAATGACAGCCGGGACCAAGGATTAACGTGCTTTCCGAGGCACGGAGAAAAATTAACCAACTACAGTAAATCCTCTTCCTAGGAACAATAATAAAATACAACAAAAGCATTGTTAGTCCATAAATAGAACTAATTATATCTAATGCATATGTTTTTTACGTGGGACATGGTCAATCGCTACGTGCAGTTACGACCTGATGAGTACCTACCTGCCTAGGTATCAAATTAAATATTATATTATATTTAATTTATGCATACTTCGAAGAATTCGTTTTTGGTAGCAAGAAGACTCGGTACGTGGGTTACAAACCCACACATACGCCCGAGATCACTATTCCTTTTGTACTAATGACAAATCCTAATTGGCTGCTATTAAAGACAGACCACAGATTTGGAGATACTTATCATGTACTCGGAATTCTTATAGGTAATGGTTTTACGTCAATGGGCAGTAAGTATTATGAGTAAAATAGGTAATTGTAATTAAATTTACATTGTTTATCATAGTTAATGCTTTATAAATAGTGCATAAAGACGTCGCGTCGCAGACAGCGACCCGTCTGAAACTACTCGATAGTAGAGGAAACTACGTTTCCTACATTGACCGCTTATCTTCATGTTACTGCGCAGTATGTAGGAACCATTCGCATATCACCAATGTTTATTTTTATTACTCTCTTAATAGTGTTAATCATACTTCCCTAAATACCTACTGAAGTTGATTATATATGACCCACTTAAATAAAACCACTACATATGTAGGTATATGCTAATTAAGCTGTCGTAAACCAAACAGGTCGTAATAATATCAATGTTTTAGGAAACCAGCAGTGTCGTGAACTCGTGACGCAAAGTTTCATTGAGGATTTTTACAAAATGGGTTTATTATAGTTTGACAAATTGTAGCGGGACGCTTTCTTATTTTTAGCTGTGATCAATAAAATTTCAAGGTGGAGGACAAACGAGGCGGCGACACGCGCCATCGGATTGACCGAGTCGGGCGGAGTCCTCGGTGGCGTGGTGCCAATGTGCTACTCCAAAGTGCGTCACACTACGTAAACATCTGATAAGTCCATAATGTGATCATTATAATTCATGTACTATTTAGTTCTGATGAATCGTCTAACACGATTTGGCTCTAAATACCACTAATTAGGTTCATCATCATTAAATAGTCTTCTAGACGATTTTTTCTGTCAATTAGCCAAACTGTTCACATTGATTCTATTCTAATAGGCAAATTACTCTTTATTTTCCTGATATTAAGACCTCCACGACGCCCATGGCCTTAACAGAGTGATAGTTACTAGTTGAGTGAATTGTTTTTTTTTTTCACGTAGCTTTTTCTCCTCTAAAAAAGCTAGTTTTTAAGCAGCAAAAAGCCTCTACTCGCTTTTTTACCGTCCAAAAAATGTTTCTCCTTCAGTACATTTAATGAAGTTTATACAATTGATTTACCACAGTTCAGTGGTTTCCTGCTAACTATCTCTGTATTCAAAACTTTAATTTAATTATCTAAGCTTTACACCGCGCCAATCTTTATGATAATGTTTCTGGAGAGCAAGTCTTACCGAACGAACTGCTGTTTTAGAGACTACCTATATTACCGTTTATTTTTAGTACAGGTCTATACTTTTGTTGTTGCTATTTAACTTTCATCTCATCATGCTGGCTGATGTTTCGACTTGTGTTGGATTCATTCATCATTTTAATCCGCAAATATCAATGAATATTTGCTCGTACTTATATTTTATTAGATAGCTACCAACAAACAACCGTTTTCAGGAGACTTAGGGCCCTCGCCCACGGCGACTTTTTGTAGCGATGCAGTAGCGATGTCGTCGTGCGTTTGCATCGATACAGTCGCGATGCGGTGCTAGCTGTTTGCCCTCGCCTACACCACGATCGATTCGAGTAGCGATACTGTCGCGCGTTTCACAGCATCGCTACAATAAGTCCAGTAGGCTACAGTAGCGATGCTGTCGCGCGTCCGCATCGATACAGTCGCGATGCAGTGCTAGCTGTTTGCCATCGCCCACTGGATTCTCGATTCGAGTAGCGATACTGTCGCGCGTTTCGTAAACGCGCGACAGCATCGCTACAAAAAGTCGAGGGGCCTAAAAGCGATTGATGGTCGATACATAAATTGTTATTGGCAGTTAGAAGGTTAATGTCGTCTATCCTCTCGACACGATTCCTCAGCTGTCTTCCACGAAACCCAAATCAAAAGAAGGTATCACATCTTCCGTGCGGAAACCACGAGGTAGATGTTATTAAATCTGCACAATAACGTTATACGGGGCTATTTGTTTGATAACAGGTTATTTAAGCAAATGTGTAACTGCGGCCGGTGATTTTATGCTAGATGGATAGCAAAGTAAACGGATGGCGGTCATTGGCCTTGTTAGTCCATGAGTCCATGAGTGTTGTCGTCATATGCAAATTGCTTTGCGCTAATTTACAGAAGAGTACAATGCCATCCCACTTAATCATCACGATCGACGTGTAAGATAAAAAAAAACCTCGCGTATTGGTTAATAAATAAAAGTTTTTATTAGGAAATACTTGAAATTCCGAATAGAGGAGTGGTTGAAGTAGTGAGCGAGGAAGGCTTGTTTTTGTGCAGGAATTATGCAATAAAGGCGTTCAAAAGCCTTTTTATTAACTATTATTATTATTTCCAATATTGATGACTAGTTCAGTTACAGTTGATTTTAAATAGCACCAACATACTACTTCAATAAAGCTTTACAAAGAGAAATATTAAGAGTGCTGTTGCATTTTGTCACCTCTCTCGCTCACACGGGACCAAATTTTCAAGAATTTAAAGGAAAAGATGCTTTTTTGAAAAATGTAAGTACATCAATTAGCGAACTATTAATTTAATAGGTAGGTAATTATTAAAAACACATTTTTATTGTGTCATTTAACTCATCGCAAAACCAGATACTTAATACTTTTTTAGCTGAGTTAGATAATACATAAATTAATATCATTTACTAATTCGCAAATTGATTACATTTTTCAAAAAAGCATCTTTTTATTTAACAATCTTAAAAATTTAGTCCCGTGTGAGCGAGAGAGGTGATAAAATGCGACAGCCCTCTTAATATATTGTTACGTCAGGAACCGAACAGAATTTAGGCCACATTTGAATCTACACCAAATTGTTGCCAAGAACAACATTAAGTACTTGATTTAGTTTTGACCCCAAACCGGCACAAGTCGTCAAATAATCCGGTCAAACACTACAGTGGAACTCAACTGCTCAATTGATAAATTGTTGAGTACCATAATTGGGCTGTAGGTACGTAGTTACTACCTACTTGTCGCCTTTTTGTCGCTAGGTATTAGTCGATTGAAAAAAATAAATGTAAGCAAAAAAAAAAATGTGTAGGAGAAAAACTGTGGGTATATTGTATAACGTTCAGCTGAGAAACCTTCAACCTTAATGCTTGTTACTCATTTATACTGACTTATAGAGTAGTAGTTACAGTGCTATAACGTTCTGGGTTGACAGTGTAGTTCCCGGCATACAACGCCGAAAGGATGTCTAGCACCATCCTCCTATCTATACGCTAGGTACTTAATTATTTGAACACTGCCCGTTTGACAAGCTGTACATCCGTAGAAGCTAAATTGTAGCTTTCCGTTAGAAGGCCCATTTTTTATTTCGTTTATTTGTACTTATACAAAACGGCTAACATCGCGTTGATATGTTGCATCATACAAGTAGGTCCCCGTGCACACTGCACTGATGTGCTGTTCGTGTGAAATATTGCGAGTTTAAATGGTAACGTTTCCAATCAATCAATCAATCAACTTTATTTTTCTCACCACAATATACATAAATTATTTTACATTTGTCAGATTCGACAATGATACATAATTCCAGTAGGTACTTAAGTATATATTGTGGCTGGCCTGTGTTTCAGGAAATGGCAATGGTTCGATGGAAACATTAAAGTTTACTAAATTCAGTATTTACAATAACATTAACTAGCAATATTACCGGAAAAGGCAAAGCTGCAAAAACACACTGCAACGCAATACTACAGAATGCCTACGTAATACTAAGCAGCTATAACGTAATGCTACGGAGCGCCTACGCGTCTGGTAAGGAGCTACAACGCAGTGCTACGGAACACCTACGCAGCTTCAACGCAAAGCTACGGAGCTCCTACGCAATTCAACGCACCTACAACGCAATGCTATGAAACGCCTACGCGTCTTCTTCAGAATGCTACGGAGGCTACAAAGCAATGCTACGGAACGCCTACGCAACTGTTACGCAGCTGAACGCAAAGCTACGGAGCGCCTACGCAATGCTATGCAGCTTCAACGCGATGCTACGGAACGCCTACGCAATACTACGCAGCTACAACGCAATGCTACGGAGCGCCTAAGCGTCTTCTACGCAATGCTACGGAGCTACAACCCAGTGCTACGGAACGCTTATGCGTTTGCTACGCAGCTTGAATGCAGTGCTACGGGGCGCCTACGCGCCTACATAACAATGCTACGCTGCGTTAACGCTGTACAAGCGACGTAAACGCGGTCAATGCGGGTTGCTAACGCGGTTGAAGTCTTTTTGTAACTAAAAAAAACAATTTTTATATTGGCTGTTTCCCGGAAAGTAGAATACCCTCATTAATCGTCCGAGTTTTCAACTAATGTAAATGAGCTTTGAAGTTGTATGAACTAGCGGAAATGTGTCATTGCAAAGTTTAGCTACTCTATCAGTGAAGGAATTTTAGGTCTAGTACTTTTACACTCTTCATTATTTTCTTGAATTAACAAAACGGCGCCGGCGCCTTGCAATTAATGGAATGAATGAATTCAGACCACTACTCACGTCAGTAAATGAGGCGATCGATGACATACTACTATTACGAACGTGGTGTAAACTGACCTTACATGACTATATACCTATTGATATTAAATTAAATAGGAAAATGTATTTAAAACGGTGTGCAAATTAAACAAGAAACTGGTAAACCTAACCAATAATTGAAGAGTAATTATGAGTAGGTACATACAATGCACAATTAAATATAATTCGATACGAAATCTCAAGTTTTAATTTAATCACTACTTTGTTAGAAAAACTGGTAAACTACATAGCTTAATTACAACACGATCCCTCGTATTGATATTCTAACTAGTCAAAGCAAATACATAGTGTCTATGTGCTGCAGAGGCTCCTATGTATTGCAAGTACATAATCAAAGCCTCATCGCCAGAACAGCCGGAACCCGATCTCAAAGCTTATTACTGCGTGGAGTCAATTATCAGCGAGACGAGCAGCTAACGTTCACATGGAGAATGTCATTACATTATGACAAGGATGTGTGACCGAAATAATACTATACGTGTGACGTCAAACATCATAATCACCAGTCTCGCGGGATATTCTACAGAAACAAAACCTCAACGTATCGGAGGAATTACCGGATCTTAATACAAGGAAAATTGCTAAACACTCGTATGATATAATAATATACGTCATAAGCAGATGATTAAGAAATACTACACACAACTTTACGCTCTACGCTCTTCAACAGACGAATTATGCGCATACTTGCTACACACAAATTAGATTTCAGTTACGTCTAGAATGGTAGTCCGTGGATTTATAATAAGTAGTTAATTTTATTATAATAAACAGTGATTATTAGCCTTTTGATTAATCTACCCTTGAGCACCAGTGCCATGTGAATAGGACGCGACCGTAGACATCGCAGTTGCCTAATAATTTAAACAGCTGGTTTCTAAACGGAAACACCAAGCTGCAGTGCCTTTGTACGAGTGTTATGCAAGCCGTTATCCATGTAATGGGGCTGAAGGTCTTGCAATTAAAAACTTCAGTGGGCGAGCCGTTTGATTCACACTACAATTTTTTATATTATAATTAATTACCACAAAAAAGTAACTGTAAAAAATACGCCATTTTACGCGGATTCTGATCAGAAAAAAAGTTTACTTAATAAGGAAGGAAAACCATTTGTATTTTTTACAAATGGACATGAATAAACGTTCTGTTAAGTAACTTCAGAGTTTAGTAAACCGTAACTAAATTAACCATAAACCTAACTGTCGAACTGACCTCGCAAGTCCCAACACGTATTTACACGCGAAACAACAAGTACGTATTTCTAGCTCGTGTTCTTATTTCTAAACAGGGAACAATCTTACATAGGGCAGTATCATAATCATTATTTATTTTTGCACTTAATTCGATAAGTATAATCAATAAAGGTAAATTCGTGGCGGATGTGGTCCCTTGCCAATTGGCAGCAGAATTGGGTTACAGTATCGCTATGAATTCCTCTGTTTATTCAGCATCTGTATGGAGTGCAGAATGACGTTAGCGGAAGTAACGGAACGAACCTCTTTTGTTCTCCCATTTTAATTTGTGTGTCATGAATGACGATTAGAGTCGAATTTACATGCGATATACATAATATAAAACATTATCTATTGTTTTGACAATGTTTTTTATAACATACCTACTTCAAACTAACGGCTTGCCCCAGCGACAGCATTCGATTATTCTAAAATATACAAATGCGAACACAGAAATGCTGCTACGAGGCATTAAACTATTTAAATAAACGTCCACCGAGGCAAAGTATTTTACATTTTGAATTAAAAAAAAAATTAAATTACATATTATATGCCTTTTCAAAAAAATATTAGAGCAATATATTAAGATCCTTATTAAAATATGGCAACTCATATGCAAAAAATAAGAAAAAAAACTACTGCTTAGATAAGATTTTCAATAGGATCCGAGTCTGCATAAAGGACAAAGTTTAGAGGTTGGCGCCAACATACAAGAAAATAGAAATTAACGAGTAGGTAGGTATCAAAATATTTTTACATTTCAATGTCTGTCTACCAAGTCAATCACTGGTTACTTAGGAGCCATTATTGCCTATTGAAAGAGGCGGTGACGCGATTTCGGCAGCCATGGCCTTATGCAAACGTGGCTATTTCGACAATAGGCTTCGAGCAGCTTCGAGAAATTAGCAAACAAAATTGAGATGAGAGAAATCGAAGTCCGCAAAATTGGACAGCTCAGACTACTGAATACGCACATTTTAAAGGTCTTTTAATGTGATTCTGAGTAAACACATATTTTCCTTAATTAGTAAATTATCCCGAAATATTTATGGCATCTGTTTATTTTAAAATCCTGTATCGAATTACTATTTCTAGGTCAATCGGAAATGAGATAAAACTGTTGTTGATGTTCCATCTATATTTTCTTCTTTCAGCTACGATGGCTGATCCAATTGGAAAGGAGCAGTTAGGAATTTTTTCTGTATTACATCAAAAAAATTAAATTACTCGTTTGAAAAGCATCTTCCGGCGCAGAAGGCGATAAATTATGTTGTTGTATATTTATAGATCAACAGATAGTGACTTCGCTAAAGAACTAACGGAAATAGAATCGTTGAAAAGGTTTTATATAACAATTGAATATGGGTGGGTGTAGAGCATTTTTCCTTGTGACATAATCGTAGCGTTTCGTAGCAATAGTGTTACGCCCACAGTTCCAAATTTATGTTTTAACAAAAGTTTTAGTTCAAACATCGCAGTACCCAAGTATTTCTTGTTTCAGTATTCAGATCATTTTCAATAAATTATAACGTCGTTTTGTACTTAGGATGCGCCTGTCATTGAATTATTTTCCTGCTTCCTACTCAGTGTTACGGGCTTTGTTCTTTGCGAGCGCCACGACTCCACTTGTTTACAGTACACGAAGGATTCACTTTACATTCTTGTTGAAAGAGAATTTTAATTAAACAAGTTAAAAATGCTACTTTATTAACTTATAGCAGTTAATTACGATGACATGGCGACCTTTAAGTTCTCTAAGTTGGTATTTTTCTAACCAGAAAGTGTGTTTGATTAAGGATAACTGAAAATTGACCTAGTATGAAATCGGTTGGTTTTAGAGGATATACGCTAATTTCCACTAGGTAAGTAACAAAAATACAAGATAACCACTTCGTGGACGGAGCTTTGAACGGTGATTCGTAACGGTTTAGAGTTGAATGCCCAAGGACTACGCGTTTTTACGTTACATCGCTCTAATTTGAATGGCGCTAATTTAACTATCAGTACGCCTGTTACTTTTATTTATGCTTTATGATTCCTACTTCTAGACGTACTTGCATGATATACTTAGATCATCATTTTATCAACGAGTGGATTTTTAAAAACCAATGAGACTTATGAGAGTTTACAACAGATTTGAAATTAATAAATAATGCCAGAAGATTTCCGCGAATAAATTCGCATGTTACATTTTTCTTAGCTTAGAATCGTCCACTGCTGTTACATTACATTTTTATTTAAAAAATAAATTATAGATTTACATAGTCTAGGTATAGACAGATAGTCCCTAGGCAGATAAAAGATTGATGACAAGCAAATCTCTGTCGTATCAATTTATCAGACACGAAATAAGAAAAAAGATAATCGCTTTCTACATAGGTACTAACTAGCCTTTTCCCAACTATGTTGGGGTCGGCTTCCAGTCTAACCGGATGCAGCTGAATACAAGTAATTGACATGGAGCGACTGCCTATCTGACCTCCACAACCCAGCTACTGGGTAATACCATACCTCTTGGTAAGACTGGTTGTTAGACTTTCGGGCTTCTGACGGTCCGTAATGACTGTCAAAGATCCAAGAATGACAGCCGGGACCAACGACTTAAAGTGCTTTCCGAGGCACGGTACTTATGTACTAACAATTCTTGGCATTTTACGGTCGTATCAGTTTCATATAAAATATCAATAATCTTTTATAAAGGTATATAACATAGCTTTCAAAAATATAATAAGTTTTCAAGCCCTTGGCTTAAGTAGGAAAAGATCAAGTTAAGAATCTATAAAACTGCAAGTGAACGTTCATGAAGGTCAAACTCATTGCAAAAACCCTATTTTTTCAGTACATTTCAATGACATTGAATACGAAATTTTTAACGTTTTAAAACATAGATAGTTTGTTTGATCGTTTTTCTAGAATCATTACCTAATAGCACGTAGTCTTTATCCAGCGTTTTTTATAACATTTTAAATTCGCGAAATCTCGGCTCTTTGAATACACAAGCAAGTCGTTAATTCTTATAAAAAATATATTTAAAATAATCTTAGTATTATACCATCACCAGTGTTAATAAATAAAGCGTAGCGGTTTAATCATTATGTTACAAAGATTGCCTGTCATGTGCATTTTCGATGGTCCATACGGTCGTATATTCGTAGTTCTGATGTAAATAAACAAAAATAATACTTATAAATTAGTAAGTAAAAAAAACGTATAATATTAGGAAGCTACACTATTAAAATAAATACGAGTACGCAATACACATGCATTATGTAAGTATGAGGAAAACAAAAGAAAATAATGAAAATTCGAAGAAATCACAACAGTTATTAACGTTTCTTACGTTTCCCAGGCAATATTATAAAACCAGTTTCATAAACTTATTGGATGACAGCCAAAGTTCAAAAACCTTAGGTTTTATTATTTTGTTCGTAAATGTCAATGGATTGTAAAAAAAACTTGATCACAGTTGCATATTCTCATACGCGCTGGGCCCTAAGTCTGCTATTTTTTACATTCCAACACGATCCCATTGTCACTGCATTGTCATTTTGCTAAAAGTTCGTAATCTGCTAAATTCATAATTTCATACAATGGAGTGTCAGTGGTTGACCATTGGAAAGTCATAATGACGCCATTATGACGCCATTATATTAGTAGATTACCAAACATGTCAAAATCAACAATTATGAAATCAATGATAGACCATTCTGACACTATTGTAATAGCAGACTTAAGGCCCTGATGTCATGGTCTGATGTTTGTTTACTTAAATTAATTATGTTAACGTCATTCATAGCTGTATGCAAACTAGTGCATGATTCGGTTCAGCAGATTTGCGTAATTGCTACATCAAATACATTAACCGAACTACAATGCTTGAATACATTAAGTACAGGTTTTCCTGGATTTTATTTCTTTTCGATCGATTTCGTGAGGTTTCTGAAAGTAATTTGCTTATTAAGTTTCTAAATAATTAGGTACCTAAATAAAAGGAAATAAAGAGACTACGAAAACAAATAAGCATACGTACCTGCTGTACTAAAAAAAGAAAAATAAACTAATTAAGTACATGAAGGTATGCAGACTTCATTGAGTGTTATATTATATGTACCTACTTATATAAATTATAAAAGGAACATCTTGACTGGAAGTCCCGCCATGGAGCCAAAATACAATAACTCTAAAACTGAAGTTGACTGTGTAAATGTGCATGAAACCAAGGTTAGAACCGAGGACCTTCCGCACTTGGGGTGACGCCGCTGTTTGGAGACAAAAGACCTCGACGTTTTACTCTTTTCCTAGTTTTTGTAAATTCTTATGCCCTTGAAATCGACAATTAAATGACATGTTTTCAGTCAAAACTAATCGGCACCGGAAATGATCTAACACCTACATAACAGTTCGGTTCACTATCAGACTTTTATCTTCCTTTTCTCCATTAAATCACATTGATCTATCTTAACACTTTACATAGGTCAGCTTATAACGTTTTATGGATACATCTCAATAAAAATAAAAATTCAATAATAAACAATGATAAAGTTAAACTGAAAAGCTACGTAAGCTGAATAAGTTTCAATATACGTAGCGCCATCTGGCGGCTACGCTTAGAACCTGAACCAGGTGACTCAGACTAGTGAATCTACTCTTAACAACTAGATGGCAGGGTTAACAGCGCACAAACACAGGCGCTGTTTAGTTAAAGAACTTTATTTTACGAACTTTACTAGTCAATAAAAAATAAAACAAATTTATTAAACATTTTAAATTGGTACCTATAATTAAACATTCAGTCATGGTCTAAGTACAATAGCAATTAAGTGCGTGGTAAAACAAGTGGAGTTTTACCGGCGATAATTTAATTAAGATAAGTTCATTGAGTGGCGAGCGATATGCCAACGGACTGGTAATTATACTTAAATAGTAAAAACGTATTTACTAGCGGTACGCACACTACGCACACCGCGTGGTTCGGTGCATCTATTCGTAACGTAACGCAATAACGTACCACCATTGAGTTATAATGTACTACGTACCCACGTGTTTTTTAACTCTATCGGATTGGTCAACTAGAACGAAGCTATAAGTCACAATACTGATTAAAGACGACTGTTACAAATGTTTATTAATTCTGCACGGTTCCTTTTATAGTATAAGCACGTAAAAGTATTGGCAATATTGCGTTTGAAATTTTAAGCGCTTATTGAGAGTTGGCTCGGATGCAAGGAGAGTGAAAGTGGATCGACTTGTTTAGTGCGACTTGGTCTGCACCCAGCTAGGCATTTCACCTAGCTTTCCAACATTAGCAACGTTCATCAAAGCCGGCTATTACGGAAACAGCGATATAATACAATAGTACACATCATACAACTATATTTATCCAATGACCAGTTAGCAAATTGAAGGCCATAAATTAGTTACACATGTGTAAATATTACATGAACAGTGTTTTGTTATATCGTGCCCTAATCATTATCTATTAGCTCTAAACGATAGGGATTATATCATCGATTGTTTATCGCGCATTGTTTTACGAAAGTGTACAATAATTACGTATCTGTCATATTTAAACAGGTTCTTGCCAAAACATTAGCCGTCTTATTACAAAACATGGTTCATATTCAAACTTAGGTTTAAACCATGGATCGTTTTTTGAATTTCGAACTTTATTCCGACACATTAAGTTGTCAGTTTACAAATTAGTACCGGACTAAATTTTCAGTTTTGTATAAAGAACTGTATTTCTATCACAGCTAGGTTCTTATTACAAAAACTGGCTCGATGGTTTAAACCATGACAGAAGAAAAACCTCGCTTTGTAATAAGATCTTAGATGTCCTATTGTAAATACAAACAAAAACTATAATGTAAAATATTGTTTTAGTAATAAGAAGACACAACACTCATACTGAACTATAGAAAGTGCGCGGTGAGACAACTTTCGCGACCGAATTCAAGAGAAAGTAGTCCGTAGCGCCGCGCGCATACATTATATCACTTTATCCGACTTTGGGATTATATCACAAGCAATGTTTACAAAATAAAGTAAGTATCAACATGTCCGATTCTTAATAACTCGTTTAATATCATGCCGGCTTTATTGAACAGTCGTGTCGCAAAATAAGTGCTACGCTTTCGTTGCATACAATTTATTGTTGCCGCTATGTTGCCGCTAAGCGGAATTGTTCATAAGAGTCCGCATCCGCTTCGGCAGCAAAACTTTTGTTTAAAAATCTCTGCTTTCGCTTTCAAGTTGCGCTGGCGCAGCATCCACGGAAACTTTGTTCGTGCACGCCAAATTAACATGTCCGCGCACTAAACACCTCCTATTTACAGAAACTAACAATGGAAGGTCACAGTCTGGTAATACATACAAATGAGAAGAATTCTGTCGTGGCGATAACTCCGTGACAGACAGTCAGACGTGTAGGCAGAGCTCTTTGTCTTCCTAGTTCAACTCATAAAATTGACCAGATAAGAAGAGAAACACTTGTCATTATTATCTTTAATACTTTAACACAGTTCCCTAATTCTAGTAAGGAAGTTACGTTATTTAATGTATTACTTGATAAACATAACCATAATTTTGCTGATATAAATGAATTGCGTATTAATTATTTATATTACTTTAAGAACTGATAGTTCCGAAAGTAGGTGGGTAGGTATAGGTATATAATATTATATATTGATAAAGTAGAAAGGCATGTTTATATAAACATTGAAGAATTTTGTCTTATCACTGTAGTGAAACGGAATAATATTTTATAAACTTATCTTAAATATTTTTCGTAAGCACTGGTTAATTTCTACGAAATGGATGGAAAAATTACTTTGGAAGGTAAGTTCTGTACCCGTAACAGACCTTACCTTCCAAAGTAATTTTTAATATGTATAGTAGTTACATTGAACTATAATTTTATTTTATTTTTAAACAAGCTCTACAAGAAAATCTAGATGATATCGAGAGGTAGTTTTCTATAATCCCATCATTCAATTACTGCCGATATATAAATCTAACCTAATATTACTATACCATTTTGTCAGAAGCATTAGGTATGAAAAACCGTCTCAGGTCTCCACAGTGGAAAATACCGAATTTCATTAAATTTCAGATTTCCAAGTGCTTGTTTTTACAGTGACCCTCATCTAGTGTAAATAGGCTCTAGACTTGTTCTAATTTGTTAGGTACTAACAATGAATAGACTAATTAAATAGACTAATTAAGTTACAAGAATCAGTGAGGCGCCTACGTCTGATTCGATGACCTTAAAAACACCGTCATCGCTGATCTCATGAACACAATGCTTGTAACTAAACGAATAGACAACACAAAACCTACGTTTAGTCTGTTAAGACTCACTTTCACCACACATCACTAAACGCATTTAACGCTAAACGAATTTAAAACATCGTTGTTTCTTTCAATCGTTTGAAAATGACAGAGACAGAATGATGTTTTAACCGTGTTTAGCGATAAATGAGTTTAGTGATGTGTGATGAAAATGAGCCTTAGTTCCATTCATAAACTTACGGTTAAACAAACAAATTGTACAAAGACAGATAAGATGGGACTATTTAATATTTAAACAACGTGTATGCAATAAACGTACATAAAGCAAACATAAGCACAAGGCTCTTCTTGGACATTTTAGATGTACAAGGTTAGTTCCTTACGATTTCGTCAAAAATTCCATGTAATAAAATTTAATTCGACATGTTTTACATAATACTATGGAAATTTTGGGTGGATCAGATACGCCGCGGTCAGAGGTTACATGTTTGTCTCGAGCAAACGAAACAACTGATCTTTACAAGTTATTTCTACTATAAACGTAATAATAAGTAATTAATAATACAGGAATTGTTATTAGATGCTACTACATTAATTGCATAAATTATAACGGTTTATTGAATGTCTAAATATAGAATAAGATAAACTGCGATAACCAACAAAGTTGATGTCTGAATACATGACTTAAGGCGCTGACTGACTACGATTTTAAACGTCACACAACCGCGTAATCTATGTCACCATTAGGTAGCTTGAAATAAGGTTGAAAATTGAAAATAATATTTGTGTTGCCGAGATGTGACTAAGCTGCGAATGTGCATTTATTTTCCTGGTTTTCTTTACATTATTTAGAATATACACAATAAATTAAATAATTGCCCGGTTATAGTTTTAAGAAAATGCTAATTCTATTAAATTCTTAAAAAAAAGAATGTCGTTATCGCTGAAAATACAGAGATGTTCGACGCCAAAGTTTATTTTTGTGGAGCAACTTCCAAATTTTTTACTGGGAATATTAAACTATTTTTTACCATTCTATTCGGTTAAAGTTTTTCTTTAAACCCTTCTGTGTCCACTGTATTTTTTGCGTCGGATAGTTTCATTGCGTTGCGTCATACTGGACAATCCAAGAAACCAATATTTGTGTATATATTGAGCTAACACCGCGCCTTGAGGCGAGTATTGCTGCTAACAGTGCCACCATTGAGAATAAAGTCTGGAGATATGGAACATTTTGAAATTTCCTATGTTCACATTTTTAGCCAGATGAGGTAGAATTTTTTGTCGTCGCAGTTTAACTGCTATAACTTCGAACCTAGGAGGTTTAGTGTTGATTTTTTGATACAAAAAATTCCACCTCACCTGACTAAAAATGTGAGCATAGGAAATTTCGAAATGTTCCATATCTCCAGACTTTATTCTCAATGGTGGCACTGTTAGCAGCAATACTCGCCTCAAGGCGCGGTGTTAGCTCAATATATACACAAATATTGGTTTCTTGGATTGTCCAGTATGACGCAACGCAATGAAACTATCCGACGCAAAAAATACAGTGGTGGTGGTTAATTTTTCAATGGTGGCACTGCCGGTTAGCAGCACTACTCGCCTTAAGTGAATGATAGATTAATTACATGTCACTTCGTCACCTTTAAGATGCGACAGACGAATATGCAAATCGTTTATTAATTACATCTTAGAAATCAGATGTGCGACCATACCATATCAAAAAAAGTTAGACTCACACACTTGAAACGACAATACAGTCATGCCTAGTGCCTACTGTACCTACATTTTATGTTGCAAATAAGCAAAAAATACATAGTGACAAATCACAAAATAACTTTCTCATAAGAAAATATGCATAATTCTTTTTACAAATAGGGGAGAATTTGCATCCAAAAATTCTCTAAATGAGCAAATCTATGTCATGGAAAGTAAGAGGATCATGACATTGACATCTAAATGATCTGTCAAATTAGTCACAAACACACTGCACATGGTATTTCCAAATAGATTAGGTTTACCACATTCCACGAAATTGCATGGTCAAACCTACCTAAAAATTAAGTATAAATAATGTATTGCAAAAAGAAACCTCAAGATTTCATTCACGTATGGAATATTAGAGGAACTACCAAGGATTCCGGCGGATGTCATATAGACAAGTCGTGACGCAAGCACAAGGCTTCCTACAATCAATAAAACCTTAAAAACTAAGTGATGTAAACGCATTGGGAAGTCACAATTAACGATGTATGTGAACTAGTCCTATGACATAAAGTGATGAAGTAACAATTATCATGTAACAAGGAAATGAACGAAAATGGTCCTTATCGTGACGCGCCTATGACTAACTTCAGTGTTTTTTATTATGAACTAGCGACCCGCCCCTGCTTCGCACGGTTTTTACGACTTCACCGAGATTTCTTTATTATTTGTATGTTTAATATTAATTTATTATACACATACTTAAACCTTCCGGAATTAATTTTCTAGATGATGTTGGAAATCGCATCAAAATCCGTTGTGTAGTGAAGAAGAACAACGCGATCACACAGACAGAAACGAGAAGCGACTTTAATTTTATAATATGTATATTATTATGTTACTGCAAAAGCTCGAACTGCGGTAAAAGTTCGAATTGTTCTATAATAATCATCAATTTCTGACTTTTACATTACCGGTATCTGCAGTAAAACCTAGGATTTACCGACTGAATGCCGGTAAAAGTCTGAAATTAAAGATTATTTTAGAACAATTCGAGCTTTTACCGGGGAGATTTGGTAATACGATTTACCGCAGTTCGGACTTACCTGTAACATATAGATTTATATTAGTTAAAAGGAACAGTAAGTATATCGAAGTCTTGTCTTTAATAGCTCCGAGGTGTGGCCTGAAGGAAGTAGCCAACTTTCTTGTGGTGTAACTCGCTGCCTAGTGCCTACTGTACAGCAATAGTGCAACCTATAATTTCGATATGTTATGGTTACGTGGCTCGAGCAGTGCCTAACCCCGTGAAGGGAAAGTATTGTGATATTACATTCGCATTACTTTTACCTTTCTGGGACTGGTGGAATGAGTTGAGAATGTTGGTATTAAAGGTGAAAGATGGAGAACGGTAAATCTACAAATTACATACATTGTAAAACTTGAAACCGCAACAGCAATAGTGACTTTATTAAATTTACGGTACCTAGGTAAGTAATTTCAGAACATATTTTGCAAATACGTTTTCCAAACGTGAAATACCCAAGGTAAATGGCTATCTAATTTAATTACCACACGAAACAAAACTGTTGTTATCAATGACTGGCAACACGATGAACGTTAAAAGTCCAGGAAGCATGTTCATTATCACTCACTACTTCACTAGGTAAGTATATTTTGATCGAAACTTATCACATACCTACACATTGATTAGCGTTACGTATCGACATAATAAGATAAAGATACTATGGTCTTAGTTAGTCTGGGAGTGCCATGACCGTCGAAGGATTTACGTTTCGGTAATCGCCATAGTGATGATATAGTCTGTGGAAAAAATCCCTGAGTAAGCCCAGATTAGCTCAATTTTGCTGACCGATAACAGTTATCAATTAATAGTACGGTATTTCTAAAAAAAACTCACATATAAGTACGCATATGTCATAACGAATTTAATAGAATTGTTATGTTGTAACTTAATTTAATACACAAAGTTGCGATTACTTTTCGTTTAAGTGCCAATTTTAATAAATTAATGAAGCAACGTTTATGATAAATCTAGTAATATCTAGGCGAAGCAAAATGTCAGAATAACATTACTAAAGAAAAAATACTATGGCAGTTATACATTCTTTAACGGAACCTTATACTCTGCTGATTTCAATTTACGGCTGACTACAAGTTGTAGTATGGAACTGACCTCGTTTAACTATTATAGTAAATCCATTTCAGCTGTGTGAATAAGCGATAACAGAAATATAAATTTAAATTTTCAGTAAGTACAAACTCCTATTGTTTTTTTTATCAATTCTTGAATTCAGTTCAATCAAACAACCGACACCGGTTTACTGGTCAAACAAAGGTAATGTTTCATCCAAAAATAATAAACTAAAGTATCCATAGGCAGTAGGTAACGCTTCAAATAAAATAAAGCAAATTAGGCCGAGGTTATTCAAATTAATTAAATTGATTTACTACTTTGTTGCCATCGCGAGCAAAATCCGGATGAGGCTGGCACGGGAGCGTGGGGATTGGCACAAGAAAAGAGAGGCTATGCCCAGCAGTGGGTTTAGTCTCTGGCCAACGATAAGAATTCTAGAGAGTCTAGACTTTTGGTTGTTTACTAGTTTTACATGTCTCAGCAAGAAAAGAACAACTATTAGCAAGCAACAAACAACATTTTAAAGTAAATCCTACAGAAATGTACTAAAGACAAGAAGATTTAATTAATGCTGTAATTTGTCCATTGAAATGCACTAACCATTGCGCTTTAAGATGACACAAGCAATGATGTCAAGGCAGTCTTCTAGTTCTCAATCTAATGAGTCTAGATTCCATATAATTAATAGAAAATTCCCATAATTCAACGCAATTATTTTATTAAGCAATAGTTTTTTGTCTCATGCAGAACGGGTCATTTGAGTTGCATGTGTGTCCAAATGCAAAGGCATGCATTCGCTTAAGGGGACTACAGAACCTAAAGCGCGGTCACTGTCGGACTTCAATAGAAAAGAGAGACACAACGCTGGTAATTTATTGCAAAATGTGAAGCAATTTTCTATTTACATAAAATCTATTGATTGGACAAAAAAAAATCAGAATGATTGCATGTAAATTAGTACCTATGATGTTTAATCGTTAAAATTAATTTTTAGAGGTATCTTCGTGATTTTTTTCGTATCAAATTAATTGTAAGTACAGTGGATTTCATTTATTACGACCTTGGTTGTAGCGACCATTTACCTATAGCGACGTTAAATCTAAGTCCCTTGAATTTAAAGCATACTTTAGTACAAAATTCATGTGGCTATAGCGACTTTGGATGTAACGCCGAGTTCGGGTGTAGCGACTGTTTTTAAGAATCATTTGTAACAAATTCCTAGAAATCCCATGCAGATGTTGCGACCGGAGTCGGCCGCCAAAGACACAAAGATTTCTTATCTTTTGTTTACTTCCACACAGATGGTCAGCAAGCGTGGAGACCTTTACCTTTTGTTTATAGATATCAGCTAAGTAGGTAGGGAAGCGTCTATGTTTCGGAGTTAAATTTATGGTTCAGTTACAAAGTGATATTCTGAGTAGAAACTGGGTTTAGTAAACTTTGAATAAGTATGGCTGTAACGACTTCCGTATATAACGTCGGAAATAGAGTGGTCCCTTCATCGTCGTTATACCCGAAATCCACTGTATTATGTTTTCAACACACTAACTGGCATAAATGAAAAAAAAAAACAGAAAAATATATGATATTGTTCAGGATATATTCCTGAAGAATATCATAGGTACATTTTTCTGATTTTGTTTAAATACTGCAGTGGATCATCTCTCGCGATCTCTCGCGTCCGAGCCTGGTCCAGGCCATGGTGCGGAGCGAGAGTGCATGGGAGGCCGTCACCTCCTTCTGCGAAGCAGTGATGCTCGCGAAGGAGGAGGCGGAACGCGTGAGGGAGAGGCAGCCTCACGCCCTCAGTCGCCGCAGGAGACGCCCTGGGCGGCGGGAATCGCGAGGCGATTTCCGGCCACCGTAGGCGCGGGCCTGCGGACGGTGAGCAGCGGGTAGCTCGCCGTCCGGTAAGGACCAGGCCCGAGTCGACGGCGCGTTGTGTTCCACGCGCGCCTCAAAGAGATGTCAGCAAGTGACGGGGTCCAATAGGGCCGACGCCGCTGGGGTCGGGGAAGGAACACGGGTGGGTTTTAGTCAGTAAAAGTCTGACACGCCCTTCCGCTCCACCCAGAGCGGGAGAAGTTATTTGATGATTTCCCACCCTCAAAAAAAAAAAAAAGGCTGTAACGACTTCCGTATATAACGTCGGAAATAGAGTGGTCCCTTCATCGTCGTTATACCCGAAATCCACTGTATTATGTTTTCAACACACTAACTATCATAAATGAAAAAAAAAACAGAAAAATATATGATATTGTTCAGGATATATTCCTGAAGAATATCATAGGTACATTTTTCTGATTTTGTTTAAATACTGCAGTGGATCATCTCTCGCGATCTCTCGCGTCCGAGCCTGGTCCAGGCCATGGTGCGGAGCGAGAGTGCATGGGAGGCCGTCACCTCCTTCTGCGAAGCAGTGATGCTCGCGAAGGAGGAGGCGGAACGCGTGAGGGAGAGGCAGCCTCACGCCCTCAGTCGCCGCAGGAGACGCCCTGGGCGGCGGGAATCGCGAGGCGATTTCCGGCCACCGTAGGCGCGGGCCTGCGGACGGTGAGCAGCGGGTAGCTCGCCGTCCGGTAAGGACCAGGCCCGAGTCGACGGCGCGTTGTGTTCCACGCGCGCCTCAAAGAGATGTCAGCAAGTGACGGGGTCCAATAGGGCCGACGCCGCTGGGGTCGGGGAAGGAACACGGGTGGGTTTTAGTCAGTAAAAGTCTGACACGCCCTTCCGCTCCACCCAGAGCGGGAGAAGTTATTTGATGATTTCCCACCCTCAAAAAAAAAAAAAAAAAAAAAAAAAGGCTGTAACGACTTCCGTATATAACGTCGGAAATAGAGTGGTCCCTTCATCGTCGTTATACCCGAAATCCACTGTATTATGTTTTCAACACACTAACTGGCATAAATGAAAAAAAAAACAGTAAAATATATGATATTGTTCAGGATATATTCCTGAAGAATATCATAGGTACATTTTTCTGATTTTGTTTAAGCAATGCAGTGGATCATACATATACTTTTAGGCTATAAAACTTGCGTTTAGGTCTTGAAGTCCCCTTAATGAAATCAGTTGAGAGTCGATAGGTCCAATGCCACCCAGAAGCCTATGCAAGGAGGCACTACATCACGATAGCTTTAAACGAGTCTGTTTCAGAGGTCGGCGACGTCGCGTGGCGTTGGCGTGTCTAACAACTCGGTCATGCAGCCTGTCGTATAATTTAATGGCCCATTGTATTCTTTGACGTTTTGGCTTGCTTGTGTACCTAGAGAACAAGATTCACGAACTCATCGTCAACCAGCAATCTTGCCGAGCTGATTTCTAATTTCTTATGCCTACACTTCTTCCTTTCCAGTGATTTCACACTAGTAATGGAAGGCAATCGGTTTATCAAATAAGGATTATGTACTACAAGTAACGCTTATTGCGTGCACAAGTACTACTAGAAAACAAGGTATAAATACCTGCAAAGTTCATTACGAAACTTGAATAACACAAATGCATAACACGGTCACGGTTTAAACGCGAAGAAAGAAGTATTTTTATACCCTATGTACTCTCAGGTAGTGTTTGTTTTAATTGTGCATGAACTGGCTTTAAACGGTTTAAGGGAATATGTACTAAACTGTACACAGCATTTTGTAAACGCAAAAAAAAAGTACAAACTACGTTGGTTATGCAAAAAGTTCGTTATGAAATCTTTATTCGAATCGTATTATAACGAACCAACGTGAATTGTTAATTAACCGAATCTAATGGAAAATTAACAGATTGCTAACAATTTTAATTTTGGTAAACCTTTAAAGGTCTGAAATTGCTATACAGTACAGCACTGCTGATTTAAAACACATGGGATTTATTCACAAATGCCACACACTTGCGCTATGTAACCGATGTGTTTTTCCAAAGCTCAGAAGTCAAAAATAGGGAAAAAATCTAATGCAAATTATTTTATAATCTACAACCACATAAACTAGTTGTAACATAGATATAACTCAAGCGAGATGAAGCGGGCTAAAGCTAGTGTCATTTAAAGGATACAAAATATTGTTGAGGATATTAAAAAAAATCAAGGTAAACACTTTTTCGTTTTTAATGGAGTTGATTCGTATTTTTGTTTGTGCAATACAAAGTTTATCTGTAGTAGGTAAGTATACTTACCAATTTTTATATGGATAAAGATTTTCTAGATCAAAAATGTTGTCAGCCTAATAGCCGTACCATAATAGTAAAAAAATATTATCGTAAAAGCAATATTATTTAAAGGCTGGTATCGGAAGGCGAAATCAAAATTGGCTAAATAGACTTGACACTAGATTACAAATAATATCTAAGTACTTATTTGTTGCTATCTGCGTTAAAGATTACAAAAGGGGACAATTTAAAATGATTTTCAAAGCAAAACTAAAGTTTGCCAAAAAGACGAACACCTCGTCGAAACTAGGAAGCGTTATAAAAATGAACCAAGGCCAAATACGACGCGACTACGAGATAATTCTTATCATTCAACATTTAGCATAACGTAGATTCACAAGAAAAAAAATAGCCCAAGTGCTAGTCGGACTCGCACACGAAGGGTTCCGTACCATAGTTCAATATTTAACACTACATATTTTAAAAAAGTACTTCAGTTTAAAAAAAAACAAGTTTCTTGTATGGGGACCGACCCCATTCATTTTTAACTTTATATTTATTATTTGTTGATATAGCGGCACTACAAATACACAATCTGTGAAAATTTCAACTATGTACCTATTACGGTTCATGAGATACAGCCCGCTGACAGACAGACGGACAGCGGAGGCTTATTAATAGGGTTCTGTTTGGCACCCTTTGGAAACCTACGGAACCCTAAGAACGATTTATTTAAGTCATTATCTTGCACTTGTTTATATTGTGTTAAATTGGGTATTTAACTTTTTAACTCCGAAGGCGAAAAAAACAATGTTGCAATTGACTGGTTATCTTGAGTCATTCGACATAAGGTTCATTTTGACTGACACAATGGGATGCACTCATTCATTTCAGCATTGGTTGATCGTAATAGAACACTGGAGCAGCATTCATTGCTAAACTATTCAAAAATGATATCTACTATCTGGTACATCCAACTCAAATTTCAGGAAACTGGGTTTTACCGATGATGATAATACGCAAGCGTTTTGGTTACATTCCTAAACCCTTGCGTATTATCATCGGTGTCCCGGTGTAAGTCATCGGTGTCCCCCTATAAGCGATTTATTTGCATTGCTCACGAGGTAGTCACGGATCGGGTATAGCTTATACAACACGCGATGACGCGTGAAGCATGACCATGGAGCGACCTAGGGAGGCCGTCCTCGCCGCGCATCCACGGACCATAACGACAGCTTCACAATGTAGTTTACTGCCCGCAAAACATTATCTATTGTTCCGCTACGTAAATAGATCGGCAATAACTTATCTGCGAACGACAGATTAGGATCATCAGCAATCGTCATTGTCACTATCGCGGATTTTATTCTACAATCTGTTTTTGAAGATCAAGTAGATCTTATGTTTGATCAATGTGTCAGCATTACGCACGGTTTGATTCTAGAGAAATTACTTGAAAATTTGTTGTTGTTGATAGCAAATAAAGTACCTACCTACGTTTCATAAATAACACTAGAATTTTTTCCCGCGGCGATTTTTTTTCGGTGTTTCACTGGATTTTCAACGCCCTTAGCGCCGAGAGTTGAAAATACATTGCGCAATAAAATCCCGCCGCGATATTTTTACGTGCGAACGTGGGATAATTTTTGACCGAGCGAGCGAAGCGTTTCGCTTCAAGTCTGGCAAAAGCTTTCCTCTGTCAGTTTGTTGCTACTCCTCTACAGGTAGTATTTTACAACCGGTCAGGACGAAACCTGGTATACAGGTACCTATTACGATTTTATAGATTTTTTGTCGTCGGGGATTTTTGATTGGAACCCCTCGCCCTCCAATCAAAAATCCCCGACGACAAAAAAATTCTGAAAAAAAATGGGCAAAAAGGGGGCTATTGGATATCTCCGCCAGATCCGATTTCAATGGTTCTTTTTTTATTTGACAGGTAGTAACTAGGTGGTCTCTTAATAATTTGGTAAAGATCTGATGAAAAAAAACATGGTAAATATCCCGTTTTAAATAACTTTAGTGGTAGGTATATTAATTGTTGCAAAAAGATTGTGCTCGCGAGGTCTCCTGTTTGTAGAATTATGTACTAGTAATTACAATTAGACGAGTTGCATTTCGGCTTAAAAGCAATTTCTTAATTATGTAATTTCCTTTTTTCATTGGCTAGGTCAGGTTCGCGGCTTGCGGTAGAAGTGAACTGGTAGAAATCGTCACATTCAAGAGTGTCAAAAGTTTTTGTTTTTGTATTTAATCCAGTACTTACTTATAAGTTTTGAGCTTCTTTAAACTTATACTAGATGGCTCTGTTAATACAGATACATAATATACAGCGAAAGGAAGTTCGTTCCAACGGGGTTTCCACCTCCCACGAGGATGTAGGATTTGAAGTACATCATATTACATAAATGTGCTGATATTAAAAATTCAGGTCTGCTAATCTAGGTAGGTGTATCAAACTTTTTGCCCGCCGTTCCTTATGTAAATAGTAGGTATGATTTATGTTAGAATGAGGAGACAATATAGGTACTCACGAATTATGTATGCCCAGATACGACGTGTTATAGGCATAGCCTTCCGTCCGTATGCTTCCGCCCTGCGACTTATACCGGCCGATTGCTATTCATACATATCATTATTCAGCATCTTTGTCATTGCGTGTTTAAATTATGTAATTCACTTCTTGCCAACATGTGATTGAACGGCCAACATCTAAGCATGCTGTTTTAAAATTAAAATAAACTACATACTACCGGCATGGTTCGTTCGTTCGACAAATATTAACTCTATTCTGTTTAATGCCACTCTGTAAATGTTTCTCAATACAACTTACGTCACAATACTTAGGAAAATCGTTACATCAATAATTTTCTCACAAGAAGCAACGATAAGATAAACACGTACTTGATACTTGAGTGTTCAATCAGATGGCGGGGCAGATGTACATAAATCGATAGGAGTTTAATATTTTCACGAATGGCACGTGCGCAATTGTGTCATATTATTAAAGTATTTAATAGTTCGACCTAGTTATTTAGTGTAAACAAAGCCTGCGGAACAGGGTCGCAGACGTTTGGGCGAGGTGAGCGACCCCGCTATCATGGCGCGATGGCGATCATTCCGGTTAGCTTATCGGCACAGAAGCGGTTGCCGGCTGCCCGGTACCGGCTGATCGTCAGCAGCTGCAAACTAGAGCGGGAAACTGATTTTTTTCCGCGATTTTTTACGCTGTCGTATTGCCTTATTTCTGCGATCGCAATTATTATAATGTCGTGAAATAATCGTTGGCTTAATTGCATAATAGCTCTTATTAATTGATTTTTTGTTTCAGTTTCATTAGGAATCTTCAAAAGTGTCAGTTGGTAAGCCTGATAGAATGAAACCGTTTGAATGTTCTCGAATCGGCCTACTTATTGTGCCATGACTTTCTCGATGAACTCTATTGATCGATTAGCATTTAATTGATTCAATTGGTCAGTCCATTGTAAGTACTAAACTACACTGAATGACTGAACATAGATCACTTACTTTACGTTGGTTTGATTACTGCAATTATTCAAGGACTGATTCGATGCGGCATCGATTTGATGGCGGAAGCAATCCTCCTTTACATTTAATTTTATTTAGCTAAATTGTTGTTAACTTATAAAAGTTAATGCCTGTTAAATGAAATTGCTGTCAAGAAATTAGAACATTACTTGTAGTGGGTATCTAAAATGAGACGGCAGGTAATTTAGGAGATGATCAGAATGATGTGTATATGTACATTGGCTGCATTCTCCCATAGACTAACAAAATTATACTTCATGGGTCTGCCAATTACAATTATAACTCTATTATCCAAATATCTTACCATCTATGGTCTGATAAAACAATCAGGAAGCATTAAATTGTAGTAAGTACTCTATTAATCATCAGAATGGCTTCTGCCACGGTTGGCAACTACATAATGAGTTAATTTTAAGTAAGTAGGTAAAACATATTATTATTAAAAATAAAGTTGACCCGTTATGATAATTTACCATTTGTATAAATTATAAATATGATATTATTTCATTCATACAGCTTTATTTGCGCTGAATTTTAAATTGAGGATGTTAATTTAGAACAGCTTTATAAGAGTACCTACTGCTAATGATAGAAATTGATAGAATTGTTAGTACGTTGGGCAGCGTGCTAGTTGGTAAGCTTATCAATCTGATATCAACTGAATGAACTGATTATCAATCTTATGTAGTATTATGCACTTATTAAATTAACCGAGATTAGATTTCATTATCTAAATACCACAACTAAAAAGTAATACTACGCAGCTAGACTAGTATCGCATCTAGTCGTTATCAGAATCTTCTGTTCAAGTATAGGGAAGTCATTGTGTAGCACTTCTAATCAATTAGTACTCTTTTACTAAGATTCAATTTCACACTCTAAGCATCATGCTAAGACTTCAGAATTGGCAGTCGTAATCAACTTCATTTTGTTTTAAACGCCTTTCACTTGATTGGGAAATCTGATATTCGTTGCAGGTTATGCAACTGTTGACGTGAAATTAACTGCATAATATTTTGACCGTGTTTCCAGGATAGTAATTCCAGTATGGTAGTGTAAACAGCCTTGGGAGCGACTTCGACCGGCGGACCTCCAAATTACACATAACAGTGGCGTAGCGGAGTGGGACAAAAACGCGAGGCCTTGGCGGAACCACGAGCTCGCCGCTTCCTCATCCAGCCATTGGACGTTACCATCCGAGCAATCAAAACATTTCACAACATCCGAAGACTTCTCAAAATCTATTATCGGACAAATCAATATTATCTAATGGCTGCACGATAAGCTTAAATTGATAAAGCTGGTACATATTGCTCTCTTTAATATTACAAATTCGTTCCAGAACATTTGTTGCAACAAATGACTTTAACATTGATACATTGTATTGTCAAGAGTATTTATGAGAGCACTATGTCCAAGCCAGACTTACAATATTATAATACATTTAATATTACGTATTATGTGATCGTTCATCTTAATTTCAACAAGTCACATACAGTCTAATTTATTTTTTGGAATCGAATATAACTTTTACCCCGAATACATTTTAATTAATATTTGAATTAATATGACTATGTTTAGCTTGATGAAATTCAGATTCGATCAGTTTATGTAACACCAAATCTAGTGAGGCTAAATTCAATAATAAACAAATTGTGTTACGTAAGGCATTTTTATTGTTTTGTATTCGCGAACCAAACCATCAACAACTTCATTTATAGATTCCAATCATACTCGTATTTCCTCACTAAAATCAGTATTTTAATTAATATATTTTGCAAATTTAGTATGACAAGAGAGTAGGTATAACTGTATTACGGGGATAAATATATTTACAGCCGTAATTCTAATGCTACGCGCTAAAGCAGTTATTATACTTTCTCATTATACTAAGCCTTCGTCATAATGGCCTCATAATTCACGACAAATTAATTTAATCAGTATTCAAATATTTAAAGTATGCCTGCATTAAACTGTTCCTTCATACGTACGCTCTCTAATATTTACAAGACATGCAAACACACCAAACAGTATTTACAAACAGCTTTTAAAAAGTATTTATCATTCGCCTGATTTCTTTATAATGAAAATGGAGAAATGAGGCCATTAGTTTTCAAAGGAAATTAAAAGACATTCTTAGCGTGAGAATGTTCATTAGTTACAACAACAAAGATTTAAGGTAACTTACCATCACAGGTAGCGGCCATGAACTTGCCGTTGGCAGAGAAGTCCACTAGAAGAACGGTGCCAGGGTGTCCTTTGAGATTCTTTAACAGCCATGGGTGACTGAATTCTGATTTTCCTTTCCATGTTGCGCGTTTCTTCGATTTCCCACTGATCCGGGTTTCAGTCGCAGTCGCTTCGGAGCTTATTTCTTCTGCGGGAACACCTACAATACAAGTAGGTATATTGATTATTAACAGGTACCTAAATAAGCGACAGGCGGACAAGGGTAAATGAACTTAAGATTTTTGCACTCAAATACGGTCTGAACGATACCCAAAAAAATTAAGTGGTCTATTGATTTAATGTTAGTGCACAACCAGTGACGACAGTTCATTCACTTATTTACAAAACGAGCTTTAGAACACAGAACTGTATTCTGAGTGATTAACCTCTTTTCCAAATTCCCACAGAAACTAGGTTCCTACTAAAAATTGCTAAGGGTCAGCGCACACCAAGGGCAGAGCAGAGCAGAGCCTTTTTCTGAGACTATTGAAAAATTAATCTTAGGACAATTCCATACATTGCAAAATTAAATACACGCCAAGCATGCTCGAGCATGCTCGAGCGTAGTCGAGCATCAAGTTTGGACGATTTAATTTTGCAATATATGTAATTGTCATAAGATTAATTTTTCAATAGTCTCAGAAAAGGCTCTGCTCTGCTCTGCTCTTGGTGTGCGCTGACCCTTAGGATTCAAAGGAGATGATGAGTAAAAATTGTTTTATGATGACGAATCATGAAATATCTACATATTTAGTGCCACATAAAGCTTTAAACTGGAAGTAGGTTGACGTGATGCTTATAAAATTACCGTTACACAGTCAAGATCTCGTTATGACTAACGGACAAACATTTCTGAACAGATATAGTATACATGCCATATCTTCTCACAATTGCAAGCCGATAGTTTCCTCGTACCTGTCTCGTGTAGGAATTAGAAGATGATGTCAGTTACGCGTCATTGTGGAGGCGTGAGCTAGCATTCGATTTTATTCACTTTTACGTGTTTTAAAGAGGCGAAGACTTGGGTTACTGCGAGAAAACTTTGTAAAACTCATAAATCACTGAATACTGGCGCCAAAATCTTCACATTCTTAAAGCTACTGACAGACGTGCTCATTACTATCACGAAAGCATGCTTTTTAGGTACTGACACACGTGCTCATAAAAAGCATGCCTATGCACGCTTACCCGAAAACATACTAGAAATAAGCATGCTCATTACTAGTCACACATGCTAGAGCATGCTTATTTCTAGTATGTTTTCGGGTAAGCGTGCTTATAGGCATGCTTTTTATGAGCACGTGTGTCAGTATCTTTACATCCTGTCAATTCTTGTCCTATTCTTATCTTGAAAAAAGATTTGATCAATAAATTCTAGTAAATTAAGTAGGTAGTACAAACACGATAAAACAGGCATTCCGTGGAATATGGCACTGATCATGGATAAGATTATAAATTTATAAGAGTTCAACAAAATCTGACTAATCGATCGCTAGTGATTCATCATTTTCATTATAAATATGTGTGACGGGCGACGTCGAATCCAAAGGTGAATCGAATACACTGCCCTAGACATTCAAGGAGTTGAATGATCTTAAAACTTCTTACCAGTTTTTATGTCACAACGACCTGAAAATACCTACTGTTTTTAATTTAATTATTTTTTAATTTAAATTAGCAATATTCAGCGCAAACAACTTATAATGATATTATTGTTTCAGTTACATTATGCCCAATTAAACAAAATGCGGTTGCCCGTTGCCGTGTGAAAAATAAATGATTTTGAAAGACTTTTTATTTTTAGGCTATTGTTTGGACAGAAGTTGTTACCTAATTTGCTTCACAACATTATCTGCAACAGATCGCAAATTCTAAATAATACAGCGGAAACGAAGAAAGGTCTCGTCAATTTAATATGTTGTGAGAAAGTCTGCTTGCTTCCTACAAGTATTATATTGTTCAGTTTATTTTTTTATGCGACTTCAGCACGTTCAACTCATTCAAAGCCGTGTGGCGACAGACGAGCAGACGTGTTGTTGTATTATATTGCTAGAACGTCTCGAAAGTTCCATGGATCCACATGTGGTTTGCAAGTTTAGCAATTAGATAGGGTACCTACTATTTTTCAGATAGCTCCATCTTATGAAGTACCTACTAATATAGTAGTTTTATTACAAAATCAAAGTCAGTTATATTTTGATGAGATATCTTTCAAATCAAATGTGATAAAATGTTAAATATTTTTTTTAGACATAATTAACATAAATTAAACTGTATGTTGATGATAACTACAACATTATCTGAACAATATAAAAAAGTAAAATCAATACTTATACATTTTGCTATTTATATTTTAGTTTGTCGAAAGTAAACGACTAAAAGCTTCTTACGTAAGATAATGTTCACTTTAACGGCGGGCGAGAGAAAGTGAGGCAGATGCTGCACTGAAATAAAACAGATGGGAAGAAAAAATATTATTCTGTTGAGTCAGTAGGTTTTTTTTATCCTACTTGCTAACTGCAACAGGATTTTTTTTTCGTTCATCTAGTATTCCTGTCTCAGTGCAGTTTTGCAAATTAGATTTTTAATTTGTAATAAATAAAAAATCTACATAAAGATAATAAATTTATTCCCAAATAGCTTTTGCTCGCGGCTTAGCCCGCGTGCATGTCGGAAAATTTTCGACGGCAACGTACCCAGGTTATAAACTATCTGTGTGGCAAATGTCATCCAACTCTGTTTAGCCATTTTTGCGCCAATCCGGAACTTATCCAGAAAAGTGGACAAAAATTCTTTGTTACTATTTTATTGTAATTATGTACAGATTAAAATGCAAAATGTCTAAATAAATAGGAGAGTTGTTAGTATGCACTAAAGTATTACAGTTATCTACATGACTCAATATATAAACAAAACATGTGTTATAGCTAGATGTGACCCAACAGTAAAACAATATTAAAAATTAACATAAAATGAATCATTTAATAAATACAATATTCTTTCTTTATTTAACTGTTCCACCAAGTCTGTAATAATATTCCTTCAATAATGTTTGTTCAACTGCCAGGTGTTATGTTACGGCATATTAAAACATAATGATTGGACACCCTCACCATGTTGAATGTCAAAACAATTTATGAAAAAACAACAACAAAGTTAAGTAAAATATTCCACCATATTATGCTTTTTTATCATACAATATATTTGGAGGGAATACCTACACATTCACAACAACTAACAATTTAACAAGGTTTCCATCAACCATTTATAATAAATTTGATATTTTATTTTAATATTTTCATTGTTTTTGTGGTGAAAAATTCAATGGTATATATATTGGTGTTCAAACTATTGCACTTTTGCAAGATACACACATGGTGCAAAAGGGTTATAATCATTTACATAAAAATATCAGTCCAAGGCACAGCATTGGATTAATATTTATTAAATAGTTTAATAATTTTTTTCTTGTAATTGGTATATAAAAATCAGACACCTATATTATAAAACTATAATTTATGTGTAATCTACCTCATATGTTCATGATGCTATGTATTGCATATTGCATAGTGCTTTTGTACCTTTTATAAATTATGTATGTAAACAAAATTGTTTTTTTTTCTATTGTGCTTGTTAGTGATCCTAAGATTTCTATTACATTTTCTGTTTTTACCCATGAGAACCTGTAATTATTGGCTCTATGTTTTATATTCAATTGTTATCTATTTGGTATAGCTGTTGGTTCTCCTTAAAATGAATAAATTATTGAATTATTTGGATATAGGACTAAGCATGGTGTGAAATTATAAAATTATGAAAAATAAAAAACTATTTTTAAACTAATCAATAAACAAAAACTCTTTGTTGTGGTTTATAAAATAATAAATAGGTACTTCTTCTGCACAATTTATTGTAAATTTTCTGTAGTGACAAGTTTTGTCATTACTTGCTGTAGAGGAAGGCTATGAGAGTAGTAGTAGTCACATGGCGCAATTTTGAAGATCAAGCATGGTGTTTCAGAAACTTTTCACCCAGATCAAATGTAAGTAAAGATGCTTCACAAAATAAATTACCTATCTATTCATGAGAACACACACACGAAGTGTGTCAGCTGCATTCTTCGTAGGTATACAGTTATAGCTTCGTCCATTCACATCCAACAAAACCGCAAGATATTCGTCCAGTTAACACAGTTCTGCCGCCGTTTTCAATCTAATTATTTCACACAACCAAAGCTCGATTATTTACTGAACTTTTGGCGTCATTTTATCATTTTTATCACCTAATTCTAGTATGTTTAGACCATAAATTATAACTTACCGGAATCGCTCTCAATTTCATGTTCCAGTGCTTCCTTTTTCTTGCTTTTGAAGGCGATCTTGTATACGAAGTGTATTATTACACAGAGGAAAAATGTAATTCCTCCTATCAGGAACACATTAGTGTTCTGACCGGCATGAATATCGCCCATTTTCACTCAAAATTCTTTACGAAAACGTTAAATAGTCACAGAATCGAAAATCACGACAGCTACGATCACGCGGTCACAAAGTCACAATAACGTATAGTATAATGTACTCTGTGACAATAACTAACCACAGACCACAGATATTTTTACTATATTGTGAAGCGATTGAGTCTATTGAATGAATGAAGCACTCAGGAGTCGTTCAACAAGTCACTCTTTGTGAACCGATCCAAGGCTGCTGCTGCGCTGACTGATGGCCACGGCCACTGATGATACCGCATGGTGTGTATAGGTGTGTAGTGTGTACTAAGCCCTCCGTTAGGAGTATATAATCTGTGACTAAACCAGTCAACGGCACACGGCAACGCTCGGCAACTTAGATAATATACATCTAGATCGAGCCACCGCGTGGCCGGTCATGAGACAGCAATATTAACAGTGAAAGTACTTTGTTTGGCAACATTTTTAAAGCAAAAATACGGCACGCCGTAAGGGACAGAAGATACGATGCTTTGTCTCAATTTTCCTAATTATTTCGTATATATGTGTCTCACTTCCACACTTCACACTGTAATCATGGCAACGTCTAGATGTATAATAATGTCATTGCTCGGCAACGTGCATTTTAGCATTTTAGCCTACTTACCACGTGGTGACGTGCCGAATAGTGATGTGCCTGTGCGCCCGGTGCCCCAGTGTATAAAAAATCTTTATTATCTTGTGCTAGTAGTCAAAGGGAAGTTCAGTTAGTTTGTATACCTAGTCATTGTGGCATTAAGGGCAATGAGTGTGTTGATGCTTTAGCCAAAGATGCTTGCTCTTCAGCAACAGCTGATCTCACCTACAACATTCATCAGGGGTATGACTTACTGAACCTTCCAAAGGCTAAGCTCCAATCCTCATTGGCAGGAACACTGGAGTATCACTGGAAGGAAAAAGGGCAGGTTTTACTATGCAGTACAGCCAATAATAAAATCAAAACCTTGGTTCTATGGCTTCAAAAAAACCTCCAAAACAATTATTTCTACCCTTTGTAGAATTCACTTGGGTTTCTGTTGTACTCCAGTGTTTTTGCAAAAGATTCGTGTTCGAGACTCCTCTCTCTGTGGATTGGAGGAAGGCACTCTGGACCACAATGCTCAAACAACATCCCACCTTTACATTTATATAAGCGCCTCCCAAAATTTAAGATCCCTCTTCCGACTAATTTTCCTTCTTTACTAACATACTCCTCTCCAGATCTGCATGTGGCGCTGATGACTTTCATCCGTCACAATAACATAAAATTATCAATTACTCCGTATGTGTTGGTGTGGTATGCGTGTATTTTATGTTTTAACAATTATAATATTTATTTATTTCTATTTTTTGTTTGTTTCAGTCCTGTACTAATCCAGCAAGTTGTATCAACTGGATCAACCAAAAAAAAATTTTTTTTTTTTGTAATATCGTGCACACTTGTTTCTCTAGCTCACTTTAGACATTGGCAGAATAGTCGACATCGGCTTTGCTTGCCATTTATTAAAAATAGAATAGAATAGAATGTTTGGATAACTTCAGGGTCGATAATTTTTGAAACCAAAAAAAATAATACTATAAATAATAGGATGAAACCCATTGGAAAACGGAGAGAATATAACAAAAATTAAAGAAAAAATAAATTACGGGCGATCTGAGGACGGGAAGTGGATGTAGGGGAGTTTAAAAGAGTAAAAAACGGTTTATCTCGATTTCCGGCAAAAATACAAGTCCTATGGAAAAAAGTTGAATAGCAAAGTTGGAGGTAATAAAAAGATCGACAACTTTTGTACGTACACTTTTTCACGTAACCTCAAAATTTATGTGAAAAATTCAAATAACCAAGTTTTTTGTTTTTTATTTGTATCTTTTACAAAATATTTTTTCTTTTCACGAAATTTGGTGAAAACTTACCTTTTAATGCCCCAAACACACTGTAATTGTTTTGATTTAAAATGTGTGACATAAAAAGATAAGATTTCACCAAATTTGGTGAAAAAAATAATTATTTTGTAAAAGATAAACTAAGAAGATAAAAATAAAAAACCAAAATCTTGGTTTTTACATAAATTTTGACGTGTAAGTGTGTTGTTTAGGTGTGTGAAAAAAGTGTAAAACAAAAGCTGTCGATCTTTTTATTACCTCCAACTTTGTCATTTAACTTTTTTCCATATGACTTGTAGTTTTGCCGGAAATCGAGATAAACCGTTTTTTACGCTTAACCCCTCACGCGTCAAGTGCACACACGGGTGTGCATAAGGAAAAACCTTTACATAATAGGTATATAAGCTTATATCACATATATATAAACGTAAAAAAACATCATCCGATGGAAAACCAATCAACCAATAGTTGTGAACCTATGGGGTTCGCAACTTAACCCCCCCCCCCATACTTTCTCTTCCTTTTCCAATGGGTTTCATCCTACTATTATTTATTTTCACTTTTTACCATTTTCAAAGGCTTTCAGCCCTGGGCGCCCAGGCCTATCAATAGACCGTTTAAAAATGGCTCCGCCCTCCGGCACATTTTCATGATGGCCATGGCTATTATGACAGCCCAACCGTCTTTTTACCCGACTGCCAAGGAATTGATATAAACTAGGAGCGCCTCAAATGCTCGACAACCTATATAACTAAGGTAACTTTTGAAATCATCCAGGCGTTTGGAAGATACGAGGTAATAAAGAAATTTATAAACATACATACAAGATACGCGTGAAAAACATAACCCGTTTTTCACGCGTATCTTGTATGTATGTTTATAAATTTCTTTATTACCTCGTATCTTCCAAACGCCTGGATGATTTCAAAAGTTACCTTAGTTATATAGGTTGTCGAGCATTTGAGGCGCTCCTAGTTTATATCAATTAAAAAAAGAGTTTGATCGTCAGTCCAATCCATTTTGGTGCGAATAAAAACACTCGGTGTTGGTCACTAGCGCACTGACCGGCCACGCGGCCCGTCCCCACTACCCAGAGCCGCACGGCTTTCTTTGAAGTAGACCAACAAATGCAACAACCGTCAGGTTGCGCGAAGCCGGCCGCGCGGCTATTGTAGCCAGGCCACGCGGCTCAGGCCTCACGCACGTCCACACTCACGAGGCTCGGCCTCACATAGCAGCGCGGCCCTAATGGGGACTCGGCTTTAGCTATGCCTGATCGTCCCCATTGAATTAAAGTCGCTGCGTGTGGACCTAGCACAATGCAAAATTGTTACTGGTTGGAGTCAAAAAAAATATTATTCCTAAAACGCACGATCTAAAAAGACACCTTTTACGTCAATCAAAATAAACTGGAAACACTGAAATAATCTGAAATTAAATTAAAATAAATTTACAAAACAAAATATTATGAGAAAAGGGCGAGGAGGCAGAAGCAGAAGCAACAGGTTAATGTTTAGTTTACATAAAAGTATTTTTTAGTAAAGTTTTCATTTGTATATTGGACTAGGGATGCTACTAGTCATTGCTACTAGGGTTCAAACAGGCTGAGTATTTGCTTGCCGCCCCACATAATTATATATTGACGTAGTAGGTACCTTGATTTTCATTATGTATAATGTTGATAATATTAGGTCAATGCCCTTATCTATGCCCTAGATGCCCTACCTCTGCACACAAAAAAAATTAGTGCTAGTCTCAGAATACGAGAACGTGAGGTGTGAGTGAAGGGTGTAATAGGCCATAACTAATGCCAAAATAATCATCTAGGTACAGACGCCAGCAGGTCAAGCCACCCGAAACTGTCAAATTTTCCCAGTCAACTTTGAACCTAATATTTTAGCGGTAAAGATTAAAATGTTTGACAGAATGTAGTTGCTTGATGTGTCTATCAAATTAATCGACCGCTATTGATCGACTAAATAATTGGACGTTTATTTTATCGCCTTAGATTATGAAATGTCCAGATTCCGTGTTCAGTACAAAACGTAACATAAAACGTGAAGCCAATTTTTATACGTGTGTGAGTGAGCACCGTGTACTACATAACGCATTTGCGTATGTGTGCAACATGCGAGTAATACCAGCGCATAGAGATTACCCTAAAATAGTGGGAAAATTTAAATATAAAAGGAACATTGAAAAGTAACTTAAAAAATAAAAGAAAAAAGTGTGAATTTGGTCAAAATTAAAATCCAAGATGGCGGCTTCGAAAATTTTCAAATTTTTCGTCATGGGTGTCGTTTTCATGATTTTCTAGGGTGTGAAAGCCGACGATAACGAAAAATTTGAAAATGATTGCAGCCGCCATCTGGGATTAACATTTTAACGTCACTATCGGCTTTAACACCCTCGAAACCCATGAAAACAACCCCACCGATATACTTAACCATGTCCGGGGGCTTAACGTCCGAGGCACGGAGAAGACCCGGTATGTAAAGATGTTCAACCATCCACGGATCAAAATTAATAAAACCACATAATATAAGAAGTCGTTTCCATACCATGTATCTGATTAATTGTGCATTCCCGCATTTTCTGGAATCCCGGGATTTATATTAAGAAAAAAAATACTAAGAAGCTGCTTCCACAGTTTGTTAGCCAAATATTAACTTAAGGTATATATGCATCCGGTTATCCGATCTCTAATCATCATTAATTCCCAAACACTAATCATCATCATCTTCCTGCCCTTATCCCATGTTACGTGGGGTCGGCGCAACACGTTTTCTTCTTCCATTCTCCCCTGTCAACCGTCACGCTATCATTCACTTCCTTCTCTTTCATATCATTCCTCACACAATCCATCCATCTTTTATTTGGCCTTCCTCTGCCTCTCCATCCATCAACATATATATTCATCACTCTTTTAGTCACATGCGTTTCGTCTCTCCTCATCACATGCCCATACCAACCCAAACGATTTCCTTTTAACTTTTCTGTCACTGGCGCCACTTTCAAACTTCCTCTTATATACCTACTCATTTCTTACTTTATCCATGCTCGTCACTCCACACATCCATCTCAACATTCTCATCTCCGCTGCATGCAATCTTTTTTCATCCGTCTTCTTCAATGCCCAGCATTTCGATCCATAACGTGCGACAGGCCTTATCACGGACTTGTAAATTGTTCCCTTTAACTTGAGGGGCATCCGTGGGTCGCAAGTTGTTCCTGTAACCTGTCGCCATTTCATCCATCCTGAGTTGATCCGGTGCGTTACGTCTCGGTCTACTTCGCCATCCCCTTGGACAAGCGACCCGAGGTACCGAAAAGCGGAGCAGATCTGTAAGGGCGTTCCGGCAAGAGACATGGGCACAGGACCCGAAATCACAAAACAGATACTCCGTTTTGGTCCGACTTACTCCCATTTCATCCAATTCCCAAACACTAAAAGCCTACCTAAAAATGTATACTGGGCATTCTGTAGCAAACTATCAGAAAGTGCCTATCAAAAATAAAATCCACAATAAATAATTGTCCAATAAATTAAAATAATTTTGAAGAGCGAGCGCATTCCAAATTTAAATTCAATTATAGAAACAACTCAGCGTGAAATTCAATAAATGAGGTACCAGTGGCAATAGGTCCTGTCAGTTGACTTGGTTTTAATATAATATCCTAAAAAGGTTAAACTTGCAATAGAAAAGTGTAAATTGCTATTTAAAAAAAACAATGCTTATTACATTTTAAAGGATAAAACAATTTTATTTCAATTTCTAAGTATCGATTTCTGACATTTGTCTTATTAAGTACTCGAGTACCTATGTGTGTGATATTTGTAAAAAGTAAAAATGTTAAAACACACTATTATCGCATTTACAGACTTGGATTTTATAGAGGTAAATTAATAAACTTGTGTGCTAAAGACAGATTCAATGCAGTTAAGAAATGAGTTTTTAAGCAACTCTCTTAATTAACCCACGTTAAAAAGATTTGATGGGTACATTTTACATAATCAATTTAGGGTGTCGTATGTCGACTCCACTAATGAGTTGACGGAGGTTCGTGTGTTTGGGTCCAATTGGGAGCGCCTCCGAACTATACGGTTGAAGAAACAAACTAACACTCACAAAAAAAATCATCGTCCATGTTAATGAAACTCCTTAGTCATCCCTCGTTTTTTTCGTGAGGTGTTGAAAATTTGGGTAAATTTTTTCATGCCCTAGGCAACACTTAACAGTTATTGTGTCAAATTCAATGTCACATTCTTATTTTTTCGTTTTCGAAATTAACTATGAAATACACGGTGAAATTGAATAGTTACGTATGAAATGAGATATTAGTGCGCTTTTCTTTTTTTGTAGTGTAATTTTTGCACGATTTCACAGCACAGACTGACATTTTTTTAAAAATTAAAACACCCGGCTCGTGACGTTTGCGGGGCGAACGTTCCTTGACGTCTGGCGCGGGGATCGAACTAGTCACTAATATTGGTTACTAAAATTTGGAATCAATTTACGGTAGCCTACTAGGAATCTGGACATTTCATAATCTAAGTTTATCGCATTGATTTCTTAAAGCATTTAGGTTAAATGCTCTAAGGATTGATTTATTAACAAATCGTACACCCAATAAATCGACTAATCGAGTGTTCAAAATATTAAAATGTTCGCATCATCCACATATTCATTATATCGAAACGTCTACATACTTACGCGAAGACAGTGAATTTTACGTTTTTCGTTGTTGCGATTTGACATTTTAGTTTATGTCATCGAACGCAGACTTCAATCGATTTAAATCTTTGATCGAATGCATGTCAAAATATTCTTATAAAAGGAACGCTTCCTTAAAATTGTTGTCGTAACGTTGGTCATTATGATTTGCTATCTTTGTCGTGCGTAATTATGTAAAAGTATGTGAAACTGAGATAGCAATAGTTATTCTAAATATAAATATTCTAGAAAAATTTTCGCTCTTCAGTTGCAACCTTTGATGCTAGTTTGCTACTAGATATTTGACAGAAGTGTCAGTTTTATTGGACGTGTTGATCTTGAGTGATCACGATTTCTGTGTAACCCTAAGTTAATAAAGTTGGTAAAATATGCCTCGACGTGGAAGATCCGCGAGCCCTCCAGCAGCCCCGCAGCGACGGTAAGTTGGTTTTTTATTTGCATCGGGATTCCTACATTGCATTTTATTTCATCATGCGAGTTAGCTAACCTAGCGAGATGTTTTTAGGGCTGCATCTCCACCACCGAGCAGAGTTCCGGCTCATGCTCCTCCATCGACCCCTGCGCCTGCTATGGCCCAATCTCAGCAGCCGTCGATGTTTCAGCAGATGGCAGCCACGGCCGGCGGTGTAGCCGTCGGATCGGCAGTGGTGCGTAATTTGTTATTACGTAATGTAAACGCGTCGATATTATTTGACCTTAACCTTAAAAATAAATATTGATATAACTGGTATTTAGTACAGTTATTCATCATTAAAATTATCCCTCTTTTACAGTTGCATTAAGTTTGGCTAGGAGCCAAGCAATGTGAAGATGGTCACATGTTATTGTGACGTTAATCGTTATCATGATTCAGTCCTTTTTGTTTACATGAATTGACATTATGCACAATAAATAATATTATTGCATGTTTTATATTTGGCATAATGACGAGTTGTTTTCTTTCTAGAGAATCAGCTTAGTTTGATAAAGAAGTTCTCTAATGTTGTGCCTAAAGTTCAAATGACAATGGGTTTAAAATATTTTGCTGCAGGGTCACGTGGCTGGTAGTGCTCTAACCGGCTTGTTTAGTGGTAGCAGCAGCGAGCCTGCACAGCAGCAGGCGCCCGCGCAGCCAGCAGCTCAGACTCTTAACCAGTACCAGAACCAGGCTCCTCAGGGCCCTTGTGCTTGGGAGATCAAGCAGTTCATTGAATGTGCTCAGCAACAGCACGACTTGACAATCTGTGAGGGCTTTAATGAGGCTTTACGTCAATGCAAGATAAACAACCATATGTAATTAGTCTAATTAATTTTCAAGGTGCCATTACATCAAAAATATTCAAAAAAATGTATTACATTTTCCCAACATCTCTTCTTATGTTCTACAAGAGATTTTTACAAAAAGTATTTTCTGTAAAAGGCTTTGTCAAAGTCAAAACATTCTATTTAGATAAAAATAAGCACCACCTTCCAAGTAGCTATTATTTCTGATTTAGTTTGATAAATTCTTAAACTTACTAGGTTATCATGTGTAGTGCAATAAATTGTTAGTGACTATAATTATTATTGTTTTATATTTAAATATTTTATGACAATTTATTGTGATTTAGATTCTATAATCAGAATTTATTTAGGTATTCATTTCTTTTACGTAAACTTTAGAACAATAAAAATTAAATATACAACAAAAACACCACTTCTTTGTTTTATTTTACAATAATACATACATCAGCACATTCTGGGATGTGCATGGACTGCATTGCAACTGGTTTACTTATCCAACATGGAACAGAATGGGGAAGAAAACTGACAACTTTTTCCGCAAGGTGTCGCTGGTAACGCTCGGCTCACAGAAAATAAAATTAGCTGTCAAATTACATACAAAACTAGTTTACAAAAAACTTTGGATGGCATCTTACAAAAAAATTGCTGCCTTTGCGCGTAATCTGTTGTAATAACAATGAAAATCATTCATTTCCAAAAGAATCTGCACCGTCCCTCACATTGAATCGGAAAGTACCATCGCGGACATTTGCGGTGAACCACTTTTCAACCATAAGACCTTAATCATCGGAAATACTCGCGATCGTATAATACGCGCCACGAAAGATGAGACTTGACCGCGCCCCCCGCGCTCTATCCGCCGCCCGATGACTACCGGTCCATTCCCACGCTCAGACCCACAGCTCACACCTCATACTTACCGCTAGAGACCTAAAATCGTCTACTGCGCAAGTCTAAACACGTGGTGTGTCAAGTCTCATCTTTCGTGGCGCGTATTGTACGCACGGCTACAGATCAAGCTATACATTTCCAGTATAAGCTGATCTCGCATTGTATAGGATTTCCTTACAAAATGAGAGGTCAGTGTAAACTGGAAATGTATAGCTTGATGTGTAGCCGTGTGTACAGACGCCAGCAGGTCAAGCCACCAGAAACTGTTTTCCCAATCAACCTTAAACTTAATGCTTTAGCGATAAAGATGGAAATCTATTAAAGAAATTTGACAGATTGTAGTAGCACCAGCACATGAGCTGGTGTCTGTACTAACTATGCGAGCCAAATAAGAATAGTACTGTCAAGACGCCATTTTGTTCCGCAATTCTCGCAAACTTCAAAGCGTACTAATTTGACAGCTATCGAGTATTTGACAGCTATCGGCAGTACTAATTTGACAGCTATCGTGTGAAGTTGGCAGCAAGCACGATCCTATTCTTAGTTAGTTGGGTCGCCTAATAGGGACATCCTAGTCACAACTTCCAACCAACACAGAAATATTTGAAGCAGATGATGTCGTCGTGCAGCTATGAAGCAGCAGGGGTTGCTTTATTTTGTGCAACTTATTTACTATCAGACGTTAGTTACTGCCCTAACGCTCAACATTTGGATGCAGTGGATCCCGTTATTCGCGACGGTATCAGCATGCACCCGCTCGAAGTCCTCCTCCAGTGGTGACTCCGACGCCGCAACGTCAATCCCTGTTCGGCCAAGCTGCTTCGATCGCTGGAGGAGTCACCGTGGGCACAGCTGTGGTACGATCTACGAAACATTCAGTTTAGCTTGTCGTCTGAGTTGTGCTGTTGCTGAGGTAGGTACGCAATGGATTTGTATCATGAGGTGCTGGCTGGTACCTACAGAAAATAAATATGGTGCGCTGCAGCGCTGTACTGTAGCATGTAGGTATGCGGTGCTGGCCGACCAACGCTTCATGTATGTGTAGGCTCATTTTGGTAAATGTAGACCTAACTAGGTACTACCTACCTATATGCAACAACTAAGTAGGCAATAATGCCTAGTTGTCGCATAATTATACAACGTGCCTCGTCAAATTTAAGAGTGTGATAGGTATAGGTATAGACCATCAAACCGAACAACTTTCTCCATGGCACCAACATCGTAATCGCGAAAAAATAATCAGCCGTCCATCTGCGTCGAGTATTGAAGTTTTCTTTGGGACAGTTGAAAATTTATTCGCGATTACGATGTTGGTCCCATGGAGAAAGTTGTTCGGTTTGATGTTATGTATCACTATCACCAGTGGCGTAACTACAGGGTGGCAAGTCGGCAAAATGCCACGGGCCCCCAGCCGGAAGGGGCCCCGGGTCAGAGGAGAATCCCAACTTCCAATATTTATTATTACTTATTATTGTATTTTGTCATTGACATATCTCGGGACCCTGGGGTCCCGGACCTTTGGAAGGCGTACGAGGGGGCGAAGCCAACTCATAGAGGCCCCTTATACAATTTTAAATGACGAGAAGGCACCAGCCGACGATTATCCTTGTATGCACTATGCAATTGCACCCAAGGACAACCCCCGGCTGGTGCAGGACTATTGCAGAACATGGAAACAAAATATATTGGGCTATGGATTTGGGTGGCTATAGTGGATTGGGCACCTTGAACTATGGTAGAACTATGTCCCCTGCCTGTTCAATGTTGTATAATATACACAGATAAATTGGCAGGGGGTGACTTGCACACTCAATAATGGCCCAGAGGCGGCGTAAGACGTGGGCGACCGCCTACGGCCTCGCGGTCTGAGGGGCCTCGCGCCTCGAAGCTTCATGCATTACTTAAAAGCCGTGAAAAAATTTTACTCGTCATAAAACAAATTGACATACCAAATTCGTTTATTTTTTTTTAGTCTAGCAACATTTGCTGGCGTTGCGTTTCTTTCGCGGGGAATCCCCGAAACATTTTTGCAAGTTATTAAAAGTTTAATTAGGTATCCGTGTTTATATCTCCCTCGGCCCCCGGTCGCTGGGGCCCCCGAAATCTAGAGAAGTAGGTACTTTTTAATCAAATCTCAAACAAGGTCAAAACATGTTCAGTAACAAAGAGGCAGTTTGTAGTTGGAGGCCCCCCAAATATTATTATCAACGTAACGTGCAAAAATTTCGAGCTCGCTTCGCTCGCTCTTCCATCGTTTCTTCGTTTCCAAGCTTTTCTCCATAAGTCGACCCTATTTTCCTAATAATGTTCAAAAGAAGAACATCTGAGTCTGGGTGCTAAAATTTTCGAGCTCCGCTCGCTCCAAATTCTTCTCATACTCATACCCTTCTGCATAAGTCATCAACGACAAAGTAGTCAAAAGGAAACTTTAATTACTTTTCCAAGGCGGGATGCTAAAATTTTCGAGCAGGCTGCATTCTTCTAATTCTCAAACTTTTCTGTACAACTTAATAAAATATCTCCTATTTCTGTATGAATGTTGAAAAGACAACTTAATTTTAACCATCCGAGGCGGAGGAATTTTCGAGCTCGCTTCGCTCGCTCCTGCATCCTCCTTCACAGCCTTATCTGCATTAGGAATAGCGGCTGGTGTTACATAAGACAATCTTGAAAAAATTCTGTGAGGCTAAAGCCGAAAAGTTCGTCTATTTTAATTTGTGTTTGTTTAGGCATTTTTGTCATCATTTGATTAGCAATAAAACTCATATACCTACCTACTGATACATTTGTATCAACTTAGATTGTAAGACCGCGCACCGAGGGTTCTATTTAATTTTTGTTGATGATTTCTGAAAAAGTGTGCTATTTAGAGACATCGTATTTTTTCCTGTAAATTTTACATATACTTCTATCACATAGAATAATTTCAGATTTTTCTCTATGCAAACTTCAGAGATAAGGGGGGCAACGGTATTTTTTTCAGCATTTTTAATTACCTAAAAGACGAAAACTATGCGGCCTAAAAAAAAAGAAACAAAACGTTTGAGAATGTGTAAACAGCGCTCTTTCACATGCCCCACTTCGAATTTTAAAGACCCCCTTTTAGTCCCTGTTGCAAAAAAAACATTATTATATTTGAATTTTTAAGGACGCTGTTACAAATAAGTAGTCAAATCATGACTTTTTTACACAAAAGTGTGTTTATTAATTAAAATGCTTTGTATTCTTAAAATGTTTTTTGCCCAAATTGTTGATAAATGTGCATGCTACGATTCTGTACTATAAATCCAATTTTAGATATGTAGGTACAGTTTCTCAATAACGGTACCGAAAATTTCTACCTCGGTACATTTATTGAGAAAATTTACCTATCTAAAATTACATTTATAGTACAGAATCGTACCATGCACATTTATCAACAATTTGGGCAAAAATCATTTTAAGAATGAAAAGCGTTTTATTTAATAAACACACTTTTGAGTAAAAAAGTAATGATTTGACTATCCATTTGTAACAGCTTTTTTTATGTACTTACTTATGTTCGGGCATAACTTCGTCATAATTATACAGGGTGTTTGGCGCATGGACCGACACAATTTTTTGGGGGATTGGGGGGGTCATTTGCTAGGTTTCACCTAAAGACCTCCATGTCCTAAGTGTGACGGTAATAGTTTTATTTTTTTTTTGTTCTTTCTTTGAATTACCCAAAATCTCGCCTTTGAATCGATATATTTTTTTTGTTTATGGTTGTAAAAGAACAAAATAATTTTTATTATAGTCTACAATGTATTCTTATTCGAAATAAAATAAAAAAATATAGTAACCGTAATAAGTCTTTTCTTAAAACACTCCATAACTGACTCTATAACTAGTATTTTGACTACATTTGAATTGTTTTTCATAGCGTGTAGCATACCCTTAGAAAGGGTACAAGCTAAAGAACTTTTTGAGATAAAAATAAGGTCAAAATGGCTTTATTAAAAAAAAAAAATGAATTTAAGAGTAGTAACTTTTCATACATTTAAACATTTTTAAGACTTTGGAAGCACGTAAGTCATTTTCTACTGATCAATTACATCAAATAATAATTTATTTAGAATAAAAATACATTGCAGACTATTATAAAATTTATTTTGTTCTATTGCAACCATAAACAAAAAAAATATATCGATTCAAAGGCGAGATTTTGGGTAATTCAAAGAAAGAACAAAAAAAAACATATCTCAATTACCGTCACACTTAGGACATGGAGGTCTTTAGGTGAAACCTAGCAAATGACCCCCCCAATCCCCCAAAAAATTGTGTCGGTCCATGCGCCAAACACCCTGTATAGACAGATTTGCAAAATTATTTTTTTGTTTGAAAGGGTATACTCTCGAGGTGGACCCATTGTCACCAAATCGGAATCTAATGAGGCGATCCCATGGAAATCGAGGGAAATCCTCAAATTTTATAGGCACACATATAGCAATTTGGGTATTTTTATAGTAACTGTTGCATTTGCTCCCGGAAAACACCATTTGGTGAAGTGGAACTGATGATGAAGACCACAGATGGCCATCGGAACTACTCAATTATAACTAAGTATTTCACGGGTTACGATTCGATTACTTTAAAGGTTGCTAAGTAATTTATGCTCGTCAAAATGCATAATGGTGATGATGACTTCACCAAGGAGCTCCAGTTCTTCTGGTTCTTACTAGGAGAACTCCTCAACAATTAACGTCCGTGCATCGGGAAAAGCAATAATTTGTAAAAGGTGATGAGCAGTTGACATTGGGCTATTGTAACTTAGATAAATTACAAACTGACCCACTAAAACGTGAAAAATAAAAACTGTTTTTACAAAAAAAACAACCCACTTCCAAAAAAAACACTACAAAGTGAAAAATAACTAATTTTGGAAGTCGGTGGCAAAAAACTAAAATACAGATCCAAAGACACCGACTTCCAAAATTAAAGTTATTTTTCACTTTGTAGTGTTTTTTTTGGAAGTGGGTTGTTTTTTTTGTAAAAAAGTTTTCTTGTTATTTGTAAAATAGTTGGGCAAACGTCATCTAAAACTGTTCCAAATTTCAAGTTGATATCATTAGTAGTTTTTGAGATATCTAGCTGTGACAGACAGACATATTGAGTCGCACCATAAGGGTTCCTTTTTACTATTTTGGTACGGAACCCTAAAAATACTATTATTGTTGGTTCAGCTTCTTTAAAGGGGGGGGGGGGGGGGGGGGGGGCATCCGACGAATTTGCCACGGGCCTCGAAGGGTATAGTTACGCCACTGACTATCACATACTGAAGTTTGACGAGAATGCAAAACGACACGTTGTTTAGGAATGTTTGCGACCACAGTATTCTGTAGGTAATTTACGCCTACAGTTTGTACGAGTATCACAAGAGGGCCCCACACATTTAGTCCGCTAGTAGTAGTCCGCCGGCCGGCAGGCGCTCATACATAAAAACAGTTTATATCTGTTTTTATGAATGATCCACCTGCTGCGCGCGCGGAATGCTAGCGGACTGTAAATGTCTGGGCCCCTTAACTCTCTGGGCATTATAGGTAGGTACTTAGATAAGTACCTACTATTTCAGTTTGTATTCATAAAATAAAGTTAACTGCTAAAAACGTTGTTTCTCTGAAGTACTTATTCATGTTAAATAATATAAATAAAATTAAGTAAACAATTAAAGGGGGATCCCCATAAAAGAATCGTGGTTCACAATGCACACGTGTGCGATTTTTCATTTTCCAACACGTGTGCAGGAATAAAAATTGCCACAGTTAACTTAAACCTATACCTAATTAGTCCAAATTGGTTCAATGTCATCTCCGAAGTTTGCAGAGAGAAAATCTGCAATTATTCTATGCGATAGAAGTTTATGTAAAGATTACAAGAAGAATAAAAGATGTCTCTAAATAGCACACTTTTTCAGAAATCGGAACGGAACCCTCGTGCGCGAGTCCGCCTCGCTCTTGACCGGTTTTTTTAAAGTATGATGGTGCAACCCACCTTATGAGGTGCTTTAGACCATCGAAAAGTTATTCAGTTCGACTGAATAGCTATTACTATGAGACCAACTTTGAAATCACGAAAAAAAACAGCTCTCCCCTGTACCTACAGTTTAGAACTGGTACTTACCTTAAATTAATCTTTAGTATGGAACAGCTGTTTTTTTTTCGGGAGTTCAAAGCTGGTCCTGTAGTAAAAGATGCATGATCGATGGTCTAGATATAGCTCTCCTTAAAGTTTTTAGAGTTAATTTTTAACACCTTAAAGGTGTTAAAAAATTAAGGAGTGCTTTAGACCACGGAATGAACAACTTTTACTAGGTATATACAGGGTGTCCGGTAAAGAATGGATAACCTTGGAATAGCATATTACAGACATGATGGCCGTTCTTAAAAAAACATCCCCAGTAGTAGGTACTGTGAGGGCTCGAACCACACAGCGGGAGATAGCGGATAGCTAGGGCTCCGCGTAGGACCTAGGGAGTGAATTATAATTTTATTTCTATTTTAATATAGCGGGCTTCAGCCCCATTTCTTCTGTACACTACTGTCTTTTATTATAAAGTAGTTAGCCTCCCGCTGTGTGGTTCGAGCCCTCACAGTACCTACTACTGGGAATATTTTTTTTTGTATTTTTTTAAGAACGGCCATCATGTCTGTAATATGCTATTCCAAGGTAATCCATTCTTTACCGGAGACCCTGTATATGGGGCCAACTTTGAAATCCCGAAAAAAAATCAGCTGTTCTGGCGGATTTTCGGTGTTTTGTTTATGGAAATGGTAAATATTGATAGTCATGGTTATGTGACGCAACTCGGCATTGTCTGGCTCTTAGTCAAAAATGCAACTGATAGGCAGAGCTGATAGGTAGGTAGGTACTTACCTAATTTTTTTTAAGTATTTCATTATGTCATCACTAGGGTAATACGGGCTGGTATACGCAACTCCACGTCAATGCGCGAATTTTGCGTAGGTACCTACGATACCTTGTCGTCAAGGGTATGGTATTAGGTACCTACCCAGTAACTGTGTGTTGTGGAGGTCAGATAGGCAGTCGCTTCATGTAAAATACTGGTGTTCAGCTGCATCCGGTTAGACTGTAAGCCGACCCCAAAAATAGTTGGGAAAATGCTAGGCAGATGATGACGGTACCTTGTCATCACTAAGTCTGATTCACACTTCACCAGTAGTGAATACTAAAGTTATACAGGGTGTCAGTGTAAACAGCGGCAATCTTTTAAAAAGGGGTCATTGTACTCATCATTATGAGCAACTTTTACTATGGGTTCCCTGTTCCCTACATTTTGACGAATTATACGAACATTTTTATATAAGTCTATGGCGAACATAAAATGTACTGAACAGCTGATTTGTTTTTCGCGATTTCAGGTTTGGTCCTATAGTAAAAGTTGTTCATAATGATGAATACAATGACCCCTTAAAATATTGCCACTGTTTACACTTACACTCTGTATAGGGTGATTAGTGTTAAAAATTAATTTGCAGAGACCAATGCTCCCTAAGCCGCCACTGTCTTCACATTTTTATTTATGATAAGTGGAAGTATCTTGTAGCTAGATCTCTGAGCAAACATAGTGTATTTTATTTACGTTTCTAGGGTCATGTGGCCGGAGAAGCCATAACCGGTCTGTTCGGCGGCGGTCGTCGTCGAGAAGAAGTAGTTCATGCCCTTCCACGCGACTACGATCTAGGATCAGCACCCAGCGGCCCCTGCGCATACGAAATCCAACAGTTCCTGAATTGCGCGTCCAACAACCCGGACATCACACAGTGCCAAGCGTTTAATGAAGCTCTCAAACAATGCAAGCAACAAAACCGTACGTCAATTTACCAAATTATGACTTTCAGCGTGCGGGTAGAGCAGATACTCTGTATCTGCCCTGAATCGACATGGTAAGAGGCCAAAATAGTCAATCATGAGTTTCATCCATATTATGGCTATAAGTGTTCCAATGAAAGAGGTCAAACTTCAGTCCCTATAAAATTCCATAAAAATGCTGATGATGATTTTTTTTTGTTTCAGGTATACCGTAGCCGCTCACCTTAAGTAAGCAAAATCGCCACAATCAACCCACACACCTTCCCCTTAACAATGGACATTTAACACACCTGCTTCAATAATAATAAACCTCTACAAATATGTTTTTGTTTTATTTCGATTCGTCATTAATTACAAATTAATTTAAATATTATCATCATTAGTAGACGATTCGCATCTCCGAATTCGTGCCCGACAGCACAATACACAATAGTACAAGTACAGAAGATTCACTCCGAAAACTCATTTAAATAAAAAGACTCTTGCTACGACACAATAAAGTGCAATTCAGGTCGCACTGCTTTAATTACCTACAAGTTGCTTTTCTTTCTATTGCTTAACTCATACCTACGACGACGACTCGTTAGGGTTGGTTGTTGAGTATCGAACTAACGTGCGAGCCGGCTACCCATACCAATGGGAATATTGGGAATTATACAGTCGGGAGGGATTTATCTTGACGGCACGCCAGGCGCACTCCGCATTAGGTATGAAGCTACAAGTACGGCCGGGCGACTTGTCGGGCCAATTCGGCTAACATGACATTGATAAGAGTGGTAATTTTCGTACTTAAAAGCCAGGAATGCACACGTGCCAGTAGGAAACATGACATTGATCAGTGATCACTAATCAGAAATGTGGTATTGCACAATAGCATGCAAGCTACTTGCACCGTGACGTGCACGGTGCAAGTAGCTTGTGACGTGTGTATTCCTGGTTATTCGTGTAAGCTACTGGTGTATCCCACAATCAAATAAATTCTTGTCGATCTATACATCTTTTTGAAGCTCACTGGACCCACAGGAGTTATATCGATTGAGTTCGGCATCGTTGCACTGTCTATACACGGTTATTTTTAAAACACCAGTAACCTCTTAAGGGGTCATTGTACTCATCATTATGAACAATTACTATGGGACCAAACCTGAAATCGCGAAAAAAAAATCAGCTATTCAGTACATTTATCTACATCAAACTCGTCGAAATGTACTGAACAGCAATTTTTTTTTCGCGATTTCAGGTTTGGTCCCATAGTAAAAGTTGTTCATGATGATGAGTACAATGACCCCAGAGGTTACTGGTGTTTTAAAAATAACCCTGTATAGGACATTTTTTTAAGCAATGCGCAAATTTTCACAGGGTGTTCTACCCAGGATAATGCGCACTGCTTAAAAAAATATCCTGTATTTTGATCGATTTTTTTTTCTTTTCCCACAAACATGTATTGAGTACATAATTATACAACATACATGTACCATCGCGGAAATTTTGTGGTGAACCACTTTTCGACCTTATTGCCAAAGTAATAAGGTTGAAAAGTGGTTCAACGCAAATGTCCACGATGCTACATGTAAGTACAAGTATTTTGTTTTGTACAAGTATTGAGTACAGTACCCGGCGATAAATATTGCACATCGACCTTTGGAAAGAGACAATCGGCTAATTTCGGCTTCGTAGAGCGTTATCTCTGTCGCACACTACCTATGTGACGTTTTGTCAGTCGTTGTTCAAAATATATGTTTAGAGTTGTTAACACCCCCACAAAATAATTTAAAGTTGTACTATGGCATCTTTATGAAAAAGAGGGAAACCTCTACGAGGTCAGTCACGCGAAATTATCTACAATGTTTATAAATATTTTGTAACCGAAGCTGACAGATTTACAAAAAATGAAGATGAAAATGTAAGTTGTTATTTTAAGAAGAAATTGGCTTTTTTACTCCTTTTTTCTTATCATCACTCCAAGATTTCCCTTTAGTGTGGGATGTATGTATGTATGTAAGACTCATCCGTGTAGACGATATTTTTTCCTGATTCGCGAAATTTGCGTATTTTATCGAGGTATTCCATTCGTTTGAGACTTACATCGTGCTTTTCCATTAGAACTTTTCGATTATCTTCCATTTTAGTGAACCGAAATCCCATCTCGTGAAGTATTTTTCTCAACGTCTTTTGAGACCCATTGTAATTAATAGCTTCAGATAATTTAGCTTTTAATGATTTTCTTGTTGGCAGTTCATTAAATCGTAAGTGAAAATCATACACCATTCTTCAAACAACATCATAATCAAAATCATCCATATCCAAACGAAATTGCTTTTTGGTCTCCCTTTTTTTGGAGAGCTGAACTTAATTTCAATAGAATGTGTTTCAGTACTGACTTCGTTTAATATATTGTTCAAAGTTCTTCTTGAAATTCCAGTGGCATTTGCAACCCGCTCTTGAACCTTCTTAAAATAACAACTTACATTTTCATCTTCATTTTTTTTAAATCTGTCAGCTTCGTTTTTAAAATATTTATATACATTGTAGATAATTTCGAGTGACTGACCTCGTAAAGGTTTCCCTCTTTTTCCTAAAGATGCCATAGTACAACTTTAAATTATTTTATCTACACCCATGCTATAAATTTTCTATAAAAGTTTCTGAAACAGTTAGCTTATTGCCAACATTAAAACAGCCAGTGTCACCATGTGTAACCATGGTAACCATAATAGCATCCAAACGGGTGTTTTAATGTTGTACTGAATTTCATAATGCAACTCGTTTTCAAAAAAAGAACATTGTAATGCACGCGCGTTTCACTACAACAGCGCCGTAATTTAAAAAAAAGAACTTATTCGAATTCACGTCGTATACTATGACGCCGGCCGCCATGTTCGGTACGAGTATTAGTTTTGCAAAAAACTGTTTCAGAACCTTTTATAGAGCATTGATAACATGGATGTAGATAAAGTCTTGTATGCAACTGTACATAATTAGGTATTAAAACACTCATGTGATACTATTATCACACTCGGCTTCGCCTCGTGTGATAAACCCACATTCGTGTTTTAATACCCCTTATTATACGTCAGTTGCATAAATAACTATAAATTTGGGGGTGTTAACAACTCTAAATATATATATTGAACTGGACTCGACCGCACTCTATCGCATTTGAACAATGACATTATACATCTAGACGTTGCCATGATTACAGTGTGAAGTGTGGAAGTGAGACATATATATACGAAATAATTAGGAAAATTTAGACAAAGCATCGTATCTGCTGTCCCTTACGGCGTGCCGTATTTTTGCTTTAAAAATGTTGCCAAACAAAGTACTTTGCATGCCAAAATTTAAAAATGTTGCCAAACAAAGTACTTTCACTGTTAATATTGCTGTCTCATGACCGGCCACGCGGTGGCTCGATCTAGATGTATATTATCTAAGCACTTGAACAACGACTGACAAAACGTCACATAGGTAGTGTGCGACAGAGATAACGCTCTACGAAGCCGAAATTAGCCGATTGTCTCTTTCCAAAGTTCGATGTGCAATATTTATCGCCGGCTAGTGTACACAGGGTGTTAAAGTAAGTGCGTGCCATAGCTTAGGGGTAGGTTCAATATCGATAAAAGAACACAGGAAAAAAAAAATTGCAATTTAGTACCTAACTACTAACTTAAAATACCAATCGTTTAGCATTCAAATTATTTTATTTGTTTAAATGCTTTAATTACTTACCAACTATCGAACGCGTAGTCATTTTGTCCTTCACTTCTCGCGTCCGAATACTAAGGGCATTATTTGTTAATGAAAACGGCTCGCGATAATTTTAATTCTAAACAATTGCTATTTTAAATTTTAAGTTAGTAGATACTAAATTAGGTTGATCTTGCAATAATTTTTTTATATGTTTATTTTAATTTTTTGTTTGATTTTTTTTTAATTAATTTTTTTTTTCCTGGGTTCTTTTATCGATACTGACCCTTCCCCTAAGCTACGGCACGCAATTATTTTAACATCCTGTAAACGTATTACTTTAAGTTTTATTGAAGTGGAAAGAATATAATAAAACAATTAATACAGTGTATATGTATAAACTTAAATTTTATTTACACAAAAGTACACTTGTGACGTTTTGCGGCATAAATAATCCAATTTTTTTTTGATATGGTTTAAACAAAACAGTTTCGGCGTGTTCATTCGAGATTTCGTTTTACATTGCTGTATTTACAATTAAATTAATAAAGAGGTATTTCATATCTCGTGCAACATTGTATTTTGTGCTCAATACATGAGACATGAAATATATGTCATAATTATGATATTTCTGTATGTACAGAATTTATGTACATAAAATAATAAGTAGGTATCTGATATTTTACAATTTGGCACATTTAAATTTCTTGTGGTTCATCTAATATTCGTAATGCCTGACTTAACATGAAATTCTTTGGGCATGCAAAACAAATATTGTTTTGTGAGATTACTGACCGAAAACAAATATAATAACGATTAACTTTAATATACTGTAAGACAATATCAACTATTGAGAAACCATGTGTTGTAAAGTGATAATTTGATTAAACTTTGACAAAACATGAGCAAACTTCATACGGAATAGTAACCGTGTTCAACAACAGATTGGAGATTGTAGACAAGAATAACATCAAGAATATACAGTATATCATAAATTCAACAAAATGTTCGAATCAAGTATGTAAAAGGTTTTCGTTCGATTTTTAAATGTGCATTCTCGCTGCAATGCAGAAGCATTACGTTATTAAAGTGCACAGAAATTTGAAAAACATTCAAATGTCGTTTATCTTATTTACTAATAATTCCATTAACAGTACATTTTAACGCTTAGCTAAATCAGTCTAATTCTTAAAGCGACATTAATATGTCTAACAATAAAGCTTAAACAAATGCTATACAAATCATACACTGGAAATTTTCAAGTACATATTAAGGCCACCATTATGTAAAGTTAATTGTTATGCAAATCAATTTACATCCAAAACTAAAAGTATAATTGGTAAAATGTTAAAAATGACACAAACTAATTTAAAGTTATTGGAATTTCTTCATGTTGATACAAACAAATTTTACAAATGTAATTATTCTAAAACAAAGGCGGTTCGTGTTATTCATATATTATATTTTACACTGAAAATAGAATGATAAATTGATACTTTACAAAAAAAACCATAGTAAATAATTTTTTGATGTTTATCGACGTTTGGCAAGGCGTAATATAAAAATGTTGGTGGCAGATTAATATTTTTTTTTATCTACATTATTTTCATAAATTGGAGATTTGATATGCTTTAGCTACTGTGAAAGTAAGTTTTTTTTGTTTTCAAATTGACGTTGAAAGCCTTGATCCAATTTATAATTATGTATAACGTTTAAAGCTTAGAAAATCCATAGTTGTCTATGTATATAAACGCATAACTATTCAGCTCTGACGTATCGTTCGTTCTAAAAAGAGCGCACTCTTCAGTGTCGCTAAAAACGTACAGTTTAATATTACGCACCCTATATAATCTTTATGAATTTATTAACATTTCAATAGTTGATCATAAAAATAATGCACCACTTCTCAAGTGTTAAATTACTAAACCAATGTAAACGTCGAGCCAGCGGACAGCAGCTCTAACTTCAAAAAATAATTTAAAGCTTCGCATAATTTACAAATGTAAATATTTGTGTCACACATCAATTATTTCAGTGCAATGCTAACGGACGTGTAAGTGTAGTAGCATCGTATTCGTAATTCGTGTAAAACCTAAACATAACGAGTCTACGTATTAGCACTATATTTACAGGCCATCGACAAATTAAATATGACACAGAAATCGCCGAGTACAATGATAGCATCGAGCGGACGATACCCAGGGGAGTGGCGAGCCTCCCCGCGTGCAGCCCGAGCGGTCACAAGCGCATCTCCCACAGCATGAGGTGCGCGTCCTTAGGGTTGGGCTCGGCGGCGGGCTGCGGGCGCTCGGCCGCGTCCGCCACCTGCCGCCAGTCCACGTAGCCGCGCCCGCCCACCACGGTCAGCACCGAGCGCCGCGCCACTCCCTCGCCCACCACGTAGTCCGCGCCGCGCAGGCTGCGCGCCGCCGAGCGCGGCGCGCCCGTGCCCGGCTCCGCGCGCGACACCGAGCGCTCGGACGCGCTGGACTTGGCTGAACCCGAGTCCGGTGTGGACGCGGCCACGGGTGCCAGCGCGGCGGCGCCCGACGCGCCAGAGCTGGTGCGCGACACTCCGCGCAGCGCCATCGACTCCTCGCTGCCCGACGACGTGCACAGGCTGGACGCGCGCGAGTCCACCGACCAGCTCGACAGGTCTAGACTGCGCGGCCTACCGGCGCGCATGCGCAGGCGCCGGTCGAGCGTACTCACTCGAAAGGGAATCGCGGCGAGCTCGGGATCGCTCCGGCGCAGCGCCTCGCCCCCCGAGCCACCCACGTCCGCCTCGCCGACACAATCCTTCACGAACATCAGGTCTCCGTACAGTCCGTAAACGTCACACGCATTTAAGTTGGCACACTTGGGTAGAGTCTTACTGAGTCGCACGTCGCCCGGCTTCTTCCGCCGCACGACCGCGGACTGCACGCGCTGCGGTCGGTATGGGCTGGCCTCCTCTGATATCCGCCTCTCAAGTTTCGGTTTGTCGTTGTCTTCCTTGCCGTCCTCCTCCTTGAACTCTTGCAGAGTGTTCACGGTCTCGGCGAGGTGGCGGGCGTTAGATAGATTCCGTCGCACGGTGTTGACGTCGACGTCTCTAGTTTCCGGCATTAGGTTGAGCAGAAAGGACACGGGCCCGGCGTGCGCGTGGTAGGAGGCGGCGATGTGTCCGCCCACGAGCGGCAGGCCCTCCAGCTTGGGCAGCGGCACGGTGACGCTGACCCCGGCCGTGGTGCCGACCCACAGCAGGCCCTGGCACGCCAGCAGGGCCGACACGTACGCGGGCTTGCTTCCCTCTCGTGCTCCGATGGTTTTCGCAACGTCAGCTGCGATGTCAATGTTTTGGAGGTGTTCGAAGGTTTCAGCGTGATACAGGCTTACGTATGTTGAATCGGAGAAGGCTGTCCAGAGGCCGACTCCGGAGTGCGCGAGGTATTTGACGGATCTATCGCAGTCTCCTTTGAGTTCGAGGATGCGCATGATCTCTGCAGTGAGCGCGTTGATGGCGAACACTCGGCGTGCGCAGGTGGCGTACACGATGCCGTCGACGGGCAGCACGCAGTGCACGGGCCGGTCGCCGAGCTCGACGGCGAGCGGCTCCTGCAGCGCCCACGAGTCGTCGTGGTTGCGCCGGTACACCGACACGCGCCCGTTCCCCAGCCCCACGAACATGGCGTCGCAGTGGTAACGGATCTGCGTGATGGACGCGATCGTTGGCACTTCGGTTAACTTCTCCTGCTTCTCTGGCTCGATTGCAGAGAATATGATTATTTTCTTATCTTCTGTACCGAGCCATACTGTGTCGCCGCAGAGTGTCGTCGCTTGTCGCACTCCGCGTGCGTGTTCCATTGAGGTAACCTGAAATTAATAACACGTGTTATAAACCAGGTGTAAAAAGACCCTTGCCGAAGCCGAAAGCCACATATTCTATCCATTATTTGGACCGTTTTTTTCCACTAGACCATACCTGGGAATCCACTGGTTCTGAAGATATTGAAGGTCAAAGTAGCATTTTTTTTTACTAAAACGTATTCAAAGTGTTATTAGTAAACTTTTTCCGACAAGTAACTCCGTTTGTTTACCTGGGTTCGAGTTAAATTCGCGTAATAAATAATTGCTTTTTTTATACCTAAAAATAAAAGTCGTTTCCCAGCAATAATTTTTGCGCAAAGCTACCTATACTTATAGATGTACAGTATGCACAGTTGACGGCTTGGTGATGTGTCTTTTTACATCCTGTATAAGCCACACATTTTCTCACGAAGTTCTTTTATTTAACATAAAGTGAATAAGAAAGACGTTATTGTATAATTTCTTAATTTTACTATGACTAACTGTGATACATTGATAAAACGAAAAAAAAAAAAGTGTCACGTAAACCGATATCACTATAGACCCTCGGATGTGATGGCCAGCAAGTTCAGAAGGCACTGACCTTGGTATCGGGCAGGTCCAACGTGACGAGCGTCTTGAGCTTGGCAGCTCGATGCGTGAGCACGGCCACGTGGCTGTCGCTGGCGCCGCCCGCGCTCACCCACAGCAGCGAGCGCGCGCGCCGTAGCGACGCGCCGCGCCCGCCTCCGCACGACGTGTAGAAACAGCCGCAACGGACCTGCAATTTAATATAAGAACGGTTAATCTCGAGTTAAGCCGATAAGGCCCTGCACGCACTGCGGTTTTTCTGACGCATAATCTGTGAAGTATGGAATGTCTTTGAAGTGCGCGCACTGCGGTCATACGTTTTGTTACTGTAGGGCTCGCCCAGTGCGGTAAAACTACCGGAACGCACAGCAGTGCGCGCACGGCCTAAGTTTGGCACATGACTTTTGAATCTGGGAATATTCAGAACTTTTTGCAATACAAAAACACACACACACACACTTTTTGACATTCTAAAAATATCAGATCTTTGTGCGGACGCTAATTCCGAGGGGAACCTCTACGCGGAAAAGTTGGCTGATGCAATGAACGTGCGGTTAACTGACTAATCGATCTACACACCTCAGTAAGTTGCCGTGACGAATAAACCGGCGTGGCAGCAACAAATAGCGGCATCTTATGCGCGGGCGCCAGTTGCGAGGGGAACCTCCATGCGGGCGAGTTGGCCGACGCTTGTGCTAGCTGAGCCAGCCGCAGTTCAGTGGCCCACGCTAGCCGCGCGCCCGGCTCGCTGGCTCGGAAGGTAAGGGGTTCTTCACGACCTCGGATCGTGAGTTGGAGACAGCAGGAGTCAACCCATGCCATCTCGTCGTCTTTTTTCTGTGGAGGTGAAAGTTGTTGTTAAAGTTTAGTCCATTATAATATTAGATTTATTCGTCTAAAATGAGAATAAATTTGACATATTTTCTACTAGGTTTTACCCGCGGCTTCCCGACACAGGTCATGCTCTATCCGTGTGCCAAAAATTTCATTCAAATCCGTTCAGCCGCTAAGCCGTGAAAAGGTAACTAACATACAGGCAGAACGAGTTACTTTCACATTTATAATATTAGTATGGATGCAAAAGCTGTCAAACCGTCATATTTATTCCTCAGATAACTGACGATTGAAAAATCGACCCTTAAGCCTGCACTACACTACTCGCGAAGTTGCTTCGACGAAGTACTGGTCGAAGTTGACCGAAGTCCGAAATACGTGACTATACACTCATGCAACCTCGCAAGCAGCTCAGTCACCCGGCCCTCACCACCCGCACTCTATGCACCATGGTATGGATAACGTTGAAGTGGCAACTAGTTTCAATGTGCACTTTCGCGCATTAGGTGCGTATTTCGCGTCTCGACGCGAACCTAAGTGAGCCGAGTATTGTAGTGAGACGCTTCGTGTTAAAACTTCGGGACACTTCCGAGTCTTTTGACTCGGGCGCAAAAACCGACAACGATCGGAAGTCGTCCCAGGCGAGCCGAGGTTGCGCGAAGCAAAGCGAAGTGCCCTTCTACACTCTCGTATTCGCTTAACTTCTTCGATCAACTTCGCGAGTAGTGTAGTGCCGGCTTTAAACAAATGTTTGATAAGAAGTCAAAGATCCTTGATCCCGTTGCACTAAAGTCTGATCTGGCATGGCAGGTCTCGTGTCGGGCTCGTTCGGGTACGTTCGTGAATGGTCGTCACCTGTATACTGCGCTGGATGTTCTGCAGCAGCGCTCGGAAGGTGTCGGAGGCGAGCTCGGGGTAGGACATGCGCAGCGAGGCCGCGAGGTCTGCCATGCGGGAGACTGTCTCGTAGTCGTGCATCAGCGCGGACATCTCGCTGCAGAGGGAGTCGCCCGTTGATGTTGTCATGCCGCTACTCGAGTTTGATCGTAGGCTGCCGCTGCGGTTCATACCTAAAGATAGGAACAGATTTTTTTAAGAGACAATGCACAACCTTTTAATTGAATGATTCGATTATTTCTGCCAGCCATCAACACATTTGTCCGCCGATGGTGTGGACACAAAAAATTAACAAAATAAGTTTCGATAATTTTTTCTTGCACATTTGTAATCATGTTTACGATGAAGTCAGTATAAGGTAAGGTAAGGTAGTAGAGGAGGAGCTCGAGGCTAAGTAATAACAGCCGCACGGGTCGATCCATTAGGTTAAGCTACGCTTGCCGGGGTTGGTCTATGGATGGTTGATGGGGTTGATCTTTACATACCGAATTACCGAGACTCCTCCGTGCCTCGAAAAGCACGTTAAGCCATTGGTCCCGGCTGTCATTCGTGGATCTTTGACAGTCGTTACGGGTCGTCAGAAGGCCGAAAGTCTGACAACCAGTCTTACCAAGGGGTATCGTGTTACCCAGTTACTGGGTTGTGGAGGTCAGATAGGCAGTCGCTCCATGTAAAATACTGGTATTCAGCTGCATCCGGTTAGACTGGAAGCCGACCCCAACATAGTTGGGAAAAGGCTAGGCAGGTTGATTTTGTTTACGATGAAGTCAAGTTCGCTACATATTTTTGGTGAGAGATTTTAAAACTTGCAAAAACTTCTATAATACCTTGAGCAAGCACCCTACTAAGCGTAGGCGAGGTGCCAGTGTCTAACACCTCGACATCTTGCACTGGATGCGCCCACTTGAGTCCGAGACGCTCAGCGTCGTCACTGCCTGCGCCGACTGACACACACACTACGAGGTCATTTAGAAGTAACAGTCGACGCGGCTTGCATTTTGTTAGACCGCCCGATTGGTTGAATTCCTGTGGATGAACAAGTTAATATCAAAATCAAAAGTCTATGGAATAGATAAGGCTGAGATTCAGCACGTTTTGAACGTCAAAATTACATAAGACAGCCACCCAAAACGGCCGCCCTTCAGCACTTCATAGTGCTAGCTGGGAAGAAAAAGTGGCGCAACAAACTCCCCAGCAATGAGCATCATCGTTGTGATTTTTTCATAAAAGGCGATTACTTTTCAGCTTTTGTATCACTACATCACTGCACGTTTTTTCAACCAATTTGATATTTGATACTTGGTTTGTTGCAGTGTGTTATTACCAGACCAGAGATCGGAATAGGTAGAGTATTTATAAACTTCGAGGAGTAAGTAACATAGAGTGGATAATACCTCCTCTAAAATCCCGGAATAATGATAGTGACGTTTTAATCACGGGAAGAGTTTCGTACCATTATCTATAAAAACGGCAAAAAAATCACGTTTGTTGTATGGGAGCCCCCTTAAATATTTATTTTATTCTGTTTTTTAGTATTTGTTGTTATAGCGGCAACAGAAATACATCATGTGAAAATTTCAACTGTTTACCTATCACGGTACAGCCTGGTGACAGACGGACAGACAGACAGCGGATTCTTAGTAATAGGGTCCCGTATTAACCTTTGGGTACGGAACCCTAAAAATCATGAATTATTTACAAATTATTGATTTGAAGAATCATATTACATTTTTTAGCGTTTTTGTTTTAACAAATTCTACATTGACGAAAAGCTTTTTAGTTGTTCATAAAAAATTTAAACTTATTACAACTGACGAAGGTTGTTATTATTTTACATTTTTTCCGCATAATTGTGACACACACCGGATAGCTGCGCGAGCACTTCCACTTGTTTTTAGGATTCCGTACCTCAAAAGGAAAAAACGGAACCCTTATAGGATCACTTTTTTGTCCATCTGTCTGTCTGTCAGTCTGTCAAGACCCTTTGTCTCAGGAACGCGGGGAGGTATCAAGTTGAAATGTATATCAAATGTTAGGTCTATGGTCCCTTGAAGCTCTAAAAAACAAGCTTCTAAGTCAACGTAGTAAAAAAATAGGCCATTTATGCGACGTATTTTGATACTCACAAGTAAATAAAAACCTATAGGGAGGGTAATTACCGTTGACCAAGAATCATGAATTTTGTCATGAAGCTAGGTCTCACAAAGCGAAAAGTCCGAAAATCGTTAATCGTTTCGTCGTTTTTAGGGTTCCGTACCAAAATGGTAAAAAAGGAACCCTTATGGTGTGACTCAGTCTGTCTGTCTGTCACAGCTGGATATCTCAAGAACTACTAATGCTATCAACTTGAAATTTGGAACAGTTTTATATGACGTTTACCCAACTATTTTGCAAATAAGAAAGAATTAAAAATATTTATATTTTTTTTGTAACAGGGACTGTTAAAAATTCAAAGTGAGGTTACTAGGGCATGTGGGGTATCATATGAAAGAGCGCTGTTTGCACATTTTTAAACTATTTTTAATTTTTTTTAGGCCGCATAGTATTCGACTTTTGATGAAAAATGTAAAAAAAAAAAAAATACCGTTCGCCCCCCTTATCTCCGAAGTTTGCAAAGATAACAATCTGAAATTATTCTATGTGATTGAAGTTTATGTAAAGATTACAGGAAAAATAAAACGGTGTCTCTAAATAGCACACTTTTTCAGAAATCGGAACGGAACTCTCGGTGCGCGAGTCCGACTCGCTCTTGACCGGTTTTTTTTCTATTCCGTGGTACTAACCAATTGCAGCAAGTCATCCTGCCGTAAAAGATGTCTCTTGTCAGCGCGCGACGCGAGCAGCCGCGCGGCTCCGAACCGCGCCGCGCCTCCCGCCCCGCCCGCGCCCGCTACACCGCCGCGCGTTAACCGTCTGAGAGCTGCGCGGAATGCCTGGAATAAAGACATACGTTACATAGGGATTTTGTTAAAGAGCATATTGAATCTGTTGTAGCGTGGACTTGCGGGAGTGAGTTGTGCCTAAGGAGATGCACTATGACAGGTTATGGTGTATGTTTATGCCTAAGAATATCATTTGCATGTTGTAACTGTGTTTGGGAAGTCAAAGAGGTGGTTATCCAATACAAAACTAAGTTGTTTTAATATTTTTGACCACCATCACCAGTTTGGTTATATTTTAAAATTCGATAACAAAATGCCTCAACACACACCTTGTGTAAAGGCATCCGATAAACTTTTATTTTAAGTCAGAGTCATGACCTGCCTAGACTTTTCCTACCCAACTATGTTGGAGTCGGCTTCCAGTCTAACCGTGTATCGCTAAATAACAGTATTTTACATGGAGCGACTACTTATCTGACCTCCACAACCCAGTTACTGGGCAATACCCATTGGTAAGACTTGTTGTCAGACTTTCGGGCTTCTGACGACCCGTAAGGACTGTCACAGATCCACGAATGACAGCCGGGACCAACGGCTTAATTCGTGGACCTTTGACCTTGGTATGTAAAGATGGACCTGATTGACCAACCCGTGCGACTGTTATTACTTAGCCACGAGCCATTTTAAGTCAGAGTATTAATTATAATTTACCTGTGTCCGTTCAGCGTCTCGTTTCCTCTCGTTCAAAGCATCGGCTAGAGCTTCTAACCTCGTCAAGGCACGTTGTAGGGACACTCGGTCCGAGTGACCTGGAGGAGTGTGTTTTAATAAGTCCTGTAAGAGATAATAAACTTTAGTTTTGAAGACTTTACTATGACAAAGCAGTAAACTACAAGAATTTGGTAGCTAGCATATCAGTGTTGGATTTTCTACGTGTAATGACAGAAAATGCTGTCCTGTGCATATCCTAACTAATATTATAAAAATGCGAAAGGGAGTTTGTTAGTTTTTTACGCATTCACGCTAAAACGGCGGGACGGATTTGAATGAAATTTGACAGATATGTAGCCTGGGACCTGGAGAAGATACTTTTTACCCTGGATTGCAGACGAAGTTAAGGGAAAGATTAAGAGAATTAGAAAAAGAGAATTAAAAAGATTAAGAGTAAGAAGAATTTCATATAATTAGCATAAGAGCAGGAGAAAAAGGAGGTTCGACCTTCTTCTTCGACAGTGTGTCGAATTTTCGACGTAACATTGACCCGGCGATTTGTGACAATCAATGATTTTTGTACATAAATAATCCCACTGTTCATAATTTTAAGCGAAAGAAGTTGGACATCATGTCAATTTTATCAATAGCTGTCCAATTAGTACGCATGAATATTCTTCCTCTAAAACTATTAGTAGCAGTGACTAGTGACAACTGTAGACAAACCGCGCTGTAATTTTTGGTATCAACTTGAACAGCAGTTGGAAAACTTGTTCAATATTATGTGTTTATTATAAGCGGTGATATAAACACCGAAAAAACACGTGCCTTTAGAGAGAATGAGTAAGTGCCACCTGTCATGTTAAAGCATGTGTATGTTTGTAAAATAAATAATGCTTATGTGTCGGTTCCAAAGGTTGTCTTGTTCAATCAATATCAGATTACGTTGACTGTTCAATATTTAATTATGCTTAAATTGCAAATTAATATTTGGTTGTATGGTGTGGCCTACAACTACAGACTTACTATTTGCCTGTCAAGGCTCGAATACCAAACAATTCTTGCTACAAGATATCGATTTCGTTGGATTGATGAATTAATCTGGATATGTTTAATTAATAAGATTCGTCTTTGAGAGAAGTTGTAAAGGAAAAAAAGGCGATTGAGTATCTGTGGCGGGGGCAACGAAAGGAGCAGAACCAGGATGGACCTGAGCATATTTCTAAATCAACAATCTAAAAACTGACTTACATTGAAATAGCCATACATTCATAGAAATAAAAATGTCGAATTTCGATTTTTTGTGAGGACTAGAATCATTATTTAAAAAATTACCTGTAAAAACATAATAAACTGCGGAAACCGTTGCACAGGCTTCACCATGAGCCCAAAGAACGACAGTCGGTCGTGCGCACTGATCTGCTTCACTTTGAAGAAGTCTGCCAGCGCCGACTTCCGCTTGGACTCCATCTTGGCCAGCTCCATAGCAACAGAGAAGTTGTTGATGAAGTCCGAATACACGTCCAGCACCACGGCCTTTGAGAACGCGCTCAAGAAGACCTCGCCTGTAACGTGAGAAAAGGGGTAAGTTAGGAAAATATTTAAGACTGCTGTTGCTGAGCCTTTTAGTTGCTAAGCTAATAACAGCGGCACTGGTCGATCCGTCAGGTTAAGCTACGCTTGCCGGTGTTGGTCCGAGGATGGGTGACCATCTTTACATACCGAGACTCCTCCGTGCCTCGGAAAGCACGTTAAGCCGTTGGTCCCGGCTGTCATTCGTGGATCTTTGACAGTCGTTACGGGTCGTCAGAAGCCCGAAAGTCTGACAACCAGTCTTACCAAGGGGTATCGTGTATAGTCTTATAAGTGACTGGGTCACTGGGTTGTGAAGGTCAGATAGGCAGTCGCTCCATGCAAAATACTGATATTCAACTGCATCCGGCTAGACTGGAAGCCGACCCCAACATAGTTGGGAAAAGGCTAGCCAGATTGGTTGTTGCTGGGCCATTGGTGATGGTGTATAATGGTCCAAAACCAAACATTCTTATTGCACACTGTGATACTATAGTATTGGTTTGTAGACACAAAATGGTTAAGGCGACGATAACCGACTTCTAGTGATTTTAAACTGTAGATCACGTCTAAACGAGTAGTGTTAATGATTTGGAAAAAATATAAGTATGTTAGAGCATTTTCTTAATAACTTATTATGACTGTGTTATTAATTTGTAAAGTTATGTCTAACGCGGATAAAAATCTGAGAATCACGGAAACAATATTAAGCGTATTTTTATGAAACCTTCACCATTTTAAAGATAATTTAATGATTTATCTTCTAATAGTGTTTTAATATTTATTTAAACTTTTTGCACTAAAGACTGTACAAAGGCGGACTAATAATAATAAAAGATATATTATATAATTATTATTACATTGTATTTTTTTATTTTTTATTATTTCATTATTTTTATTTTGTATTTTTATATTATTAATAATATCCTTTTGTTGTAAGCATAATAAATGAATAATGCGTTTAATTTGGGACAGCGCTCCTTGATGGGCGAGTCCTATTACTGGATAGACGTACGACGCGAGTTGCGTCAGCTCAGTCACCTCAGCACAGAACACGCAAGCTAACCACTGAAGGCCGTTGCCATATATCTGCATCTTTAAGTGTTACAAACAATACTTAGCTTACTGCTTAGCTTATAGCAAGACTATCTTTAAACCACGTTTGTTAATCAGAGGGTCAGCTATATTTGATTCTCCAGAAAAACCAAGGGACAAACACTTCCAAAGGTATTTCTTTTCAAACTGTTTCTAAGTTCATGGTCACAAGACCATGAACTTTAAAGCAAGTATAACCATAATTTATATTAGATTTTATAATAATTTATATACAATTTTAAAGTGACTGCCCATTTATTACATCCGTCCATTTTTTGCTAACTAAAACTTAATATACACGATTATTGATAGATTTAAAAGCCAAGTTTTATTTCGTAACGACAATCGAATACGACATACGCATTATCACATACGGGCTAATAAGGACGTTTAATCTTCACTCACTGTGACTTGAAAAAATCAATACCAGAGCCCGCATCCGTATGTTAACGAAGAAAAAAGCGAATGTGCGCAGTTGTTACAATCTAGAAGTTAGCATGTTGATATAGCTTCCTCCGTCGTCATAAGGTTGTTATGTTCGTCTGCACATGATGTTGCAAGTTCCCAGTGGTAACTTACTTTGGCAATTAAATGTTGGGAATAATTCACCGACCCAGCCAGAACAAAACGGGTGTGCTAACCTAGGGCGAGGAGATTTATAATATAGTTGTTTTATCTCACGAAAGCGGGCGAGCCATACTTGTATGTGTAAATGTTACATGCACATTGTCTTTGTGTGCGTAAGCTCGGGAACGCGCTACCTGCAGGTACGCACACAAGAGCGCGTGTCGAGCGCGTATCTATACGCATTACATCTACAAGTATGGCTTACCCGCTTTCGTGAGATAAAAAAACTGTAGCACTAAAAAAAACCGGTCAAGTGCGAGTCGGACTCGCACACGAAGGGTTCCGTACCATATTATATGTTTAACAATCGCAAAGATAACTTTTTACTTATTTTATAATGATACTGTGAATTACAAGGTTATTTTTTGCAGTTGCAGAAAATCACCCATGTTTAAACAAAATACCTACCTTATGAATCGCCGTTTTCAGTATTGTTGATTAAATACAGTATTCATGGTAACTACATGGTATAAAGAAGTTTCAAATTCCTAATTTGTTGCGCTAGAGCTCGTACAAAAATGGTCTAAAATTTACAACTTTTGCGAACCCCTATTTGTTAATTTTAAAAGATTTAAAAAAAAAATGTTTGTACTCTACTCAATGAGTTCTAGACGATGACACCCCACATGCTAGATTTTTTTTTTTTTTTTTTTTTTCAAAATGAAAAGTTTATTGTATGGGGATCGACCCTCAAAACTCAAACTCAAACTCAAAGCATTTATTTCAATTAAACCAATTACAGGCACTTTTGAATTGTCAAAGAGTCGGTCAGTAGGTAAGTCAGAAAGTTGAAGCTAGTTGCCCATTCCAAAACGTAGATCTATGGAGAAGAACGGGCAAGAAACTCCACGGACACTCTTTTAAATCAAAATATGGTTACAAAATATTGGTTACATCATTCATGTTGAAATTATACATGTGAGAACGATGAACGTTAAAAGCGTCCGTATTAAAAAAAAAAAAAAAAAAACAATTCAAAATTAAAATTAAAATAAGCCGTGGCAGCTAAGGTATGACCAGCCTCCACCAACAGCGCCCGTTGACGAACCTGACGTATGGACATTACATTTACCCTTACATTTTTAACTTTGCTTTATTTTTATTATTTGTTGTTATAGCCGTAATAGACATCGCAGCGGAGGCTTAGTAAGTTTGTACTGGACTGTACGTGGTTGTCTGATTTCATGGATTTAATTTTCTTACGCGGAACCCTAATTATTTTTCTAAAATAAAAATAGCCTAAGTTACTCCTTAAAACATCAGCTATATGTCGTCAAAATCGGTGAAAATTCGTTTGGCTAGTTTCCTAACTTGACTCAAAGTACCATTTTTTTAATCGGACTGAGCTTTAAAATTCTTCTATACAAACTTTAACATCCCTAACCTCATTTGAGGCGCAGTTTTGAAAAACTAATAATGACAAACATTATTACTTACTTATGCAAGTATTTGAAAGAAAGAAAGAAAGAAAGAAAAACACATTTATTTAGCACAGACTAAATTAAAGAGGCAAAACAAAAAAATAAAATAAAAATAATAAATTAAAAAATCTACATTTGCGATGCAACAACAACAAAAAAAATACAATGAAGGAATGTGTGCTTCACATTCTGTGCCAAAAAGGCCCAGTTCAGCAAAAATGCCAGACAACTAGTGCCTGACGCTGGTTTTCAACTGGACCGAAGTGTGAGGTGACGGACGTAAATCAGTTTTATACTGCAACGTGTGATGTATACCTACTTTAAATAAAAAAAATAAAAATAAGTTTGTGTCAGATAAACATACATAAATAATGTGATATTGTGTCAGAACAAGAAACCTGTTTAAACGATGCCAGACTTCCCCGCGCTAACACATCAACTTTTCTCAGTTCAGTTTGCAACTTTTAATTTATTAATCTGTGCACTTCATAAGACGCATATAATAGTAGTCTATGGAATACGCTGCAAGCAGCCGAGTGCGGCGGACTATTTACGAACAGTTTGCAACATTTTTGTGCCTTTAACCTGTTTTAGCAATGGATTGCATTGTGTTTGATCCAGTAAGATGGTTATAAATGTATAAGGTACATAAAAGTGAAAGTGGAAAATGAAACTAATTGGATAGGTACCCACGTAGATAAACAAAGAAGAGGTGAAAGGTAAGCACTAGTCAATAACAGTATTATTTGCAGAAAAAAAAAAAAAAAGAAAAAAACAAGGCACCCACCCACTATAATTTTCCGTTTTCTTTCCGTACCTAGTCTTATGCTTCTCTACGGGGTGACAGATCACAACTGCACAGAGGTTCAGCTAATTTGTGCTAAGTTTCAAGTTCATTAACCAAATTAATAAGATTTTTCATATGAACTGTATCTCTGTTTTCACGAACACAAATATAGAATTTCAAAAATCGTCTGGTATGTTTCCATAACTTGACTCAAACATTATTTACACCAATTTTAGAGTTAATCAAGCCCCCAGTAAAATCCTCCGCTATAAAATTAACTTTTCACCCCTTAGGGGTAGATTTTTGGAAAACCCTGATACACGTTAGTCCTAATTTTTGGTCTCAAGTATAAAAACTGAGTTTTGAGTTAATCGGACCGCGTGTTAAAGTTCTTCCATACAAACTTTGACACCCCCCCTACCTCCTTAGGGGGTAGTTTAGGAAAACTAAAAATGATAAACTTTATAATTTACTTAGATGAATATTCGTGCTAAGTTTCAAGTCTCAAGGGATACTCAAGGGATAGGATTTTTCATACAAACTTTCATCCCCTATTTTACCCCCTTAGGGATGGAATTTCCGAAAATCCTTCCTTAGTGGATGTTTGCACTATATAAGGTATCTATGTGCAAAATTTCAAGTCTCTAGGTCCATTGGTTTGGGCTGTGCGTTGATATATTAGTCAGTGACTCAGTCAGGACTTTGATTTTTTTATATATATAGATTTACCATGTTATTTTAAGACCACAGACTTCTTATAGGTTTTCCTGTAATCTACAGGTATAGAACTATTTTCTACATTTTTTTTCAAAATTTTAGGCTCAGTAGTTTCGGAGATAAGGGGGGGGGGGGGGAATGGTCAATTTTCGTCAATTTTCTTAAATAACTTTAAAACAATATATTTTAAAATTATAAAAAATATACAAGGTAAAATAAATAACCCACAACCTCTTAAGGGGTCATTGTACTCATCATTATGAACAACTTTTACTATGGGACCAAACCTGAAATCGCGAAAAAAAAATCAGCTGTTCAGTACCTTTTTACGAATTATGCGAACATAAATGTATTGAACAGCTGATTTTTTTTTCGCGTTTCCGCGAAAATTTTTTTTTGTAATGTGTTTGTTTTTCGATGACGAGTATGTGGACGAAGTTCTTGCAGTTAATTTTTTTACACCTAATATATTTGAGACCCTCATAGTAAGCCCTTTCATTTGACATGTCACACGGTACAGTTTACAAAACTTTTTTTTTTAATTTTCTTATTTTCCCCCTAAAAGTGACTCTCATATTCAAAAATCATATATTTACTTTAGCTGTACGTGTTTCAGTCACAGAAATCCATATGTGTACCAAATTTTAACTTAATTGGTCCATTAGATTCGGAGCAAATTGGCTGTGACAGACGGACAGACAGCCAGACAGACAGACACACGAGTGATCCTATAAGGGTTCCGTTTTTTCCTTTTGAGGTACGGAACCCTAAAAACACTAGCGCGCTCGCGACTTCGTCTGAATGTATTATTTTTGTATTTTATATATATTTTTAATAATATCCAGGATGAAAAGTGGCCTATATCCTTCAGTCTCCAGGTCGCAGGCTACCTATCATCTGTCAAATTTCATAACGTTCGGTTGAGTAGTTTAGCCCTGGTTCATCGGCGTAATGTTGCTTGCCTGACGGTCTGCTACAGACTGTACTTCGGAGAATATGCGCAGGAGCTCCACGACTTGATCCCACCATCGCCCTTTTACTACCGGGCTACCAGACGTACTGCAGGGTACCATCCGCACTTGGCTGATATCCCGACTCAGCGCTTTTCCTCCACATTTATTATGCTCACGGCCAAAGTGTGGACTCTCTGCCAGCGTCTGTGTTCCCTTCCACATACAACCCGTCTGCCTTCAAAGCAAGAGTGAACAGGCATCTTCTGGGCACGCTCCTTCCAGCATAGACCTCATCCATCGCTTTCCAACAGGCGTGACAGGGGTCAAGACCAGGCCCGATAAAAGTTTACTTTCGGACAAACACGTGTTACTTTGGCATTTATAATATTAATGTGGATAGTATGGATTTTGCAATTGCCAATCCGTGACATGAAGGTTCTATGAAGGATGAAGTTCACAAGGAAGCCAATAGCCTAGGAACAGGGCATTTCATCTAACTAGTAATTAACAATGACACTCACCAATTTTTTCATCGCGGTCCCACGTTCTCGCGCAATCGGCCAGTGCTGTGCGGAAGTGTAGATGACATTGTAGGATGTCAGGCAGCCGGTGGAATAACGTCTGGATCTTGCTGCCGTTCAAGATAGCTGGGCTACTTTCTTCAAGAGGTTTCTTGTAGTCCTGTAAATTAGGCATGGGTTAATATTCTATCAGTTCGGAAACGACCCCTATCCTTCCCGTGATCTGCTGCCACTATGAAGCCCTCAGGCGCCAGAGGTCTACTTATCAAATAGCCAATTTCTCATTCCGACTACTTCTCTATGTGACTACTTCGCTATTGGCCCACTTGGCAAAGATCCTGTTTCGCATTCTGTCTAATTCTCATAGTGACTACTCCGCAAACCATCTACATGTCAAAAAACGACTGAAGTACAGATGGAGCCAAAAGTTAATTCTCGTTTAAAAAGATAACTTCTTATCTCTCTCTCCCAGTACCTACAGCACGGATTTTAACGACAATCATAAACAAACAACAATCATTAACAATAATAGGTATGTAGATAATAATAGTAGGTACATTTTTTTTTTTTTTTGTAGTTTTTTTAGTGGAGAACGTTTGTAATTGCATTCGAGCATGCATTGCATTGTTTTTTTTTAGAAGAAAACTGCAATAACAAATGTCCTACGTGTATCAAGCGACGTTTTTCAATACACTTTTGAAGAAATAAAATAAAATAACGGAAAATATTTTGTCATGTAAATAATAAAATTTAAAAAAAAGTTTTGCAAACTGTACCGTGTGACATATGAAATGAAAGGACATACTATGAGGGTCTCAAATATATATGTTTTTTATAATTTTAAAACAAATCATTTTATAGTAGTTTGAAATGATTATGAATTGAATGTATGTTATGTTTTAAAAAATTTGTTACTTAAAATTATATCAATCATTTACTTATTATATTAACTGATCATTATATAAAATAAAATTATAGAATCAGTTATTATATCTTCTAAATATTACAGATTTTATAATTATATCATATATTACTTACCCGTACTTAAGACAATGATTTTGATGCTAATTGTCCTAAAATGTCATTTTTTTAAAAGTAGGCAGTCTGCGAAGTAGTCACTATGAGAATTAAGACAGAATGCGAAATAGGCTGTTTGTCAAGTGGGCCGATAGCGAAGTAGTCACATAGAGAAGTAGTCGGAATGAGAAATTGGCTATTTGATAAGTAGACCTCTGGCGCCTGAGGGCTATGAAGGTTTCTAGAAGTTATGGATCCTATAGCGATGGACGGGCTGAAAACGCCCTCGGTTAACTTAAGTAGTTCATGCTACAGATACGTAATAGTGGTGCATCTTGTTAGCGTGTCTATGGCAAAAATAACTCGGAAAAAAAAATACAGTTTTTAGGGTTCCGTACCAAAATGGTAAAAAAGGAACCCTTATGGTGTGACTCAGTCTGTCTGTCTGTCTGTCACACCTGGATATCTCAGGAACTACTGACGCTATCAACTTGAAATTTGGCATAGTTTTAGATGACGTTTACCCAACTATTTTGCAAATAAGAAATAAATAAAAATATTTATGTTTTTTTTGCAACAGGGACTGAAAGGGGGTCTTAAAAATTTAAAGTGGGGCTACTAGGGCATGGGGTATCATATGAAAGAGCGGTGTTTGAACATTCTCAAACTATTTTTATTTTTTTTTTAAGCCGCATAGTTTTCGACTTTTGATGAAAAATGTTAAAAAAATACCGTTCCCCCCCCTTATCTCCGAAGTTTGCAAAGACAAAAATCTGAAATTATTCTATGTGATAGAAGTTTATGTAAAGATTACAGGAAAAATAAAACGATGTATCTAAGTAGCACACTTTTTCAGAAATCGGAACGGAACCCTCGGTGCGCGAGTCCGACTCGCTCTTGAGCGGTTTTTTTTTAAATTTGTTTGTCCCAAAATTCAGCAACCCGACGCAGCCATTGACGCAGGTCCTCACGTGTGCAGGTGACCGGGCATGCGGTGCGATATGGGAGGTGAGCCATTGCATAGGTGCATAGGCTACAATAACATTTTTTACACAGAGAACTCAACTGATTTGTGGGTACATGCTCATACAAAATGCTAAAAAACTACAACAGATCGAAATTACAGTCCAACGAAAAATAAAGTACCTATCCAGTGAAAGGGCTACTATTCTCGTTTAAGACACTCCAGGGAAATGGTGGGCCCGTTGTGTAGTTAAATTAAAAACACGAGACTACAAAGACAGGTAGGTATTGCATATTAGAATATATTGTTCACGTGTTTGTCATAGAAGTTAATACATAGACATGAGTAAAAAGTTGTTCGTCCCTGACTTGCAGGTAATGCCTGTAATATAACGTAATTATACACATTAATGTACCTACCGGCATTACCGCGTTCATTTACATTTAATGTTAATAGTTAATACCGATCATTTCGAGCATCAGTTTTTGTATGAAACAAATGTTGTGTTATGAAATAAAATAAACAAAGTCCAACCGAGATCCGATGTTTATTTTGTTCCAACTTGTTCAGATGTAGAAATAAAAACTAATAAGCCGTCATAAGTTGCGTCATTTCTGATTATAAGTTGGCTTATTGAATGTAAATTGGACAAACCTTTATGGATGTTGTGAGGCAAAGCGTACATGGGACAAAACGCAAACTGCAAGATTGCTTCCGTGAGCGTTATGTTTCATACTCCAGTTTGCCATAGACAAAGACAAACGAGAATTCCTTTTAGTGCATACTTAGCTTGTTATATTTCTCAGACATCTACAGAGTACAGATAACTAGTTTAGATAAATATGTATGTGCATTGTTTTTGTTCCCACTGAAATGTCCTTCATTACCTCCGTTTAAGTACATAATTATTTCTGGATTTTTTCTCATACATGGTAATGTTATGCGACTATCAGCTAATAATGCATTTATGACATAAGAAACCCTTTTAAGACCTACCCATGTATTTTATTGTGCAGTTTTTTTTTATATGTGTGTGTAAGCAAATCGTAACGGTTGCATTGTGCTCAATTTATGGAGCTAAGATAATTGCTAGTGACGACATTACATAGTAAAAAGATTGAAGAAGATAGCAATAATGACGAGGTGCACAAGGTCGTTACGCGAAGAAGATTCTCTGAAGCATCACTTATATACACTATTATGTATTTACTTAAGAACTGATCGTGAAATCAATGGGCGACTAGACAGAAGTAGGTTAAGGATGATAGTATACAATACTGTTAAACTTACTTAGTCACTGGAAACAATACCAAATAATAAGGATAAATTACGACACTTTAACGGGTGCGTTGGACTCTCGGTAAACTCCTAATAATATTGCGTTACTAAATTACCAAGTGACATGAGGAAATTGTATTAAGCGACTGATAGGTCAACAACACTCTACGACAACTTATTATTTTATTATTTATAGTCACGTTAATGAATTACGAGAATTAGGTGCAGTTTAGCTTGAAAAAAAAAAAAATATCTACTCGAGATAAACGGGATGAAAAGTATTTCCTGCTTCAGGTAGATACCCAGTGGCACAGCTTTTATTTTATGAAAATAACTTCATCATCAGCCTACAGTAGTAGTACCTTACGTTTGTAGAAAATAAGTTCGATTCATAGAAACATACTTACAGAAAGAAAGGAGTTTCTAACCACAACATAACAATAAGTTTAGTCATCATAAGTTAATACATTTGATACCTACTTATTGGTTAGTCATTAATAAGTTTTCTTTAAGAGGATATATTGAAGCGTGGTTTAGCTCGATGTGTAAGTGAAATGGCGTTAAGGCTGTCTAGGTTTGACGCGAGAAAGATAGAAAACTCTCATGCTCACCGGAACTAAACGCGCTTCGTTTAAAGGTACATTTATGACAAAATGCTATACTTAAATCAATTTTTAGCTTAGTAAGTTATTAACATATTTAAATACCTTCAATTTAAAGCAAATTTTACTGCACAATATAAACTATTTCCGTATAATCGTATAAAACAGAAAATACACGGTGCTACTTTGGAATCATGTTCCAGTTTTAGTAAAACAGTAGACAGTATAGTCAACTAACACATAATATGGAAAATCCAAATGATTTAACCATATACATTTGGTTTTATAGGAATTTTAAAAACACAAAATTATCGATGTCTCACTCTTTATAGGGAAAAGAGAATCTAGCGCAGCCTTTTGTACAAGGATTTACAAACTAGGATGTGTTGGACTTTCTAACAACGAGAAGCTGAAACGATTCCACCACAGTTTCATTGAAAATCATAGATGAATACATTAGAAATGTTCCATACTACAAAACAAACTGTATTTAGAACAAAAGCTCTAATTTACCGCATTAAACACAGTCCAGTGGACGTCGGCGCCATTTTCATTACAGAGGGACGACCTCGTACACTCCGCTTGCAAATAGTGCCTATTCAAATTGCCCCACTTCCTAATATGCTAATCTATGGCATGTGAATTGTGGGCGAAACAATGCTAAGTGGGCCAGACAGGTTCATATTTACATACGTTAGGTACTTGAGATTTTTGACGTTACCAATGCGTCGCAGCGACTTCTGTTTTCCTATTTACCATTGTTGCCTCAAAAACTTAATAAAAATTCATAACCGTTTGTCTCTGAAGAAAAAAGAAAGTTGCGAAAATAAACTCCAAATACGTTTGTTTAGAGAAAGCTCTCTCTCTTTTGTTTGTTTGTGAAATCTGCACAATTATTGCAATGATAAAATTAAATGTTAATCAAGCAATTGTGATTTAGTTAAATATCACGAATCTTGATGAACCTATCTTGACATCGTGATTTCTCTATAAAATATCAAAGTCATTGAGTTGAAGTTAGGCAACATACATAGTTCACCAATATACAAACCGTAAGGTGCTAATTTTTCAAGTTCAGCACAAGTTACAAATAAATGCAACCGTATGACTAGTGCGCCTATTATAAATGCGAAACTGAGTTTGTTTGTTTGTTACGCTTTCACGCTAAAACGGCTGAACGGATTTGGATGAAATTTGGCACATGGGTAGACCATGACCTGAATTAGGACATAGGATACTTTTTATCCCGGTACTAGGTTCATTATTATTAGGTACTAGCAGTGGCGTGCACAGAGATTTCACACAGGGTATGCACAGTTAAAATAAAATAAAAAACTTAAGTACCAGTTTCAGCTTCTTTCGGTCAGAGTCCCACCGACTAGATACCCTACCCAGTACCTATAGTTACCTACATACCCGACTCTTACCACACGGCGCCATTGGCTTCGTATGGCGTTTGTTTGCGACCACCACAAATATCTAAATTATTTAAATCTGAACATCCGTTCTATGTAGATCCAAATAAATAATTTTTATGTTGATTTGTAAATAAAATGCAAGGTAAACAATACAATATGTTTGTGTGTACACAACCGCTAGCTGTTAGCCAGTAACAATAATTATCATAATACTTTTAAGTAAATAACGAGTAAGTAGCATTAGCTTTTTTTTTTGTGATAAACCAATCTCCGGATACACACGGACCCCTTTGCAATCAATTTAACTTCTTCCTCAAAAGATAACGTCGAAAAAGCGGCAGATTTTAATTTATTTGAACACACTTGGCCAGCACAGCTGTCACGGGTATAATTTTTAGTTTTTAGGGTTCCGTACCTCAAAAGGAAAAAACGGAACCCTTATAGGATCACTCGTGTGTCTGTCTGTCCGTCTGTCACAGCCAATTTGCTCCGAATCTAATGGACCGATTAAGTTAAAATTTGGTACACATATGGATTTCTGTGACCCAAACACGTACAGCTAAAGTAAATATATGAATTTTGAATATGAGAGTCACTTTTAGGGGGAAAATAAGAAAATTAAAAAAAAAAGTTTTGTTAACTGTACCGAGTGACATATTAAATGAAAGGGCTTACTATGAGAGTCTCAAATGTATTTTTTTTATAATTTTAAAATTTATTGTTTTAAAGTTATTTAAGAAAATAGACGAAAATTGACCATTCCCCCCCCCCTTATCTCCGAAACTACTGAGCCTAAAATTTTGAAAAAAATATAGAAATTAGTTCTATACCTGTTGATTACAGGAAAACCTATAAGAAGTCTGTGGTCTTAAAATAACATGGTAAATCTATATATATAAAAAAATCAAAGTCCTGGCTGAGTCACTGACTAATATACCAACGCACAGCCCAAACCAATAGACCTAGAGACTTGAAATTGTGCACATAGATACCTTATATAGGGTAAACATCCACTAAGGAAGGATTTTTGGAAATTTCATCCCTAAGGGAGTTAAAACAGGGGATGAAAGTTTGTATGAAAAATCCTATCCCTTGAGTTAATAGACTTGAAACTTAGCACGAATATTCATCTAAGTAAATTATAAAGTTTATCATTTTTAGTTTGAACTACCCCCTAAGGAGGGATTGGGGGTGTCAAAGTTTGTATGGAGGAACTTTAACACGCGGTCCGATTAACTCAAAACTCAGTTTTTATACTTGAGACCAAAAATTAAGAATAACGTGTATCAGGGTTTTCCAAAAATCGACCCCTAAGGGGTGAAAAGTTAATTTTATAGCGGAGGATTTTATTGGGGGCTTGATTAACTCTAAAATTGGTGTAAATAATGTTTGAGTCAATTTATGGAAACATCCCAGACGATTTTTGAAATTCTTTACGTATCTGTGTTCGTGATAACAGAGATACAGTTTATATGAAAAATCTTATTAATTCGGTTAATGAACTTGAAACTTAGCACAAATACTTGCATAAGTAAGTAATAATGTTTGTCATTATTAGTTTTTCAAAACTACGCCTCAAATGAGGTTTAGGGATGTTAAAGTTTGTATAGAAGAATTTTAAAGCGCAGTCCGATTAAAAAAATGTGTACTTTGAGTCAAGTTAGGAAACTTGCCAAACGAATTTTCACCGATTTTGACGGCATATAGCTGATGTTTTAAGGAGTAACTTAGGCTATTTTTATTTTAGAAAAATAATTAGGGTTCCGCGCAAGAAAATTAAAATCCATGAAATCAGACAACCACGTACAGCCCAGTACAAACTTACTAAGCCTCCGCTGTCTATTACGGCTATAACAACAAATAAAGCAAAGTTAAAAATTTAAGGGGTCGGTCCCCATACAATAAACTTTTCATTTGGAAAAAAAGTAAAAATTTTAATCTAGCACGTGGGGTGTCATGTCATTATTTCATCACCGCTGCTCTCAAAACGGTGAAGGAAAACATCGTGAGGAAACCGGCATGTCCTAGAACCAAAAATTCGAAGACATGTTACATCTACCAACCCGCAATGGGCCCGCGTGGTTGATTACGGACTCCCTCTCACCGAGAGGAGGCCTGTGTCCCAGCAGTGGGAACATTATAGGCTGATTATGTGTTATGTGGGGTGTCATCGTCTAGAACTCATTGAGTAGAGGACAAACATATTTTTTTTTCTTTTAAAATTAAGAAATAGGGGGCCGCAAAAGTTGTAAATTTTAGACCATTTTTGTACGAGCTCTAGCGCAACAATTCAACAAATTAGGAATTTGAAACTTCTTTATACCATGTAAGTACCATGAATACTGTATTTAATCAACAATACTGAAAACGGCGATTCATAAGGTATTTTGTTTAAACATGGGTGATTTTCTGCAACTGCAAAAAATAACCTTGTAATTCACAGTATCATTATAAAATAAGTAAAAAGTTATTCTTTGCGATTGTTAAACATATATGGTACGGAACCCTTCGTGCGCGAGTCCGACTCGCACTTGACCGGTTTTTTTTACAATAAACTTACTAAATAATTACTTATACAATCAATCACTTCCGCCCAGAAATACAACCGAACAATGATATTAAATCAATCGAAACAACAAATATGGCGAAAAACATAGCAATTCGAACTAATACGAATAAATAAATTGGTTAATCCGACTAAAAAAGTTGATCCTCTACAATCAACAAATAAGCGGTGCTTTTACGGCTTCTCAATTTGGACGGCTTGCAATGTAAGCTCTGCTTCTAAAACTCCCAACACGCGCACACATTTTCACGCACACAGTCACACTTTTGCTGTGTACTACACGAGAATTCACGAGGTGCGTTGTATGAAAAATAAGCAAGTTATAGTAGTGCTTTTGCTCACACGGGCTGACACGGGAGCACTGCTTGCGTGGTGAATCGGTGGCGCGTGTTCGCCGCTCGCTCCAACGAGTTAGTTCCATAAAAAAGTAATAGATGGCGCGGAATCGCATTATAAACACGGGAATTCAATGACGGATTTTAAATTAGATTCATATAATACCTACCATGTTTTTTTTTTAATAATTGAGAGGGGCATGTATGTATGGGACTACAGGGTATGCAGAGCTTATTTGCATGTATGGAGTGCACGCCACTGGGTACTAGGTAGGCCGCTGGGATCGCGGGTTCTTTATAAAAGACACCGTGGCCCTGGCATACCCAACTGAAGGAACACGGGTGGGTTTTAGTCAGCAAAAGTCTGACACGCCCTTCCGCTCCACCCAGAGCGGGAGAAGTTACTTGATGATTTCCCATCCACAAAAAAAAAAAAAAATGTTACATTCCCGTGGGATAATTTCCGACCTCCACGCGGGCAAAGCCGCAGGCAAAAGCTAGTACAATTGTATAAGTAAATTACTCCAGTGGCTATAACCCCTTATACCACTCTCAGAACAAGTAATCTCATTAATAAGCATAGCGACATGGGTGCTAACGTTTAACACGCAATTTTGCAAGTCAACTTACTTCTTAATTAAGTGGCCTGTCAAGTCAATCAGGCCTCCCTGATGTAGAAAACAAAAGTGGCTTTTACTAGCACTATTTGCTCCACCGCTTACGCAATGGGAACTGACGTTATTATGATCGTATTATAATTGCTGGCTATGATGCCATCAATCTAAACGTGCTTCCTTCCCGATCACGAATTTCACCGGAGTCATGAGAAATGTCAGCGTATGTTATTCAAACATTGTGACTTGAGGATCTGAGATACTTACTATGATAGTAAACCAGTTTGTGTACAGTAACTACATTTAGCTACTTGGTATGTTGACAGTGTACTTATTTCGGTTGACCATAATTGGTCAACGTAAATATTTAGTGAGTCGCCGTGTACGGATGATTACAGATTATTTGCCAAAGATAAATGTGGTTGATTTTAATTAATTATTTAAGTTCTGTGTGATATATTTTGTTAGTCTCAGTAATGTTTCCTTCTATACTAGAAAGGTTTAGGTAGTAAAATAAAGGTAAACAATCTTGATGTGACTTTTTACACAAACACATACTAAACAAATGAACTACTGCTTAAACTAATGGTTCAATTGATTTAGTAATCATTATTGTTGTATTTACATTGGTTTTTAGTTGCATTTTATTTTAAAACTTAGGTTTTAAAATAAAAAAAAACCGGTCAAGTGCGTGTCGGACTACGCACAATGGAGGGTTCCGTAGTTGGGATGAAATTATCCCAAGAACAAACTTAACATTATAGTTGAAAAACATGTTCTCTCATACATTCCAACAGTAAATGTAAGTTTGCACTCACAATATTGAGAGATTTACTATGTTATTTTAAGACCAGAAACTTCTTATAGGTTTTCCTGTAACCTACAGGTATAGAACTATTTTCTGTATTTTTTTCAAAATTTTGGGCTTAGTAGTTTCGGAGTTAAGGGGGGGGGGCGGGGGGAATGGTAAATTTTCGTCTATTTTCTTAAATAACTTTAAGTGTTTATTTTAAAATTATAAAAAAATATATTTGAGACCCTCATAGTAAGCCCTTTCATTTGATTATGTCACACGGTACAGTTTGTAAAACTTTTTTTTTTAATTTTCTTATTTGCCCCCTAAAAGTGACACCCATATTCAAAATTCATTTATTTTCTTTAGCAGTACGTGTTTGGGTCACAGAAATCCATATGTGTACCAAATTTCAACTTAATCGGTCCATCACATTCGGAGCAAATTGGCTGTGACAGACGGACAGACAGACAGACACACGAGTGATCCTATAAGGGTTCCGTTTTTTTCCTTTTGAGGTACGGAACCCTAAAAGATAAAAGACTGAAGATTGTTTACCTTTATTTCACTACCTAAACCTTTCTAGTATAGATAATTAGAAAAACGTACTAATTATCTCATGTATCGTAGTAGGTTGGCCTACAAAGTGTCACACATCAATTACACGAATGAGTGACGTCATTCAATCTCAATCTTCGCTTATTGACATCTGTCATGCATGGAGCCGCCATTTGTACCTACTGATGCAGCTAGTTATAATGCAACAATGGTAGGTATAAGAGTACCGAGACGGATATGATGTTAGATACATATAGATAACAATGTGAACAATATTTACAACGAAACACGTAAGATACATATAGATAACAATGTGAACAATATTTACAACGAAACACGTAAGCGACTAATTGAGTGTGTGATATAGTTGTATACATCAATCAATCGGTCGGGTCGGCTTCCAGTCTAACCGGATGCAGCTGAATACCAGTATTTTACATGGACCTACTGCCTATCTGACCTCCACAACCCAGTAACTGGGTAATACGATACCCCTTGGTAAGACTGGCTGTCAGATTTTCGAGCTTCTGACGACCCGTAACGACTGTTAAAGATCCACGAATGACAGCCGGGACACGGTATGTAAAGATGGTCACCCATCCACTGACCAACCCCGGTAAGCGTAGCTTAACCTGATGGATCGACCCGTGCGGCTGTTATTACTTAGCCACGAGCTCCTTATAGTTGTATACATGTCTATGTAATATTAAATTTTATTCTTTTTAAAATTGTATGAGCATGTGAGTTCACCACCGATTTACAGATATTGTTTGCTGAAGAAGAATTCAACGATGATTTGGTTTGCAGGTAAGTACCTACCCTTTGTTCAGGTAAGTAGCACGAGTGACTTACGTTGATGAGTCTTTGCAGCGTGGCGACGTAGGAGTTCTCGCTGTGTATGATGGCAGCCACCACATGGCGGCGCCTCAGCTGCACCGGCGACAGCGAGTCGGGTGGCGCGCCCAGCGACGGCGGCGGCACGCGCCCGCCGCGCACCTCCCCGCCGCATGAGAACAAATCCTCCTCCAACTGAAAACGTCACGCAAACACTGTTCATCTTGCACTGGACCAACACAATACACAACCACAACACATATTTCATCTTCTGAATAAAATTCGCTTCAAGTTTCCGATGACGCTATTCGAGTCGCGTGTCTGTTAAATGAACAGAAATAACTTGTGTGTGCGTGATTATTCAACTCGCGCGGCTGTAACTCGCGTTTCGAGGACGCTTTCCGGCCGCTCCGTACAAATTCTCACACACCGAAATCAGTCGCCTTCCCTTCTAATCACGTCACAAATCGCGTCATCAGAACCACTGTCTCTTACTTATAAAACGTAAACGTCAAAAGTAACACCAAACCGACCACGTGACTTACGCTAAAACTTGTCAACGAATACTGAGCCTTGTCATGGAGAAGTTTCATACACGACGGACAAAACATTGCTACGATATCGTCTAGAAGCGTACTGGCATTGAATTAACTTTTGACATTTACGAATCACACGTTATTCACGTCCTCTCACTAAAAATAAACTGAAATGAGTAAATTACTATCGTGTACATGAATCCAATATGGTAGCTGACTGGTATCCACTGTGACATCATTATATCACATGTTAAAATAGATTATTTGTTTAGCGACTTAGACCTCCGAGAGGCGAGAAGACGACGCGCACTACGGTACACTCGATACTGCGGTTTGTTGTTGACTGACTACTCAATGACCCGATCATGATTCATCAGAAATATACATAATTGTGAATCATCTATGGTACACTTGATAAATGTTACATGATTATAATACCCAGTCATGTTAAAGGACAATTAGAGAGCTGTATGGCTGATGTTATTCCAGAAATGTCACTATCACATAACGCAAACTCGCTGGGCCGGGATATACTTAATGCATTCCTTGTAAATGCCATCATTGAATGAAGACCGGTCATTCATACAAACTGAATACTGAATGGTAAATACATTTATTATGAGAACTGTACAGTATAGCTCCACAGAGTATTACAAACCGTCTCATTTGTCTATTGATAGAAAGCAACGTTAGGCCGATAATGCTTTAGAGGTCCTGGAATCGATCCAGCGAGACCGTTCCAAGTGCCAAAGCGTTTTGCCGTGGTGAAATCAGAGTAACAAAGCAGGCGAAAATATCTTGATTCTAATCACATTAAGATCTAATCAGCAAAAAGTTTAAGAGCTCTTCGGAAGAAGTCCTTCGTCCCAGAATGTCACGCAAAACTTAATTAATTTTAACAAACCATCGTGGTTCTTTCATTTTCCTCTTAGTATTGTATAGGACGGAATGAGTACAAAAGCGCAATTTTGCATACCCGGGAATTTCAGGCGCAACGACTATCCGCCAATTTCAGGCTCCTCATCATCATTTTTATTATTTCAACGTAGTCGAGAAGAAGTCCCTTATTGATGTCGGGGTGGATGGTGTAAAAGTCTTCGTAACCTGAAAGTTCCAGGTTTAGTAGGAAATCGGTACAAACCTCTGGTAGTTTGGGCATCTTGTCGGTCTCGTGTCCATGCATGTCGTACTGGTGCGAAGAGCCCCGTCTCACGCTGAACCACCTGGCCAGTCGCCCCCCTCCCTCGTCGTCGGGAGGGGGTGCCGGCGGCGCAGGAGTCGCTCCGCCGCCGCTTCGCCATCGCTCGCACAGCTCACGAGCGCGGCTCAGCGTGTTGCGTAACTGACCACTGCTCCTGAATCAATATGGAGAAAATGTTAATTAAATTAAAAAGAAATGTAATTGATGCTCTATTCAGGATAAAGAACTAGTTGAGGGAAATTGAATTTATTACCAGCCTCTTCAAAGAAACATCTAAAGTTCAAGTGCCACAAATGTGACTGACTAGCGGGGTTCCAATGACGAAGACAGGAAATACTGCAGGTGTCTCTGCGTCGACGGTTGTAGATAATTCGCTTTAGAGTATGTCTGGTAAAACGTGACCAAATCATGAGTTCTAGCAAATTGTCGTATTTGAACAGATGGCGTAAGCTGTTGTTGACAGTAGAAAACGTGATAAATACTAATAAGTGCAGATAGCAGATCCAGGAAGACCATAACATTAATAAAGTTTGCCAAAGACTTGGCTTACTGACGCTAAACGCTTTCCTACCTTTATTTGAAAAGTTCTAAATATCTTTGTAACTGTCGATGGTTTAATTCACGCAGAACCTTAAGTACATACTGGTTTTACCTAGTCTATGATCTAATTTGAAGGATACGGACAATTAGCTAACACGGAAGACGTACATTTAATGATAGAAAACAATAATTACTGGTGAAACTTGTAATAGAAACTAGAGCTGATCCGACTTTCTGTACAAGTCTATTACTTTCTGAAGTACAATCGTTAAGCTTTAGTTATGTAACAAATTTTTATTTACCATGCCAAATTACATGTAGTAATAAATAGGCTATAAAATAAAATGCAATTACTTAGTAGGCGACCGCTTGAGCGATATTCTTTAATGAATTTCCGCTATTCATTCAACGTTGTCCAGTCATCAATCATAATATTTCTACAGGCAATAAGATTCATATTAAGATGACAGCAGATGCAACAATCGATAGACGACAATTATACTAACAATAGAGCAATTATTTAAGTACATAGTTAGACTAAATACTAAACAAAGAATAATCTGAAGGTTAGACCAACAATGTAGCAATGGTTTAAAATATTTATTGAATGTTTTATGTATGAGTTGAAGTCTCGAATACATTAGAGCTTATTTGGTGATGTGTTGAAAGACTAAATATTGTCTTAGCCGTTGCCTCACTCAAAGCAATCTGCGTAATGCAATTTTATGTCGGAGGCGTCGACTTGGCTCGAGGGAACGCTACTGTGTTGTGTTTTTGTTGTTATTAGTTTTCTTTCTCCGTTATTGTAGTAAAGTGGAGCAAAACATTATTCATTTCAAGGTCGTTTATTGTTTCTCTCAGCGTGGTATTAATAAAAACTGCATAGGCAATCTGTGTTATGTTTCTAGATAATAATAATTGGTCTAATGATTGCACAAGCTCTTGTTTCGTTATCTCTGAATGTTTGTACAATATACCTATTAGTAAGTATTGTAACGCATTCTTGGGAAATGGGGTTATATGCACGCAAGTTTTAAGATGAAAATCCATTGAAGATTTAGCTATTACTATTGCCCACGACTTCGTCTGCGATCCAGGATGAACAGTAGCCTATGTCCTTCTCCAGGTCATGGTCTACCTACCCAAGTGGCAAATATAAACTACCATACATACATCTACTAAAAAACTCACTTTCGTATTAATATTAGTTAGGATCACAGTTGAATAAATCGGAAACCTTCCCAAAAGATAAATCAATAGGTGCTACATGATAAGACAATTTATTTGACACGGAGAAAGACAATATAATATTTAATGTCTGACAATATCCGACTCCAAGGACCAATAGGTATTTATCAGAACAAATATCTACCTATGGCTATAAATGCTCCCGCAGACAGGCGCGACGCGGCTCTAGTAGAACTAATTCTATGAAAACTTCATAGAAATTGTTCTCCCAGAATCGCGTCGCACTGTCGCGTCACGCCTGGCTGCGGGAGTTTATATGCATCTTCTCCGCAATTAATTGTAGATACCTTAGAACACAAAATCTACAAAAATATGTTGTTTTCACATTTGTTCTGACTAACCTTGACTAGACAAGTAAAAAATCAATGTTGTAGCAATATTCGTCCCTCTAATTCGCCACCAAAAACGTGTGAAAGCAAAATCTGACACTTTGGCAACAAAGTTAGATTTTCACGGGAGCCTGCTAGATTTCGTAGGCGAGTATAAAACAAACTGCAATCTTGTTTCTGCTAATTTGTGTTCGCAACAACAATCATCTCTTGATCCCAGGGTTAAGTAAGATTGGTAGTCTGCTAACGAGTTTACGATTCTCATTTCATTAAGACGATTGGGTTTTAACTTTTAAGACTTGTGTAAAATTCAGTCGTTGAATAAGTGTTACACTTATTCTTTTGTGCGGTTGAAGTGTTTAGATTGAAATACTTGACTTGATGAGTAGGTCCAATTAATCAATTATTTTTTTACAAAAACGACGACGACGATTTCTACGCTATCTTCCTCAGTTATGAGCAGAGTGAGGGAGGCTTCCAATATTATCTTGAGGACATTGAGCGGTAAAGTCGACAGTCCCTTCCTTGGGCATTGGGTAAATACGCATTTGTGTACGCGGTGTCTGTTTGTAGGGAAGCGGTCGGGGTGCGGTGGGGTACCTTGTCCGAAATAAATATTTTGAATTGAAAAAAAAAGAAAAAAACAACCAACTTCCAAAAAATACACTACAAATACAAAGTGAAAAATGACTAATTTCGGAAGTCGGTGTCTTTGGTTTTGTATTTCGTTTTTTGCCACCGATTTTTTTTTTTTTTTGTAAAAAAGTTTTCATTTAAATTTTCACTTTTCAGTCGTGGTGTCCCACACAAATTAGAATAGCACAATCTTCTATGGCTGCTATGTAAATTACAGTGACAAGAAGTTATTATATCATTATCCACATACACTAAGAAGACAAAATACGTGTATTATTGAAGCTAACTCTAAAACCCAAGCAGTTAGAAAAATTTATATGGGGAACATACCTACCTTTTCAAATAAAAAAAGAATCGTCAAAATCAGAATACTCTGTTCATAAATATTATATGTGGTGTTATACATATAAAAAAAAAATACGCGTCGACTTGCGAACCTCCTGCTTTTTTTTTCATCGATTAAGACAGCTTTTTCCGTCAATTGTGTTACTCTATGTAAAATGTCTAAGTACTTTTATTTCTGTAATGGTGTAAGTAAGTACAGGGTGTCTGGCGGCAGATTTACATTTTAAAAATCGAATATTTCAAAAAGTTATAAACGGTGCGGGGGGGAGGGTGGTGTCATTAGAACCACTGATCGTGCGGATTTCTCAGTCACGATCATAGACTACTATTATATATACTGAGATAGACTGGCAACTTAGGCTTTTCGTAGGCAACGCCATCTAGTTACGGTGACATACACTATTCATTGTCACGTGGTACGTTACCATAGCTACATAAATAATATTGTACCAAGTAGAATTTAGCTTTACCGAGTTGTATAATGGAGAATGGTTGAAAATTCTACAAACTGGATTTTAAATTTTTAGGTTTAGTTTTACTACAACAGAATTTTCAACCATTCTACATTATTCAACTCGGTAACGCTAATTCGACACTAAACTTGTTGTTTCGAGGATAATAAAATAAATACCAATTTTGTATGTTCATATTTATTATGTAAAACAAAACATTACACTCAAACTCAAACCAGCAATACATTGTGTAGATAGAAAAAGAACATCATATTTACCATCACCTTTGATGACTTGGCAGCCAGGTAGGCAATAGGTACACAACATTGTTTCGAGACATGGTTATTTAAGTATAAACACAAAACACTTGGTCAGTGGTCGTCTTAGGGGCGGAGTTAAACACTTAAATAATATGGTCCAAACTCCTATTTACGGAGGGCCCGCAGAGCACTTGGAGGGCCTAAGCATTTGAATCACCGAGGAGCACGGGGGGCTCAAGTCGTGGTGATTTAGAAAGTAGACATTCGATGGGAACGTTTATCTTCCAAGATTTTTACTAAATACGGAGCAACGAACTAAACTTGACGTAAATTACACTGAAAATTGGCAAGCAAACGAAATACAAAAATATTCGCAACGCAACCGCAGAAATTTTTTGCAATGAAATGTCAACATCAGCCTGTCACCCTGTGGCTGTATAGTCATTTCATATTTGTAAATTCTACTAATAGTTTATTTTTTGATCAATAAGAGCAAAACATTAACACAATACTATGATTGGAGACCTTTTACAAATGCAAAAAAAAAAATACGAAAAATAATAATTAACTCAAAAACATCAAAATTAAACATTATACGCGTACACTTCTATAATAATGTACTAACATTGCTTCATGAATGTACGCTGGCAACACTGTTCATTTTTAATTTATGTTCTCGTAGATAGACGGCGCTGAATAGTAAGAAATTAAAATGTATAGCATTTGCCACCCTATGGTCACGATGTCGCAGTGGTCGGGTGAGCATCGCGCATTCGCTATCGAAGCGTTTTTCAAGAGCCACGATTCTTACGTACTCGCTCGCCGGCAGTTTTGTTCACATTTCAATATTCGACGGATAAGCGATGGACCGAGTGTGAATTTAATTCGTTCGTGGGTGGAGAGGTTCCGCGCAACTGCTTCGGCTATGAACACACCACGGCCAGGGTCTAGTCGATCGTCAAGGACCCCGGAAAACATCGCACTGGTGGAACGGAGTTTACGTGAAAATGCACGACTTTCAATACGGAAAAGGGCAGCTTCACTGGGACTTCCAAGAGCGATTGTTCATGAAATTTTGAGAAGGGACATGAAGTTCCATCCTTTTAAAATTCAAATCATTCAAGAATTAAAAGAAAATGACTTTGTGTCACGCAAATTTTTTTGTGAAACCATGTTGGAGCGTTTTCGCACTGCGAATTGAATTTTTTGGAGTGACGAGGCTCATTTCCATCTAAACGGACACGTTAACAAGCAAAACTGTCGTTACTGGGCTCCAAGAACTCGCAATCCTCGATTGAAACACCAAAAACCATTACATTGCCCAAGGGTAACTGTTTGGTGCGCATTATCCGCGAGTGGGATAATTGGGCCATTTTTTTTTGAAAATGCACGGGGCCTCGCGACTAATGTCAGTGGTGAGAATTATCGACACATGATTTCGAATTTCTTTTTGCCGAGCCTGCGAGCTCATCCATCGTTCTCATCACACACGTGGTTTCAACAGGATGGTGCGACTGCACACACGGCCAGAGCTTCAATGGATTTGTTGCGCGAAAATTTCCCTGAAAAACTGATTAGTCGCTTTGGGGACATCCCGTGGCCACCAAGGTCCCCCGACCTAACCCCAATGGATTTTTTTTTGTGGGGCTACCTCAAAGCGCGAGTCTACACCAACAATCCGCGAACTGTTGTGGACTTAAAAGAAAATATTCGGCGAGAAATCGGCGCAATTGAACCGAGTTTACTGCAGCCCGGCGAGCACGGCCTACTGTGACATGGCTTGAGTCACACATTTTATCGTAGTTTGGGCGATAAAACTGTTTTGTCTTAAATGCTAACACGGCGGCGCGGCGTGAGATAATTTCTTGAATGTGACATAACTTCTTGACGTTTAGTTGGGACTCATTATGTCTTATTTGCTAATATGGGCGCACCAATTATATCACAAATGTCACATTTTGACGGTGACTAAGAAAAATTGTATCACGTTCGTTCGGAGGCGGTGATAAGATTTCCTGCTGCACCAAATGGGAATAAATTATTTTCTTGCATTGTTTGGTGGTGGTTTATTTGTGTGAAGAATTGCGCGTGACAACCAAAAAAAATTGTAATAAGTAAATAAATAAATTACTATTTTTTATATTTTTAAACGGTTTTTTTTTTAATTTCTAAAAATACATATTTAGACATGTAAATAATGCGCGTCGAAACCAACAAAAAAAAAATCAAAATAAATAAATAATTTAAGTATTTATTATTATTATTTAATACATAGGTACTTAAATACAACAATTTTTTTTTTTGGTACCTACATGTTAAGAGTAAGGGGTTTATGGGCTTCATAAAGGGGGGCCAAATTTTCATTATTTTTGCGATAGGACACACCGTTTTCGAGTTATAAGCAATAGAAAAGAAAAAAAAAAGATTTTATTTTGCCGCATATTCAGATAGTCTTAAACATTTTAATTTCTTTAATTTACTATGTCACACTATGAATTTAGCAACAAGAAAGCCATGTCGCGCCTCTAGATTATGTCACATGGTTGACCCGTGCTAGCATTTAAGACAAATTGTAAGACATGACATAATTTATCATGTCTTGTCACAAACGTCATGGGTACGCCCGTGCTCGCCCCGCAGCGTGTGGCGCGGAATACGAGGCTCCGTTTTGAACAGTGTGTGCAACAAGATGGAAGACATTTGGATGACATCATATTTAAAAAATAAAATCCGCATTATGACTCTGTATTTTAACACTTTTATTAAAACTATACGTATAATAGTAGATTATGCACCGAGGGGCTAAAGTTGTGTCTTATGTCACGGGCGTCATATTGAATCTCGAGCGCAATGAAGGATTCGGGATTTAACTCCCGAGCGCAGCGAGGTAGTTAAGAGTTTAACTCACGAGCGAAGCGAGGGAGTTAATACAAGAATCCTGAATGCAGCGAGGGATTCAAGCTAGCCCAAGGCAAAGACACCTTTAGCCCAGAGGAGGATACTCTACTTTTTACACCTACTGTGAGAAAATAATAGCCATAGTACGAAAAACAAAGTATTTATTAAATAAACAAACAGTAAGAATAACATATTTAGAACTAGTTAGTTATATGCACTTACATATTAATTGAAGTTAATGGTAACATTTGAGACATTAGTCCAGTTGTGCAAAGATAAAGTTAAGTTTTTATTTGGTATGTTTATAGATGTTGATGTGTAATTTAAAAAAAAAAAAACTTGAGAGGTGTCAAGGGACACCCGGATGGAACGAAGTTCCTTTCGATTAATTAGTGAAGGAATTGTAACAAAATTTTATTTTTATACTTATCATCATCATCATCATCATCATCATCATCATCATCATCATCATCATCATCATCATCATCACCATCATCATCACCATGTTCCTTTCGATTAATTAGTGAAGGAATTGTAACAAAATTTTATTTTTATACTTATCATCATCATCATCATCATCATCATCATCATCATCACCATCATCATCATCATCACCATCATCACCATCATCATCATCATCACCATCATCATCATCATCATCATCATCATCGCGACACCACACTGTTCAATGCGAAATAGAAATGAAAATATCTGGCTTGCTTTCTATAAGAGAGAGAGAGACAGACAGAGAAACATGCGCACGCCGCACGGCTTACAATAGCTACCTATAGCAAAAAGTGTCGTGACAACTTTTCGTGAGACTTTTTTCCGTCTAGCCCCCTTTCACAACGCGCGATAAGGAACTTCGTTCCAAAATTAAAAAAAATAAATTAAAAAAAAAATGAAAAATGGTTCTTAGTTATCTAATTATTCTTACAATATTATGTCTTCGAAAACATGGCAACGATATGAAGAAGCAGTCGTTATGATTTTGTAGGAAATCGAGAATATCATCCACGCGTAGTAAGGGTTTCGAGAATAGCTTTCCTCTTTCTGGCACCAAAAGGTGTTTGTTAGTACCTCAGAATAACGACTAAAGCATAGAAGGAAGGCTAAAAACAGAATTCTGTAACTACCTTTATTCCCGTTCTATTATTAGGTACGTTAAAGGTACGATAAAGGATGTGGGAAAGAGATGAATGTTTTACTCTTTGTTTTACTTTCTTGGCATGGTCACAAGATCAATTGTCATTTGGTGAAAAAAGTTATAAGTATGACGCGGCCAAATTTGATAGTACTTTGTTTCAATGTCTGACAGTTCGTTCATTGAACTACCTGACTTATTCGCGTGTTCATTGTTTACGTGTTTGTCGTAATCTTCCATGGTTTTGCGATGTTTTAATAATATTTCTACTGTTAGATTGCATGAATTCTTTGTTTAACTACAAACAGTGAGTGTGTGGACGCTGTGGAGCAATTTCTTGTGTGGTTGGGGGCTGCCAGTCCCATTCATAGCGAAAATAAAATGAACAATAAACATTGACCTTCCATCGGTAAGTTTTTGCTCAATTTCTTGTTGCATATGATCTGATAAACGAATATAAATACATAACAAATATTGCTGTGTCACTATATAGCTGAAACCAGTCGTAATATTTATTCCAATAGAAGTTATTAGCGAATATTCGGAAATTGTTTTGGGGTTATCTTGATCAGCCATAGTGACGGAAATAATGTTGTCGATACTTTTCTTTTACAGATTTCCTAGACGATGTGAAAAAAAAAAATGGATAAATTGTATTGGTAGACGAAATTGGACTCAGCCACATAATATGCTCCAAGCATTTTAAAAAAAAAATCATCCAGTATTATGATATAATTAAGGTATTTTATTGGCAATAAATAGTATCCCGTTCAAATTAAAACTTGATTTATTACATTACAGGAAATACTTATGGAAGTCTGCGAAGAAGGACATAGCGCAGTACTGCAAATTAAAAGAACCGCTCACCATCAACAGCAATCTAACATGAAGACAGGTATAACATTTCAGAAATATGTTCACTTGATATATGCGATACAATGATATTATATTATTTTTAATAAAAAATACGTAATTGTAGGATCCCGTAGCAATGGAAGTTGAAACAGGACCTAGTACATCGGTACAGATTAATGAATCGCCACTGATATTGACATCTCGTGAAATCATCTCACATCAGTCAGGTAAGACATACAAATAAAACTATATAACTAAATAAAAATGATGATAAAAAATCTTACATAAATTTTATTGAGAACTGTTCGTTTTAGGAATCCTTGACACAGATGACAATAACAAATTCAGAAATAATTGGATTCCATCCCGATTCAAGAAGACTGCGCTTTTGGCGAGTTCCTGGTCGCCAGAGCCGACTCCAGAATCCTTAGGAAGTTCATCCGTATTATGGTGTGGGCTGGAATTCGCGTAACAGATTATTAAAGTTGCTAGGCATTTTATTTTTTTATTTAAAATATTATCTGGTCGTTATTTATTTTTTTATGTGCGAAAAGTTTTTGTCGCTTTGGTACCATTTTGAATTTTCATAATAAATTTTATTTTTTCACTAACAACCATTTTATTTAATGAAATAATTCAAATCTCTATTAAATTACGCTTCACTGATTTAAAATAATATGTTACATAATTAAAAAGTATTAAAATAAAAATTATTAGGTACTTTGAATTCCCTTGTTCCCTAGATTTTGTTGAGTAGTCTATGATGTAAAATTCAAAAAATATGAGAAAGTAAGTTGCTAAAAACATTTGCAAAACCGAATGTCTCCCACTTGTTTTCAATAAACTCATCAGTTATTATGGCAATTAAATACATTCTGGTTTAGCCGGGTCAGATTTAATACATGAAGAGCTGTCGGGAACCAAGGAAGACTATTTAGTTCATACTTTAAGTATTGTTTCATTTTGAACGAATATATTAAGTATTGGGATCATAAGGATGCCTAGTTAATTCAAAATTTTAGGTACGCACGGCTACAGATCAAGCTATACATTTCCAGTATAAGCTGATCTCGCATTGTATTTCCTTACAATGAGCGGTCAGTGTAAACTAGAAATGTATAGCTTGATGTGTAGCCGTGTGTACCTATATTATTCTTGGCAGTATAAGAAAGAATGTCATTGTAAATTCTATCGACGTTGAAATTGAGTGGGTACATCACTAGTCAGAATAAAATTAATGACAACCTACAAAATTTCGAAACGTCTTCTGTATACGTGTCCTTCTTTTACATCATAGCGGCTCCATAAGTCAAAATGAAACAAATATATTGAGTTCAGTTGCTATTTAAGCACTACTTCTATGCTTGTTGTTCTTCTGAGGTTAGTACTATACTGCCAATTTAGCTGAGCATGTGAGATTCCAAATTCAAATCACATTATTGACCAGCGGGTCATAATGAAATCCAGTACAACATTATTGACCGGCTGTGCCCCCGGCCACTAATGACTCACTTTAGGTTAAGGTTGCTTGACATATAATTAGACATTTTCGAGCAGGTGGTGTGAAAAGGTATTTATTTTATTTTATTTTGAAAACCTAAATCTGCCACCAGACACCCTGTACATAATAAAGAGTAATAAATCTATCTTTTCATTCATAAATCATTAATTACCTAGTGTTAAAAGTACTTAGGTTTGAACCCTGTTTTGTTAGTGCAGTAGTGCAACCGAGGCAGCGAGGTACCTACAGTCAGCGTCAATAATATCCGGACGAACAACTCAATGACACAAGGAATGTTTCAGAATGAAGACAACGCAACAACTGTCATTCTGACAAGAACTTTATACAATTGAGATTAATTTTCTTTTAGTTTAATTTTCTTAGTTGTTGAGATCATTTTGAACAGTCCCGATATTTTTGACGTTGACTGTATGTAGGTACGACAAAGGTTTAATTTTGTGTTGTGATGGACATCCTCTTTAAGAGGAAGCGCATGCTCACTTATTTAACGTTTATGATTTGATGTAAGTAATGTCATTATCAGGAAGAACAAGCATATTTCCTAGTTGTTACATAAAGCAATCATTATTATGCATTAGGTCTACAAGGTCAAATTCTTAAGTCTAAACATCTCTAGCGAGATTCACAATCAGCTTTACTGTTGCCAATCACATCACAAAATATAAACAAACACTGTAAAATCAGGAAAGGTCTTCTAATAGCTAATTAGAATCCTACGCGTTTAGTGCAAAAGGTCGGACAATTGATGTACACAACATTTTAATAAAAAATAAAAAAAATAAAAAAGCCTTTTATTTCCAGTAAATTTACATTCCTTAAAATCTATGTATGTGTTAGTTTTGTTTAGTTTATTCTATGTTATTTATTTCTCTCTTACTAGTATTTATAGTTAGGTACTTCATTTTTTTATTTAATCTACCGGAACCCCAGAATGGGTGAAGGCCTCCTCCAGTGATGCCCATTTGACTCTGTCTTCAGCTACTTTTCTCCAGTTTGGACCAGCTATTGCTTTTATATCATCTTCCCATCTTGTAATAGGTCTACCTCTTGTTCTTTTGCCTAGTGGGCCATTCCAGAATGTTACTCTTTTGGTCCATCTATGATCTGTTAGCCGCGCAACATGTCCTGCCCACTTCCATTTCAATTTTTGTGCGTAACTCAGAGCGTTTGTTGCTTTAGTTATTTTTCTTATTTTAGTGTGTCGTATTTTATCCAGCTTCCTTATCTTTAGCATACTTCGTTCAAGACCTCTCTGACAGACGCTTATCTTTTTTCTTGTCTCAGCAGTGAATTTCCACGTTTGGCAACCATATGTCAAACATGGCAAGAGGCTCGAGTTCATGACTTTTGTTTTAATGGCTTGTGGTAAATTACTTTTGAAAATGTCCTTGAGACCCCAGTATTTGTTCCATGTTAATTGTATTCTTTTCTCTATTTCTATGTTTTTATTTTTCCTGTCGAAACTTATAGTTTTTCCCAGATAGACATATTTTTCAACGTATTCTAATGGTTTGCTATTGATTATTATTGGTCTTTTCAAGCTATTTGTCATTGTCTTAGTCTTTGTAATATTCATTTCTAGTCCCACCTTTACACTAGCTAGGTGTAGGGTTTCTACCATGTTCTGTAGTTGGGAGGATGACTCAGATAACAGTACTAGGTCATCCGCGAATCTCAGGTGGCTTAAGTAGTTGTCATTTATGTATAGTCCTCGTTTGCTCCAGTCTAGCTTGTTTATGATCCCCTCGAGGACAGCTATAAATATTATTGGAGACAGCGGATCGCCTTGTCTAACTCCCCGTTCTATTGGGAAGCTAGCGCCTAAGGTTTCAAGCTTAATTTTACCCTTATTGTTTTTATATATCGATTTGATGATTTTTACATATATTTCCTCCACTCCTTGTTCCTTCAGGCTTTCCCAGATACTTGTATGTCTCACCGTATCAAAGGCTTTCTGGTAGTCGATGAATGATATATAAAGTGTTCTTTGGTTTTCCTGATACTTTTCCATTATTAATTCAAGAGTATGGATGTGGTCAACCGTTGAAAAACCCTTTCTAAAGCCTGCTTGCTCCACGGGTTGCTTTTTTTCCAATGTATCACTAATCCTTGTATTTATAATTGCGGAGAATAATTTGTATAGACTCGGTAGCAAGCTAATTGGTCGGTAGTTTCCGATGTCCTTCGGGTCGCCTTTTTTATATAATAATATGATGTTGGATTCGGACCATTGGGACGGTGTTTCAGAATTTTGCAGAATCATGTTAAATAGTTCAGCTAATGGTATAGCCAAAGTTAAGTGTCCTTTTTTCAGTGCTTCGTTCGTAATGTTATCTGAACCAGGGCTTTTGTCTAGCTTCAGTTTCTTTATTGCTTCAATTATTTCTGTTGCGTCTATTGGTTTAATGTTTCTTTCTTGTGTATCATCTGTTTCTGTATCGAAATTTATGGTTGTTGTGTCTCTGTTGCTGTATAGATTTCTGTAAAATTCTGTTGCGGTAGCAATGATATCGCCTCTAGTGTACAGTTCTGTATCTTTTTTTCTCAGTCCTTCTATCCATGTTGTATTAGTTCTGAGTTTCTTGTAGGGCTTCTTTGTACTTCCAGTGCTTTGTAGATGTTCTTTTATTGTGTCTTGTCTATATTTTGCGTAATCTACTTTTATATATTTATTGGCTACTTTATATAGTGCGGTCAGTTCATTTTTCTCACTTCGTGATTTGTTTTTAGTTCCCTGTAATTCTTTTCTTCTCTTTAATAGCCTTACTGTACTTGCCGATAGTATTTTGTGTTGTTTATTTTCTACTCTCTTCGGGCGGGCTTGTTTTAAACTAAAAGTGATAGCCTTTTCTATCCTGTCGTAGCAATATTGTACCGAGGTGTTTTCGCAGATAGTTGGTGCTGCAGATAACTGTGATATCAGGCTTTCATTGTACTTGCTTATTTCGTCTTCGCTCTTAAGTTGACTGGTTTGGATATTTGTAAATTTGGCCCTAGATATTTTTGGTTTGGTTAGTGTTACTGTTGATCTGACTATTCTATGGTCCGAATGGTAGTTCAGGTTCAACGTTTCGATGTTTTGGAATATTCCTGGTTGGTTTGACAAGATAAAATCGATTTCATTTTTGTATAGTCCGTTAGGGGATCGCCAGGTCCATCTTCGACTTTGTTTTTTTTTAAAGCATGTGTTTATTATCATTAGTTTGTGTTGGAGCGCAAAATCTACCAGTCTCTGTCCTCTTTCATTTCTCTCGCCGTATCCGTGCTTTTTAGTAACCAAATATTCATCAACTTTGGGAGTTCCAACCTTGGCGTTAAAGTCTCCCATCAGTATTGTGGTTTTGTGTGCTGTGTCCAAGGATTTCTCGATTGTATTGTAGAATTCTTCAATATCATATTCGCTCGCCGCTTCTGTTGGTGCATAAGCTTGTATGATGGATATATTATGACCTTGTATATTTATATTTAGTGTTGCGACTCGCTCTGTTATTCCATTGAAGCTTATTATGTGGTTTTTGAGAGACTTATTTATTATAAAACCGACCCCATATTTGCCAGGAGTTTGTCCTATGTGGCACATTATAAAGTTTTCGTATTCTTCTATTTTGTTTCCATGTCTTCTCATTTCCGATATTCCAATGATATCGTATTTTATATTTCTTATTGCCTCTTCAAATTCAAGCAAGCGATCATATGATGAAAGAGTCCGGACGTTGCATGTTGCAATCTTTAGTTGATATTTATCTAAGATATTTTTTTCCTCTGTTGGTGTATTCATTGGAGGGTTTTGGTCGTATTAACATTTTAATATACAATTGTATAATTCAGAATAGTTTACAGGACAATAAACTATGAAGATGATTGTACAAGTTGCAATAAATGGAAGACAGACGACGCACTGTCTGCAACCAGCCGGCCTATCTGTTGAAATGACCTGTTTCATAATAATATAAACAATGATATTTTTATAATGAATGCATCGATATACCGCAAAATCCAATCGCACGTACTGTGTTTATGTAAAATTAGCATTTTCAATCATGTTTAATGTTTATTAACGCCTTCAGACAATGAAAGAAAACAACGGCGTCATGAGGAAACCGCGAATATAATGATAATAAATTAAACGTGGATATAAAATGTATATTTCTTACCACCTGTTGCGAAAAATTACACACCAATAACAATCAGCAGGAACACCGTAATTGCGTAACACTTTCAATCACAATCTGAATTATTTTGAAGGGTATTGCTAATCCCGTGCTTCAGAATATGTATGTTCGAAAAATTTGCTTTGCTCAGCAACGTAAACAACGCAATGAACGTTGTTGAACTGTCAAAATTAAAGCCGTTGTTATTCAGTGTGTTACGCATTACCGCGCGGGTTGGATTTTAAAGGGACAGTCTTAATTTATGTTGCCTACTTAATAACGATGAGTTCAACATGCTACTGAAAATTACTATATACCAACTTGTCAATACAGGAGACGATAAGTTTGTATCGTCTAAAGTGAATTAATGAAATGCACCGACCCCAGCATGCTTTGACCAAGCTCGGTTACTCGAATGAACCCAAAAATTCACACTAGAGCCTGTGGCCTCTTGTTACATGTTGCAATAGAGACCATTGCATATCAAGGAGTAGACCAGGGGACGCGATAATAGTAGGGAAAACGTGCCCTTGGGAAGGATTATAGAGCCTTACGGGATATGAGCATTTCTCTTTTTTTTTGCCATAGTTTCAAAAAATCGCTAAAAATAAATATATAAATCGTTTTTTTTCATGAAATCAGGTAGTTTCAGGGCCGGATTTAGGGGTCCAGAGGCCTCGGGGCAACAAAGGAGTGGAGGCCCCCTTGCCCTTTTTTTTTTTTTTTTTTTTTTTTTTTTTTTTTGAATTGATGGCTATCAAACTGCATACCTGCATAAAAAAATATGAAAAAAAATTACCAATTAGTCAATAATAATTGATTTGTTTTTGTTTAAGAATTGAAGAACACCAACCAATTGTTCACATACTGCAATTAATTTATACGTATATATATATATATATATATATATTTTTTTTAAATGGGACACGGAATCGAATACCCAACCTCCGAGGTTGCGGGCAAGTACCATCCCACTGAGCCATTGAGCCATTGGGGTACTCCCTCAAGATGGGTAGTAAATTGGAAGTGCTTATCAGGGCCATTTGAGATTTTGACATTTCACTGATTGCCTGATTGGAGTGAACAAATATAGATCAATGATTTCTGTTAATATTTAAGATTAATATAATCAAATAATCATGTATGTATAAAGTACTTTAGGCTGTAGGTAAAGGATTGTGGAGGCCCCCTGCTTGTGGAGGCCCCGGGGCTTTCGCCCCGGTTGCCCTCCCCTAAATCCGGCCCTGGGTAGTTTACTTTATTAACATTTGGATTTTTATAAGAAAATCTATTTTATTTATGAATTTTGTGGAAAATGTATTAAAAACTAAATGAAGGTAAATTACATGTTCTTATTTTGTTACTTTTTAATTGTTAAAAAAAACTTTGAAGTAGCAATTGTTATATCCAAAAAAATAGTTTTCTTGATACTTCATGATAAACTTAATAATATCATTGCAAAGAAATACCAACAAAAGTAAAAGAAAATTTTCAAATTAAGTGTTTATTTATTTTTTTAATAAATACTGGAATGAGATTCGATTTTCGAACTGGAATACGTGTTTCACATTTTAACGTCGGAACAGCACTGACACCTAAATCAATATGGCGGCATTAAATGGTACCTGTAGTATTGCCAAGTTAAAATTGTGTATCGAAATGGAAGTTTTTTAACTATAACACATAAAAAATGGGTAACAAAAACTAAAATCTATTTTTGGAACTTTTTCTGGAACGAGTTTAAAATTCATTTATATCTGACAAAATTAAAAAAAAAATACCAAAAAAGCAATGTAAGTAGATCTTTTTACCTCTTAGAATGGTTTAAAAACAAAATCTCAGTATAGTTTCTTTGAACCTTATTAAAATAATTGAGTTTTAAGTACCTAACGGATGGTAGACTGGGACATACGAATTTTCATACATTGCAATTTTGTGGTAGTTTGTATTTATTTATTTTTTTAATTAAATATTATATTTTTATGATATTTTTTAATGATTTCTGTGAATTTTAATAAAAAATGTGCTCCTAAACAAAACAGAATCAATAACATACACATTACACAAATGTTATTAATCTGCAATCTTGTGGGACATTCAACAAATGTATATTGGCGAAAAAAAAGAGAAATGCTCATATGCATCCTACTGTAAGCAATGGAATTGAGGAGAGACGGGTGATGTTATGGATGGGCAATGGGCATCTTTCCACGTCGCCGTCAGGTTGTCTCAAGTCCACCTTCACCGGTGAATCTATTGGCGGGTTTAAACTGCATTCTCGACTCTTTTTTATGACCTAAAACTCATGCAGAATAATAAAAAACTCAAATACAAACTGTATTAACATCCAAGTTTAGAATAGACGCTACATAATTTCCATTAGGATAATCATCTATTAATGAAGATTTCCTATTAGGAATTAACAAGCGCAGCTGCATACTTTAAAAAAAATACACATACTGATACATTTTGCATAAAAAAACTTGTATAACATAATGTATCAGATGTTTACCATCCCACTTATAATAAAAGTGAGGGAAACGAGTTAATGCTGTGCTCTGAGGCGGCGCACACGCAACCTGACACTATTTATGATATGGATCGGAAAGCAGACATTAGCAATGAGATGGGATAGTGCTTGGAGCAAGACTTCGTAATGATTACGGAAATTAGACTTGTGTTAATGTTAGAATTACACGGGAGCGGAAGACCTAAGAAAATATGTATGAATTGTGTGAAGAATGATATGAAAGAGAAGAGAGTGAATGATAGCGTGACGGTGAAGAAGAAAACGTGTTGCGCCGACACCAAGTGACATGGGATATGGGCATTTAGATATTTTAGATGAAGTTAGAATTACACCACAAGAGTAATCTATGTTGTGTTTTACATAATTTCAACAGTCAACGACGGATGTAAATATTACACCAAACATGCACAAGAAATGGATGAAATTTTTAAAGAGGCAAAGACCCACAAAAGTTTGGAAGTAGGTAAGATATCAACATAATTCCAGAATCATCTGATCTGTCAACTTTAGGGCTATCAATCAGCAGACCTGTTGCATCTTAACTTTCATTTAGAATTTCGTATGTCATGGAATTAGCAATAATAAATAATACATTATTGATATATGTTTACCACATTCATGAGTATTATGGTAAACAACATAGCGACAGTACAGCTTATTTGGTAAGATAAGCAAGTAATTGTTTGAGTAAAGAATTGCAATCATTCATACATAACCGCAACTTATGAATCAGAAGTAGCAAGTCTCACAATAGTACGTTCTTCACGTACTTGAGCAATTTATATTGACGGGGTGCCAGTCCTTAGGCACAATATAACCATGTTTATATTGTGACTTAGGTAAACATCACTTTTCTAGTAAAAAAGCTTTTTGCTTCAACGATGTACTTTTTGTGGGTCATGACAAGTTCCACAGGCATTGTAGATTTCTTTAATTTTTTTTTTAAACCGCTACAGCGCCTGTGTTTTGACAACTGAACTACATTTATTAGAGATATAGTTAAATAATCTTTCTTTAAATAATAGTACAAAGTCTAAACATGGATCAAAAATATGACCTTTCCATTTCATAATTAAAACACTAGATCTAAAAAAGTTATTTCCTTCATCACATCACGAGTTGTAAAGCTAACAGGCATTTGACCTCAATTAGAGAAAATAAAAACTCTAGTCAATGACAAAACAATCAATGTTAATGAATTGCGTTACAGATTGGTTAGTTAGTTGTTGAAAGTTTACGTTATTATATTACTCACTTTGATCACTATCTATTGTTAATAGCTATTATTTTGTTTAATCAATATCTATTATTGCGTGGCTCATATGGCGTTTGTATGCTATTAGTTGGATAATATTTCGCATTATATTTTGAATTAAGAGCGTTGTTGCATTTTTCATACGTAAATCGAGAACTTGGGAGATTTTGAAGTGATTTTGGTCACATAATTTATTTTTTTAGCTTCTTTTGACTTCAATCATCGTAATTATCATATATTTTTATTTAAAGTCTATTAAAAAAAACTTGTTCAAATTGAATTATTGACTACGAAAACAGTCGATTTCGAAGGCGCGATTTCCAGATGACGCGCGAAGGCTCAACTTTGAAGTAATCTTACACCAATTATTACTATTAAGTAAGAAGGTAAAATGGTATTCATTCGAAGAGGCATATCCTGAAATTTAAAATGCATTGAGAAAAGTTTGATTTTTAATTCATTAACTTGTATTTTAATCACGTCTAAAATAATCAAAAATCGAGAAATCGACTACAAAAAAACACGTCATTTCTCAGAATCTAAAAGTCATTTGGCAACACAAATCATTTTATACGTAAGAAGAAAGATTGTACTATACAACGTGTAATGCTAAATGCGCAAAACCTCTTAAGGGGTCATTGTACTCATCATTATGAACAACTTTTACTATGGGACCAAACCTGAAATCGCGAAAAAAAAATCAGCTGTTCAGTACATTTATGTTCGCAAATTTCGTCAAAATGTACTGAACAGCTGATTTTTTTTTCGCGATTTCAGGTTTGGCCCCATAGTAAAAGTTGTTCATAATGATGAGTACAATGACCCCTTAAGAGGTTTTGCGCATTTAGCATTACACGTTGTATATGTGTAAAAAATAAAACATATCTGTCTTCAATCATTTACGAAAATAATTTTTTAAAGTAAGTATAAAATCGGGTGCATCGAACGGCCTAAGTCAGTCGCGCTCTGGCGCTCGTCGACGCAGGATCCATGTCGGTTGACCTCCCGCCGCCGCGCATGCGCCTCGCGTGATATATAATAAATTGTAGTGCGACAAAATATTTTTAATCCTTTCATTTAAGTAATATTTTAAGAAGCTAAAGTGGTAGGCACACTTACTTTAGGAGAATTATGTTACAGTTCTTGAATTATGTTGTATTACTTGTAATATTGATATTGTAATTACAATATCAATAATACAATATAATTTGGTCAAAATGTAAATCCAAGGTGGTGGCTGCGAAAATTTTTAAATTTTTCGTCATGGGGATCGTTCCCATTGTTCTCGAGGATGCTAAAGCCGATAGTGACGTTAAAATGTAAATCCAAGATGGCGGCTGCGAACATTTTCATATTTTTCATCATGGGTATCGTTTTCATGGTTCTTGTGGGTGCTAACGTCGATAGTGTAGTCAAAATGTAAATCCAAGATGGCTACAAGAATTTTGGAGGATGAATATGGAGAAAAAATTTATATCAGATTTTTATTTGAAATCTCTACTGCCACAATCTCTATTGTGGATCCGTGACAAAGGAGACGGAAACCATGTCATATAAACTTGGGCCTGGGCCTGGGTTGTAAAAAGATGAAATTGGTGTCAATTTATAGCTACTATAATATAGTAGCGATGATGGTTTGATAATATTATTATCAAACCATCACTGAACATTTTACGGATTTTCGCGGTCTCAGTTCCGAGTTAAAAGAGATGTAATAAAAGTGAGGTTACATAACGATCTACATATAGGTATACTTAACAGCTGATTTTTGAAGTTCTTCAGCTCGACGACCACGTAAACTACAGCCTCTAGTCACTTTGCCACAATTTACACAACGATCCATGGTGCCAATGTGAAATCGGTAGGCTGGTCGTAATATACAAAATAACAAGTTCAAGTCCAACGTTTATGCGGGGTTCTCCGTACCGTGTCCGGTGTGGTAGCAAGGTTCGTACAAGAAGCAAGATCAGAAGTCCGCAGAAAGAAAACAGGGGTCGAGGAAAACATCAATAAAACTATGGGAAATACACTCAAATCGCGACCGCACTAAACGATACGAAACGAGTGAGGCATAGATAAAGGCACTATATAAAGGTGTGTCCAAATATAGAGCGGCATTTGAGCGCGGCTGCCACGCGCGCCTAGCCGCGCTCTGATCGGACAAGGGCCGCGTGCGGCGGTGTTGAGCGTAATATATCTTCTCGTCTCACATCAGTGATGACCTCTGGAACTGAAACGTGCTCGCTCACAACATAATGGGTCTCAATCATAATCAGCCTATAATGTTCCCACTGCTGGGACACAGGGCTCCTCTCGGTGAGAGGGAGTGGGCCGTAATACACCACGAGGACCCAGTGCGGGTTGGTAGATGTCACATGTCTTCGAATTTTTGGTTCTAGGCGGTTTCCTCACGATATTTTCCTTCACTGTTTTGAGAGTAGTGGTGATGAAATTATTTACACAAAGTGCCTGCCTGAGTTCGAAACCATGACCTACTCGTAAGTCGGGATCGTTACCAATGGGCCACCATTGCATTGCTCTCTTGGGCCGCATAGTGCAGCCAATCATCCCTTCTAGGATGATTGACTTCACTATCGGCTTCATCCTCGAGAACTATGAAAACGACACCCATGACGAAAAATTTGAAAATGTTCGCAGCCACCATCTCGGATTTACATTTTAACGCCAATATCGGCTTTAGCACACTCAAGAACTATGAAAACGACATCCATGACGAAAAATTTTAAAATTTTCGCAGCCGCCATCTTGGATTTTAATTTTGACTTCACTATTGGCTATAGTCGAAATCGAAAACTATGAAAACGATACTTATACAAATCCTTATCACTTACCACTGACGTGCGACGTGTGGTCGACTGTATAGTCATTAGGTCGACTGGGCACGTATAATACCTGCCTAGGCTAATAAACATTATAAAACCAACCCCACACGAACGCAGCAGTACTATTATTTATTCTGTGGCAGCGGGGTTACCTACCTATTTGAAATTTGAAAACAGTAAACCAAACATTTGCGCATGAGGCGGCTTTATGTATTTATGTATTATTGTTGGTTCAAATTCAACTGTTTTATGAACTTGATGCGGTTGCTAAACCTATAATGCCGCAAGAAAAATAAATAATTATAGCTAGCGCGTGGCGTCTTTATCTACATTGAAATAGGGCTTAAATTCAACTGTTTTACACAAAAAAACGATGATTTTGGACAAAAGATGGCTCCGTGTTAACAAAATTTTATTCTGATTGTGTTCTCCCAGAAATTACAGATCCAAGGAAAAGTCGATCAATCCCCTTAGATAAATAAATAAAATAAATAATAAATAAATATCCTTGGACATTTCACACAACGCCATCTAGTCCCAAGCTAAGCAACCTAATGCTTGTGTTATTGTAACGAGATGGCTGATAAACTACTTATATACATTTTTTTTTGTAAATACATACATATTATAGATAGAAAAACACCCAGACTCGGAAACAAATATGTACTTGTAGGTCGTACAAATATTTGTTCCGTGCGGTAATCGAACCCACGACATGCTGCGCAGCAGTCAATTGCTCAGCCACTGCGCCAACCGTGTCGTCAAATACAAATACTTTTATAAAACTTCAATTACTTATAAGTATACAAATACTTAAGCAAATAAGTAAAATGAGTTTAGTTTTTATAAGTACCTACATAATATTATTTTCTTCATCCATATTTGTATAAATTTAATTAAAATACACTAATAATGTATTGTGGACAGTCTTTTTATTTTCTCCGTAAACCTCTAGCTTTTACTTCAAAAAAAATATAGGTACGCCATAGCTACAGATCAAGATCGTTTAGTCGTCGCAGCATCGCAACTGTGTGCCGTACATGAGGAAAAACGCACACACGCGCACTCGCTACGCGGCGTCGAGCGTCAGATGTTTAAAATCCGAGCGCGAAAATAGGGAACCACACTCTTAAATAAACATTGTAAAAATTACACCTTGATCGTATAACAAACAAGTTTAAAAAAAAACACCAAATCAATCATGTTTATGTTGAAAAATTTTCTTATTATCACAAAAATGCAAAATAGAATTTTTTATAACCGAGTATAACCTTGCCAAAAGATTCACCGGTGAAGCTGGACTTCAAAGAACCTGGCGGCCATATACATATATCACTATACATGTATCACATTTCCATATCCTAAGGGCACGTCTTCCCTACCATTATCGAGCCCCATTATCCTTGATATGATGCAATGGTCTCTGTTGCACCATGTAACATGAGACAACAGGGTCTAGTGTTCATCTTTGGGTTCATTCGAGTAATCGAGTCTGGTCAAGCCACGCTGGGTCGGTGCATTTCATTAATTCAACCATGAGGCAACGTAAACCATTAAACCAATATTGAAGGAAAGATTCTGCAGCGCCTAAGATAAAAGAGATAACGTAACAAAACATTTGCTCACAGTAAATAGTTTGCTCCATATTTTATGCTAAACATTTGCTTATAAATAACTCAATAGATTTTGCAAGGAATAAAACTAAATTATAGTACCTGTGTTGTGGTTTTCAACGATACATCCAAAATAACTACGGGAAAATACTGTCTATCGTTTTCATAATAGACCCTGCTGCTATATGGAGCGAATAAACTAATTATTGTTCAAATAATCAACACAATACGTGTCAGGATGACTCAGTTCAAATAGATTGTGACTTATTATGAGTTTATGAGCTGGTACTATCATCAACACGTATACAAATCAACTGCTGTGTAGGTCCTTGACATTATTTTTACATTATCTGCTTATTTATACAGAATGTTACAAGTCATCTGTTTATCCGCTAAATATAGAAGCGTTGTCAAAAGCATTTAAATATGAATATAGGAAAGGGATTAAGAATCTGTTAGAATATTAAATTTTATGTTCTTCTAAGTAAAGGTTTTAGGGTGATTAAAGTTAAGTAAGATTTGTCACGTTGTTGAGGAGCTATTTTGGGTATAATTACGACACGTTCGACCTGTGATGGAAGTCACCGTGGTGTTATTAAGGTCTAACCGGATGCAGCTGAATACCTGTATTTTACTTGGAGCTACTGCCTATATGTGACCTCCACAACTGGATGACATGATACCCTTTGTTGCTTCTTTGGTTGTCAGATTTTTGGGCTCCTAACCTAACGACTGTCAAAGATCTACAAATGACTGACGGGACCAGGGGTTTCGATACGTAATGGGTGGTCAACTGGTCACCCATCCACGGACCGACTTCGGCAAGCGTAGCTTAACCTTCAATCGAACCAAACAGCAACCATTTTGGAACTCGAAATCGTGATACTATAACTATTCACTATCTATCCATCAGTTACAGCTGCCTGAAATAAAGGAATAAATAAATAAATATCAATGAAGTTGTATAATGTTATAATGCTTTTGCGCAGCTTCGCCCGCGTGGAGGTCGGAAACTATCCCACGGGAACGTACTACCGGGATAAAAGTATTCTATATCCTAATCCAGGTCATGGTCTATCCATGTGCTAAATTTCATTAAAATCCGTTCAGCCGTTTTAACGTGAAAGCGTAACAAACAAATAAAGTCACCTTCGCATTTAATATTAGTTAGGATTGTGTGTGTATGAAGCATGGTATGACTTCTACCAACCCATTGGGCCCGCGTGGTGGATTACGGCCCACTCCCTCTCACAGAGAGGAGGCCTGTGCTGTGTCCCAGCAGTGGGAACATTATAGGCTGATTATGCTAAGCATGGTAGCAGTCATAAAGTATTTTGGTCTTTATCAGTTGTTATGCTAGATTGCTAGCACATCAGCATCGGTTAGGCCTAGGAGTGCCACACTAACCTAATTCCCACAGTGAAGGCTAACATCTTGCATGGGGGGTTAGTTTATTCTCAGAGCGAGAGCGGCACGAAACAGTTCAAGTGCTTGGAAGTGCGATCCTAACTCTAGCAACATCTGGTACAATATTGGGGATTAGTCACAGATTGGATTAGCGGCATTGATTATCGCGTTGAAGGGCGTTAGCCTAACAACTAACTACACATGAATGCAATAAAGAGTTTGAGTTTTGAGTTTTGAGCCGTAGGTGTAACCACCACTTACCGCGATAATTTGACCGAATTTAACTACCGCGATGTTTATGCCGTTTATGGGCATTGACGTTGACGTCAGTGTGACCATTTCTAATTGTATAAACCTACGTATTTTCCTTTTTAGCTGTTGCCAGGTGAATATACCAAAAATATTCCATGGCAGTTGAAATTGTACCAATATTATACCGATATTTAGTCTACTAAAAATATGCTATCGTCATTTTTCGGAGCCTCAAATATACCAATTTAATACTAAAAATACCAAAAACCGTCACACTGGTTGACGTTAATGTGGCCCGGGCATTATAAAGATCAACTTAAACTGTTGCAAAGTTCATTGTGAACAAAATATTTTATACAGCGATTGGATCTTGAACCGAATGACAATAGACGGTATCCGTTAAAGCGTGAATGATCATTTTGTCGGGAGGCAGTGCCCTCTGTTGGCCCCTGGAGTTTGAACACAGGAAATTCGTGTTAATTGGACGCGCGCCGCTCGCTAATTGTCGAGCGAGACTGGACCACACCGCGCAACGACGGGAAGTCGCATGCGCCAACTGTCAACACCGCGCATGCGCAACGTTTATGACTCTCAAGTCTCATGGCAAATAATAATCTACTGCGTTTTATGAGACCCTGGTACTGGATGAAGTAATTAGTCGAGTGATGACTAAGGAGTTTTACGCTGATCCAGGTTAAAATTGATTGTTGGTATGTTTTAACATCAACCTTTATGCACTGTTTCTTTTGATATCCCATAACTCTAGTATTAAAATTAGAGTAAAAAAAAATCAGTAGTTCCATACATTTTGACGAGAAATGCGAACAAAAATGTAGGGAACAGCTGATTTTTTTTCGCGATTTCAGGATTGGTCTCTTAGTAAAAGTTGTTCAAAATTATGGTCTCATTAATACCTTAGAGTTATGGGATATCAAAAGAAACCCGTTGTATACAACATTAGTTTTTGTTTACCTTAAACCCGAAAAGGGGTCATTGTACTTATCATTATGAACAACTTTTTCTATGGGACCAACCTTAAAATTGCGAAAAAAAAACAGCTATTCCATACGTTTTGTCGATTTAAGTGAACACAAATGTATGGAACAGATTTTTTCTTTGCGATTTCAAAGTTGGTCCCTTAGAAAAAATTGTTCAAAATTATGAGTGCAATGACCCCTTTTCGGGTTTAGTGTAAACAAAAACTAATGTTGTCTAAGTAACTATACACTAAAAAAATATTAAAAAAATACTTGTATCTAACTCTAACGTAACGTCATCATTTAGTTTTAACGTATGCTTCAACTTGGCTACAGTAATTTTATTGACTGTAAAATCTGTTCCATTTTAGATACAGCCAGACAGCCCATAAGGCGAGAATTGGTTCTAATTCTGGAAGTACAATCAATCACACTTAGTTCTGACACCACTAAACGGCTTTCTGCGTTTGACTGTACATGTGTTACATACGTGATAATAAACTTTAATATTACTTGAAGTACTGATCGATTTAATTTAATGCTTCAAAATAATAATTATTACTGCGATAGATAATTTTATTGCAGCTGTTAGGGCTTCATGTACGCCGCTGGGGTCGCGGATTGTCCGAAGGGGTTACCGCGGCCCTGGCATAGGCAACTGAAGGAACACGGGTGGGTTTTAATCAGTAAAAGTCTGACACGCCCTTCCGCTCCACCCAGAGCGGGAGAAGTTATTTGATGATTTCCCACCCTCAAAAAAAAAAAAAAAAAAAAAAAAAAAAGGGCTTCATGTACACGATGCCGGAGCCGTACCGGCGCGGCGCACGGTGGATCGAAACTGCTATATGAGGGACATTGTTTTTTTTTTTACAAATTCCATTTTGTTTAAATAGCTATTGAAAGATCTGTCATTCTGACGAATAATTGTTATCAAACGTTTTTCTCTAAAACTGATAGTTTGCCCGGAAAAAAATATTTTAAATTTTTGTTGTATGAAATGAAACAGAAACTGCTAAAATTTGGCCAAGTCTTGACAGGTCATGCTTTAAAACTACTTTATCTAAACACTTTTTTTTCTTCATTTTATTTATTTATTTAAAATATAAATAAATAAAATGAAAAAAAAAAAGTGAGTAAAAGGAACTTTTTATAATGATATCATAGGTAAAATAATTGTGCTACACTAAAATACTTATAGTTAAGGATAATTTCAAAACATACATTTATCGAAAAAAGTACATAAAAATATATTTTCAAAATTCCATCACAGATCCACCGTGCGGCGGCGGGCGTCGTGTACATGAAGCCTATAAAAAATTACCATTTTAACTACACTAGTTAACACAATAATAAATAACTAAGTCATTATTATTTTATTCTTTAGAAGCAACAACAAGAATTATTTTATCTCAAACGACGCGCCGACCGGCTGCTTTACAGTTATTCTGACTAAAGATGACAAATCAGTGATGATCACAGAGTTACATTAACTTTCAAGGTAGTACGAGTATAATAAGGCCCTGCATCCAAGCGTGGTTTAGCTCGGTATGTAAGTGAAATGGCGTTATGTCTGTCTAGTTTGACGCACGAGATAGAAGACTCTCACGCGCACCGGAACTGTGTCGTAAAAGTGCAAATAAAGTCGTATACAATTATGAATTAACTATAATCCATCAATGGATGCAGTTTGGCATTTGACATTTCATGGTATATTTTTAATTATAATTATAATTGTTAATGAAGGGATAAACCGCTTTTAAAGATTATTAAGAGGTCCTTTGGTTAGAAGATTTTTTTGGTGCATTAAAGTCAATCTGCCTAGCCTTTTACCAACTATGTTGGGGTCGGCTTCCAATCTAACCGGATGCAGCTGAATACTAGTATTTTACATGGAGCGACTACCTATCTGACCTCCACAACCCAGTTACTGGATACAATACCCCTTGGTAAGACTGGTTGTCAGACTTTCGGGCTTCTGTCAACCCGTAACGACTGTCAAAGGTCCACGAATGACAGCCGGGACCAACGGCGCTTTCCGAGGCACGGAGGAATCTCAGTATGTAAAGATGGTCACCCATCCACTGACCAACCCAAACAAGCGTAGCTTAACCTGACGGATCGACCCGTGCGGATGTTATTACTTAGCCACGAGCTCGTTTTTGGTGCATTAAAGTATGTTTAAATAAATTTTGAGTTCCATCACTGTATGCGAAAAGGACTTGAAAATATCATAGATATTTTTATATTTGTCAAAATTATTTATGCCTCGGAAAGCACGTTAAGCCGTTGGTCCCGGCTGTTATTCGTGAATCTTTGACAGTCGTTACGGGTCGTCAGAAGCCCGAAAGTCTGACAACCAGTCTTACCAAGGGGTATCGTATTACCCAGTAACTGGGTTGTGGAGGTCAGATAGGCAGTCGCTCTATGTAAAATACTGGTATTCAGCTGCATCCGGTTAGACTGGAAGCCGACCCCAACATAGTTGGGAAAAGGCTAGGCAGATTGATTATTTACGGTTTAGGAGATACACAGCTTTAAAAACCCACCTTTTTGATCGTTTTCAAGAAATCTCCGCCTTGAATTAAACAAATCAAAGGCGTATGAAGGTTTCAATTGGAAATTTTCAAATTAGTTTACTATCGCACATGCGCACGCGCATAATGGTCTGCGAATTAGAACGAGACCTAAAGGTTCACACACACACCCACACAAGACGTAGTAATATGAACAGTATACGTCCGGAGACCGAATCACCGATTCAAAAGAAACCGGATAGCGTACATAAAAAAAAACAATGGTTCGTTACCTGGAGTCCAGGGTCGAGTTGAGCCTCTGTGAGCGCCGGAGCGGTGTGTTCCGCACGGCACTCACAGGCTCCTCCCAACTGCCGCCAGCTGACCGGTGCTCATCTGCGAGAGAACAAAAACATCATCTTGTTTTTGTGTATCCGTACATGTAAGCGACTATAACCTTTTTCTACATTATTAAAGAGATATTGAAGGTGTGGGTTTGCATACTTTGCGTATTTAGGAAGTGTCAAGCCTCATGGGAGTGTATCTAGTTAATAGTATCTACATTATATACTACTAATAATAAAGCTGAAGAGTTTGTTTGTTTGTATGTTTGAACGCGCTAATCTCCGGAATTAAAAATATTTTTGCGTTTGATAGCCCAATTCATGAAGCCTTCCGGGTTTTTGGTGTATCCGTATGCGACTATAGAGCCTTTTTCTACATTATTAAAGAAATATTGAAGGTGTGGGTTTGCATACTTTGCGTATTTAGGAAGTGTCAAGCCTCATGGGAGTGTATCTAGTTTCTAGTATCTACATATACTACTAATAATAAAGCTGAGTTTGTTTGTGTGTATGTTTGAACGCGCTAATCTCTGGAATTAAAAATTATTTTTGCGTTTGATAGCACAATTCTTGAGGAAGACTTATAGGCTGTCTACGACCCTTAGAAGCCGAGCAAAAAAAAAGTCAGAAAGAACGCAGCGAAAACGAAGTAACAGCGCGGGCAGGAGATGCGATGCGAGGGGTGGGTCGGGGGCAACGAATTATGGGGACACGAAATTTCACGCGGACGAAGTGAAGTCGCGGGCAGAAGCTAGTACCTATGTATTTGTATATGAGGTAGGTACTTACATCAAACTAAGTCTTTTCATAATCTAAGCTAAGTCTACTAAAAACTGAATAACTCTTTGTTTTCAGGAAGCTAAAGAATACCAGAGGCGCAATTCCCGTATTTTTAACAACGTTCGTAATCTCATCTCAGTCTCAATCTGTCAAAAATTGTGTACAGTTTACCTACATTTTTGACATTTGATTGTCGCTGGCATGAGATTGCGACGACTTGAATTTGAACGTTTTTAGATAGATAGATAGATAGAATACTCTATAATATGCACACCATAAAAAAGGTAGGAGAATTAAAAGGCCAGGAGGTGGAGGTAGGTAAGTTTTTAGGTACGAGAAATTGGCCTTCTGGAATGCTAAGCTAAAAATAAATGGTATGCCTTCTGCTGTTGGGTTTCCACAATATTATCAACAGTGTTTAAAATCAATAACTTAAACAATGTCGGTCAAAAGCCAGTCAAAACATGATTAGGATTCCAAGAAATTTTGAACTCATTATTTAAATACATTAAGTAGCTGTTCGTTGGTCACACATCATAAACTACTGCTGATAAAGTTTACTATTCCTTATCTAAACCATTACAGATGGAGACACAGTAACTAACGTATTTAAATCAGGGACCGTACCTACAATCTTTCGAAGGAGTAAGCCGTTTATGAGGTTATCTTTATCATCTGTAACTCCATGAATGGGTTTTAGGCTTGAAACACAGTAAAAGTGTTATCCCTTCAATATGGATAACCCATTGAATGTGTTCTATACTTGAAAGTTGAAACACAGTGAAAGGGTTACCCTTTCATTAAGATAACCTATTATAAGGGTTTTGTTACGGTTACCATATTAGCTATTTGCAACGTACTCCATCATCGAGAGATCATAATTTATTACATTGCTTCGAGTCGGGATGTTACGCAGTTATCGTTTTTATGAGAGTTGTGTTACCCACATCGTATGGGTTTTTGATTACCTGCTTAGAAAAACCCTATCGAAAACCCTTTCCCATTGAAAGGTAAAAGTAACCAAAGTGGTCCCTGATTTAAATACTGTTGTAACTTGTACGGATAAATATTTAAACAATTAACCTTGAATTAGTGATGTTTCGTAATTGAATGATATGAGCAAAAAATCGGTAGTTACATACGGGGCTAATTTCCATAGATAATTATTATGTGTGTTGTACAGGATTGGAAATAAGTACCTAGTCGGGGAAACATACTAAACGCAAAACGAATGTGCGATTCTTTTTTACAGTATCAATTTTAGACGTAACATCAATTATCCAAGTTTAATTTAGCGTGAACAGCAACATGGCAAATGGAGAAATATACTGGGAATGTTCGTTGCAAACATCCTCTCGGAGGTATATCTCTCATTCGGCTCCGTAAGTCGAAACGCTGATTAATTGGATTAGAGGCCTTGAAGGCGAGTGTAGGCGGCTGAGGCGACCACGTTTTGTAAATACGCCCAAGTAGCTTCTAACACGAGACTAAAAAGACGTTAGAACTTTTGCGTATTTCAATTTAATTTATCTCAAACGTGACCATGACTGCATTGAACACTAAAAACTATCATAACTACCTACTTAGCCTGTGTTTCCTTATCAACTTGTGTTTAATTTTAGTTATTTTATCACACTTTCTTGCATTTTTCGTGTCACCATTCCGGTACATATCCATCACACACCACGTTATGTAATTGCGCCCTCTATTGTGAGATCAAGGTTCTTGAATTAATAACACGGTAGTTAACACTGCACAATGAGTCCATACAAGTTAATTATGTATATGTTACTATACGAATGAGAATTAAATTGGCTAATTTTTTATCACAATAAACACAATTAACGTCGGCCACGTGTCGACATCGCGATGTTTGATCACACACTAACCGACAGTTCTCAATGAGCTGATGGTGTTCAACTAACGAATGATAGTAAGTTATTTGTTAACAGGGACCGCGGTACGGATTCCGGTGGACCACTGACCAGGGTTGACGACCCGTTAACGGTCGTTAATGGGTATTAAATTATATATTTGCAGTTTGTTGATGCTTTTGTAATGTTTTATTTAAATAAACCCTATCAAAGCATTATTTGATAATGTTAATAGGGTTGTTGTGAATGCTGTTCTTTATAAACTTATTTCCAAGCAATTAGGTATTTATCAAAAAAAAAAAAATTGAAAGTTGATAAACACGCGTTGAAGCTTGTTTGCAGAGGAGAATACCTTTTCTAAATGCGATGCTATATGTTTCTCTACGAACAACACACGTTAGTTTAGTTAAAAAAAAAAAGAATTGCATGAAGTAGCTGATGATAAGCAGAACTGGAAAATCAGTTAACACTGAAGTCTGCGATGCGATGACAAAAATTAAGGAATCTTTGTAAAACTGTTTACTATCGTAGTGGTAGGTAGCCCTGCTTCCATTATTTTCTTATCATCATGGACGAAATTAAGACGTCTACATCCTGAACATTGTTGACCTCCCTCTTGTTAGATATTGTAATGGCGGGGTGAAAGATAAATCAGACTGACAAGCAAAGATAGCATTCTAAAGACCAAAGCACGAGTTAAGGCTCTTACAGACAGAGGCGATATCGCGTAGCAACGCGATATTGTTCTACGAATATAATATCGCAATATCGCGTCGCCGACGCGATATCGCCTCTGTCTGTAAGAACCTTTAAAAGTACCGACAGTTTTAGGTTTAAAATCTCACTTGGGACATTTTATTATCTTATCAGACTAATATTATAAATGCGAAAATGAGTTTGTTTGTTTGTTTGACCATGACCTGGATTAGGACATAGGATACTTTTTATCCCGGTAGTACGTTGCCGTGGGATAATTTCCGACCTCCACGTGGGCGAAGCCGCAGACAAAAGCTAGTTAGAAATAAAGGATGATTAGGGTTTATTAATCAATCAATGCTCATCCTTTTTAATGAATGATTTTTTGGTAAAAGCCAAGTTTATTCTTTTTCTGATGGACTGTAACAAAATAATACCGGAAAACCACAATAATAAAGTGCCTATATGTGTGGGCATAGCCGCGGCTACAATTCTTATTAGTCAGTTGTAGGCTGTTGAACATAAGCTACCATGATTCCCTTAAAAAAATCAAGTTCATATGCCTAGCCAACTATGTTGGGATTAATCTCCAGTCTAAAAAATTCTAAAGATATCTCAGTTGGTATTTTGTGAACAAAATAATCTATAGATATTATAAGCTTGTTAAAGTGACCGACTTTTACATCCAGGTCGAGATTACAGTTGTTGACTCTTTCATTTCCGTGAAATGCGAATTCATACAGGTGGTCGAGAATCTACATCATTCAGGCGGAACATAGACACTGGAACAGTAAATCGAAGCTAATTTAAGACCAAACATTTTAGGCAAGTTACTAATAAAGCACAGCGAAACAGAAATCGGAACAATAGTAACTGGGTGGAAGCCGATAACCTCATTAGATGGGATAATCTGATGCAGGTAAATGTAAATAGCGAGATAGCAGGTCCATAACAAGATTCGATTTATGTTTCGGTCAGTATCTGAGTATCGCAGTGGGTCGAGAATGGCGAGATCTGAGGAGCCGCGCCGCGCCCGTCAGTCAGCCTCATTGTTAGGCCGCCTAGATATATGATTCATTCGGCCATATTACAAGTTTCAGATAAGAATGCAGCAAATAGGGCGTTGCAGCCGACCGTTCAAACCGACCATTATGTGCTTGACATGATTTCTGACGCATGGTGTGTTCTGCGGGTAGTGTGTGTGGGTTCATTCTACCGCACATCTTCGCTATTCATTCTTTCGCGCATTGTTCGTTTGACGTCAATTAAAAGATTCATTGGGACCTTAGTCAGGAAATTTCACGGAACAATATCAATTTGTATGAGCAATTAAGGTAATTAGGTACAATCAAATGTGGTTTACTTGTTATACATAATTTCCATGTTTAGGCGGAAATATAACGTAAATAACTTACTAACATGCAATAAACAGTCATAGTAGGCACTGAATTTAAACACATTACAATGATTAGCTGGGACCAATTGTCTTGAATTTGTCCAGCTACCGCTACAAGTAGATAAGGGCCATGGGTTGATAGAAATTGTTCAATTACGTTTATTCAGATGGTTAAGAATGTCACTTACAATATCGGTCGGTGTTGCCACACATGGGCGGCGCATAGGCAGCTGGTGACACCTACCAAGCTAACGGTTCTATCGTATATTCATATATGAAATATATTGAGCTGGTTATGATTCATTATGATTCTGCCAAAACATTTCGCAGGTTTATCTAAAAGCTGGGTAATAGAGCATGTCGTTGATGTTTGTTTGTGAGTTTTAGCCTTTAAAGTGCTAATTAATGTGGGTTGCACAGATTTTTTACTAACATCCAAGTAAATTTATTTGAAGTGAATGCATTTCTGATAATTTCTTTACACACAAATCCCATTGGGTACTACTACTACTTACTTTGCCCTCAAGCAATCAATCAACTCAACCTATTGCAGTCCACCGCTGGACATAGGCCTCTCCCAAGCTGGTCACAACGCCCAGTTCTCCGCCTTCTGCATCCACTTTGCCGATCCCGGTATAAGGATGAATGAATTGACCCACAGGATCAATTGTTTCGACAGCCACTCCTGCAACCACTACGTCATTTCGGCCCTCGATCAACAAGTTGTTTATTGTTGATCAAATACCTCCAACGTCGTTTAGATTTTAGGTAGCTAGCTATACTACAGTGACATAAGTTCTATTATTAATTAAATTATTAATATGAGCTAAGTAAGAAATAACATAAAATTAAATTTAAATTTAGTTTCAGCATTTGCTGTATCCTTGAAGAAAAATCAATATGCGTGAAATCGGCCAGACAAAACTTTACATAACGTAGCTCATGTTCAGTTTACCTATTGGTTTCAGCGGCTCCTCTATCACCGGACATAGCTTGACTTTGTTTACGACGATTACCAACGTAAACTGCATTGTCGCACAACACCGGCACACACAAAAAAACAACTCAACTTTCTCACATAACTTCTACAAATTAATAAATGCATCGTTCGTAACGTGCACCGTACTGCACAGTCCCTTCAAAACTAACCCGGATTAACATAATTGGTGCTTGCGGCAATTGCCGAGCCTACCACTCAACAGCCATGTTGAAAAATTAATACTAACATTGGCTTATGTCCAGCAATTATTATTATCAGGCACGCAAACACAGCTAATTGTAAATATGTGCGCCTCCCGCATCAATTGAGCGCATCGGCGGCGGCGGCACACGCACAACGGGGGAACTTTCAGTGACGGAAATAAACACAATTGTTACTATTTGTAGAAATGGCGAGTTCAGAAGGCAATATTAATCGTTGCGACAATGTAAAGAGATCGCTGACATTGTCGCAACGTAACCATTCCTTTTTCATGGAATCTGAATATTTATTGCAACAATAATAGCCGTTAACGCGCGTCGTCCTGTCAGTCTTACAAATGGGTGTCCGAAAATTGACATTTTTCCAGCGATCTAGTAGGTATATGGAACAGTATGGAACGTAGACTTGTTCAATACTAAAATGTTTATGGTATGCTATGATGAATGGTAAATTGCTCGCGATAACCGCAAAACCTAGGAATAGAGTAACCGCAAACGAGGAAACATTATCACACGTTTCATTCATTAAACTAAACTATACATCTACTAAATCGGATTTACCGAGACCATAATAATTTATTGAAACAAAATGTTTAGGAAATTAATCTTGGATAACTGCCTCTCCTGATGGAAGGTTTTGATAGAGAAAGTTTAATTTATTATGATTTTAAAACAAGATGAATGTGTGGATGCTGTACGACCGCTTATATGTTTACCTACATTGAGTGTTTGTAATGTATCTTGACAGACGTGTCACAGCTCAAACAAAGCTTATTTAAATTGAACATAGGAATTACGTCATTCAGTCGAGTTCAAGGTTAGTTTCAGACAGATGCACAAGCAGATGACGAGCGTCTTGCTATTGCATTTACACATAAGTATCAAAATAATGCGTACCATACGCTGAGAAGATATTCAAGCCAAGTAATAACACATAATAACCGCATATAAATATTGCAGAACCGATCGTGTATAACAAATTGCTGGGCCATTGCTACATGACACTTGAATTAATACGAATGCACATCAAATAATAAAGACGTATGCAATCAAATAGTCGTGCCAGCAAGCAACATGTCGAACTGACGCAGTACGCAGTAGAGGTCAGTCCAAAAATATACAAAAGCATATTGCAATGAGGCCAATGAATCTATGGCGATTGGCGAGCCGTGCGCTAGACTGATTAATCAATGTTATAATATTGACTGATGACGGTGAACGAATTTAAATCAACATTATTGAGATAAATATATTTCCATAATAGCGTGCTGTGGCATCTAGCGTATTTAGGCATAATTACTGAGGCGTCTAGACGTTGATGAGCAGGATTCTATATGGATTCAGCGGCCCTATGAAGTAAACTGCCATTTAAGTCTTATGAGATGCAGTTCGACGTCCGTACATCTAGAGAGAAGTGAGTCAGCTAACCGCTTAGCTCTAAAATAAACACAACAGATAAAGTGTCGGGGATTTCGTCTACCCTATCTACCCCCGATTTCACAGACACTAGTGATATTATTTTAGTGAATAACTAAGACGTGTGTCTCATCTCACACGCAGATCTCATTTTCTAAAAGTGTTGGTATGTTTTTTTTCTCTTAAAAGTACGAAGACATTTTTGATTTAATAATAATCTAATAAATAATGTTGATTTTTTTTATGTTTCTAATTTTCTATAATTTTTATATAAATAAAAAACCTAAGTATAAAATGTTGTTTTATATTCATCTCCATCTATGAAATATTTTTTTCTAGATCAATATATCGCCGACGACGTGATCATACATACCGTGTCCGTGGGAAGGTAATTACGTGACTAAATTAATGGGTAGGTAGTTGAGGGTACAACATAATCTAATCTATGGAAACAAATTGTGGTGCTTATAAAATTCACATTAAGCTGAGCTGCAACATTTTCTAATCATACTTTGATACTCACTAGACAGAATTGAATGCAGCCATGTCGTAGTGTTTGTTCCCCTAGGAAAATTAACACAATGATAAGATAACACAAATATTTATATATGTACAATGATTTAATGTGCTGGTCGTGATGTTGCGAAGTAAAAACATGATCTTTGCCACCACACATTTTCTGACCATGGATTCTTTGACCAGCGCTTTGCGTGCGTACATGTTTACTGGCGGGTTGCTTCCACTTCTATCCAAGCCAACTGCGAATAGCAGTCTACAAAAATGCATTTACCCATCACAACAACAATCATAAACTTTGGCTACAGATTTTGTTATGCAGTTGCGAATTTGCGATGCATTTGACTCGACCACACGTTTGCGGACTCACTGATCGTGAATATTTTGATGCAGTACGTCTGTTTACACTTTAAAGTCGTTGATTCAATCACAGATAATGTCTGAGTACTCCAAACTTAACGGTTACTATGAGTGGGTGTTACTTACATTTAATGAGTACGACCGAGTCGTGGGGCTCGCACTGCACCTGGGTGGCGTTCATGGCCAGCAGCCCAACGCTGCCTGCCCCGCCACCCGCTCCGCTCGCCTCTCTGCAATCACAACATTAATGTAAGCATAACTTGACATGTATTTCCAGGACAGTCTTTGTCATTGGCCACTCTGGGCAAGTGCCCAGGCCCCGCTGTCCATGTGGCCCCCTAGTTCCTGCCAACGTTGTAGCTCGCTTTGGTCTCTCATAGGTATATCCTACGTTTTCTCCGTTCCCAAACTCTTCTGCATAAGTTCACAAAGTAATTACTATTTAGGGAGTCCTTTGCCCAGTAGCAGTGACACAATAATGGCTAAATATTTCGAGCTCGCTTTTGCATCCTGCGTTCTCCATATATTATCCTAAAGTGCCCAGGGCCTCCAATAGATTAAAGACGGCCATGTGTATTTCCCGAAGGATGTTGTTAGAATGGTTCGTCCCCTTTGCCATTAACTTTCGGTAATGTCCATGGGAATTTCCTAGTAGAAAAACTCGATTTGCCCTGACCCGGGGTAAAGAAATCTTGGCTTCACGCTCGGCAGCGCGTAGTCGATGATTTTTTTGCAACCTTAGACCAATGAAGGATTAAATAACTTATTTCATTCTTTTATGTAAATGTTGAGCTGGGCTTCCACTTCTACATATGAACGGCTGGATTTAACCGAGTCATCATATTTTTACACTATAACTCGTACATTTTGACCAACAACTCGCTCTCGGGATACCAAATCTAAAGCTGACACAGGGAGACGTTATGACGTACTATCGTGATGGTGGATTCTCTATTACTGTCATAGTTTTCATGGACCAATGAAGTAGTACATAATTATTATTGCCTATCATTACTATGAGAAAGTATTACGTTATTACGTAACAAGGCCGTCTGTTTCACAAGCGTAGCAATTGCAATAACTGCGCTACGCCAGGTTGTAGATTGACAGCAGGAAAAGTGTGAAGGAAAAAGTATGTATTTTCATAAGCTATTCGATACAATCAATCAAAGAGATTAAATATAATATAGAGAAGCTATCAGAAGAAATGTCATTGAAAAAATGTGATCCCATGTGTCAGTGACTTTTGGTATTAGACACGCATTGCCTTCACGCATGCGTCACATGACACAGTAGGCGTAGACTTTTGTCCACTGACTGGTCTTATGACCAGTGGACAAAAGTCTCGGATTTAGTAGAAGTATCGGATTACGATTTTGTTCGCTATGTCCCGTCTATTGTTAACTAATGTCTTTGCAATCAATTAAGCGATAAGAACACAATCTTGTGATAACGCATTAATGTAAGACTGTACAGAAGATGTCTCTGGATCGCTTACATTACGAGTACTCAAGTTATCTAAGACTGCATGTTATTTAGATGATCCTCTGTTAACTGCTGGCAACAGCTTACCAAGTTCTACTAGGCGATTAAAGGGCATGAAGTCAATACTTTCTGGTAGTGCGAAATCGATTTTCGGACCTTGATTGCTATTCTAAGCTTCAGTTATTTTGCAGGATAAAGAATAAGAGGCTGAAGTTTTTGTAGATATCTTTAACAAGGAAATTGGTAGCCAGAAGGGAAATTTTCATCAGAAATCATCGACGCATGAACATTAAATATGGCTGGTGCACACTACAGTCATGCACTACTACAGTCAACGAATGCTGTGCGATGATGTCATCATCATCAAGCTTGGCAGGCGGATGTGTAATTGCAACATCGCGTCATCAGCGTACAAGTGGATGAAACTGTGTTTCTAACTGAAGAAACTAGAATTCTATAAAACTTGGACGAATAGAGGAGATAGGTGGTGTCTATTTTATTGTGAACAAAAAATGTTACCATAATAACACCATAAAAACAATTTCAAAACCGATGCACAAACTAATAACTAAGCTAATGTTGACTTGCTAAGCGTTAGTCATCAGAGCTACTCCCATGTAGAACAAAGGAATTAAACATTGCGACTGTATAAAATATTACTAGAGGAACTAATAGATGTAGTACACTATACTTCGATCGTTATGCAATTTGCAAGAACTTTTCAAAACCTGGTTCTCTTGATTTTTATTATAAAACGGCACCTCAATTTTTGAATAGCTCGTGAAGTTGAGTTGCAGATCGAATTCGCGAGTGATTTATGAAAGTTCGTTTTATAAACTTATGAATTTTGCACTTTTAAAATATTTACGAATTCGAAGTCATAATTCAGCTGGAAGGTAGCATTTCTTAGGAGTTTGTTTTTCATGTGTAAAGCTTTCAAAGGATTGTTTGACGCTTCGATGACGAAGTATGAAATATTTTAGCTTTCTTTATTTGATTCAACATTTCGGGTGATTCAAAGGTAGTAAAAACGAGTTTCTTGTAAATTAAGTCCCAGTTTAAAGAGATGGTATCTCTGACAACATTGGCAACAGTACAAAGGAACACAGTAGCTACTTGTGGGGTTAAAGATCAAAGGTATACGTAACCAGTGACAGGTTGCTGCCAGTCTATGACGTAATGATAATCTATTGACCTTTGTGTTAGGCTTAGGGCATACCTACGCCCTAAGCCTAAGGCTCCATTTCCACCAAATCTCGAGGAGACTGGAGAAGAAATTATCGTGGCCAGAAGAATGGATGAAACCAGAATTGAGTTAAATACAATCATAAGTCAATAAATTGTACCATCTAAGACCCAAGATAATAGGCAAGGTCATATAGGTAATATAGTCACGTTTCCATCCATTTCGTCAATTAAGCGAAATTGGACCCGATTATACGAGTAGATATCTAGCTAGACTATTTATTTATATTTGTCGTTTCATTGTTTGTTGATGTTTCCAGTAGAGTGCGGTGTTGCCGTGTTGCTAATCGGTCATCTTCCCCAGACTTTTGGGATTCATCTCTTCTTTTTCTTGTAGGTACTCACTAGGTACCTGTATGTCTGTAGCACAACAAAACAAAGTAAACTGAGTACGTCAAGCAAGCCACCGACAACGCAATAGTCGTATTTATGCTTACTGGGCTAATTAAGCAGCATGATTTATGTAAGTACTATCGACATGTTACACAAAAGCTGATGACTGCATACCAGAATTTTGTAGGTGCATGGTGAATATGATCATTTTTGACTTGTGGCTAAGTAATAACAGCCGCACGGGTCAATCGACCAGGTTAAGCAACGCTTGTCACTGTTGGTCCGTGGATGGGTGACCATCTTTACATACCAAGACTCCTCAGTGCCTCGGAAAGCATAGTTGTTGGGCCCTGCTTCATTCGTGGATCTTTGACAGTCGTTACGGGTCGTCAGAAGCCCGAAAGTGTGATAGCCAGAATATCAAGGTGTATCGTGTTACCCAGTAAGTGGGTTGTGGAGGTCAGATAGGCAGTCGCTCCATGTAAAATACTGGTATTCAGCTGCATCCGGTTTGACTGGAAGCCGACCCCAACATAGTTGGGAAAATGCTAGGCAGATGATTGACTTTTTACAAACTTGGATGACTATTGTTTGATTACTCATCCATGTGTGTTAATACCAAACCTCCATAGTTCAGAATTATCGAGACGCGGAAGACAGGAATAAGTGGAGGAGCATCGCGAGGGCTGCTTTGGCCAAAGAAAATGCAGAGTCATCAACCACGACCACTCTGTCAAGAGTGAACGACTAAGGAGGAGGTGTTAATACCACGAACGATCAAGTATTCATAACGGTACTCTCTAACTCTCTAGTGATTTCTTAATTCTGAAGAAAATGACAAACTTTGTTCAGAATTATGAAAAAAAAAAACAATTCAATGGGTTTATTTAGTTTATGACTCGACAATATCTTCTCAAGAACCTCATCTTTTGCACGCAATGCGAATGATTAATGTCATCAAAACAATTCAACTCAGTAGGAATTAAAGCTGCTAAGTGTGCGATTAGCCTTTGTAAATGGCGATATTTGTTGGAAACAACTAGGACGAATGATTTGGTACAAGGAGATATTAATTAATTATCAACTTTATTTAGAAGGACTACGTATTGCCTAAGTGGTTCTTCCTTCTAAGTATACAGCAGATAAACAGAGACCAGGAACATTGAGTATAGCGGACGAAATCTTGAAATTTATGGTTTGGGCCATCACATTTTTAAGATTTAAAGCAGTAGATCAAACACATCATGCAAACGACCATCAAGACTTCGTGAAAAAAAAAATAGCTAGTGGCAGAACAAGCACGAAAGAAGCAAGATAAAGACAACATCATCTGCATTTCCCAACTATGTTGGGGTCAGCTTCCAGTCTAACCGGATTAACTGAATTATCTGAATACCAGTATTTTACATGGAGCGACTACATAGCTAACCTCCACAACCCAGTTACTGTGTAATACGATAAGACGTTGTCAGATTTTCGGGCTTCTGACGACCCGTAACAACTGTCCAAGATCCAAGAATGACAGCCGGGACTAACGGCTCAACGTGCTTTGGTATGTAAAGATGGTCACACATCCACAGACCGACCGCGGCAAGCGTAGCTTAACCTGATCGATCGACCCGAGTGGCTGTTATTACTTAGCCACGAGCCCCTTGCAAGTAGAAGACAACACAGTGGAATAAATTCATCAGACTTGGTAATCAAGCCTTAGTCCAGCTTTGGAACAGTCTAGATAAGTACTCTCCAAAAAAACTAAAAACAAGATAAAAAAGGTCTCTGATCACGTCAGAGGAAACTCGCAACGCCCTGTGATTCACTACTAGGATCTAGCTAGGATGAATGTTAACAGTTGTACTTACTTAAAGAAGAAATCTGATGAATGGACTTTAGAAACCCAAATCATAAACCCAAATCCACTGTGGTGATTAAGAAACTATGAAAATGCAAGAGCAAGAGCATCCAGACCAGAATCCTTATCAAAGCAACCTGGAAAAATAGTTATGTAGGTAAAAAAAGTAGGTACTTAAATATTTAAGGAGCTTGTTAGGCAAAAAAAAGCATACATGTATTGTTAAATTCTACACTAAATTAAATATTGTAGTAAGTAAGTTGCATTAAATATTGATAAGTTACTTTTAAAATGTGTTCTTCTCCATAGATCTACGTTTTGGAATGGGCAACTAGCTTCAACTTTCTGACTAACTGACCGACTCTTTCACAATTCAAAAGTGCCAGTAATTGGTTTAATTGAAATAAATGCTTTGAGTTTGAGTTTGTTACTAAACTGTTATCACTGCATTATATACTTATAGCTTAAACTTTTAATTCTTAGATAGTTTTTTTCAAACATTGGTACCTATTGTAGTAAGTACTTAGTGCATTAATTAATAATTACTTAAGTTACATTTGAAATGTGTTACTAATCTGCATTAAGTACCTACCTAAAAGCTTAACTTTTAATTCTTAGACAGTTTTTCTTCAAGCATTGTATTAGCTAGTAATGTGTTAGGTAGGTATTTTAATTTTTGACATTAACTAACCCACACTTAAGATTGATGGGATAAAATAACATTAGACAAAGCTTGGCACTTAATGAATCATGAATTCATGTGTTGATTGATTAAAATAATCTTAATATTGTTGAATAGACCTGATTAGTGCTGACATGCTGTAGTTAAGACTATGGCTAATATTGCTCTCTGAAATGGATACAAGTTCCATTCCTTAGCACAATATTATTTGTTTCTTAGGAGTACCTAATTAAAAATAAATTTTATTTGTACCTATGAAGTTCCATTTCCAACAGCATCTCATAATGGATGTGGATTTATGTATCTCAATTTTCATTCATTGTCTTTGTAATGCCGGGGCCACATTAACGTCAACTTCAATGCCCATAAACGCCATAAACATCGCGGTAGTTAAATCCGGTCAAGATTCAGTCAAATTATCCCAGTAAGTGGTGGCTACACCTACGGTTATCGCCCTTCAACGCGATAATCAACGGCACATCTATACTCATCAACGCCCAGCCCAAACCCTTGGACCTAGAAAGCTGAAATTTTGCATAGAAACCTCTATGCAAAATTTTTATAATGTAGACAAGGAATAAGGAAGGATTTTTTGAAATTCCATCCCTAAGGGGGTCAAATAGGGCATGAAAGTTTGTATGAAAAATCTTATTACTTGAGTTAATAGACATGAAACTTGGAGCTAATACTTATCTAAGTAATTATAAAGTTTGTCATTTTTAGTTTTTCTAAACTACCCCCTAAGGAGGAATTAGGGGGTATCAAAGTTTGTATGGAGAACTTTTAACGCGCGGTCTGATTAACTCGAAACTCAGCATTTACCTATACTTAGATATTTATATACATTAGATATTTACATTAGATATTTATATTAAAATAGATTAGATATTTACATTAGATATATACATTAGATATTTATATTAAAACTAAATCTACACATATTTCTGATGTCATTGAACCAAGTAACATTGATACCAGTAAAGACTGGAATTTCAAAAAATGTGACTGAGATAAGCTTTTTGATATACTTTCGAAACATTCATGGGAGAAGGTTGTACAGGCTGACGATGTATGTTCAGCTACAGAGTACTTTTATGAATCAGTTTATTCCATCTTTGATGCTTGTGTACCAAAGAAAAGTCGATGTAAATTTACAAGTAGGCGTTATCCAGTGTGGTTCACCAAAGACATAATTCAAGACACTAGACTTAAGCTCAAGTGGCATACTGTTTGGAAGCGCACTAAATGTACATTAGCTCATAAAAACTTTTCAGATTTGAGAACTAGCCTTAAAACACGGGTAGCACTTGCTTATGCATCACATACCAAAATGATCGAAAATAATTTAAGAGCAAATCCGCGTAATTTCTGGCAACATATTTCCAGTTTACGCTCAAAAGGTGGTTTTGAGCCAAGTGTTACCTATAACGGTGAAAAATTTTCAGGTGTTCAGGCGGCCGATGCCTTTGCTGATTTCTTCGTTAGCGTTTATCTTCCTGATGTTCCGCTACTTGATGCTGATAAGGTTTCCCTCTGTGATACTAATGTTAGCAGTAATTATGTAAATATATTTAAATTCACTCCTCAGGATGTCATGTCAGGAATACGTAAACTCAAACATCAGTTCAGTAGGGCCTGACAACATTCCTCCAGAAATTTTGAAAAGTTGTAAAAAACACTTTTGCTTACCTTTCTTTCATATTTTTAATCTATGCTTAAAAACCGGAATATATCCACCACAATGGAAGATTTCAAGGGTCACTCCTATTCCCAAGAGTATGAATAAAACATTAGTAGAAGAATTCCGTCCCATTGCCCTTTTGTCATCACCAGCTAAAGTTTTTGAAAACATACTACACAATTATATTTATTCCCAAGTTGAAAAGTATCTGTGTAATGAACAACATGGCTTCAGAGCAAAAAGATCAGTAAATACAAACCTTCTTACATTAGTAGACTTTATATCAAAACGATTGGACCGTGGAGGGCAGGTCGATGTCTTGTACTTTGACTTCCGGAAAGCGTTTGATAGGGTCAATAATGATATTCTGCTGGCAAAACTATGTGCCATCGGGTTCCCGCCAGGTCTCTTACGGCTCCTCGCTGACTACCTCCGCGATCGTCAGCAGTTTGTCAGACTGGGACTCTATGAATCCCAGCCCTACCATACGCGTTCCGGAGTCAGTCAAGGATCAATCCTGGGACCCCTTCTTTTCTTGATAATGATCAACGACCTTCCTTCAGTTATTCATCACGCCAGAAGTCTATTGTATGCAGATGATTTAAAACTCTTTTCCGAAATTCACTCTGAAGCCGATTGTCTGGCGCTGCAGAGCGATATTGAGGCAATATTGGAGTGGAGTGTTAAGAATAAAATGGAATTTAATTCTTCTAAATGTTTCATCATGAGTTTTACTCGAGTACGAAACCATGTCACCTTTACTTATAAAATGAATGGCAGCGCTATTGCTAGAACAACTGAAATTAAGGATCTGGGTGTCACATTTGACAACAAGCTAACGTTTCATGATCACATGGTATCGGTAGCAAAAGACTCATTTAGGCGATTAGGCTTCATACTGCGCAATGCTAAAGATTTTAGCAACATCAGCGCTATTAAATCTATTTTTAATGTACTTGTTCGCAGCAAACTGGAGTCCAGTGCATGTGTCTGGAACCCGCACGAAAAGAAGTACACTTTACTCTTAGAAAAGGTACAAAAAGCTTATCTTAGGTATTTGTACAAACGTTTGAATGGATATTATCCGTTTATGTATCCTTCGAACTTTCTTTTAGGCTGTTTAGGGTACAATTCTCTCGAGGTCAGAAGAAAAAATGACCAAATTATTAATATGTGTAAGATTCTTCACGGAAAAATAGATGCTCCTGAACTGCACGACGAACTATTCCATCTTTTTGCTCCAATAAACTATAGCCGGTGCAGGAGGCACAGATTGTTCGCCGTGCCTCGGAGTCGAACCGTCGCTCGAGCCCAGTCTCCTGTACCTCGCACGCTCACTGCGCTCAACGCTCTCTTGGACGCTAAGCCTGACTGTGATGTGTTCGCGGATGAATGGAAGAAGACCTTGTCAGTATGTCTGGAGTATTGTGAGAACAGCGTATGACTGTCGTGTTGTTGTATACTTTTCTTATTGTACTTAAATAATGTGTTTGTGTCTTAACTAATGTAACTGGCCTTGGCCGTTTTATGTTAAAAAAAATAAAAAAAAAAATAAAAAAAAAAAAAAAAATACTTGAAACAAAAAATGAAGAATAAAGTGTATCAGAGTTTTCCGAAAATCTATCCCTAAGTGGGTGGTTCAGTCAAGTTACGGAAATATCCTAAACGATTTTTTAAAATTCCACCCCTGTGGGGATGAAAACAGGGAATACAATATAAAAAATTTTATTCATTTGGTTAATTAACTTGAAACTTGGCACAAATACTTGCCTAAGTAAGTTATAAAGTTTGTCATTAATCGTTTTCAAAACTACCCCGGAGAGAAGGGTAGAGAGGGAGGGATAAAGGGGGCAGTGTGGTGAGGAGGGAAAGAGGAAGTGGAGGGTGTGAAGAACAGGAGGGGTGGTGATGAGGTAGACGGGGAGGGGTTCATGAGGGGGAAGCGGGATAGGAGGGTGTAGTGAGGGGGGAGGGTGTAGTAAGGGAGAAGGGAGTGTCGAGGGGCAGGTTGTGGAGAGGGGCGAGGGGGAAGGGGAAGCAGTGAAGAGGTGTGAGAGTGGGAGGGGATGTTAGCGTGAAGAGGATGGGGTGAAAGGGGTAGGGGGTTGGACATGGGGAGGGGAGAGTGAGGAGGATGGTTTAGACGGGGCGAGGGGGATGGTTGAGACGGGGTTAGAGGGAGTGAGGGAGGGGTGAGAAGTAGGGTGAGTGGGTGTTTAGAGGGAGAGGGGCTCTCCCTCTAAACCCCCTCTCACCCGAGAGCAGGTGGGGTGAGGGGGTCAGAGGTTCCCTTTATAATGTAGACAAGGAACAAGGAAGGATTTTCAATCCCATAGGATATTTCCCGACATCCACGCGGGCGAAGCCGCGGGTAAAAGCTAGTCCCGTATAATGTGGCCATAAGTAGTTAGTTCAGAAACAAACATTATTACCTATTGTGAAAACATGTGGAATTCTAAGATTCTTAGAAATCTTAACAATGCCTCTTTTTCAGTACATAAGAGTAACAAGTTCAATGACAAGTTTATTATTTACATACCAAAGTTTCCTTGGAACAGAGATAAAGTTCAGAAAAAAAAATGGAGTGAGTAAGTAGAGGAAAACAAATAGAAACAATGGATAGGTTTTCATAATAATATGTTATGACTACAACAATGGATAGGTTTTGATAATAATATGATATGACTACAATATATTAAAATGTATTAGAGGAGCTTGTGGCTAAGTAATAACAGCCACACAAGTCGATCCATTAGTTTAAGCTACACTTGCCGAGGTTGGTCAGTGGACGGGTGACCATCTTTACATACCGAGACCACTCCGTGCCTAGGAAAGCACGTAAAGCCGTTGGTCCCGGCTGTCATTCGTGGATCTTTGACAGCCATTACGGGTTGTCAGAAGCCCGAAAGTCTGACAACCAGTCTTACCAAGGGGTATCGTATTATCCAGTTACCTGTTTTGTGGAAGTCAGATAGGCAGTCGCTCCATGTAAAATACTGGTATTCATCCGGTTAGACTGGAAGCCGACCCCAACATAGTTGGGAAAAGGCTAGGCAGATTGATGTATTAGAATGTATTAGTAGGTGTAAATAAATAAGTACGAGATAAAGAATAAAAGCAGGAGAAACAGGAGCTAGAAGTACCTTATTTTTAACAGACTTAAAAAAAAACCGGGCAAGAGCGAGTCGGACTCGCGCACCGAGGGTTCCGTTCCGATTTCTGAAAAACTGTGCTATTTAGAGACATCGTTTTATTTTTCCTGTAATCTTTACATAAACTTCTATCACATAGAATATTTTCAGATTTTTCTCTTTGCAAACTTCGGAGATAAGGGAACAGTATTTTTTTTTTACATTTTTCATCAAAAGTCGAACACTGTGCGGCCTAAAAAAATAATAATAATATGTTTGAGAATGTGCAAACAGCGCTCTTTCATATGATACCCCACATGACCTAGTAGCTCCACTTTGAATTTTTAAGACCCCCTTTCACCCCATGTTGCAAAAAAAAACATATATTTTTATTTCTTTCTTATTTGCAAAATAGTTGGGTAAACATCATCTAAAACTGTTCCAAATTTCAAGTTGATAGCACTAGTAGTTCTTGAGATATCCAGCTGTGACAGACAGACAGACAGACAGAATGAGTCACACCATAAGGGTTCCTTTTTTACCATTTTGGTACGGAACCCTAAAAAGGAAGAGGTTCTCAGTTCATTGGAATCTTCTTTTTGATGAGACGGCTGGACCAATTTGGAAAGTCCTTTTTGTTTGAAAGGGTATACTTCCCATGTGGTACCATTGCCATCAGGTTAGGATCTGATAATGGTATCCTGGAGAAATCGAAGGAACTCTTCAAATATTGCAGGCACAATTATAGCGATTTGGGTTTTTTGTTCTTTTTTATAGTACCTAAGTCGTGCATTTGCTCTCGGCAAGCACAATTTGGTGAAGTGGAACTGATGATGAAGACCACAGATGGTCACTGGAACTACTCAATAATAAGTATTTCACGGGTTGCAATTTGATTACTTTACTATGGTAGCTAAGCAATTTATGCTCATCACAATGCATATGGAGAAGTAGAGCTGATGGTGAAGTACCAGGAGAACTCCTCAAGAATTATTGGCACTGCATAGGGAAAAGCAATATTTTGTAAAAAGGTGATGAACAGTTGTCATTTGGCTAGTGTAACTAAGCCGACGTTCGCACGGACGTAAAAGTATCGCGGCGATTTTTTTCGCGCATTGGGTTTTCAACACTCTGCTTAGCGCCGAGAGTTGAAAATCCAACAGTGTGCTTTTTCGACGCGCAGGGATGCACTCTGTTGTTGTTAGGTTGGATTCTCAACGCTCGGCGCAACACCGAGAGTTGAAAATCCAGTGCGCGATAAAATCCCACCGCTATATTTTTACGTCCGTGCGAACGTCGGCTTAGATTTTACAAACAGACCCACTAAAAAGTAAAAAAAATAACTTTAATTTCGGAAGTTGGTGGCAAAAACCTAAATTACAGATCCAAAGACATCAACTTACGAAATTAAAGTTATTTTTCACTTTGTAGCTAGTGTTTTCTTGCAAGTTGGTTGTTTTTTTTTGTGTAGGTAAAGGAACTCATAATTAGTCACAAGTAAAATAATTAAAATCGGTCCAAAAGTCATGCTAATCATTTTAAAAACAGTTTGTTTTTCATACAAACCAACTACCTACACATGCTGATGAAAATTAAAATTGCAGATATGGGTCAAATAGACATGTTAAAGATTACATTACATTGTATTATGATACTGATACCAGTTTCAAACACTTCAAAGATTATGTCTTACATAAAAGTTTCATAATGACTTGTTTATCTCGGGATCTTAAATGATTACTTTCATGGCTAAACATTTGTTCAACTCCTTTCATACACAATAAAATTAAAAGAGTAACAACTCCAATGGTTTCTTTTATGTTTCCTTTAGTCAGCAAGGAAATAAAAATAAAAAAGTCAGAGATATACAAATAACATTTTGGAGGGTGTGTTCTGAAAACATGTGGTCTGATAATAAAAGAGTGACAGAAATAGCATCTGGTTCGGGTTCCATAGTGGTTTATCAAAAGACTTTTCTGAAACATTCAAGTGTTTTAAATTTAATAAATATGAATAGAGATAAGGATTACAAAACTGAAAAACTGGGTGGTCCACCATGTAGAGAAGTAAATAAAATTGATTTACATAGTTAAATAATATTATCATTTACATGAATGAATCACTAGACACAATGAATACAAATTATTTTGTTATCAATAAAAGTTTTATTTGTGGAATGATAGTGAAAATACGTTTTTACCATGAAAGTACGGGCTGGTATTGAGGAAAGAGTAATTAAATTAATGTATAATTGTAACAATTTGTAGAATAGACCCATTTCCAAGAATAACAGTAGTTACAGGAAGTACCACATTAGTGTTGCCTATTTATTTGTGCATTACACTGAAAATTCTGCATTTTTGTTTGCAATCTATAGAAGGAAAATAATGCAGTTCAATGTCAAGGTAAGCTTGGGGAAGGCATATGTCCAGCATTGGATGTCTTTGGCTGAAGTAATGAATTATCAATGCGTCAACATCAACATTATCTTCATAATTCACCATCATCATCATTATCGTATCATCATCTGCCTAGCCGTTTCCCAAGTATGTCAGGGTTGGCTTCCAGTTTAACCGAATGCAGCTGAATACCAGTATTTTACATGGAGCGACTATTATCTTTATAATTATTATCATAATTTACTTAACTTTCATTATTTAAGTAGTAGGTAATTCTCTTTTCAGTTATGTCACAGCTATGTTTACATAATAAATAGTAATACCATTCAGACTCGGGTGTTGGAATCTTCATAATTTTCCCATTGCAATTCAAAATACTTTTGTTTGGGTTCCAACCACTTCATAAACTTCATAATTATGACTTCATTTTGAAGATTGAGATAAGTAAGGTATAATAATAATCAAAACCAAGATCTATTATAACAGTAACTTTTCTCATAGCCTGCTATTGAAGTTCAATTTTAGGGAGAGGATTTTGCACTACTAAGTCATACAATGTAATTACATCTTTTTTGAATCAGTTAAAAAAAAACATACTTCATCTAAGACATGTATGGCTCAATATGCTTTAAATGGTGTCAACTATCAGCCCCTTAAGACTTTGTACTCAGCTTCCAACCATACTGTATATTGTAATGTCAACAGTATAAAACTTTAAGGTAGTAAATTGTGCATAATAAATAAGTACTCATCTGCCTTTTTCATTCACTTTTATGGAAGGCTTACAAAATGATTAAGTTTTTAATAAAGTCTGCCCTAAGCACCTGTACTTAATTAGTTCATTAGAAATCCTATGACCCTGCTATAGATTACAACAAATAAGTTAAGAACTTGCACAGTTTTATCAATTGTTTGTTTTTAGTCAGAAGCCTATCCCTTTTATTTACATAGCATTGTTCAGCCTTACTGTGACTGGAATTCAGCCAAGTGATTTTTATCTACTTAGAACATTATGTTTTCTTTATACAGGAATTAATAAAAGTGTGCATATCCAAAATTAAATATACCTCAGAGAAATCATTATTATTGTATGTTGTGCTACTTACTACAGTGAAAAGACCAAACTACTAACTAAATATTATAATACAGCAAACCTGTGGATCTAGTGATGTGCATAATAATAGTTGGAACAATGACAAATAGGGGAGTTGCCTAACCACCACACTTATTCAATAAAGAGAACAACCACTTGTTTACAATTACCAGTATTTTTCATGCCAGCTGGTGACTCTATGCACCTAATTAAACCCACTGAGCTAGTTTCGTCTTGCATTCAAGTTAATTTACTGAGCACACTCGAGTTTATTAATTAATTCCACGTACTATCATTGGTGCAATCGTAATAAATCTAGTACGTTTCACACGCTGACACACGGCACGATACCACGTCTTGACATTTGACACTGGACTGGTCACCACCAGGCGTTGTCATCCGTTGTCATAATTTTAGGTCAAAGTACGATGAACTTGAACGCGCTTTACTCACCGTAAAATGCTTATTGCCGGCACTTGCTTCCCTACGGAATGCGTGCAGGCAGGGCCCGCATTCGCTAGGAAAGCATTACCCACTGTTTTATGCACGTTTGGAAAGTTTCCTCACTGGAAACCGGCCACGACAACAATCACTGGTCACACTGTTAGGTCCACGGGCACAAAATCTGACAATAACGTACTCAACAAATAAATACCACCACCTCTCATATAATCCACTGTTTTACAGACAAAAGACACAGTCACAGGTATCCATGTATTGAACACTTATAAAAGTCCCTTAAACGCACTGCAAAAGTTCACACGACGGTTAGGTTTAAGTGTTGCATACAAAAAGTTCACACGCGTATCTTGTCTAATTATAACTTGATAACTTTTATATAAATAACAACAAAATAAGAAAGGAACGTCGATCGCACCGCAAAATCCGAAAAACACAAGACGCGCAGCTGGCTAGCTGTCGCCTCTCGCTTGACTGCGGGGACAGCGGGTGTGCGGGCGGGTGGAGGGGCACGCGACCGCTTCTACCGCGCCCCCTATCCTTCCCGCCTCGTCTCGTCGCAAGTCATTTCATTATTATTACGTTACGTTCATTTTATTTTATTTTGAATTGCAGGTTGCATTTGTCTGCGTTCGGTATCCTACCTACTGCAACAGAGATTATTATCAAAATGCGCTTGGTGCTTTAAATTACAGGTGTATTCAATTACAGATTTATTGATACAGATTGACCTCTTTAAAACTGTCTAAATGTCGATGTCTGTCGATGTCGTAACAAGCAAAATTACTTGTTACGAACTTTTTGACAGACAGCCTGAAAGGGTTTTTTTATGTAAGGTTTTTGCGAATAAATGCTTTGGGAACCATCAGGGAGGTTTTACAATTCAGTAGACACACAATGTTGCTTTTATCTATTCTAGTCATCGTGAGAACTTTTACAGACGATCGAGCAATTTACTTGCACTGATCATATAAATTGTAGGCGCATCATTGAACTATCTTAGAAGTGGACGGGTGAGTCGTAGTCGGCTGGAACGCGGTATGATTCGCGAATGGCAATATAAACAAGCAGATGTTTTGTTGATGAAAGCACGCGCAGCGTGCAGTGGTTGGCCTTCGTTGACAACTCGACCTGGAGTTAAGCCTCCATCGCATATTTTCGAAAAAAATAATTTCACACGGCCGACTTTCAGTTAATTTTCGAGAAAGTGATTTTCCATTGGCGATCTATCAAGGAGTGCAACGAGTTTCTCCTTTATTATTACAGGGCTCGGCTAACCACCCCTGTAGGCCTGTAATTACTGGTAGTTTGCCGGCAGATGAGTAAATGCTTAAATTCTGGGTTGTAGGGAAAGTGAAGTGTTAATGCGACAACTTGATCATAGTGTTTCGTGCCTTTCTACCGGTGAACAGGGAAGGCATTCCGCGAACTTTGAGTTTGACCTCGCTTTAAACAGTTTACAATGTAATTGGCCATTAAATTAACCATGATACGACAACACTAAACATCAATGTACAAAGATCCTATTACCTTAGCCAAGTCTGCTCTGTCAGTGAGTTCGGGACCATCTGTGCTTCTGTTTTTGCTCGCTAGGTAACAATAAACTTTACCCAATACTTTACCCCAATTCATGGAACGGAAGTAGGGTGTGGTTTGGGTGCGTCCTTGAGTCGAGTTCAACTCATCATGGGGACCGGAAATTTCTATTCCCTTAATTTTGACTTTGTTTTGGATTTTGAATAGAGCCCTAATAATTTAAACTTTTATGAAATAGATAGGTACCTAGGTACAAAAACCTAGTAGGTAAGTAAATCAAATTTTATAACACATTTGCTCGTAAAGGGTCTCTTATTTCACCAATTTCAATATCGTAATGTATGTCATTACGTACTTGTGCGTTATTGTAATGTAAAAGGCACGGGTTTCTTTTTAATAGGTAAAACGGACGGTTTATCAAGATGCTCCGTTTAAAAATGGTTTAAAACGAACTGTACTTTTTTAAATCTTAGCAAAGAGTTTTTATGTCAGAAAAGTGGTCAACATTTTATGAATAAAATTAACTTTGGGAGATAAAATATAAAAAATAGACATTTAATTCTTTAATTTCATTAATTTTGATAATAAATTACAATTTATCTGTAACAGAAACAAAAAAATATTAATTTACTTTATTAGTAATACTGGCTGTATTTGTGCCTTTGCCTTAAAAAAAAAGCGCCGATGAGCGCGCATCGCTAATTTGTGAACAAGTAAAAATTATTCCGCGCGCTTTTTCTTTTCGCTGTATTGTTTTTATTTGAAAATGTCGTCAAGTATTGAGGAATTTATTAATTCGACACCGCCAGAAGTCTCAGAGGCAGCGGAAAAGGCTACTCTAAGCCTCTTGCCCTAAAAATCGACCGATAGATGCAACCAAGCAAAGATGCAAATTCATTTTCAGAACTTGTGTGTTTTTAAAGATTTATTTGAAAGTCCGAGTTTTATTTATTTCCTCGCAAATTATGTTATAAAACGTCGTATGACATACGTGCGCTTTGATAATTACAGCCTCTGCTTTCTTGTAGCCCTCGCCTACGGCTCGGGCTAGCAATATCGCCTCGGCTGTAATTTTCAACTTACCGCACTTATATCATAATGTACTATTACTGAATAGGTACCAACCTAGCTAGTTCTATTTAAAGATTTTCTTCTTCATAGTTGCTATAAATTGCGTAAACAACAAATATTCCGGAAAACCTGGTAGCAATAAAATGATGTCATATGAAAATAACGTACCTAAATAATAATTTAGATAAATAATGTATTGTGAACGGTGGGCACAGTCAGGAATCAGGATGGTCACAACAAAAGATGTATTTGCACTATAATTGATTTATTATTTTCTACAATTGGACAGAGTTTCCACTTACGGATTTTGCACTTGGTGATGGTTACAACACGACTGATTCGAACTGCCTAACACATCCGCTTTTATAGACTTCACTAATAACTTAATATTTTGATTATACTACTTACTAAATTGATTAAAATTAAATAACAATTACTAACAAAGAAATAAATGAAATGAAGGACCTAAATCAATAATCTTAAGCAATAATTAATTTAAACTTTATACTTGGCGCGCCGGAAGCTGACAACCTGAAGGCGCCATAATGGATATTCAACAATTGTGATTATTTCAAACACCAAGAATAAATCGAACATTTGGCTAAACAATTTCATAATAATTAATACTAAAATATTGACTTTAAGAATGATTATTTAAATTACTTAGTTGAGGTGGTATATGCAGGACCGGAAATCGCTAACACTCGGCCATCCTGTGCTGGACGTGTCCCACGGCGGTCAGCATTGCCACTTGCGCCTGGTCTGTCGCTGGTATTCGGCGTCTGGAATAATAAACAGTATGGGCAGTACATTTATTCTTCTAAATAACTGATGTGGTAAAGGTGCAGCAATTGCAGTTCATATTATATCATACAGCTTTTATATTATTGTGTTGTTAGTAAGATTTCACATAGCTCAGTTTGTATTGTACTGTCATCTTGTTTAGCTACATAAAATAATTGTATGTCACACAGCTTTAAATACTCCTATCTCACACAGCTTTATTTAGTCACAGAGCTTTATTTATTCACACAGGTTTATCTAGTCACACAGCTAAATTTAATCACACAGCTTTATTTTGTCACACAGCTTTGTTTATTCACACAGCTTTATTTATTCACACAGCTTTATTTACTCACACAGCCTTAATTATTCACAGTTTTAATTACTCACACAGCTTAAATGATTATTTAATAATCCCTATCTCTCACAGTTTTAATTTATGATAATCATTTATGCAGCTGTAATTTGTGGAAGAGTGCAACATACTTTTTAATATATAAATCTGTAAATCAAATTTAAACAAGTGTTTTATTTTGTTCATAGCTTAATCTGTATTATTAATTATTCCACTAATTTATGTATGTGCCCACCTATGTTTTTTTTCTTTTAGTACATTGCAAATTATGAATGGTTAAGTATAACTTAAATTAGCTTTCTAATAGGTCTATCAGATCATCCCTATCGACTTCATGGTCACTACCACTACTTTCATCAGGTGTAGACGAATTATAAGGTCGGAGGACTTCACCACGTACAACTGCTGAAAATTTTCTATACCCTTTCATACCCTTTATGCTACATATCGTGTAACGATCTAACGAGTGATCAGCTTTGCATATTTTATACGGCCCTGTGTACAACCCGTTAAGTTTCCTAGTTACATTCGCGCTTTCCCTAGTAATTCCTCCTTTCCATAACACTAATTGCCCTACAGTGTACTTAACGCATTGCTTATGAGATCGGTCGAATCTGTCCTTCATGAGGGTCATATTTCTATCAATACGCAATTTAGCCGCACATCGCCGTTCCTCAAGAGCCTGTACTTGACCTTCAAAATCGTTAGCTTGGGGTGTCGGATAAGCCGGTAACCGTGAGTTAGAATGGCCGAATAAGAGTTTAAAGGGGGGAAAACCGGTAGTTGCATGAGGAGTATTATTTATGCCCCAAACTATATCACTCAAGTGATCATCCCAGGTGCACTCACTGTCAGACATAGTGTTTAAACCGTTAATCAAAGTTCGGTTTACACGTTCTACTTGGCCATTTGATCTGGGGCTTGCAATAGCGTTTAAGACATGTTTGAATTGCATTTCCTCAGCAAATTCTTTAAAATATCTACTTGTAAATGCTTTTCCTCTATCCGTAATGACCCTACTAGGATTACCAAACTGAGAAATAATATCTTTCAAATGCTTTATAGTTTCAATGGAACTACAGCTTTTACAAGGCTTTAAAAATACAAATTTAGTAAACGAGTCTATAACAACAAGTACATACGAGTTTCCTTTACGAGTCTTAACGAATGGACCTAAATGGTCAACATGTAGTGTGTGCATGGGAACAGCCGCCTTTTGAATTGGGTGCAGCTCTCCTTGCAATTTACCATGGTCCCCTTTCCCGTAAGCACATCGAAGACATGATTTTATATATTTACGAATAAACCTAGTCATACCCTCAAACCAAAATTGTGTTTTAATGGTCTTTTCACACTTTTCAAAGCCAACATGTCCTATTTGATCATGGAATTTTTGTAGTAAGCCCCATTTTGCTAATTTGGGTATAACAAAACGATGTCCGTTGATTGTTTTTCTATAAAGAAGGTCGTCTTTTATTACGTAATTATTAGTTATATCACTATTACTTGTGCCATTACGTAACTGGGTTAGGATCGACTGAATATTTTCGTCCTGCAACTGTAACGTTACCAGCCAATCGGAATCATCAATTAATAACACAGGACTCTGTACTGGATTCCTACTCAAAGCATCTACATGTCTCATACGATCACCAGATCGATACTCGATTTGCAGATCGTATTCTTGGATTGAAAGCCACCAGCGGGCTATGCGAGGGATCAGATCTTTTTTAATTAAGGTAGTTCGCAACGCGGCACAATCTGTCACTACAGTGACAGGAATACCTACGAGATAAATTCGAAATCTTTTGAGAGATTCGACGACTGCTAATGTCTCCAGCTCATAGCTATGATAAAACTGTTCTTCTCTACTTGTGACCCTACTAAAATACGCAATCGGTTTCAGGACACCATCGGTTTGGTATTGCAATAGTATACCGCCTAGTCCTAGCTTACTGGCGTCGGTATGGAGCTCAGTACGTGCATTTCTGTCGTAAATGCCTAAAACCGGTCTTTCAATGAGACGTTCTTTTAGAGTCTGAAAAGCAGTCTCTTGTGCGGAACCCCAAGTCCATTCTACATCCTTTTTTGTTAACTGTGTGAGGGGTCTAGCTATTTCCGCAAATCCGCGAATAAATTTCCTAAAATACGATGTCAACCCAATAAATTGTCGGATTTCGTGCACATTACGTGGTTTTTTGTATTCAGCTACGCAGCGAATTTTAGCTTGTCCTGGTTGTATTGTACCTGCGGTAATCTCATGTCCCAAATAATTTACGCTTTTCTTCAAAAACGTACATTTACTTAAATTCAGTTTTAAATTGGCTTCTGATAAAAATTTCAGGACATCGCCCAACAATCTTAGTCCGTCATCGACCGAGATTGTCGGGAGCATTACGTCATCTAAATATGAAGCTACGTCGTTGCCCAGTCTACCCAAAACTACTTTGATGAGACGTGAGAACACCGCCGGCGCATTGGCCAGACCAAATGGCATTTTCAAAAACTCGTAATGCCCTGAAGGTGTTACAAACGCGGTTTTATGAACTGAGTTTTCAGCGATTCTTACTTGGTAATAGCCTTGTGCAAGGTCTAAAGTAGTGAATAAAGATTTTCCAGATAAACGAGTTACCTGGTCGTCTATATGAGGCAACGGATAACGGTCTTTGATAGTGCGTGCGTTGAGTGCTCTGTAATCTATGCATAATCTATAATCACCGCTTTTTTTCTTCACAAGAACTACTGGACTTGCATAGTCAGACATAGATTCTCTTACAACACCTGCATCAATAAGATCCTGAACTTTTTCATTAACAATCTCATTTTCCTTATAAGAAAGTCGATAAGGTTTGCAGTAAACAGGTTGCTCGGTTGTTGTCTGAATATGCATCTCCAGCACGTCGGTACATCCTAAATCTTTGGTATTTTCCGCAAACAAGTGTCTGAATTTATTTAATAGCTGTAGCAATCGATTGCTATCATTAGTTTCTAAATCGCCTACATCTAAATCAGATAACTGCAATTCTCTATCAGAAGATTGATCAATTGACATTATATTCGTATGCGTATTACTATTTATATCACTCACTAGTTCCGCGCGCGCTACTAGCCTATTTGCTTGCCACTCTATAATATCATCCCCTACGTTTACTATTTTTAAAAAACAATCCCTCGACCTTATAAGTCCTCCTATAATGACATAAGACATACTTCCTAGCTCAAAATAAACAGAACGCATAAGAAAAGTATGGTTAGGATTGACATTGACATAGACTTGTACAAAAGCGGAACTTCGTTGAGGTATTACACTATGATATTTTAAATAGACAGGGTATTTTGAAATGAAATCTGTTTCATTCAATTGCATAAGACATAGTTCACTATTTAAATCAAAATTACATAAAAACTTAACACAGTTCTCTGAAGTAACTAAGCTTATGTTTCTCTGGTTTATCATTGATTGACCGATTATTAGGTCTATATCAGCTAGATCATTACTAGTTAGTTCAACAAAACCACTTAAAATTATGTTATCTATTTTAACATCAACATGAGTTGTTCCCAAAGAATTAGAGTATGCACCACCAAAACCTTTCATTGTAACTGCAGAAGGCATGATTTTTAACTTTAAACTATTAGCTTGTGACACTGTGAGAATATTTAATTTACTGCCCGTATCGATATACGCAATAAGATCATGTCCATTAATTACCACTGCCTTCTTGTACAGGTCTATGAAAATATTGTAGGTTGTAAACATAATGTTACCAACCTTTTGAGACTGTTGCTGTGAAGATCTGGCTGCAAACCAGCAGCTGGCGGCAGTGTGGCCCGGACGTTGACACACCTCGCAGCGTGGAGTCCTGCAGTCCTTTGCCTCGTGTCCTGGTCTTCTGCAGGCGTAGCATATCTTCGGCAGCAGTTCGTTTTCTTTTGAATTTGGAGCAATGTTGCCCCCTCTCCTCCATGTTGAAGTCGGCCGCTTGGAGTTACTTGCTGTTGCTTCCACTTGCTTGTAGTTTTCGAGGGATGATAAATATCCATAGTACAACTGCGTTGGGGTTTCGCATTGATAAGCTTTTGCGTTGGCTCTTATCTCCACAGGTAAACCTTTGATAATGCATGAAATCGCAGATTCACCGAGAATATTGCATTTCTTGAGTAGGGATGCTTTGTCGTGAAAATATTTTGTCATTGTTTCAGAGTCAGTTTTTTTTCGAGCGAGCATAGTCTCTAATAGTTCAACATAATCCGTAGAACGTGGGAAGGCGGTCTCTAATTCGTGTTTCCATTCCTTCCAAGTGAGGTTATAATTTTCCAAGTCGTTATACCAATCACGTGCGGATCCCCGAAGACGAATTTGCATGATGAACTGCCGATCCTTGTTGTCCCAACCGTATAGATCGCCAAATTGGTCAATCTTGTGCAACCAACCTTTGACGTTGCTTGATTTTTCATCCGGCCGGAACTTTGGAATAACTTCAGCATCGGTTTGGGTGACACGGTGCCTTTTGCGTCGACAATATCTTCTATCGGTAACCTCGTGATCGGAAGAAAAAAAATCTGTGTTTTCGTCACTTTCCGACGACTCTGTTGGATAGTGTCTCCTTTTCTTGGCGCCAATACCATCAATATATGGGCCTGACATATCCCACTTCTGACTGTGAACGGTGGGCACAGTCAGGAATCAGGATGGTCACAACAAAAGATGTATTTGCACTATAATTGATTTATTATTTTCTACAATTGGACAGAGTTTCCACTTACGGATTTTGCACTTGGTGATGGTTACAACACGACTGATTCGAACTGCCTAACACATCCGCTTTTATAGACTTCACTAATAACTTAATATTTTGATTATACTACTTACTAAATTGATTAAAATTAAATAACAATTACTAACAAAGAAATAAATGAAATGAAGGACCTAAATCAATAATCTTAAGCAATAATTAATTTAAACTTTATACTTGGCGCGCCGGAAGCTGACAACCTGAAGGCGCCATAATGGATATTCAACAATTGTGATTATTTCAAACACCAAGAATAAATCGAACATTTGGCTAAACAATTTCATAATAATTAATACTAAAATATTGACTTTAAGAATGATTATTTAAATTACTTAGTTGAGGTGGTATATGCAGGACCGGAAATCGCTAACAGTATTTAATGTAAGTTCACACAGTTCGAACGGATATCCTTTCTATTTCGGTCCAAGGATAAATGCTAATAGTAGAAGTACCTGCCTGCTTGGATAATATTTCACCGTTTGTCAACATGCCTAACGGTTGTACAAGCATTAAACTTAGAGACACGGACGTTTCTGTAACTTTATGTTCTGCAGTTAGAGACTACGCCTACGATAGTCATATTACCGGACCAGACACCAGTTTATTAACATTAATATTAGGTAGCTAATTTTGAAATAGCCTTTTCTGCAGTTTACGCAACCCCAAGGGATTAATAAATGTCCACTTGGAATAACCTCGTTGTAAGATAAAAATAAGTTTCCCAATATTTCCCATTATTTACACATCAAGTTCATCTATTTTGTTGAATTTTGATTAAGCCAAGATTAACATAGGTACTTACCTACGTATCGGCAATTACAATTGTATACATGTGCAGAATACTGTTATTCAGCTGCATCCGGTTAGACTGGAAGCTGACCCTAACATAGTTGGGAAAAGGCCAACGGTGATGATGACTCATGTGCTGATGTGCCAATATTTTACTTAACATTAATTTTGGAATTAAAGCATGATTATTTGATCGCACATCTGGCTAACTCATGAGGAGCCCAAATGAAAATTCAGAAAAGGCTTCAAAGTGTCCAAAATGTCACTACATTTTCATACTTTTTGCAGCTTTTAGTTATTACTAGCTTCTGTCCGCGACTTCGTTCGCGTGGAATACATATAAGACACCAGAATATACTAAAATAACAGCCACATTTTTATAAAACTTCTCTGAATACTACGTTTGTAGATTTGGTTTCAGCAGACAATATACATATTATAAAGGGAGTCAGAACTCAGGACTGGTGACGCAGGAGCAAGTGACGAACAATTGTCCATGAGAGAAGCAGCTCGACCTGAGGTCGATACACACGACACACGCAGCCTTCAGCAGCAATTTCATTGCTTGCGAAGTTTTTCGTTATTAGTAAATTAATCAACGCCTGCGTTCCTGCCTGATGATGATGACACAACACTGATACATTGAATGTTGCATTCTTACAGATTGGCTGCACACCGCAGTGATCACCTACGGGGCCGTGGTCTGGCGGCCCCGAACCAAGCTAGTTACAGCCTCCAGACTACAACGCATGCAAAGACTAGCCTGCATGGTGACTACAGGCTGCATGAGGACTACTCCGACTGCAGCAGTCGAAGCCATGCTGGGACTACCACCGCTCCACTTGTTCATAAAGCAGAAAACGACGATGGTGGCGGTAGTACGTTTAAATGCACTAAATCTCTGGGGAAAGAGAGACAAACCATACACCGCGCTGCTTGATCAACAAGGAGTTCCATTGCGAAAGTCATAAATGACCGAGTACCCAAACAATTTATCTTCGATAAAAAATACGTAATCCAACTTCACGAGGATCGCCGATGCGAGGGGTTGTACCCCGCGGAGTTGCGCATCTCACGGATGGATCCAAAACAGGTAGTGGAACAGGTGCTGAAATCTTCTCGGAGGACTTCAACATACACATAACCACACCATTGGGGGTCCATGACCATAACACTGTAGCAAGCGGTCGTTAGACCACTGTGTTTAACTTTTAGGACATGTTTATAATGCATGGGAGGATAAATGCGATGTTTTGGGCATCTTTTGTGATTTGTCCAAGGCATTCGATTGTGTTCTCCGTGAACCATTAATCAGGAAACTGCATCACTACGGAATCCGGAACGCCTCTCTGGATCTTCTTACTTCATACTTAAGTGATAGGATTCAGAGTTAACGGAAAAAGATCACCCGAATCTGTAGTAACAATGAGGGTATCCAGGGCTCAATTCTTGGCCCATTTTTGTTTCTTATTTATATTAATGACTTGCCTTACGTCATAAAGGATAATCATGATAATAATATAGTGTTGTTTGCAGACGACACTTTTATGGCATACCAACTCGTTTCACCTGTGGAGACACCATACTTTGAATAGGAACTAAAACTGACCATTTCTCTTATTGACACCTCTTGACACCCAGTGGCGTGCACAGAGATTTCAGACAGGGTATGCACGGTTAAAATAAAATAAAAAACTTAAGTACCAATTTCAGCTTCTTTCGGTCGGAGTCCCACCGACTAGATACCCTACCCAGTACCTAGTTACCTACATACCCGACTCTTACCACACGGCGCCATTGGCTTCGCATGGCGTTTGTTTGCGACCACCACAAATATCTAAATTATTTAAATCTGAACATCCGTTTCATGTAGATCCAAATAAATAATTTTTATGTTGATTTGTAAATAAAATGCAAGGTAAACAATACAATATGTTTGTGTGTACACAACCGTTAGCTGTTAGCCAGTAACAATTATCATAATACTTTTTAAGTAAATAACAAGTAGCATTAGCTTTTTTTTTGTGATAAACCAATCCCCGGATACACACGGACCCCTTTGCAATCAATTTAACTTCTTATAGTATAATGTACTCTGTGTTCTTCCTCAAAAGATAGCGTCGAAAAAGCGGCAGATTTTAATTTATTTGAATGAACCATTGACTTATAAAGTATAACTCAATGGAATGAACACACTTGGCCAGCACAGCTGTCACGGGTATAATTTTTAGTTTTTTACAATAAACTTACTAAATAATTACTTATACAATCACTCACTTCCGCCCAGAAATACAACCGAACAATGATATTAAATCAATCGAAACAATAAATATGTCGAAAAACATAGCAATTACGAACTAATACGAACAAATAAATTGGTTAATCCGACTAAAAAAAGTTGATCCTCTACAATCAACAAACAAGCGGTGCTTTTACGGCTTCTCAATTTGGACGGTTTGCAATGTAAGCTCTGCTTCTAAAACTCCAACACGCGCACACATTTTCACGCACACAGTCACACTTTTGCTGTGTACTACACGAGAATTCACGAGATGCGTTGTATGAAAAATAAGCAAGTTATAGTAGTGCTTTTGCTCACATGGGAGCGCTGCTTGCGTGGTGAATCGGTGGCGCGTGTTCGCCGCTCGCTCCAACGAGTTAGTTCCATAAAAAGTAATAGATGGCGCGGAATCGCATTATAAACACGGGAATTCAATGACGGATTTTAAATTAGATTCATATAATACCTACCATGTTTTTTTTTTAATCATTTAGAGGGACATGTATTTATGGGACTACAGGGTATGCAGAGCTTATTTGCATGTATGGAGTGCACGCCACTGTTGACACCTCTAGCTTTTTCCCTATTTCTTTATTAAACTCAAACGCCAGCAGCTGGTTACTGGCAATGCAAATGTAAATAGCACCTTTGCAAAAGTTCTTCTAGGTACTTGACTTCGTTGGCCAACTGGAATTCCGTATTTAAGTTTTGGTAGACAGAGAGGGCCTACAGCTCGTTTTTGGTTAAACATGACTAGTTCAGTTTTAGTGAGGTTCATTGATAGATCAAATTCACTGCACCATATTTCTACGACACGTAGCGCTTGCTGAGTGCGAGGTTGCTGTCATCTTCACCGAGACAAGGATTGCGAGGTCTATATATATTATAAACTATTGTGTAATAGCGGTCGTCGTTGAAGTCATTTATCTTGAAAATTGCCCATTATCTAGCTGACTGTACAATTTTTTGAAAGTTTGTGAATGCAGATCAAAATGTTTCTAAAAGTTAAGACCGTTTTCTTGTATTTGTTTGCTGTCTTCTTTCTTGTAACGACAACGGTTACCTGCCCATAATGCCCTATCTCAAAAATCCACCCTGTATATTATCATGATTGACTGCTTAGTTCCATAGAGGTAGTGTGATGATAAGCAGATAAAAGATTAAACCTGTAACTATCGGCGATATTCTAACCTTTTATAGAAAAATACGAACATAATGCGATACGTACTGCTCATAGCAAATAGCGTGATAATTTATATCCTACATACTGACCAGACTTATAGGGAATATCTATGCATTTGAACTAAATCTATCTGGTAGTTTTGCATGATGCTGCTGGAACATTATTCAGACAACCGGGCCAAAAATTCTAAAAACTATATTTTCGGCATTATATTTATTACTAGGTAACTAGGTACTAAAAAGTAGGTGCACGAGGTCTCGTGCACCTACTTTTTTTCAAAAATATTCATATACATGTATAAGTAGATTAAACTTTCTTAGATTCCAGAATCCATTGCAGTACTTATATTATGTGTATACATACAAGATAAAATTCCTAATTTATGGTCATGTCTTTACCTACTACTCAAATGTTTTTCCGTTACCAACAGATGCACGATGCTTATACTTATAAAATATAGCTTTTGGTCTTTGCTAAACAAATTGACTGTAATTTGCTATAGAAGTGTTTGCGAGGTAAAATACCAACAATTTGCATTTGTAGATAATGAAGAAAGTTTGTTTATAGAGACGAAAATATGTTAGTAGGTACTTAGAACCTAAGTAGATACTTACCATATTTTTCTTACTATTACCGGTAATTCAAGAAGGTAGGTAAATATTTTGTGAAATGTAGCATAACCAAATGAAGACACTCCATAGACACATGTTATTCAGGAGGTAGATAGAACATGCACAATGCTGTGGACGTGATCAGCCCTCCTTCCTGCCTGATCCATTCATTCATTCATTCATTCAGTTTTAGTAATCGTCCGGAATCATCAATACAAACAAGAAGAATAGATGGGACTCGATAAACAATTAAGGATCCCTATGTTTACTCCGTAAGTGAAGCCAACAATCCTTCAATCTTCATTACATAACCAAGTGCCAGCGGTATGGGGCATGGGACTACATTTTATTTATACCTTTACAAGTCGCATACTCGACGCGCCTTGCTCAAAATATCGCGTCGTGCCGGCGACTTCCGTCGATTCAAAGTCGACTACCACTCATGGGGTTTTTTACCATGACACTCTCGAACACGACAATTTTGTTTATTCAAGCGTTTCTGAGAATAGTGGACATTTATTTAAATAGTCGTTGAAAGGCAATCAGACAGGTTATTGTTTTGTTAATTTGTTTTAAGAACCATTATCTAAGTGCTTAATTAATTATGGTGGTAAGGTAGACAGCGTGGTGCCAAATGAATAGGATTAATAAACTTAGTGGCTATTAAGCATTGCCAGGACATCGACAATGACAAAGGGCTGACCGCTGACTTAAATGTACTACAATGAGTTGACGTTACCCAACCGGTTTTTTGGAACGGTATGCCTATATACGCATAGTAGAGCCGTAGAGCGGAATGCAGAAGTAAGGAGCAATATAGAAAGTAGGTACGTAGTTTATAAAAAATAGTTAAAAATTGGGCTAGAATCCTAAACTCTACCATATAATGTTAAATGTATAAAGTGTAGAGATGGAACAAATGCGTCATTTTTCGAAGTAACAGTTGTTTCATTTTCCATCAGTTCATGTTTGATAGACATCAATGTCCACCAATGACTCCTTGGAGTGTTAAACTATCAAAGAAAGTATGATTAGTGGAGGAATCAAAGGTAATCTTTAGATTTAAAAAAACCGGTCAAGAGCGAGTCGGACTCGCGCACCGAGGGTTCCGTACCCTAATTTAGACATCGTTTTATTTTTCATTTTTCCTGTAATCTTTACATAAACTTCTATCACATAGAATAATTTCAGATTTTTCTCTATGCAAATATGCGAAGTAAGGGGGGGGGGGGTGCAGGGGAACGGAAATTTTTCATCAAAAATCGAAAACTGTGCAGCCTAAAAAAAAAAAAATGTTTGAGAATGTGCAAACAGCGCTCTTTCATATGATACCCCACATGCCCTAGTAGCCCCACTTCAAATTTTCAAGACCCTTTCAGGCCCTGTTGCCAAAAAAAGCGTATATATTTTTATTTCTTTCTTATTTGTAAAATAGTTGGGCAAACGTCATCTAAAACTGTTCCAAATTTCAAGTTGATAGCATTAGTCGTTCTTGAGATATCCAGCTGTGACAGACAGACAGACAGACAGACTGAATTGCACTCTAAGGGTTCCTTTTTACCATTTTGGTGCGGAACCCTAAAAATCGAATACGGACGATTTTTCCCAGTATCCTGTATACGTGGCAATGGAAACACGCCATGAACACATTTTTTCTGGTAACTTTTTATGTTCATATTATTATTGTCCCAAGTTTTCGGCGGCAGACGATGACTTATCAGACTGTTGAGTGGCGGCATTTTGTTGAACTCTACGCTTCATGTGTTTGTGTTTGTCTCGAGAGCTAAAAGTAACGGTTAGGACGTGACTGCCGAGACCGGTCTAAAAATACCTTTTGATATTTAGGTACGCACTAGTCATTCTACATACATAAACTCACGCCTTCTCATGGGGGTAAGTAGGCAAAATCTACAGAACGCCACCAGCTACGATCCTTACATAATTATACTCCTTTTGCCTCGTTTCCGTTCATAGGTACCTACATCTGGTCATACACGCACGCCGGTTGCGAGTGGGTACCACGCACCTGAACTTTCTGAAGAACATCACCAATAAGGTCACTATACATACCGCACACCTAGATCTAAACTGAGACAACTAAAAAATCGTTAATTTTGAGTTATGTTTGAAAAACAGTGATTATCGATAAAAATAATTGAATTTTAGCCCCATTTTGTATACAGTGACATTTTACAAGCTATTTACTATCTAGAATCAAATTAAATTGTATAAATTCCCTAACAAAAAATGCAGATATACCTACGTTTTTATCGTCTCCTGAAAAATTACCTTTTTTGAGTTGTCTCAGTTTAGATCTAGGTGTGCGATATTGACCACACGAAGATTTTGACGACACGGTTGGCGCAGTGGTTGAGCGATTGACTGCTGCGTAGCATGTCGCGGGTTCGATTCCCGCACGGAACAAATATTTGTATGACCTACAAGTATTTGTTCCGAGTCTGGGTGTTTTTCTATCTACATATAATATGTATGTATTTATAAAAAAAAAAAAAAAAAAAAATGTATATAAGTAGTTTATCAGCCATCTCGTTACCATAACACAAGCATTAGGTTGCTTAGCTTGGGACTAGATGGCGTTGTGTGAAATGTCCAAGGATATTTATTTTTACATATTTTATTTTTTTATATGTAACATTGTTTTCCTAGGGCGTCCCTTCCCGGCGCGGTGTTTCCACTCACATCTGCCTCGTAAATACTTTTTGTTAGTCTTCTTTCACTCATCATCTCAACATGCATGACCCACCATCTAAGCATACCTACTCTTTTCAATTTTTGTCACTACATCTTTGCTAGATAATCTAGGTATTTATAGGTGAATGTTCGAAAGAAGTTAACATTGAAACATGTTTGTTTCGTTAATTATTTAACAGCTTGTCGGATTATGTATTAGATACCTAATGAAACTGGTTTGTCTATTTAATTTACAATAATAAACAAAAGAAAAAATAACTCGTTTACAATTTGTTTAATAGAGACGGAAAATTGGATTTGTATAATTTGATTGGTCTCATCTATTTACAGAGTTTTATTTTTAAATTATTTATATTCGGAGCGGTAAATCCGGTTTTCAGATAAATCACTCAACCAATTATAGGGACATTAGCGAATTGAATGGTGTGTATCAATAGAGTAGCATTGTTATGGGTTCATGGTGGCACGGACCATTTAACCCGCCTTATCAATCGGTAACGGTCGGCGCTAGGGGCGGAGGTCAATGCACCTACTTTGTTGTTTGTTGTTACCTTTTTAGAGTTCCCCGTTATCCGACATTATTATGTAATAAACTGATAGGAAGTTTATTATATCATCGTTTTCGTGTTATCGTAGCTCAGTGCTGCGTGCTGATCGTTTGATTAACCTAATTAAGTTAATCTTTATGATCTTTGTCTTAGTTAAGCGGTTGCTGAGAAAATTCAAAGTCATTTCGACAAAAACTTACAACTTTGTGATATACCTACATTGTAATTCATTCAGGGATCACTTCAGATATAATTTTTATAAATTTATCGAACCTGAAAGAATATTCGTCTCTGAAATAGTAGTACGTATAGTAACTGTATGTAGTGTGGTGCTGGTGCTGAAGATTCCATGGTCTTATATATATGATTAGTGCAGTGCTCACGCATGAGCGACTTGTGGTCAGGGTTACCGGCATTTTGACCCCCCGTCCGGACTTTGTTCGAAAGAGTTGCAAGATGCCACCCGGAACGACAGACAGACAAACCAGAAAGACAGGTCATGGTGGTCATTTACTGGTCTCTAGATAAAATAATTTAAATGGATGGCCAGTAGGAATTGGATCAAAAGTTGTGCCATTATCACCCAGTGGTGGCCATAGGGAATGTTTAAAAATCCGTGTCACTCTCCACCAGTGGTGGCGAATGATAATTTACAAAGTTGTGCCGACAGCGAGAATAATTGTTTAAAGTTGTTTCGCTGTCCCCCAGTGGTGGCCAAACAGGTGGTGGACATCGGGAATGAACGATTTAGAACGCATTGTTATCGAGTTGTGAGCTAAACTGAAAGTTTCAGCCGGACAGCGAGAATAATTGTTTAAAGTTGTTTCGTTGTCCCCCAGTGGTGGCCAAACAGGTGGTGGACATCGGGAATGAACGATTTAGAACGCATTGTTATCGAGTTGTGAGCTAAACTGAAAGTTTCAGTCGGATAGCTAATCGGGAAGTGCTGGAAATTTGAGTTGCAAGATCCCACCCGGAACGACAGACAGACAAACCAGAAAGTGACTTACTTAATAAAAACGTGGTACTATAGTAATTTATTACCGAAAAAAGAAAGATTTTAAAGTAATGTCCGGTCTTTTTTCAAAACCGGCTTTTTGTCAGGACTTTTCTTTCGAAATAAATTTAATTTAATTTAATTTAAATTTTTAAATTTTTAAATATAATTAAGTAGGTACCCTATTTTGTGGTGCTGAAAATTAAAAGACGTAATCTTTTGCTCTAACTCGGACACAATGCTCGCGCGCCAGTAAAAAGTTTTCCTAGAATGACCTTAGTGTCACGAAAGCAATCGATTCTGTTAAAATCATTACAACAAATTACATTCACGGTCTAAATTAAAAATCTTTGTAGTAAATAATTTACACAATCAACTTTCTGGACGGGTCCAATACGATACCCAGATTGCGTAACACTTTATTGAAAAGATAGAGCCTAAGGCCCACCTGTTGATATTACCTACACTATTTCGTTTATAGTAATTACAGGTGATTTACATGTAGTGTCGTTACGTAACCATACATAATTTCTTGCGTTCAATTTACCAGCTAATCGGACTTTTTAATTTATATACTTTAATAGTGCACTTCAACTAAATGTTGGAGGTGTGGCTTCACTCGTAAATATGACTAATAGTCTTTCATTTTGTTTGATTCGCTTTTTACTTCTCATATCATTTATGGGAAATGATGAATGTATATTACATTCACACCTAATGTAAGTATGTACTTACCTAATATACTTATTTTTAACACAAAACCAAAATGTCTGCATGCTGAGTAACACAAATTCAAAGCATTTGCCAAGCTTCAACAATAATCAATAATCAAACGTGCTCGGAGAAAGGAAGTATTGACCGTACTCCCGGGATTGTCCTGATAGTCGCGGAATTACCTCTCCACTCACTCCTCAAGCACCTCAAGATATTATGTTGCCCCCTTGTCGCTACGTCACTATGTGCTAGCGACTGTTTCCGGGGGTCCATTATTGAGTGTGCAAGTCACCCCCTGCATTTAATCCGTTTAAGTATATTAAACAAGATTGGTCAGACAGGGGATGTTCTTCCATAGTTCAAGATACCCAATCCACTGTAGCCACCCAAACCCATAGCCCAATATGTTTTGTTTCCATGTTCTGCAATAGTCCTGCACCAACCGGGGGTTGTCCTTGGTTGGGTGCACTTGCGTAGTGCATTAATCGTCAGTTGGTGCCTCCTCATCATGTAAAATTGTCTAAGGGGCTTCTGCGAGTTGGCTTCGGCCCCTACGCCTACCAAATACGTCTTCCAAAGGTCCGCGACCTCAGGGTCCCGAGATATGTCAAAGAATCAAAATGTTACAGACGTAGTCGTAAAGTTTTTGAATCATGTTTGAATCTCATATTTAGTTCAAGAACAATATCTCGTAGCTCGGATACAGTAAGTACTGTTAACAGGCTATTACCCAAACGCATAAGCTTCGCTAACACCGCTATTGTATTGAAAATTTCCGAATATTCCGTAACAATATTACCACGTTTACAGTGTCATGCTCAGTTTGTAAGCTATTGCGAAACATTGGTTATTGTCTTTAAACTCTCTAACCTAACAGACCGTATGGGCTTAGAATAGAAATCCGTTTAGTGTACGCTCCCATGAGAGTCGTGCGAATTATAATCCGTCTCATTATGTAAAAGAAAATGTCCGCTTTCTTTCTGTACTTACAAAGAATCAGCGATCGAAAGTTCATCGGATACAATGGCCGCAGCCGATGACACTGCCGGCTTCTTATCGAGCATCGCTAGCTGACTCACTGCCCATACAATTCTCTTAATTATTATAATTTTCGTAGTCAAATTCATCCGCGCGATAACTGGCCGGTTCGAGTGAAAGTATTCTGGATTAATCAGTCGTCCGTCTATGGCCGCAAGTTCACTGCCTCGATTATGACTGTTATTTAAATTATAATATTCTTTTGCTTTCTTACGCGATGAATGGCGGAGGCGGTGCAAGGCAGGTGGGTGCTGTAACCGCGGCCTGCTCCGCAAGACGTAACACCGCCGCGCGTCGTCCGCGAGAGCTTTCTAGGCTGTGCTATCTTCCTCCACGTCTCAAGTACATGTCAAAGTGTCAACTACAAGTATGAGCTCTCTTATCATAAATCCGGTTGTAATTAATTAAGATGTCTTTGGATAAGGATCTATGTTGTAATTAGGATCTCAGTAATGTGCTGCTGTGCCAACTCCAAGGCTTCTCGCAAATGTTTACAGTGATTGGTAGCTGAATAGTGAATGTTGGACTTGGACGAAGAAAATAGTTTTTTTTTATTTAGTGTAATGTCTAGATAATAAGAAGCGATAAGTTAATAACATTGCTGCACGTTTGCATGACTAACCAATTGGAGAAATGGTAAATGGAAATAGTCTCGCTCTCGACTGATGTTATCACGTGCCTCGCTGATGTGCCTATAGTTATCTAGTCACAGAAGGCGTACTATAAGAGTGTCGTAATACTAGTAACTTGTCGCAAATAATTGGTTTAGCCGCTGAAGTAAACAGTGGGACTTTTGAACACTCCTTTATAAGTTCGAAAATATGTGATATGAACATTGCATAATAGAACCCAACAGATGACACAGAAACCTAAGTATTACGAGACGTGATTCAGTCTATTAATTCTATCTATTGGTTGAGCTATTTGTATTCTTCGTAGGAAATCCAGGTCGATGGAACTGAATACGTATATATAAACTGGCGTCGATGGAGCGTGAGATACACTGCCGTCTGCCACATACCTTTTAGCGACTTCATTGTTTTCTGTGTGTTTAGAATAGCAGTTAGACAAACCTTATGGACAATGATTTGTTTTGAGTCTAAGAATTTATGTGGTTTCCTTGACCTATTGAAGAAAGAGGTTCAGTGGTGTAATTGTCGTTTAACATAATTCAATGAGCCGGATATTATATCAGTGTTGTGGTTGCAACGGCAAGCGATTGCATTCATTGTATCGACACAGTAAACAGCAGGAGACAATCGGATTAAGGAATGTTTGTCTTGATACTAAAGTAAATAAGTCGAGTTTTTATATAAATGAGTAAACCAGCTTTGCTAGTAATTTGCTCAAGGACAATCTATTATGCACTAGTAAAATTTTCTTTGATTAACCTATTAATTTTCTTTAAAAGCCAAAAGAGAATTCTTTTGGACTTTCTTTGATTAACCTATTAATTGTCTTTAAACGCCAAAAGGGAGATATAATTCTTATGGACTTGGTCTACAACTTCCTATTACAAATTTTAGTTCCACTTCACTCCACCAACAATGTTTTAGTTGTCGACTTCATGCTGAGTAATTTAAGCCAGGTCTCAGCTTTAATTTCCTGGTTGATCCAAATAAAGTCAAGTACAAATTAGTTTAGGCAAGGTTGTTACCGGAAGAAGATCAAGCGAGCGGTGCTTAGTTCACGGTAGACGTTTCGGCAAAGCGGCATAAAAGTTTAAGGACTTTACGCGATGGAAGTTCTGATTGCATAAAGTCATGTAACGGTGTTTTGTGTGGCCTGCCGCATGCAATGAAGATAAGAAGGTTAACGGAGCGGGCACGGCGATGGCATACAAAGTGTGGTCATGTGGACGTAAAGCCCGACTGACATGAGGCCAGTGGTTCTTGTAAGCAAGGCAATACAGTAAGCCAGCTACCAAGCAATATTGAAGTCAATTGGGGTGATAATTTTGGGCTACATGCAGGCCAGTCTGGCTGTAAGTAAGTAATTAACTCAGTACTTGCATTTTCACATATTATACGCATACGGATACGGATAGTCAAGATAGTCACTTCAATGTGTGGTGCATGGGCGCATACACCTACTCACCTATTACGCACTATAAAGGTTAAAAATAAGGAAGGAATAATTTCCAATTATGCTTGGATACCCGTCTACGCACGGCTATCCACACCCACAGAACCGATAAAACCTCTTTTATCTTTTCTGTGTCCACACCAGATGGACAGCAACTTGGTAAAAATCGGGAGTAGGCATTCAGGGAAGTAGGAGTAGGATACAAACTTTTCAGACTCAGAGAGGTTGATCACACAAAACTGTTGATGAAACGCATCTTACAAGTTACAACCGGTCGCTGGACTCGTGTCAGCCGAGCTTAACCACAATACTATGCACCACAGTAAGTTACACTTGCCACCTAACATTACGGTGTTCACGTAAGCATGAATATGAGCTCGTAATTAAAGAAATCATGGCCGCCCGTTAGCCTACTTTATTATAGTTTTTGCCTGGAGACCTAAATAGTTTCCTTCTGATTGTGTCGCAAATTTGTGAGTGTTAAGCTGTGCTGTTAAGACACTATAAAAGGGGTCTTAATGTTAATGGCCGTTGATGACCAGGCGCGGCATTTAATTCGTAATTTTCTGTAAAGCTATGTTGATGCATTGCAGAGAGAGGATGTCCTTCGACCAAATACCCATCTAAGTCTTCAGAATTCAATTAAGCTTATGGTGATTTAGTTAATTCAGACCAGCGGACACACCTCAAAATGCGGTTAATGTTCCCCTTCCTGGCGGTTCTTTATAGAGCCTAGAAGAACATTAAGAGAATCCGCAACAAGCGTTTTTTGCATGTTTCGAGTAAAACTACGGAAATCTAGTTAAATGACCGTAGAAGGCAGTAGCTAAAGAAATGTGGAAACGTCGTAACGATGTCATCCTGTTGGTTTATGTAACGCTAGTTGGTCAGTGGTACTGCGCAGGGCGCGGCGCGGGTTCCGCGTGGCCTGGGCGCTGGGCATCCGGGGCGCTCCGGGGCGCTCCGGGCCCGGGCTGCTGATAAGAGCGCAGTGAAAGTGCCTCCCCAGCGACACCCGCGCCCCGCACCCATTGTTGTGTGACGACGGTCACGCTCCGCTAATTTGAATGCAAGCATGTTTGTAATAGAATAATCTCGTTGATTGATAGACTTATTATATGATGATGAGGTTCCAGGAAAGTTCGCATTGTCCCAACATTGGTGCGGCCGCGGATAATTTGTCAAAGATATACCCATTACGGTTCGTAATTGAATGTTACATAACTTGGAAGACGTAAACTTATAGAGAAATTGTGAGACTCCGCCTTCGGTCGGTTAAAAGGCTTTAGGCGTTATTCTCCATTCAATAGCGAGCATCGATATATGTTTTAATTTCGGTCATCGACCTCTCGGATTTTATGGTCCAGGTAATAAATTGAATCGATAATTATCGCAGTAACTTGATTTCTATGTGAAATCACTCATCGGCGTAGTGTGAAACGTTACCGGCTTTATCATAACTGCACCACTCGTGAAGGTAATTCCACGATTCGTATAACATCTGTGTAAAGATGTTTGGCTCTAATTGGACGATTAGTTGATTTATCTTAAGTGTTAGAAACTAACGTTCACGGAACACATTCTGCTCAGGTGAAAATAAGGCGGATGCTGATGATATAAATGTGGCTGTATTTTTAGACGTGACTGTGCGTTTTAGCCTTGTTTCTTATAATATAAACAGTAGCGAATATTCGGAATAACAGACATCAATCTGTGAATTGTAATGATGTAACTATTTTCTTGTTCAATCAATTGGAATAAATGGTATAAGGAAAGTTTTTCAATTATCTGCTTCAAGGGAGTGTTCAGGTCCCAGTTGCTACTTCGTTAGTAGCGTTAATTGAAATAGAGAAGTAACAAATGAATACAATGAATAGCGAGTTATTCATATTTGTACAGCGTAGCATAAGTGTAAAGTAGTTAACTTTCACTAGATCAAACTACTCGAGATTAGTTCGCCAAAAAAAGTTCGCAAGTGATTTCTTTTTGTGCTCTATATAGCGTAGTCACGCCTGCCATGTATTTAGTTTTGTTGTTTTGTACCAAGGTCAGAAAACCGGATAACACTACAATACAATACTTTCGTACTCGATCGACGAAAGCGAATGCGATGCCCCCTGTCCTGCGACAACTTTCTGTAAATATTCGAACCACTTTTTGTCCTTTCCAAATTGAAATTTCGATGAAGCGTCAATTGTTCGTGAATGGTAATCCTGGACAGGTTCACTTTCCACGGTTATGTAAGCACCCGGTGATATCTTCAGACAACGTAACATACGTCAAATAAAGGGTCTTTAATTAGCGTGTAGGTGTTTTATGAGCCCTCCGACAATGGGAAACACGTACATCGTTTGTACGTTGCACTTACAGCAAATGAAAGTTAATGTAGAGCTCAAAGGAATCTAAATAAATTGCTATTTAGTTTTGCAGTAGAATATCCAAATAGTAGATGAAGTACCTATGTTTATCTTCCTAATCATGGTATGGACTGGACAACTTATTTAGTTTTGCAGTAGAATATCCAAATAGTAGATGAAGTACCTATGTTTATCTTCCTAATCATGGTATGGACTGGACAACTTATTTCGTTTTGTTTTTAATTCATTTTAATGTCAACTAGTTAGTTATGATGTTTTTTAACGATACGTTTATGTGTAGGCGGTACGTTAAGATAAGATATTGTTTCTTCAATGAAAAATTCAACGAAAGTAGTGAAAATGCTTTCAACCAATTTAAGCTTTCAACCCACATAAAAATCTTAGTCCACGCTGTAGCTGTCATGAGATACTTTCAGAATAAATGGACGTGAATAGAAGGTGAACCAGTCAGACATGGAACAAAAAAAAACTTTTTTACAAAAAACAAAACCGACTTCCAAAAAAAACACTACAAAGTGAAAAATAACTTTAATTAATTTTGGAAGTCGGTGTCTTTGGATCTGTATTTTAGGTTTTTGACCCCGACTTCCGAAATTAAAGTTATTTTTCACTTTGTAGTGTTTTTTTTGGAAGTCGGTTTTGTTTTTTGTAAAAAAGTTTTTATTTTTCACTTTTTAGTGGGTCAGATTGTAATTTATCTAAGTTACAATAACCCATTGTCAACTGCTCATCACGTTTTACAAAATATTGCTTTTCCCGATGCAGGGACGTTAATTGTTGAGGAGTTCTCCTAGTAAGAACCAGGAGAACTGGAGCTCATGGTGAAGTCACCATCACCATTATGCATTTTGACGAGCATAAACCATATTAAAGTAATCGAATCGCAACCTGTGATATACTTAGATATAATTGAGCATTTCCGATGGCCATCTGTGGTCTTCATCATCAGTTCCAGTTCACCAAATGGTACCTTCCGAGAGCAAATGCACGAGTTACTATAAAAAATACCGAAATCGATATAAGTGTGCCCATAAAATTTGAGGGTTTTCACTCGATTTCCATGGGATCCCATCATCGGACCCTGACTTGATGATCATGGGACCACTTGGGAAGTATCCCGTAGTTTTCCGTAGTTTGTTTTATATTATTTGCATAAACACGAAAATAGTCAAGCGAGACCTCTGTTGAATAATACCCATACATATTGGTAGTAGGTAGGCATTTGGAATTTTGGAATCTTAAAACGTTTTGTGTGCATCATAATTATCAAATAAACACAACAGGTATATAGCTGCTGAATAAGTTTAACAATATCAAATTGTGTAGGTACCTAACAGTGTATTTTAAAATTGGGTCACAGTGTATTCATATAATAGTTGAGAATTAAATAAAAGTAATAGCCTTGACACAATAGCATTTAACTCTGGCGAAGCAATTAATTTGTCCGTGGCCGGTGGAAGCTGTACAAGTGATCCTATCACGATCCATGACAAAATGTACTTGGTTGACAATAGATCATTTCGTTATCATTGAACGATACTGGTCCAGTTACGGTAGTCTCATAAATACAGCCAACACAGTATAGAACGTCGTGGTCTCGCCAGCAAAATGTTGGCGTTCAACTTCTTGTGGTTACTGGCAAACCATCCTTTGTACTCGCATTGGCTATGGGAATTTTACATCACCACGTGTTTACATTGATTACTACTTTACAGTTATGGTATTATTGATCATTAATTAATTCGCAAATAAAAATATTTTTTCGCAATAAAAATAACACAAAACAGGACGACCTTAAACTAAAACCTCTGGCTATAAAAGTTAAAGGCTATCAAAATTTACATCGTGTGCGTCCCAGTTTGTGGAATAACAAAGTAGTGCATGTGGGTGCTTCGAAATGGCGTGTTTTATTGTGAATTTTGCGCGGTTTGCATTCGGCAATCAGTGGGAGCACTCTGCGGCAAGGTCGAGGTCGGCTGTAAATTATTGTCACTGTCGAGTCACTCGTTGCGTAAATATTCATCACTTGCAAAGCCGCCGCAAGCGCAACACTTTTGGGGCAGTGCAAAGTCGACGTTGCATTTCATTCATTGTCTTATAAACATTAGTGAAGAGCCAATGTATACCTACATGTTTCACTGCGGTTAAAAATGAAATTTTAACACTGTAGCATAAATCTCCTTCATGTAGAAATGCGCTTTATTGAATGACACTACATCAATCAACTCTGATAATGACCCTCAGTTTCACTTTTCTTTTGTATTTGGGTTGTGGTAAATTGCAGATGATTAAAGAAATCATTGTGAACTTATTTCCGAGTAGGAGTGTTCGGCTTTTGTACCTAATAAGCCAATCACGTAATGGCTTAATCGTCAAGGTAATGTTTTCGGTCTGCAAATGGCCGCGGAAGTGACAAAAACATTATGCAGTTTAGTTGACTTTGACCAAGGTGGCTAAAGTGACCTTTAAAAGATAAAATCGTCTATTTACTTCGCCTAATGACCAGTAAAAAGATGTATTTAACTTCTGTACCTATTTATTAACCGTTTCTTTGTATTATGAGAATGGCAAGCGGTATTGCTAAAGAACACAAAGCATTACGAAAAGTGCTAAGTAGTCACAGGCGAATTTCAGTTAGTTTATTGCAAATTGAATATTTACATTCATAAAGCAAACGTGAGCGTAGGTACAGATTACTTGCTTGTACACTGCTAAATGCTCGAGTCAATATTGCCAAATAGGGCTGTCAAATATGCGTGTGCGCAGGCTATGTAGAGCGCGGCAAGCGACAAAGAAACAAGGTAACCGCGACCATTGGCTGGCTACCTTGTATATTTTAAATGTTTATTAGTCTCCATGTTTTATATTTTTACACATTCAACATTGATCACATAATTTTATTGAAGGTTAAGGAAGTGTCCAGAAAGAAACATGATTAAAATTTACTATCTACACTCACGCTTTTCCGCTTATGAAATGTAATAAAAAAACAAATGGTTTACTTAATTAAATTATTATCTTATTGAATCCAGTCCCAAGTTTACAACTTATAGGTACTTACTTACTAAAAAAAAAAAAAAAAAACTTAAGCTTAAGCTTATACTTACTTACAGCTTACAAATTGTAAGCTTTACAATAGTTCTGTTCTAAGGCCTCATCAGATGCTATAAGATAATCGACAAGAAAAAAAACAATGAAATTGGCAATATACCATATCTACTGTGAATTGTGAAATTGAAATTAGCTACATCGAACAGTGGGCGAAATAAACCTGTTTTCTCTTAAAACTTCTTTATTAGTTGGTAAATGTTGACATTATCGAATGTATTTTTATAGTGGTAACCCTGATGGAGTGAGAGGAACATAGTTGGCGCGCAAACTTCTTACGGCTTCTGACGCAATATGCACTTGCTGTAATATAGTCGATGTATAACAAAATAACCCGATACGAATTGCTGTTGCATTCCTAAGCTGTCATACTAAACGATATAAAGCCACTTAACGTTTCAAGTAAAACACAATGAGACTGGAAATATTCAACACGTTCGTTTGTCGTTTTATTGAGTTGTATCAATAATTTGCAGTTTATAATAGGTAATGTTGGAATAACCGATTTATTTTTGTCATAACTTTTGCATATCGTAGTGCTACGAGGTGCTATGCCATAATTAAGCGGAGTCTACACAGTCTACACGCAATACTTCATACGTTAATCGACAATTTGCAAAGCGATTTAATGTTCAGTCATTTGTCAAAACGTATCGCTCATGTCCACTAGTGTAGTGTACATCAAGTATATAAACATATAGTACGTATTTTAATAACGAAATTAGAATCTTAAATACACTAATGCGTATTATATTGAATTCGACTTATCCCACAACAACTTTAAACGATCGAACGGCTGTTTATTTGAAGCTAAAAATAGGAACTTAAATTGCCTAACACCAGTATTTTTTCGTAGCCAACTAATTTATGAACCGTGTTTCCTAGAAAAACAAGTAGATACATACTTCCAGCCAGCAATGTTCTATTTGCTGTGTGAAAATATGCGTTCGAAGTTCGAACCGATTGATCAAAAGCAAATATTTTCCCATTGTTGACTCCTTTCGGCGTTTCGTCAATGAATTCTCATGTGGCCCGACCCAACAGTTGCGCGGGTGCAATACCGAGTGTTTGTATGTGAAACATGCGCAGTCAGATGACGTAGACCCTCGCTCGTGAGATCTTGCTTTCGCAGTATAAATACCTTATGTTCATGGTGCATGCATGATATAACAATGCTGTGAAGAACGAGATATGAGACTTGAGAGTGTTGAGTAAAACGTAAATACATATTTGTATAACGTTGCGGAAAATTAACAAATACCTAGATGCAGGATTCAGGAAAATTTTGTAAGCACGCGTCACCATTGGCGTACCCAGATTTTGGCCCAGGAGGGCAAATGAGAAATTTCTTAAGCCGGGTCACATGTTTTTTTTCCGCCTCATCAGTCTGCTCAATGTCCTCGACAAAATCTATGAGAGACTTATTTATAAGCGCCTCAAAGATTATGCCGAGACAAAGGGCCTAATTCCTAACGAGCAGTTTGGTTTTCGTTCGAACCCTGTTGGGTTCAAAAGTTCGTTGATGTGGTGGACCTGTTGTACTCTTGCGTACAACAGGTCCACCATATCAACGAACACATAAGCGTTGGTTACCAACGTGGCGATGACGAGTGCTGTTTTCATCGATACAGCGAAAACGTTTGACAAAGTCTGGCACAACGGTTTATTATAATAAGCTTTACAAACTCGGTGTGCCAGACCGTCTCGTGCTCATGCACCTTACGAAACTTTTTGTCTTTGGGCGCTTTTTGCTATCGTATCATAGGAGCGCTATCCTCTACCCAGCACCCTAATTGCGTAACACATTATCAATCGGAGTTGGTTTCATTTTGACAATTCAACAACATTGATTGCGTTATTTACGTTGTCGAGCAGACAAATATTTCGAACATATGAAGCAATGGATTAGCAATTTGTTTCAAAATGATTCAAACTCCGATTGATAATGTGTTACGCAATTAGGGTACAGGTTTCCCTTAGGGCACTCTGATTTCTCCACTCATTTGCACGTTATTTACCAGCGATTTACAGCTGCCCCCCATGCCCCCCCTGGGTACGCCCATGCGCGTCACTGCAAGTAAATATTGACAGAAATAATACTTGTACTAAAAATAATATACCAGGAGCAATTGATTGCAGTTAACAGAAAGGTCATGGTCACAATGTATTGCATAATGTACAGAACGAGACGCCTGAACGGCCTCCTCAAGTGTACGATAAATATTTTGCTTCATGTACGAATATTTGCATGTCGAAATAAATAAACTTAAATGTGCTCTTTAGTATATCAAGTGTAGCGTCGCAAGCGTCGTGGTCAGTAACTATAATTTTGAAGATTGCTTTTAAAATTATAGTTGGATACAGTGATGATTCTTGAGACTGTGTTTAAAGTAATGGATAAGAATTGAAGCTCATTTCGTATTGATTATACGCGTGCATGCCTTTTTCTGATGCTTTTGGTCTGGTTGTTTTGTGCGTTTTCTAAAGATTTCCATATCTATCTATATACAACTGACAATCCATATACTTACTTTGTTTTGAAAGGACAAAGAAATTACATAAAACGCTAGAGTAATAATTATTGATCGACACAAGTTAGAAGTAGTTAGAACCAAGTTGGTTCTAACTACTTCTAACTTGTGTCGATCAAATCTCATCAAATTTTTCCAAACCATTTGAAGTCACGCTTTAGTTCCGATGAATAATAATGACACACCCTTTCAAGAAACGCATGGTGTAGGTAGGTGATTTTTAGAACGCAGTACAGAAACCCATCGATGTGACCCTTACTGATCATTAAGGCAAGATAAGATAATAGAAAATATACGAGAGAACCCACCGCGAACTCCTTGGGTGGCCCGGCAAGCCTGTAATATTCTACGTACTCGTCCATTATTAAGTGATCTACAGCGGGGTTTAAAAACTTTAATAGCTGTATGCATTATGTATTTTGTCCGAGGTCTTATTTCATTGGCGATTGAGCCCAAGCCCACATGAGTCGACTCCAAACTGTCTCAGCGAAAGTGTGTGAACGCCGCGATACTTGGCAAAATTTCTGGTATTTCATCAGAATACTCAATACTTTGCAACGTGATCGATTGAACCGTGGGTGGTATGTTTTAGTTTGTAATGACATTCCAGGCATACGTTCCGTGAAAATCGATAGCGACTTTCGCGTACTGATTTCGAGATTAGATCTTTCTTAATGATGTTCGTTTTGTTAGATTAGAATCGTTTTTTTTGTATCATCATTATTATCACGTATACTATTTTTACATTTAACCCTGAACATGAACCTTCTAATGACCTCTAGAATGGGCGGTCATCTATATAAATAAAAATAAAAGTCCTGACTGAATGACTCATCAACGCCCAGCCCAAACCCTTGAACCTAGAAAGCTGAAATTTTGCACAGAAGTTCCATTATAATGTAGATTGTAGACTAGGAATAAGGAAGAATTCCCGGTAGTACGTTCCCGTGGGATATTTTACGATATCTACCAACTGGTATAGTATATTGCTAAAATTGTCACGCATAGTTACCAAAATTATGAGACCAGACCAGACCAGATACGCATAATTACCAGTCACAATCGTGATTGCAACATTTTTTAAGGAGACTGTAGGCTGCTGTCTGGTCTCTTGAATACCTTTTACCACACCGATGACGGAAATATACGGGGAGGACATTAATTCTTTCTCTGGATTTTTTTGTACTTTTTTGTATCGTGTTGAACAAAGCTATTTTTAACCCAGTACCTGTTGATATATTTCGCCAACCGCTTATCTTCTAGTGGGCTCGGTGTTATCATTATTTGTTCGGCCTACATTTGGACCATAACATTACCAATCCGTTACCTACCTTATCTGTATGTTGAGAGTGTTAGCACTCAAAGTGTTACGGCGTATAAAAAGAGTAAATTGATTATGGATTAAGCAGATATTGCGAGCAGAATTTTCCTGAAGTAGGTAGTAGTTTGGGAAAATTCTTAGAGGAAAGTTTAGGAAACACAAGTGAGGTGTCGTGTAGGATCTTCGAGATTCATGTGTAAACTTTATGACTATTGACATGTGGAAAATGGGTCAAAGTTACTTTTTCATACTTTTGGGCCATGGTTTTCCATTGTTAATTTTCGTGCAAAAACACAAAAACAAGTACTTAATAAAATTAACAGATTGCTTAAAAAAGATGTTGGAAATTGTTAATCAACGAAATAAATAATACATGAACCGATTTAAGGTAAGACAAAGACGCCGATCTATCTTCTGCGCCTTCTTACATGCCTGATGAAGACGTAATGAGGCAAGACTGTTGACACGACCAGCATAATTTATTTACATTTAAACTTAATTAAAGGTTTTGCGACGAAAGACATTCCCCTCTTAATTTCAGTGGCGTTTCGTAATTTTCTGATCGAACAGATGGCTAAAAGCTTAACAAGTAAATAAAACAGTCTGAAGTTTTGTCTGTGTCCGGTACTTCCGTTGTTGCAATCATGCACGAAGCTCTATGATACGCGAGGTGTGTGGTCGCTCCTCCAGCGCAAACAGGTTTGTTGGCTGCGCCCGCGCTGTAAAAAGGCATTCAAATTTTAACGACGCGCACTAACAAGCTGCACCGGAGTCTGAGGCACTTTTTCATAGATCGCCCAAGTCCCAATACAAATCTCACTTTCCGTAGCACAGTAACATAGTGAATATAAGTGATACAATCGCAACGTTTCGTACAGTGTCGCAAGCGCAACATCACATTAATAATCTGCAACGACATTTGTTTTGTTACAAACTTACAAGTAGCATAGAACAGATGTTCTCTTGCAGATAAAATGTATTCAACTGTCATAACAGTTTGTTGTGTTATTACATTTATGATGACGACATTTTGTTTTTGGAGTTTGCCAGTAAACATGCAACACAGTGTACTTACTTACTTACCTACTTATGTAATGTCTTACTGTACTCATGCTCCAAGAATGCACATAGCGTAAACAAACTCATGGTCTTTAATGGTATGAGTACTGTAGTACCGAATAAGATCAAACAAATTGTTTTGCAGCTATAATTACGGTTGAAATTATTCCACAAACACACCAGTAGATGTGCATTAACTACTGAATAATGGCACACTATTCACATATACCGATATACTCGTTAAACGCGTTATTACTACATAATGATGTATTCATTATCGGTCCACGTCTAGACCTATAATTTACCATCGAACTGAAAACGCCTGTCGATTTCTGTGATTACAAGTAATGGGCATTTCTGTAGCTTTATGTTCTCAACGGTTCCATTCACAATAATTGTAGACCATTGAAGCAGTCTACAAGACGGATGGCAATGACAGTAATGCAAATCTTCAGCGATGCTTCACCCATCAAGCATTCCTGAGCAGCGAACGGCGAGGGGCCGAGGGTACTCGATCTCTGTTCGGAGTGCTCGTACAATAATAAGTAAAGAATGGCGTTCCTGTCCGCTGGTCACGTGTGTCTGGGGCCCGAGGCGAGAGTGGAAGCGTGGGCGGTAGCGCCCGCGCAGCCGCCCGCATTGCGCTATTCATATAAAGATCACACTTGACTATCGTGAGAATACACCGTGGCTAGTTTGTCCTTTATTATAAAATGATTTGAGGAGAGCGTGACGGTCTAGAACGATAGTCCACTCAATCGATTCAACTGTAACTCTATTAATATCAATCATGGTGTGGTTGGATTCAGGTGGTCTATTCCGTATACTTTAATAGTGCTATATTTAGGCAATCCGTTATGGTAATTTTGGTGGTAATTTTCAATTACTGTCTAACTTTAGTCATTGCTGGTTTAGAGTATTATAAAATTCAACATTGAAATAAGAAATGAGATGCAAGATGCATTCAATGTAAGCCAGATGAATGAAAAACGTTTCATAACGGATCTTTTGACATTTTGTTTTGGTTGAAATATCAAGTTGTTGATTTTACCCTCCGGTGAACATAGAAGAATATAATTATTATTACATCCAGTGTTTATGCATTATTTTATTTAAGAGTTGTATAATTGAAAAACAGAAAGAATCGTTGTTTACGATTTCGTACCAAATTATTAAGATACATTTCATTTCCGATTGCTCGTGAATTCATTAAGTAAGAAAGTGATAAACTGACGGTAAATAATTCAACGAAGTTAATAAATATGTATATAAATGGCAGAAGCGTGGAGAGGTTGATTTGTGGCAAGCGCTAAGCTCATCAGGTAGTCAGTTGGCGCATCGTGCTCTTGACCTCCAGTCGATGGTGAGTCATAGCCGGTGGAGCTGTCCGGTACATCCACCATGCTTCGACAATATGTGGGAACATTGTGACCAACCCATTGGGACATTTATTATTTGTTACTCGAACTCATGTCGAGAGCTATGTGTAAAATTAATCAAATAAATACTTACTTAAACTCGAAAAGTAATTTAAAAGCTTCAAGCGCTTTTCCTAAATAAAGTTTGACCTCTTTATGAGTAATGAATGGTTGTTGATCATTAACTAATACAAGTTATTCGATAGGCGTATCTACACTTAAAGAAAGTTAAAACGAAAGGTGTTTAATAATTTATAAGCCCTTAAATCAGCTTTATTGCTCTCTCTCCCTTAAATGTTTCTATACAACAAAATCTTACGATGCGTATGATAGAATTTTTTACGATTGCATTGGTCGTAAATATTTCACTTTCTCTAATATTTGGGATCAAAGCTGATGTTGCAATAAAGATGGTTGCATAAACCAGAATATTTCTTTAGAAATAATTGTGGAGAGACTAGTATTGCAGGGTTAGATGAACCCTGTTGACTTTGGAACAAGAGTAGAGACTTTTTGTACTACATATCCTGTGAAGCTTCGTCTCATTTGTATGTATGTCGGAGCTAGCCGTGATTGTGTAGGTTTGACTGACAAATAGCCTCGTGCCTCGTGCCTTTGTCGGCGACGCGTCGACACACGACATATCCCTCATTGTCCACATGTGTGTATACCTTCACTCGTTCCGGGGAAACGCGTGTACACGTCGCATTAGAACATTAAACCAACTCTTAGAAACCACACATGGCAAACGACTTGAGCCCAAGTTAGTATGACATCTAAATATATTATTCCAGTTTGAAATTGAGGTTTTATTGAAGCTGTTTGCATTTCTAAGCAATTTTATTGTTTTGATTATCTCTCTAGATGTGGTCGCCATCAAAGCTTTTAAGTCCACACAGGAACAAACATAACGCACGGGTATTATGAGCCGCGGACTGTCTCTACAAAGCACCGTTAAATCTACTTCCAGTTTTTCGACGAAACATTTGGTTTGGCCCAGTTTTGAGAAAGATGGTCCCCTTTCTATTCATTGATAAATTCTTTAATGGACTGCAGCTGTTTTGTAGATAGGTAGCTAACCTAGTTACATCACATGAAAACTGTGAGGTAAGTTCTGTTCTTTGTGGTATGTTGGATTAAAGAATGCTGAAGTATTTTCGCTTTCTCATTCTGAACTTCAACGGGACAAAGAAAATTCTTGTCGATGAACATGCGTGGCGGTCAAAAACCTGCCAATATCTCATCGTGTAGCGGTACAGTGGAATGTTTCCCGCGGCCTGCATTTCGCCACGTTATTAAAGAGCGGCACTGCACTGGGTTCGGCGCAATAATATTTACACGCGGCGCTTCTGCGAACCTGCGGTTTCCGGCGTGTGCGCACATCAGCGGCGGCGGTGCTGCGCCCGATACGACCGCTCCACCGAGCTCGGCCGAGCCGCTCCGAACTCGCGTCCGCCGGACGACGTTACTACTACACTCACTCAATTATTTACACAAGACTATAAAACTTTATTGCTTTCTCTATTTACACTTATAAAAACGTTATACGACATTTATTTGTTAATGAACACATTATAGTGTCTTTATAAGCTGCCGCTACGTAAATTTGAATTTTAGAATCAAGCGCTACGAATGCTACGGCTACGATTACCGCCATAGATACAAGAAAGAAGTTTTTTATATTTCTATGATTACCGCTCTACGATTGAGATTAGATTTCTGGATTTTTGCGAACGGAACGCTTACCACGCTCACTTGATCCGTCACGCTTAAATTGTAGAACGGATTTCAATAACATTTTCAGCAATAAATTTCGGAATACTTCCTCTGATGGTTCAGAATACTGCTCGGCTTGAATCCCAAATGATTCATGCGTATCATACCCGATAATAATCCAGATCAAAGGATGTAATAATACGAGAGGAGTATTCAAGGATTCATGGTCATTCTATAAAGGTGTTGTTTGAAAACAACAACGTCACATGCGAACGATTTCTTGGCTTTGTGCCGCCTTCTTCATGTTCCAACATTTTCAAACTATTGAAAACGAGAAGATAAATAAGTAAGCTTTTCCGTTGGTTGTCTGTCTTATTTTATGGAATTAAATGTAATGTAAATATTATTCATTTTAAAACATCTTTATTATGAATTCAAGTAAATAATGTACCTAATAAATTGTCTGCAGAAGTCGCGGTGAATCAAATATTTGGAAGTCATTGACTGCGAGCCAGACACTGAAACAGTCCGCTCCTTGAGAGGCATTAGTCATGCCTAATTTTATTTTTACATTTAGTATTGACCCTGTAGTAAATAAATAACGTTTATTAAATGTTTCTCGAATTCAAGGGCTATCGATATAGCCTATAAAAACTGTATGAGTTCGTAATTACCGTTGGTGCCTGTACGATGTCTTTGTTTCTTTTGATTTTCGCAATCTCAGTAGGTACCTACGACATAACTTAGCTGTAGCATCGGCAAAATTCGTAAAACCGATCACGATCCAAACATCACCAATCTTTATTACTGCTCTAGGCATACGCAATAACTTTGAAATGAATGAATGCAAATTTTCAAATCTATGCTACATCTAAGTTGTGTCGTATTGTATTGTACCTACGTTTCAAAATAAAAGCACACAGTAATAGATTCACTCTTTCAGAGTTACTTGTAAGGGACTGACGCATCCAGTCGTTTACCTGTCTAATTTTAAACCACACTAGCGGCTGCCCGCGACTTCGTCCGAAATTCCTTGTTTTAACATAAACTATAGCAGTTTTCGCTTAGCTTTCTTTCGATCTTTTTTTTTATTTTTGCTCGGCTCCTAAGGGTCGTAGCGTGATCTTAAATATCCTGTAACCTTCTCAAGAATTGGGCTATCAAATGCACAAAACGTTCGCAAGTTCGAGAGATTAGCGCGTTCAAACAAACTCATCAGCTATATTATATGTGTTAGTATAGATTAGAAAATACTGAACAGCTTTTCCTATGAAAACTAAAATTGGATTTTCCCACTGCTTGTTTTTCTCACGGAAAATCTCGAGGAGTCTATTATTGGTATCCCTTCTAAGAATGAATGAATCTTATCGTCTCGTCTCTACCATAGCCAAAACATAAACGTTTGCTCCTAACATACAAAATACACTTGCCTAGACATTTGATTGACATTTCTAGATCAATGTGCCATGTAATATACTATTGGTTATAGGAAGGAAAGGGACAGGTTGCTTTTTCCTCTGGTGGCATCTCATTGTTTCACACGGTGATTCAAAATAAGTTTTATAATAACAATAACCTGATCCAATCGAATTGTTTTAAGTTTAACACCTCCATCGTTCCGCATGGCGGAGGACGGGCTCCTCTTACCGCGCGTAATGAGTCCGTGCCACTTTTTGTTTTCGCAACTATTTATTAATATTTTTGTTACATTGACCCTTTGAGAACGGGCAAGTGTTACATGTGTATATTGGTCTGTATTCGTCATACTACACACCGACATACTAATGATCATTTTTGATATTTTGAATCTTTTCCAGTATTTTAGTTGAATGTGTGTCACGTGACCATGATAAATCTATAAACGAACATCTAAGCGTTTACGTGAACTCAATTCCCCGTAGAGAAGGCACGTTACCTACGCATATGAAAACATTTATTGATAAAGGCCTCTCAGAACAATGCGTGAGAGAGACCATTACGACAACTTCCAGTTTCTACATTATAATTAACGATACGTTACGCGTGGCGCTCGATTCTTTCTTATATACAGAAAAACTGGTAGGTCTTACTTGAGCAAACAATCTCATTCGTCATTACAGCCGTGAAAGTACCTACTATGAAAGTTTAATACGTCTTCGTACATCGGAGAAAATGATTGATCAGGTCTACTACTGTTTCTACTGAATTGTGACCATGTGATGAGTCAATTGAGACCACCAATTAGATTACAAACGCCTTTCGTTTCAATCAAGAAGAAATTTATTCGGTGAAATAAATGATGGGCGTGGAATTTATAACTAGTTTTTTTACCTATTGCGTAATGGTGTTATAGTAATTATAATTTTGCAGTCTATATTCATGCGGAAATCGTTATTTGTTTTGATTGAGCGTGGGTGAGTATCGATAGATTTCGCTTGTTCATCTGACAAAACTTGTTCATCTCACCGACATGTTCACTCAGAATAAGTGTCCGAAATTCTGAATTGACAAGAATGTTAATAAGACAGGCCGTCACGCTTCAGAGAAAACAGCATCAGAAACCAGCCGCTGTATCGTTATCTCACCTCATCAAATTGTCACCTAATTGTTGAATAACAACACTGATGTTTCGTAATGCTCTCGCCTTATTAGAAAATACTTCGTGCGAACCCTCTCATTACTATGACAGGTGATAGCAGATAGACTAGCCGGTGTCCGATTGTCTTGTCTTGTCATGGACGTTTTTTGCATTCAGATTGATACTGTGACGTAATTGAGGTACCTTCCAACTGAAAACTTGTGCTACCCATATAGAGCGTGGACACATAAAATATTCCTGCGTAAAATGGTAAACTCGTAGTAACTTTATTGTAAAATAAGAGGTAATAACAAGAGTAGCAGTGTAGTCTGATAGTACTATATTCGTGGTTAATACTTTACAAGCTAGTGACACATAAAAAACATAAACAAGGCCGTAACTACGCTTATTTAAATTGGTGACAGACATGTATAAAAGATTATTCACACATGCCAGTGCATCTATAATATGCGACCTCCAATACGCCCCCTTAATCTATTACACATGCATAGAAAATTATCTATTACACAAAACACTTGGGTATAGAAAAAATAAAACATATAGAAAACATAAAACATCAAAACATCTAACTACTCATCCACCCCCTTAATAGAATAATTTGACAGGGATAAATCCTTTAAAAATTCTCTAAGCTTCGGGCTGTGAACACTTTTAGTTAAGATGTCCGCTATCATCTTATCAGTTGACATGTACTTTATTTCAACTTTGTTAGCCAGTACACACTCACGAATAAAATGATACTTGATATCTATATGCTTTGTTCTATTATGCATCATTTTGTTAGCTGCAATTTTATGCGCCGACTGATTGTCATTATAAATTACTACCGCTTTACTATCCACAGCTGTCAAACTGTTCAGTAAACTACGTAAATATAGAGCTTCCTTCGAAGCTTGACTCAATCCTACGTACTCTGCCTCTGTGGAGGACAAGGATACCGTCGCTTGCTTCCTACTCTCCCATGATACTATATTTTGACCTAATTTGAAAATTAATCCTGTGAAAGATTTTCTATCAAGTGCCCCTCCCCAATCTGCATCAACATAGCCTCGTAAATCTAAATCTCCCGACTTCCTAAAAGTGAGACAAAGGTTAGACGTGCCCTTCAAATACCTTAAGACCCGTTTCGCACATTTAAAGTGTATTTCGTCATAACATGAATTAAATTGTGAAAGTACACTCACCGCATGTGCTATATCTGGTCGCGTATTACATGCCAAATAATTTAGACACCCTATTAAGCTTTGATATGGCAGATCGCTATGGGAATTTGTCGATCTTTCTAATTTCATTCCGACTTCCATGGGAGTCGAAACTGGCTTAGCGTCCGTCATGTTAAATTCATTCAATATGTCCGAAATGAACTGTCGCTGATCTAGACAAATAACATCTTTATCTCTTCTCAGCCTCATGCCTAAAACATGCCTAGCCGCGCCTAAATCTTTCACTTTAAACTTGTCAAGCAAACCGGTTTTTAATTTTAGCTTTTCTTGTTCACAATTTCCAAAAATAAAAAGATCATCTACGTAAATAACGACAATTAACTTCTTATTATTTTTAAGTTCCTTTTGATACAAACACGGTTCTATTTTTGATTGCACAAAACCTAAATTGAACATCTCTTTGTCCAATTCCTTGAACCAAGCATTCGAAGCTTGTTTCAATCCATACAAAGAACGCTGCAGTTTACATACTCTGGTTTCTTGACCTTTGACTACTGCTCCTTTTGGTTGGAACATGTAAATATCCTCTTTAATTTTACCATATAAAAAGGCGGTCGTGACGTCCCACTGGTCAATAAACCAACTGTATTCAACAGCTAGCGAGAACAACAGACGTAGAGTAGAGCTTCTAACTACTGGAGAATAAGTCTCAGTATAGTCTACGCCACATACCTGTGTGAAGCCTTTTGCTACTAGTCTAGCCTTGTACTTTGTTACCTTGCCATCGCTATCTCTCTTAATTTTGAACACCCATTTGCACTGGATAGGCTTCTTATCAGCTGGAAGATCCACCAACGTCCAAGTCTGGTTCTCCTTTAGTGACATAAGTTCATCGTCTATCGCTTTTTGCCATAAGTCACCATCGGGTCTCGCCAACGCTTCATTAATAGTCAATGGATCACCATCAAGATTGCTCTCCTTGGCATACATAACATTGCATCCGTACCGATCGACTTGTCTCCGTTCTCTTACTGGATACCTTCTTTCCGATTCAGTCAATACATCATCAGGTACGTGCTCTGGTACTACAAATTCAGGAGGTTCAGTCCCTATCTCCTCCAATACTTCCACGTTCTCGTCTACAGCATCACGGTACACATCATCGTGAGCCTCCAAGGGTTCAGATCTGCTTGTAGATCCGATGGATAAACTGGTAGGAACAGTATCTGTATTCAAGTTTATTATCACTTCCGATTTTTCCACGTTTTCTTTTTGAAGAAAAACGTTTTCCAGAAATTTGACATCTCTCGCAGTTGTCACTTCACCTGTCTTAGGATTCATTAGACGATAACCCTTCTGATTATCTGGATATCCAATAAAAATCATCGGTTCCGTCTTCATGTCCAGTTTGCGTCTCTTTTGTTTTGGTATCAATCTATACGACAAACAACCAAAGATTTTCAGATGACTAACATCCACATCTTTTCCAGTCCAAACCTTCTCTGGTACTGTATTGTTCAATGCTTTCGTGGGGCTTCTGTTCTTTAGGTATACAACAGTATTAACAGCCTCGGCCCAATACTTCTTGCTCAGATTTGATTCTGACAGTAATGTTCTGGCCTTTTCTATTATAGTCCGATTCGCTCTTTCTGCGACAGAATTTTGTTCCGGCGTGTACGGTACAGTCGTCTGGTGTTTTATACCTGCAGACTTCAAAAAAGATTTAAATTTACCATTACAGTACTCTGTGCCGTTGTCAGATCTCAGACATTTAATAAATTTACACGTCTCATTCTCAACTTCCGCCTTGTATTCACGGAACTTATCAAAAGTTTCATTTTTGTTCTTCAAAAAATACACATGAGTCTTCCGAGTATAATCGTCGATAAATAGAAGAACATACCTCGAACCACCGAACGACGGCTCCTCGATAGGTCCACAAACATCGCTAAAAACCAACTGTAAGACCTCGTTCGCTCTCGTACCTTGGTTTTTAAAGGGACTTTTGCATGTCTTTCCTTCGATACATGGAATACACGGCTCGCATAAATCGGTACTCTTATATTCCATACCGCTTACTAAAACTTTCATTTTATTCATATAATTACGCGATAAATGAGCTAATCTTTTATGCCAAATGTTCGAAATATTTTCATTTTGTTTTGACAGTGTCACATTCACGACGTTATTTTTATTTTCTGTCAATTCATAAATTCCGTCGACCTCTTGACATCTTGCAACAATTCGATTCTTATTTTGAATCATGCAACCTCCTTTGTCAAAATTCATGCAATAATTCTTCTTGGTCAAATCGCTCACCGAAATTAAGTTCATGGATAAATCAGGAACATGTAAAACGTTTTCTAAAATAAATTTTTCGTTTTCGCTGACTCGTGGTTCAGCATTTCCTCTTCCTTTCACCAATAACTTCTCGCCGTTTGCTACTGAGATCTTCATGTTGCCCTTTTCAGGTGTATAAGACAACAATTTGCTTTTATCGTGGGTCATATGATTTGAGCACCCACTATCTAAATACCACTTATCTTTGTGTATCACCTCCTTCGTATTCAGGCAGATATTCGCGGTTTTGATCCGCTCCTTGCATTCGGACGCCTTGTGTCCTTGCTTGTGGCACTTAAAACACTTGTAGACGAACTTCTGCTTACGATCGTTAGTTTTGATATTAGATCTTGCATCGTTCTGTACTTTACGTGTTACTAAGGCTTGTTCGTACTCTGTGTTCAACTTACTCTGTCTACTTCCTTCTTGTAACAATTTCGTTTTAATTTGCTCTAACGTGATCTCTTGTCCACTATTATCTACAGCCATGATAAGAGGGCTGTACTCAGCAGTCAATCCACCCAGCAAAATCGATATGATCCAATCATCAGGGATTTGTGCATCGATATCGGACAATTGTTGTGTCAGGAATGTAATTTTGGATATAAAGCTTTCCATAGAATCAAAGTTCTCTAACTTACAGTTGAAAAGCTCTCGCTGAATATGTATACGTCTTCCCCAACCTTTGTCTTCATACGCTTTCTGTAAGCTGTTCCAGGCTTCTTTCGCAGTCTTCGCATTGTAGACGTGGGTAAAGCACTCTGGTTCTAACAACAAGCATATTGTCGTTCGTGCCTGCCGGTCTACGTCAGCATTTACTACATTTGTAGAAATTACTCCCCACCAGTTTTTATTCTCCAAGTAATTTCGCACCAAGAACTTCCAGTTTGGGTAGTCTGACGATCCTTTCAGCTTCTTAATACCACTTATGCCAACTTCAGTTGACATAATTGAGATTTCGTAAGTTTCACAATTAATATTTAAACCACTCCACTTATTAAATGCTCTAGCACTATCAGAGCATGTATAAGACCATAACCTATTGTAAAATAAGGGGTAATAACAAGAGTAGCAGTGTAGTCTGATAGTACTATATTCGTGGTTAATACTTTACAAGCTAGTGACACATAAAAACATAAACAAGGCCGTAACTACGCTTATTTAAATTGGTGACAGACATGTATAAAAGATTATTCACACATGCCAGTGCATCTATAATATGCGACCTCCAATAAACTTCTATTTCCTCTTGCGGTTAAAGGAATTATATTTTAGTGTTATTTTTATACTTACCGAGTAATTCGCAAATCACCAGAAAGTAGCGGTCCAAGAGAATTTATTCAATTACTGCCTTTATTCAATCATTACGCGCTCTATAATAAAGGGGTAATTGAATACAAAACTGTATAATTGGGGCCAATTTAATCTCAGTCATTCAGAAAAAACCGTAGCACCAATTAAGTTGCGCGACGAAGTGTATTATAATCGCAAGTTCAACGGCGCTACATTGACATGGAATCCACTCTGTGACTCATGCGCATGCGCATACTCCCCCCTCCTCTTCAAGCCGCAATCCACATACTCCCGTCTATCTTAGGGGCAATATACAATGAATGAATGATAGTGTTGTAAGGTTTCAAACTGAGGCCTCATACAACATGCTCGGGGGCCGCGTTTAGACGAAAAGGTCTTGGCCTAGACATTATTAAAACTGTATTTGGCACACCTCTACATTCTAAGGTACAAGGACTTCGAGATTATGAAATATTGCGAAACATCGAGCAAGATAAATCTCTCAGTGAGGCAGGATAGTAGTTAACATGCGAATAGGTAGGTACTTAAGTATCTAATCCTCAAACTCAAACTTGAACTTGAAAATTCGCGTTCATTGCTCAAAAACATTCTGAGATAAAGCAATTATCCTTTTAAGAGCAAAAACGCTACAATTCACACATGAATTCGCGTCGTCACGTGTGTATTATCTCCTTAGCACGTCTAAACACGCAATTATTATCTCACCGGGCATCGGGCCCGTCCGCGCCGGTCGCGTGGTTGGCATTCGCACTGGCTAATTTTGGAGCTTCACTTGCGCGCTTGCGTCCGTTGACTTGATGCTCCGGACGTCGTAAAACCGGACAGGATCCACTGTATAAACTGAGGCTATGAAACAACTCGTTATGACATACATACCAACTTATACTTGCCAGTCAGGTGCACGAGTATCTTATCATGATCTGGTTCAATATAACACCCTTTTGTAGGTGCGACGTGAGTAGTCACTTATTGACTAAAGTAGGAGTCACGGTGTGTGGTCACGCCAATTTTTGAGTTCATGCTAAGAAGTATCTTATTTATAACATCTTGAAAATTTTGAATTAAAATTCTATTAAAGGAACAAAGAACCTAACCTGAACATCTTTAACTTAGGAATCGCAAACATTTCCTAAATATTATACAGCGAATACTCGGAATCGGTTGCGCTGCTAAAATATTCATGTCATGACTACTGACATCATAACTTATGTCGTTGAAGCGTCGCCGAATAAACGGCCTTCCATATTAGATCGTATACTTCGCTAGAAATAGTTATTTTTAAATTCTGAAAAAAAAGAGGAAGTCGTCGTACACACACATGCTAAACATTAACGGTCCCCTGCGCTAACGCAGAACCCATTAACAACTGCGGAGAGTCTAGAACAATTAGTCAAGTTGCACGTGCAAATATAAACGACATTGATTGATATAATTAACAAAATAAGTATAGGCATCAAGGTCGTAGAAGCCGTTAACATTAATACAAAGATTATGCTAATGACAGGGAGTAACTTAAAGACAGTGGGCGATGTCGAGAATGACTCAATAGAAGTGGGTGGGACAGCTGACACGAAGGCCGAACCTGAGGCTTGGTCATCGGCTGCCGTTCACTCCACACGAAGCTATCTAACTATTAATAATATGCATTTATTAATAACCCATGCAACGAAGGGGTTGTATTAGAGAGTGAAAGGGCAACAGTCGAGACACAAATTGCAGAAATACTAACCCACATAGCTAACAGTGACTAATCTCATTCACTGGATGTTTCGAGACACAGCACCAGCACAGTAATAACTGTAACCAATGCACAATGTAATGTGTTATAATGTCATCTGCATTTCTATTTATGTTTGTTGTAAGTTTATCAACATTTTCAATCGATGCTGTTGTTACTGTCTTCGTTGTATCATTACCAGCTTGTTTTTCATATTTGATCGGTTCCTTTTCTTAGAAGAAACCACAAATCAGTGACTAATTTAAATTTTATGCATTTGTCGAAAAGTAATCTCACAATCAACAGAAATTGAAAGTTTGGTATGTCTAAATTAAGTGTGTAATAACAATTGCACACTTACTATGTATTGCCTATTTCGAAATTTATGTCAATTTATGGCTTTGTAGGTCATATTGGGTCAAACATCCGGTTATCACTATCTTTCAAATCGGTATCGAAATAAAAAGCAATAAGTTGATTGATGTGTTCAACCTAAAAACAGATCGGTTTGAATCCAGACGTGGGCCCGCCGTTCAGTTGACCCGTTCAATGGCCCAGAACAGCGCACTGACATTAACAAATTGCGGATTGTGTCTCACGCCGCATGTGTGCAGTTTCGATATCGTTTAGGACCTTATAGAAATATTCTAACATATCTGTAACGTGATCACCAATAATGTTATGCAAACGTGAACTCTTGAACTCTTTACGTTGATCAGTAAAGACAACCAGTATCTATATGGCTGCAAGACCTTTCTCATTCAATTGTCATTGGGTTGGGCCACTTCCCATACATCACCTCAATCATAGAAACAATAAATGTACTTTTATTTCATTTCTCTTTTAAGAAATGAGAATTATTTCTAGAGCACATTTTATATGCACTTGACGTCCGCGCTGTCTGGTGGAGCGATTGTTTCTTGATCTGCGTAAAATAAAACTCGGTGAGGAGTACAGTTAAAAACTGACATAGCATCAGTGAGTCACCTCACTAGCCTGCAAGGGGAACACTGGCGCCATAAAAACCGATGCTTTACTGTTGAGTCCGACTCTCTATTTTAGATACATTCGCAGATATAAGTCAAACACGCGTAGCTTTGTTCGCTCGCCGACTTTGAATGATACCTTTGAATCCTCGCTGCGGTATCGTTTATGGAGATTAGATGTTGAAGTTTCAGGGTTGACAACAACGAGCGAAGTACCTAACACAACTTTTTTCAAGATACTGCTTTTTTATACACAGCTTACGCAGATGCGGTCGCAGGTAACACGCGTTTAATGAAGAAGATATATTCAAGAACATGACTCAAGTTATTGTATGGCAAAAATGAGCCCAAAAGTGAAAATTAGCGTGCAACATGCAAAGCTGTCGCGATGGTCGCTAGATTTAAATAAATTCGGTTAATATGTCGATTTCAAAATGACCGTAAATGAAAATGTCTGTTATAGTGGTTATTGGGTTATTTAATAGATCAATAAAATGAAACAATTGGAAATAGCTGCACAGGCAATAAAGTTTTATAAGGTTGATACAAATTCATTGAACTTGAAGTATACACGACTCCAATTACTATTGAGGTCACAGTTTAGAATAATGCGAACTAATCGTGGTCGGTTGCCTGTTGCAGATTGTACCTACGTAGTCTGTGGCAACCGTAATCGACGACGAGTGACTAACGGGCAGATTCCTTATAAGAATGCTTCGGGTCAAATCAGAGGTTGCTATCTGAGATTGGTGTCAGTATTCCACGTTTTCTCCTATATGTCATCCATGGCCCCTTCGCATCATTGTGTAGACTTATCAACAGTAATGCGTGCCTGGGGGCTACCTTTCCGTATGTACAAATAATGATATAACGATAGATAAACATGTAATAGGTAATATTTTAAATGAATTGAAATGTGTATAGCACCTATCGGTAAGTACTTTCTATTTCAATCACGAGCTGCCGATTTAACTTCAGATATAACTTATGTTTGGCAATACCTACAGTATATTGTGCTAAGCGGTTTTAGCCGAGCTACATAGAGTTGATTCTTGGTTATTAGTACTTAGTTAAGAACAGTAATTTTGTTTTTTGTTTATAGCTTACTAGCTTTTGCCCGCGGCTTCGCCCGCGTGGATGTCGGAAAATATCCCATGGGAACGTTCATGTGGAAAACATAGAGCATATCCCTAACTTAAGAAATGCTGAGTTTACCATACAAACTTTCATCCCTTTTATCACCCCTTGTAGGATTATGTTTTAAGACAAAAAGTAGCCCATGTCCTTTCCCAGGATGCTATCTATAGCCTTGCTAAATTTTATCGAAATCCGTGCAGTTTTGTAAATTTTAAAATCAACCCCTATTTTACCCACTTAGGGGATGATTTTTAAAAAACGCTGACCCGCATATTTCTTAACTTCTTACCAATAGCATAAATTTGTTATCCCTAACTTAAGAAATACTGGGTTTCCCTTACACACTTTCATACCCTATATCACCCCCTGTAGTATTATTTTTGAAAAAAATAGTATCCTATGTCCTTTCCCAGGATGCTATATAAAGTCTTGCCAAATTTTGTCGAAATCCTTGCAGTTTTGTAAATTTTAAAATCAACCCCTATTTTACCCCTTTAAGGGATGATTTTTCAAAAATGCTGAATCGCATATTTCTTAATTTCCTACCAATAGCATAAATTGTTTATCCCTAACTTAAGAAATACTGGGTTTCCTTACAAACTTTCATCCCCTATATCACCCCCTGTAGTATTGTTTTTGAAAGTATCCTATGTCCTTTCCCAGGATGCTATATAAAGCCTTGCCAAATTTTGTCGAAATCCGTGCAGTTTTGTAAATTTTAAAATCAACCCCGATTTTACCCCCTTAGGGGATGATTTTTCAAAAACGCTGAACCGCATATTTCTTTATTTCCTATCAAAAGCATACATTTTAATTTTCACATCCCTAACTTAAGAAATACTGAGTTTCCCATACAAACTTTCATCCCCTATATCACCCCCTGTAAGATTATTTTTTAAGACCAAAAGTAGCCTGTGTCCTTCCCCAGGATGTTATATAAAGCCTTGCCAAATTTTATCGAAATCCGTGCAGTTTTGTAAATTTTAAAATCAACCCCTATTTTACCCCTTAGGGGATGATTTTTCAAAAATGCTGAATCGCATATTTCTTAATTTCCTACCAATAGCATAATTTTTTTATCCCTAACTTAAGAAATACTGGGTTTCCTTACAAACTTTCATCCCTTATATCACCCCCTGTAGTATTGTTTTTGAAAGTATCCTATGTCCTTTCCCAGGATGCTTTATAAAGCCTTGCTAAATTTTGTCGAAATCCGTGCAGTTTTGTAAATTTTAAAATCAACCCCGATTTTACCCCCTTAGGGGATGATTTTTCAAAAACGCTGAACCGCATATTTCTTTATTTCCTATCAAAAGCATACATTTTAATTTTCACATCCCTAACTTAAGAAATACTGAGTTTCCCATACAAACTTTCATCCCCTATATCACCCCCTGTAGGATTATTTAAAAAAAAAAAAGTAGCCTATGTCCGTCCCCAGGATACCATCTATAGCCTTGCCAAATTTTATCGAAATCCGTTCAGTGGTTTAGGCGTGAAAAGGTAACAGACAGACAGACAGACAGACAGACAGACAGACAGACAGACAGACAGACAGAGTTACTTTCGAATTTATAATATTAGTATGGATTAGGTATGTACGATTCAGAGACAGACGTACCTACTACTAGATGTGCTGATCAAATTGACTGGTTGACAGGAAATTCCACGATGCGAGGCAAAAAGTCCTTTCTTGGTCTAATCCTCTTAAATATGCTTTAAGAGGATTTAGACCAAGAAAGGACTTTTTGTTATACTGTGTGGTAAAATAATTTATTTATTTAAGTGTACACGCACAACATTATAGATTAAAACGCAAGGCGTTGCATAATGCTTAAGGAAACATCCAAGAGGCAGTTTTTAGAGCCATAAATATAGAGTTGTTAACAATTACTAAGTCAGTAATTACAATGAACACAACACAGCAGCACTAATCGATGGTGAAATGTAGTGGGTGTGCCATTAGGCTCCCAGTCTTACAACAGCTGTTACGTTGAAACTTTGAAACATTCCTAGCACAGGTAGAGGCAGGTAGCTAGCCTATATCGCCTACGAGAAACAGAACCTGAGGCAGTCTGTTTGTGCCAGTTTCATTTATATGCCAAAAACTGTGGGCTTTTGCCACAAAGGTCCTATAGTTAAAGAATTATTAATTGATCGTTGATGTTTTGGCACATTAGGGGAGACCCAATCTTCCTACATCCCATACTCGATTACGACACAGTCTTATCAAGATCACTCAAATCAATGAATTTAGGCCTTGCTCAAGCGTTGGGGCAACCCCTTTGAATCCCTCTCAAATACTGCAAGTCTAATTTTCGAAACTTATGCCGGCCGTAATCAATACCAATAAATATGCCACAAATCATTAGACTTTACAGCAGTACTATTCAATCTAGTGGGTGTGCCAACAGGCTCCCAGTCTTACAACAGCCAGCTGTTACGTCAAAACATTCCAACAGCACGCAGCGCAGGCGCAGGTTCAGGCAGGTAGTCACAGCCAACGTCAAGTTATTGTAGGTAACCCGTTTGTCTTGGAATGCGTGGGAATCTGGAAAGTGGGAAGGCAAGCAGGTGATAGTGTAAACGTACCTAGTTCTATTCGTTTTGGGAAATAACAATTATTTTGGTTTTGGCTATTGTTTGAGAGTGTGTTCTTCTGTCTGCCTTTTCAATAGTTGTCCTGTGATGAGCATTATGTTTGTCCTCCTCTTGTCATCTTTGTAGAAGAATATCTTTTATCTAACAGTGTGCGTAATTTATATAGGTTTTCATACGACGGATGGTGGATCTTACAGTATAAGGATCACTACAACTTTTCAGGGCTTTACCAATTAAGTGTCTATGTAAACAATGAAAACAAGTCTGGCTCTACATCGCTAGAAGCACTGCAAAGGCAGCTTAGATCTATAAAGGAGCACAATATTAAAACAATCAAGGATTCTCTAGCGACTCTAGCAAATTATAGGTACTAATAATATTGAATAGGTACTAAGAATTCTCCATCTACCAGACAATTAATAAGTCTGGTTTAACAACGCAATGTGCGACGTACTGAAATAAAGTTGATTTGATGAAATCAAAATGTTATGTTATGAAGTCTAAAGTTTGTTTATAAAAATAAAAGTTTTACAAAGTTAAGGTAGTTAGTTTAAGGATCTTTTTAAACTAAACATCTGTAACTTGTACCTATTTTCTGTGAAAATAAAGAACTATTCTATTCTATTCTATTCTAAAGTCATTTCAGTTCAAGAGTCAAGCCTGCCTGAAGTCACAAAATCCTAACTTGAAAGTGCTGCCATCTATACTTTAAGGTGGAGTTAACTTAGCCGCCATCTATCGGACTTTTGTGTTATTAGAAAGTGTATGAGTTATGTAGAGACTGGTGTTCCTGGTAGTTTCTGTGTTGGTCAAGAGATGTACCTGTTCGAAAGAGTAATGACTCCGACGGGGTAGGCAGAGGTGCCGGTCGTAATGTTAGTACGTGTACAGGCACACACACTTATTATTTCTTTCTGAAAATATGGAAATTATTCCTATTCTCCTCTATAGCTGTTTTGTAGCACACAGTTAATACTTACTGCTGAAATATCATATTTTATTTACTTACTTAATGTCTTTTATTAGTTAGTAATATTAAGTAACATCACATTTCTTTTATTTCTAATATTGAGGGTCTGTTTCACCACCTACGATTAACTTACTTGTCAGATAATTTCATACAAATTCTGTTCCATTTTTGAATTTATTCGGTGAGTAGTGGCTATTCGGATATCCTGAAATAGCAAACTGTAACAAATCTACTGGCCCGTGTTCCTTCAGTTGCCTATGCCAGGGCCACGGTATCTCTTTCGAACAACCCGCGACCCCGGCGGCATCGGCCCTATTGGACCCCATCTTTTTGCTGACATCTCTTTGAGGCGCGCGTAGAACACAACGCGCCGTCGACCCCGACCCGCAGTGCGATTCTGTAACCATCTCACCGTGAAAACTTAGGTGAAGTGAGCGTGGAGTGAGCTGTCAATAGTGTCAATTCCTAGCAAAAACAAACTCACTTCACCTAAGTTTTCACGGTGAGATTTTTACAGAATCGACCCGCTGGTCCTTAACGGACGGCGAGCTACCCACTACTCGCCGTCCGCAAGCCCGCGCCTACGGTGGCCGGGAATCGGCTCTTGATTCCCGCCGCCCAGGGCGTCTCCTGCGGCGGCTCAGGGCGTGAGGTTGTCTCTCCCTCACGCGTTCCGCCTCCTCCTTCGCGAGCATTACTGCTTCGTAGCAGGAGGTGACGGCCTCCCATGCCCTCTCGCTCCGCACCATGGCCTGAACCAGGCTCGGACGCGAGAGATCGCCGCCGCCGATCGCCTCCGTGAGAACACGGCGGTGCTCCGCCTAAGCCGGGCAGACCTCCACTATATGCTCCACCGTGTCCTCCGGGCGATCCACACAATGGTGACACCCGGGCGTTTCCTCCACCACCTACGGTTAAGTTCCTACGACCCGTACGACTGCCAAAGATCCACGAAAGACAGCCGGGCGTGCTTACCGAGGCACGGAGGAGTCTCGGTATGTAAAGATGGACTCCCATACACGGACCACCCCCGGCAAGCGTAGCATAATCTGATGGATCGACCCGTGTGGCTGTTATTACTTAGCTACGAGCTCTTCTAACGGTAATCCAAAAAATAAATTGGAGTAAAAATATTCTTCTATAGCAATAGTAAATTTATCCCTCTAATAGAATTTCTTCCTTCAATGTCACTAAATAGAGGTCCTCAAACACACAGCTAGGAACAATGTGCCTGATAGATGGATGGATCGGCTGAATAGAGGCGTTATAAATGACCGGCTGACAACGACGTGGCCCCGGACGTATAGTCTGTGGTCTGGACTTCGGAAAATAAGAAAAACTGGTCCTTCACACAATGGTGACTGCAAGAATTGAATTATGTTTACTACAAAGGAATGGAAGGAATTGCTGTGTTGGAATGAGGTTTTCGATAATTTAGATTTTAGTTGAGAGTGGAAATACATTTTAGACTCACACGAAATACATGTATTATTAATAGATAGGTAGGTTGGCCTTATTAGGTAAGTAATTGCACTTTTCGATGTAAGAGGTTCAGGTTAATCATAAAATTAATTATATCAGAATCAAATAAGATTTTTGTTTCGTTCGTGAATACGAAGGTATTTATGAAGACTTAGATAAAAAAAGATTATAATCACCAAAATCCTTGTAACATAGTCAATTCAGCTATGAGTATAAAGTGAACTCTTGGCTGTTATGAGTAGGTACCTACACTACATTATTCTCTACTGTTAAACATGATCAAAAGGTAACACAGTAAAGTTCAAACCTTTTTATTTTTCAGGTTAGACAGCAAAATATATTAGAGTCAGATACGAATAGACCGAAAACGTGTACCGTTGCCAAAAAAAGATAAATTGAGCAATTTATTCGGTGTTCCTTAAGCGCCATTTACACGGGGCAAGTTTCTGGAACGTTCAAGAGCAATAATTGCATGCCATAGAGCACGTTCAAGTTTTTTGACATTCAAGAACTGCATGAAGTGTTTACACGCGTGCGATTCCATAAAATGGCATGTACAATAATTGAATGCAAGTTTTGCCATTCAATAAAATCGCATGCGACTTACACCAGGCAATAAAATTGACAGGCGATTATTGCATGCAAGTTTTGCCTAGACATGATATTTCACTAAATTTTATTGAACGCTTCTCAAGATATTTTTCAAGTTGTTCTTGATTTGATTTCTTGCCTCAAAATAGCAACAACAATTACCACACCCTCACTTACCGCACTCATATTTCAATGACAGCACAACTGTCAGATCATGCCAGAATTGAATGCGATTTTATTGTACGAGCAATTATTGTATGTACTGTGCGATTTTCTTGTATATGCTTATACCAGTTTTCAAAGTTGCCCGTATCGTGCAACAATATTTTACGTGTTGTTTAGACGGTGCCAGATATTTGCCTTTCAATTTTATGGTATGCCACAGGCAATAAACTGGCGCCGTGTAAATGGAGCTTTAGGCCGGCTTTAGACTTTAAAATATAAACCTGTCTAACTTCACAGCAAATGACAGGTATTTTAAATAACGATATGTAATCACTGTGAAGAAGAACAGTTTGTGTGTGTTGAATAAATTCGGGTTCATAAATGTGTTGAAATATTTCAAATATACACCTCACGATTTAGCATGAACCTATCAATTATCGAGATAAATTTGGCGCGGTCAAAATTTTGTGTTAATTACCGTTATTTGCATATTGAGATGTGAGTATGTGACTAAGTATGTAATGGGCCGTCGGTAGGTACCTACTCTCTGTCAGCAACTATAAACAATTTAATGAATTCTTGTTGACGTGTCACGGGTCACCATTCTCCTGCCCTTATCGCAATCTATTTGGGGTCGGCGCAACATGTCCTTTTTTTCCATACTTCTCTATTAGTCGTCATCTCGGTAGTCACCCCCTTTCTAGCCATGTCATCCTTCACAAAGTCCATACACCGTTTCTTTGGTCTTCCCTACTCTTCTCGCCATCGACATTCATACTCAAAACTTTCCTCACGACATTTTCCTCATTCCTCCGCATCACATGCCCATACCATGATAACCGATTTCCGCACAATTTTTCAGTCACCGGTGCCACTTTCAAACTTCCTCTTATGTACTCATTTCTTATTCTATCCATTCGTGTAACACCACACATCCTCTTAGCATTCTCATCTCAGTTGCATGCAATTGCTTTTCATTCATCCCTTTTGTGGCCCAACATTCTGATCCATACAAAACAGCAGGTCTAACCATTGTTTTATACATCTTCCCCTTAACTTTAAAGGGAATGCGGGTGTCGCAGATTGTTACCGTGACTTACCGCCATTTCATCCATACAGTGTTAATCCTGTGCTTATCCGTCCGACCTACTTCGCCATCGCGACGTGTCACGGGTAATGCTAGAAAAATGAGTAAACCTAGGTTTACCCGGGTATCTTAGAATCACCCAAGGAGTTTTGGCAATGCCCGAATAATAATTAAAATACATTTTAATTCGGGATTTACCCATACTCACCTAGGTCTACCCAATGCTGGCTGGGTAATGTTAGAATAATTAGTAAAATTAAAAACCAAGTGTAGGTTAGGTTAGGCTAGAACTGTGAGGGGGTTCCCCCACAGCGCATACTTCCACGTAGTTTCCCCCGGGCAACGCCGTGTCTGACCACCGTAACGGAGTGGCAGACCGGCGGCTAAAGTGCGCTGTGATTCGCAGAAATAGGCGCGGTCCTCTGCGAATATGAAGAGAAAGTCTAGCCGTGACGCCTCTGGGCGCTTTTTATCTAATCGCTCCTCCCAGGGCGATTCCAACGGCCCTTCTCAGGGCCAATCTAACGGCCCTTCTCAGGGCCACGCCGGCGGCGCTTTGGCGTCGGAAGCTGACCGCGCATCGTCTGCGGCCAGCTTGTTCCGCAGGCCAGACGAGTTGTCGGACTCCGACGACTCCAATGTCGACACGTCGGCGGCCGAAAACGACCGCCGCAGGCGGAAGTTGGGCGTGAGGCGCGAATCCGAGGTCTCCTCAGAGTCGGTCGGAGGTGGGACGAAGAAGAAAAAGTCAAAAAAGGCTTCGACTTCTTCTTCGGCTTTTGCTCACGATGTGGGCTTGGTGGACGCCGAGCGCCAGCTAAACCTGGCGAAAAAGGAGCAACTCCAACAAGACCTGGAGGAGAGGGTCGCCGCCAAGGAGAAGCAGGCGCAAGTCTCCCGGTCGAGGGCTGGCTATGGTGCATCCAATGTGTTATATGCTGGCCACTCCCTGGCGGAATTGGAGCGCATGGCGCAGGAAGACAAGGAGGAGGTCCTGGAGGTTGCCTCAAAGTCCTCCAACTTGAAGGGGACCTTCCAGAAGGCCCTCAAATGCCGGGCCGCCAGCATGCACGGCATTGTCGTGGAGCTGGCGAAGCGGACGGCCACGGACGAGACGCGGCAGCTGCAGGCGAGGGTGGATCGTCTGCAGGCGGAGGTCAGCCAGCTACACCAGAAGCTGGCTGAGGCCACGGCCCGGCCTGCCCAATCTGCCCCAGGTCCGGTGGTAGAAGGCTCCTCCTCCCCTGCCGGCCTTGAGGGAATAATCCGCGGGATTATCCTGGAGGAGAGGGCCTTCATCAGAAGCTGCCTCGCAGGCATTGAGGACCGTCTCTTGCCGGAAAAGCGGCTCCGCCCGCCGCTAGCGGCAGATAAGAGACCACCGCCGACGGAGCCGGAACCTGCGCCTCTGGGAGACCCGGCATCGGGTACGCAGCCCCAGGCCTCGAAGCCCTCCAAGGGCAAAGGTAAGGGCAAGAGGACCACGGTGGCCTCTCAAACACCCACCACAAGCGCGGAGGCAGCGTCTGGGTCGTCTGCCACTCCAGCAGCCCCCCGGAACTCGCAGGGGGAAGACGCCCTTCTTCCCTCCACCACCCCGTGCAACCAGCCGTGGACGGAAGTGGTCAGGGGGGGAAAGGGGAAAAAGTCAACCCCCAAGCCCGCTGCGACTGCTCCTGCAGCCAAAAAGGCTCCAGCCGGCGGGAGGAAGCTGGTTCCTCCCAAAACCGCGGCCGTCGTGGTGACCATCACCCCGGAGGCCGTGGAGCGGGGCGAGACGTACGAGTCCGTCCTAAGACGGGCTCGTACCAACGCGGATCCCTACCGGTTGGGGATCGCCGGCATAACGTGCCGCCGAACCATAGCCGGGGCTCGAATTTTCGAGTTCTCGGGGGAGCAGCGCGGCACAAACGCGGACCTCTTCGCAACAAAGTTGCAAGAGGTCATCGCGGATGCGGCAACGGTCGTCAGGCCTGTAAAGACCGCAGCCTTGGAGGTGATCGATCTCGATGATTCGGTCACCAAAGAGGATGTGGTGGCGGCCGTTGCGGCGGCTGGAGGCTGCCTCGCTGACGCGGTGAAGGGTGGAGCCATCAGGCTCGGCCGCCGCGGCATGGGTACCATCCGCGTCGAGTGCCCAGTCACCACGGCTGGGGCCGTCCTTTCTGCGACCAAGGGACGGCTGCTTGTGGGGCTCAGCTCGGCTGTAGTCCGGCCACTTGAAGACCAGCCTATGCGCTGCTTCAAGTGCTTCGCTTTTGGCCACACCCGAGCCACGTGTCCCTCCAAGTTCGACTGGGGAGACTCTTGTTTCCAATGCGGGCAGGAGGGACACAGGAGTGCCGCTTGCCACGTCGCCACGCCACACTGCGCGGCGTGTGCTGCCAGTGGCCGCCCCGCGGACCACAGGATGACGGGCAGGAGCTGCAAGCCTCCCGCGAGGAAGGGCATAGTGCCGGCGCAGGTTCGCCCTGTTGCTACCACCGCCGCCGCCGTCGTCGCCGCTGTAGCTGCATCGGCAGTAGCTGAGGAGGGGGATGCGATGTTGGAATAATGGTTTCCGACTACCGCATCCTCCAGACGAACACCAACCACTGCAGAGCGGCCCAGGACCTGGTGGTGCAGGTCATGGCCGAGTGGTTGGTGAACGTAGCGGTGGTCGCCGAGCCCTACTCAATCCCCGGCAGCTGGCTGGGTGACGAGGACGGCTTGGTGGCACTAGCGGCGCGGTCTTCCACAGACTCCCCTCCCCTCTCGCTATTAGAGAAGGGACCGGGATACGTGGCCGCCGCGTGGGGAGAATTAGCCCTTGTGGGCGTCTATTTCTCCCCAAACCGCCCTCTTCAGGACTTCGAGAACTATCTCGGAATCCTGGCTGCCGTGGTTGGCAGGGCGGCGCCGCGTCAGGTCTCTATACTGGGAGACCTGAATGCCAAGTCGGTGACCTGGGGCAACCCGGCCACCGACGCACGCGGGCGGGCAGTGGAGATGTGGGCAGCGTCCTCTGGGCTCTCCCTCTTGAACAGAGGAAGCGTCCAGACATGCGTGCGGCGGCAGGGTGGCTCAATAGTGGACGTCACTTTCGCCACCTCTGCGTTGGCCGCGCGCGTGTTGAACTGGCGGGTGGAGCTCGTGGAGACTATGTCGGACCACCGCTACGTGCGGTTCGACATCTCCACCGGTGGCCCTGGAGAGACGCGGCCCCCCTCGGTGCGATCACCGTTCCCGCGGTGGGCTGTCACCCGCCTGGACAGGGAGGCGGCGGTGGAGGCGGCGTTCATCCAGGACTGGCTTTCGCCACCTTCCGCTGGCCTGGATGTGGACACCGTGGCGGGGCACCTAAGGGAGTCTCTGACCGAGGTATGCAACTCTAGCATGCCTCGGTCTTGTCGAACACCACCCAAACGCGCCGTATACTGGTGGTCGGTGGAGCTGGCGGGGCTTCGAACAGCGTGTGTAGAGGCAAGGAGGGAGTACACGCGGAGCCGGCGGCGGCGTCGACGAGACCTCGCCGAGGAGGACCACCTCTATGAGGTATACATAGAGGCAAAAATGGTCCTCGATAGGGCCATCGCCGCCGCCAGAGACTCGGCGAGAGCGGAGGTGCTGGAGGGTCTCGACAACGACCCCTATGGGAGACCATATAAGGCGGCGCGCAACAAATTGCGCCCCGTTGGTCCCCCGGTGGCCGAGACCTTGGAGCCCTCGTTTCTGGATGGGGTGGTTCAGTCCCTGTTCCCGTGCAGGGACAACTTCACCCCACCAGTGATGAGCCCGCCGCTGGGGATAGCTCCGCCTGCTGAGGAAGACGAGGAGGCCCCTCCTGTCACTGAGTCGGAACTTGGCGCGGCGATTCTTCATATCCGCGCCAAGAAGACGGCTCCGGGCCCCGACGGTGTTCCGGCAAGAGTGGTGGCGATCGCTGCCACTCAAATGGAAGAGAGGTTTCGGGACCTCTTCAGCGCATGTCTTGCATCTGGGAGGTTCCCGAAACCGTGGAAGGAGGGGCAGTTGTGCCTCCTTCGCAAGGAGGGCCGCCCAGAGGACTCCCCCTCGGCATACCGGCCCATCGTTCTGCTCGATGAGGTCGGAAAAATGTTCGAGGGGATAATCGCCGCCCGCCTAAAGAGCCATCTGCGGAGTATCGGGCCGGACTTGTCGGACGCTCAGTTCGGTTTTCGGGCTGAGCGTTCCACGGTGGACGCGCTGGCCCGCCTTAAGGGACAGGTGAAAGGGGCGATGGAAGTGGGGGACGGATTGTTGGCTGTGTCATTCGACATAGCTAATGCCTTCAACTCCGTTCCCCACTCCACCATCCTGGAGGCGCTCCGATTCCACGGAGTGCCTCTATACATGCGCAGACTGCTGGCCAGCTACCTGGAGGATCGGGCAATCGTCCTGGTAAATAGGACTGGCCAAGTCCGGCGGTACGCCGTTGAAGCTGGTGTTCCGCAGGGATCTGTCGTAGGACCTCTGCTGTGGAACATCGGCTATGATTGGCTCTTGCGGGGAACTCTCCTCCGAGGCACGAGTGTCATCTGCTATGCGGATGACACTCTCCTCACCGCCCGGGGGGGGAACTTCAGGGAGGCGGCCAATTTGGCTTCGGCGGGCGGATCCTTAGTCGCGGGGAGGATCCGCCGCCTAGGTTTAACGGTGGCGCTGCACAAGACCGAGGCCGTGTTCTTCCACGGACCTCGGCAGCGCCCCCCACCTGATGCCCACATCTTCGTGGAGGGCGTCAGAATTGAGGTGAAGGCCCAGATGAAATATCTGGGCCTTGTACTCGACAGCAGGTGGCGCTTCGGTCCGCATTTTGGCAGGCTGTCGTCGCGCCTGCTGAAGACCGCGGGCGCCCTCTCGTGGCTGCTTCCCAACTCGGGGGGGCCCAGCGCGCGATGCCGGCAACTTTACGCCGGCATCTTGAGGAGCATGGCCCTTTACGGGGCTCCTATCTGGGAGGACTCCCTCCACAGGAGGGAGAACGCCGCCGCGTTGCGGGCACCCCAAAGGGCCATAGCCCAGCGTGTGGCGCGGGCCTACCGCACGGTGGCCTTCGCGGCCTCATGTATTCTGGCCAGCACCCCTCCTTGGGAACTCGAGGCGTGGGTGCTCGCCAGAGTATATGAATGGACGGCGGGGCGGAGGGCGAGAGGAGAACGCCCAGCACCGGAAGAGCGGGAGGCAGTCCGGCGGGAGGCGAGGGACGCCATCGTCGTCCATTGGACGGGGGACCTCGCCACCGCAGCCTTCGGCCGCCGAACCCTCGACGCGATTGGGCCAGTCCTGCGAGACTGGCTCGAGCGGTCGCATGGGTTCCTCTCCTTCCGTCTGGTGCAGGTGCTGTCCGGACACGGTTGTTTCGGATCGTACCTGCACCGGATCGGACGGGAGGAAACGCCGTCGTGTCACGAGTGTGGCGCGGTAGAGGACACGGCGCAGCACACCCTGGAGGTGTGCCCGTCGTGGTTTGAGGCGCGACGCAGTCTCATGACTGTGATCGGACCGGACCTCTCACTTCCCGGCTTGGTCAACGCCATGCTGGGGGATGAGAGGTCATGGGCAGCAGTCGCCTCCTTCTGCGAGCATGTCATGTCCCAGAAGGAGGCGGCGGAGCGCGCACGGGAGGACGATCCTCACGCGGCGCTGCTCCGACGGCGGAGGAGGGGTCGAAGAAGACGTCAGTATGATAGTCATCTCCGACTCCTCCCAGGTGGAGGCCAGCAGGCAATAGGTGTGGGGGCACCTTTGCCTGTATTGCACAGGCCTCCACCAGTGTCGGACGGGAATGGCCAGGTGTTCCCAGCCATTCCCACAGCCCCCCAGCCTGGGGGGCTTGCGGGGCCCGCCAGCTAGGCGGGCATGCGCCGGGAGGGTTGTGGAAGTAAAGGTTGAGCCGGTTTCCCATGGCCCTCCCATCACGGCGATGTGGGAACACCGCTGAGTTTTAGTGGGTATATTGTCATTTCGACAGGAGTCCCACATACCCCGTCTCGTCCCTCACGAGCGGGGATGCGTAACGCATTTCTCAGCGTCAAAAAAAAAAAAAAAAAAAAGGCTAGAACTGTGACCACACAACGCACGAACCGAGCGAGCGGAGCGAGCGGTGCTGCGGTAGCGGGCGGCGAGTTCTAAGTTCGACTGTAATTACTCAACCAATGTTGGGTAGACCTAGGTGTATCCGGGTAAATCACGAATTAAAATTTATTTCTTATTATTATTCGGACTTTACTCAAAAAGCTTGGGTAATATTAAGTAAACCCCAGTAAAACTAGGTTTACTCAATCTAGAAGATTAAGTAAACCTAGTTTTACCCGGGTAGCATTACCCGTAATGTATCTTCATCTTTTTGAGGCTGACCATACTATATTAGCATCATTTATAGAGCTCCTGCTAAGACAGCCAGCATTTGAAGTTAAAATGATATAATAACAATTCAAAGCTTAAAAGGAGTTTGATCAATGAACAAAACGAATGAAGCGCAAAAAACTACAAGAACATGTTAGAAGAGGCGTGAAAACGGCATCCTGCGCACGTGTTAGTGACAGATTTGACAGAAATCCGTTTCGGCCACACGCGTCTTTGGTATGTGCTCTATTCCATTAATCTATTGCTCAGACCATCCGTCAACCGACACGCGACTTGGCCGTGTGTCACACCCTACAGTAACAGGGTAACGGTGCTAGCTTCAAGGGAGCGCAAAGAAATCATTAGTGGCGTTTTTTTTTGCGCAGATGTTACCAAGGGGAATTGAAAATGTGATCAGACACGAGTGCTAAGTGCAGTTACACTAGAATAATTTATTTATTTTTGGGCTTTCTGAGGTTTGTGGTATTTTGTGGTTTGATGTTTAGATTGTGGAAATTAGATAAAAGTGTATGTATCTAAAAGAAAATGCTGTTTTTGCAAAAAGATTTGAGCTCATAATATACAAATTACATTTAGGGCCTATTTCACGATGTCCGAATAGCTATACTACTTAGGTTTCTACCGAATAAATTCAAAAATAGAACTGAATTTGTATGAAATTATCTGTCGAGTAAGTTAATCGTAGGTGGTGAAACAAGCCATTACTATAGTATTATATGTTTATCGATTAACACAAATTCAAACTCCGGAAGAGCTTAGTAACATCTAAGTACTCTAATCAGATTTACATTTTCCTGGGAATATTGCATCCTACGCGAAATACTTGGTTTTCATTTTCCTTTACATAATATTTTCTTTGAGTTATCCACAAGTTACTGGAAGCTGCACAAGTTAATTATACATTATCAATACGAAACTATTCCTTATGAAACGATTTCTTATTTATTCAATCGACGCTATACTTAATCCGCTACGGTGTAACAGACATCTCTCAAAGACGTACTGAGTCTGATAAGCGAAGAAAAACTAAGAAAAATAAGAGTAAAACAGGAAAATTTTCTATTATCACTGTTTTATTTTATATACCATTTATGCTGCCATGTTTTTGTTGTATGATTGCGGGCTTTGTATGGGAACTAGCAGGTGTGTGTCTGGTTCAAAGTATTTGTCGGAATATGTCTACATTAGTGGAATAGCTGCGTTATTGATTCGTCGTATATGACAGGGGCGACATGAGTAATGATTGTTTGCCGTTTTATAATTTGTTTTGTATAAGCTTTGTCACGCACTGTTTAAATTCAAGTTAAAGGGTTGAATGGGAATTAATGTTTTGACATTCGATGCTCAATTGTTTTCTGTTTCTGTTTTAATCGTGTGTGTCATTTTGGAAGCAAATACCACTTTTTCGAACGACAAAACTTAGGGCTTAGACAAAGTAACATTCGATTAGCGATGACGCTAGTAGAAAAGCCAAAAAATGTATGGGGGTTGACATAAGCTATCGAAATGTCACGTGATCATGTCAATGTCACTTTGAAGCTATAACGATTGTAGAAATAGAACCGCTCCAAAGCAAATGCCTTGAAAAGTTTAGTCCGTCTTTTCATCCTGAAACCGATACTAGTATTTTTTAAATACAAATTCCCAAAATACACGCACTTTTAGTAATGTTTAGGCCGCAAACGCAATACAGGTAGTCCGATCTTGGAAGCCAATCTGATGCACGTCGTATCGTATAACGCATCAGGGCCACGGCTTTCGGATTGTGTAAAGAGCTGCTCCAGCGTCCTAGTCTACCGACGTGTTAGCCATTAGCCGGTGAGCCAGTTTTAGCCTCTTAGTATTGTATGGGCTACATGGAAGGCTCGAGTGTTTTCTACGAAGTTATTTGTCAGCATTAATAGTGCTAAGCTGTATGGAATGTATTTCGATCGTAACACGTTTATATACTGCCAGACAACAGACACAATAGAAAATTTATTGTTTATGGTCACCGTGTGTCCGCAATGACTAGTGGCAGTCAACACTAGAAGATTTTCATATATGAAAATGTAAGTACAAAACTTACATTTTCATATTATGAAAATCTACTTTCGTCTATCATGGGTCTGAGACAAAACAAGACTACTTAACTATAATAGAAAAAATAAAACATTTTAGGGTGCGTGTCGGCAGAAAAATTAAACGAAATATCATGCATGCATGCAGGCTTGTTGCAAATTACGCAATCAGACAACAAATAGTAATTACAGGAAGAGCTTCACTGAACTGATATTTTTATTTGTTCCTCACAAACCTCAGCATATTACCGGACGATGCAATAAACTGCATGAAAGCTCGGACATTACAAAGCAGTCAGAACGCAGGGGATTCCAAATGCGTACAGTAAATACCGCACAATACAACGTATTCGACGATTAGGTCCACCACCGTATTATTACGTGACTCGCTCCCAAAACGGACAGGCAATCTCTATAAAGAGGTATTTGGGACCCTAATTTACACCCCCTTATGTAATATTGGCGCGGTTATGGAGGTCCGGCAGGGTACCGAGCCCTCTCAGCTTCGGTATCTAAGGTATAGATGCATGTGTGGGTTACTAAGTTACTACAAGATAGTGTGTAGATTATTGAGTTCTCAGATTAACAAAGATTTGATTGTCAGCTTGAGCCACTTTAAAGGCCTCAACCAGAAAGTGCACATAATTGTTTCAGTTTCGAAGAGTCGACTAGTCTTACTCATAATTTTCGAGAAACAGTTTATTTTCGAAGATCGCCGTCGTCTGTAAGTAATAGACGAGCTAGATAGTCTAGTTTTCCCCAATATCCTCTTTCATATATAGGGTGTCCGGCAACCGACCTTAAGGCCGTTCTAAAAAAATACAAAAAAATATATCCCAAAAGTACATGGTACTTTCTTTAGCGGTAGCGTTAGCGCTAGCGTTAGCGCTAACTTCAGCGTTAGCGCTATCTTTAGCGTTAGCTTTAGCTTTAGCGCTATCTATAGTGTTAGCGTTAGCGTTTGCGATAACCCTAGCGTTAGCATTAGCGTAAGCGCTAGCGTTAGCGGTACCTTTAGCGTTAGTTTTAGCACTAGCGTTAGCGTAAGCGCTAGCGATAGTGCTATCTTCTGCGTTAGTATAAGGGCTAGCGTCAGCGTTTTAGCGTTAGCGTTAGCGCTATCTTTAGCGTTAGTGTTAGCGTAAGCGCTAGCGTTAGCGAATTATCGTTTTGCGTTAGCGCTATCTTTAGCGTTAGCGTAAGCGTTTTAGCGTATAGCGTTCATTAAGATATTTTTAAAATCAGCAAATAGAAAATCTATTGTTTCTACATAGTTCTATCGTCAGTATTTAAGGCTTCAAGGTTAAGGTTCCAAGCTTGGTTTAGCTCGGTGTGTAAGTAAAATGGCTTTATGGCTGTCTAGTTTGACGCACGAGATAGAAGATTCTCACGCGCACCGGAATTATGTCGTAAAAGTTCAAATAAAATCGTATAAAATTAGAAATTAACTATTTAATAAAAAGTAATCCATCACTGGATGCAGTTTGGAATTTGACATTTCATGGTACTCGTATATTTTTAATTATAATTATAATTGCTAATGAAGGGATAAACATGTATGCTTACTCTAAGGTCTAGATAAAATCTGATATTTTAATACTAAATTGGTTAGGATCACTAGCATGTCGTCAGAAATGCAAGTGGTCAAATACGTATTTCACCAGAAAACGCATGTTCGGATTTACATTATTGCGTACATGTACCGAAATAACATGTATAATATGTTTTAGAACGGCCATACGGTCTAACCACCTTAAGGTCACTCCCTGTAAGTATACCCCACACATAATTTGTAATATTTTCAGATTTCCGCAGTAGTTTAATCTAACGCCCACCAGTAATAGGCAACAAGGTGCTCAAGGCATTCTCAGCGACAATATTTGTAGAGGCGTGGGTGTGCAAATGCCGCGACCTTTGCGGAAGCCTGTATTGGGTGTAAATCGTTATAACTTTCCTCATGGGAGTCGAATGATAACAGAACGAGTAGGCAACGTTTCTTGGAAACTTATTTGATAACAAAAAATTGTTTTTTTTGGTGATAAGTTGCTATAGAAACGGTAAAGTTGATATAAAATTAGAATTTCGGGTTTAAGTTGTATTCAAATAATTAAAGTAAAGCAAAGTGTCACCACAAATTGGCATCCACAGGTGGATGTTTTGATCATTTTGCTTAAATTTTGATGAACTGACTATAAATCTTACCTATAACATCTTAACCTTAAGGCGATAGCGCCAGGGTAGCCCGCGAAATTCAAAATTTCTTACGTTTTTTGCAATTTGTAGGTCAGTGTGAGCTTGTATGTTGATTAAAATATGATTCGCCGCCGTAGCTAATAAGGCTTTACAGAATTATAATCATTAGAATCAGCAATACAGCTCCATAAGTTAGCATTTACCTCAAACCTCATGATTTCATGAAATCGCTAGATTTGAGGTAAATGCTAACTTATGGAGTTGTATTGCTGATTCTAATGATTATAATTCTGTAAAGCCATATTAGCTATGGGCGCGAATCATATTTTAATCAACATACAAGCTCACACTGACCTACAAATTGCAAAAAACGTAAGAAATTTTGAATTTCGCGGGCTACCGTGGCGCATCAACCTTAAACAGATATTTACACTGCCTACTCAAGTTTTCGTTCAACAACTAATCAGAATTGACTAAACCCGAGTTAGACATCTAAGTGGCTGATAGATGTAAGCGGATATTAAGATGTGGGCCGGATATTACAACGATCGTATCTTCATATTTTAGCTGCGAATGTGAGGGATTTCGGGACGAAATGTTACTGAGGATCAAGCGATTTTAGAATGATGTCTAGGGGTCATAATAGGGCACTTGCACCTGAGCTACCACCTGATTAGCTGGTACCTGTAATTTTAATTTTTATCACCATAATTCATACTGATAGGTATGTACCTAATTCGCACTATTACAGACATTTGAAAAGAAGTGGTACCTAATCCTATCTACAGTAATTTTTATTCTAGGTGCATCGTCTTCACATAAAAATATAAGTAATGTTTATGTTACCGGCAATCTGTATAATACAGGTATTCTATACAATACCTAGGCAATGTATAGAATACCTCGGGCGTCCAGGCAATGTATGAAATATTATGAACATTAATGTCCGTTACACACTTTGCCTAGGTAATGTATACAATTCCCAGGGATTGTATAGAGTACCTGCTGGTCCACCGGCAATGTGTAAAGTAAATAGATTATGGTCTGTATTTTTCAATGTTAGGTGCTTTCTGCCCTAGTAGCCCCACTTTGAATTTTTAAGACCCTTTCAGTCCTTATTGCAAAAAAAAAAAAAAAATTTCTTTCTAATTTGCAAAATAGTTGGGTAAACGTCATCTAAAACTGTTCCAAATTTGAAGTTGATAGCATTAGTAGTTCTTGAGATATCCAGCTGTGACAGACAGACAGACTGAGTCGCACAATAAGGGTTCCTTTTTTACCATTTTGGTACGGAACCCTAATTACCTATGCCTGTACCTATTCCTCGAAAGGTTATATAGGTTCTACGTTAAACTAGAAACTTGTATTATGTGATCATAATATTTGCAGTCCTTAGGGCTAGTTTTGTTATCATTAGTAAGTAATAAAGTTATTTGTTAACTTAATGAGCAATCTGGACGATAATAATAATTAGGAGAAGTTACTTCCATGTATCACTAATTAACACAAGTTTCCTCGTAAGATCTTTCCTGAAGTTATTATAAGTCTTCGTAGTTCGTAGTGGATGTCGGAAAATATCCCACGGGAACGTCCTACCAGGAATTACTTCCTTATTCCTTGTCTACATTATAAAGGGAACCTCTGTGCAAAATTTCAGCTTTCTTGGTCCAAGGGTTTGGGCTGGGCTTTGAAAAGTCAGTCAGTCAGGACTTAGATAATGTCAATAACTACTCTACGCGTCATCTCTCGTCTAAAAAAATAAAAAGCTACATATTTATATAAGTAATTAAAAGAGGCCTGCATCATGTGGCATCATGTAAACAAAAACAATGAACACGTAAAACTGTTCAAATTCAAAAAAGCTCTCGTTTAAGTGCTTTCTGCGGATAAAATATGCGGATAATGGAATAAAAAATAAAATAAATACAGACTTGTCATTCCAGTTCCGTTAACGAAGCGAATAAAACTGTCAACCCTTTGAATAAACCGTGGAAATGGCTCAGAATAGCCTATTAACACTCGGTGACAATCTTGTAGAGGCTTCTCGGAGCGAATGATAATATTTTTCTTTTATTTCAAACAGTCCAACGCCATTCCTGTTTAATTAGATTATACTAATTGAGCTGGCGCCAATTGTTCGCTTTGAAAAATAAAATTGAAACAAAACACGTTTCGTGGCTCACCCTAGCTTCTTAACTTACTGTTATTGGCTTTGTTGTTTTAATTTACGATGCTATTGTCTACGAAATAAACGTGTAAACAGTAGGAAGGGGAGCTGGCTGCCAAATTATGCGTCATCTACAATATTATAAGCCGGGTAGAATCTAATAATACCCTGCTTAAAATTACCAGTTTAAAATTTTAGAGTTGTCTCCCAAAAACTTTGGCACCTAGGCACACTCTGTTGGATAAAAAATCTGTAAAAATGCGGGTCTCCCGAAACATTTCGTGAACCTAACTAATTATGTGCCGGTAACGTTCATTAGCAAACTTTCATGTTACAGGTTTATTCTGTAATGGAATAAAACTAATTAGAAACCGAGTTTGGGAACACTTGTTGAGTAGGTAGTGTAGGTACTTATATTTCCCGACGAAGTATTGTAACATTTTGTGTAATAATCTAGGGGTGAAACAACCGATGCCGATGGTCGAATACTCGAATATCTCAGCGAGGAGGGAGGGAATATAAATATTTTCGTTTTACTGCGGTCCCCTGCGCTCGCCAATTACAATTGCAATTAAGTTAATTTGAGGGTTCCGTTGTCCGACGACCTGATGCTTTGAGGATTATGTTTCTTAAGTGCTTCGTGAATTGTGATGGCCGTCGTATTTTGTTGGAGCTTTTGACCATTCTTTTGGTGGAGGAAGAAATATTTTTGGCATGTAATTGGAAGAAAAGATTGATGAAAGATAGGTGGTGGTCTCTATATTTTACGAATGACGTAATAAGAAAAGGTTTAGTTATTAATAACTTGTGGATCCGGGTTTTCTTTGTTAGCAAGACAGCAAGATTTACTCAGATATGTTAAAATAAGCGCGGGGCTTTTATAATAATAAAATCCATACCTAACAAAAAACCACATCAGAATTCCCGAGCTAAATGAGAATCAGTAACCTCTTCTTGTATGTAAATATATTAATTTCCGAGTCAGAACATGAACCTTCACGGAGTTGTTGTCTGTTGTTCCCTAATATTATAACAACATTCCGCTACACATAATAAGCAAGTTCTTTTAACCGCACTGTTTTATTTCAACGCAAATTAAGGCTCATTTAAATTATAGGATAGCTTTAGCTATAGGGGGAAGATCGCTGATTTGGAGTGTTTATAAATTGTATTACAATATTTAGTACCTACCTACCTATTTATATTGCATGTTTGGACTTTGGATATTGGCCAACAACAACCAATTGGCTTATAGATAACAGGAAAACCTATAAAGGATTAACCATGTTGTTTTAAGACCATAGACTTTATAAAAAGTCCAAACCAAATAACTTAATTGATCCAGTAGATTGGTTCTCTCTTGGTTCGGAGCAAATTGGTTGTGACAGACGGACTGATAGCCACACGACTGATCCTATAAAAGAACCCTAAAAAATCTTCTAGATGACATGTTTAAATCTGCTGCTGAGTATTGGTTTTTATAGGCATGTGTGAATGTGTGTTTATTGTAGTAAATATTATATAGAATTAATATTGCATATACTTACTACAATAAACACACATGCTTAAAAAAACCAATACTCAGCATCCTTTCGCTCTCACAAAACACTACTTGAACCACACTAACATTTCGCCACGGTCATAGCACTCATAGCGGATACAGTATAGGCCGGGAACAGGTGTTTACTTTAAATTGACTGCCTGTCGACGTGTAGCACCAGCCATGGTTGAAGGCCCCCATAACCCCCATATCACTTTAGTTGAGCTATAAAAATCCAATGGCGCAACTATTTGTGACTTTCGACTTTTCCACCGATTCTTCGGTAACAACTGACAAAAGCAACGGAGGTTGAGGACTCTTCCGTTTGTCGACAAATAAAGAATATATTGGATTTTTTGTTAGATGATAAAAAATAAGGAAAAAGTAACGTTTATGTCTGCCCTTTCATATGTACACATCAAAACAGAACATGGTTCGCTGAAATGTAGGTATCGGTTACCGTATGTTTATAAATATGGATGTGTGTGCGATGTCCTCGAACGAACATTACGGATAATTCGTCTTTCTTCTTTGTAATACATTATTATTTTGCAATTATGTAGACATAATATGTTGTCTAAAAAATAATTTATAAATAATGTTAAATAATCTGTTTTAAATTAATGTGACGTTATCTGATTGAATATAATATTGATTGATTATTATTTAAGTTTTTTTTGTTTTTTTTTTTGTGAATGTATTGTAAAATTAATTATTAATTAAAACTAGCATTTAAAGCATGAAATTGGAAATAAATATTTTACTGTAGCATTAGATACCTACATTATAATGTTTTGCATGTCAAATATCTGACTTCGTATTAGGAACTCAACTACTGACTTTAAGACCAATACATAACTATTGCAAATAAATGCTTATGATTAGGATCAAGCAATTGACGAAGAAATTGTACCAAGTGTGGGCACCCTTTGTGTTAATAATTTTTTATCTTTATGTCTATCTATTACAATTATGAAAGTCTACTGTAATGATGGAAAGTAGTAGTTTCATAACGCAACATGAAGACTAAAACTCTCTTCTGAATTTCCGTTCCTGCAATCCTAATTTCTAAATCATTGAAACACACGATCTCAGATCAAAGAAAAAACCAAGCTGCGAACAATACAGTGAAGCATCCGCAAAACTCGCTCTGTGTTTACACGCCCACACGCACAAATTTACACCAAACTACAACTAAACTACAACTCACAAGTGCACCATGTTTACGAAACCGGCCTCACGTCACTGTTGACAGCGCTATGTCTTGGTTATTTATTTGGTCTGAGAGAACGATGTCTTATTTGCCAGCATCGCTTAGAATTATCAAGGACATTCCACGGCATTGTTGTGGCAGCACAGAGTTCGCTATTGCTGTATTTTTTGAGGAACAGAGGGCAATAAAGAAGGTGGAAGTGGAGAAATTTTGGGTCAACAATATTTCTGAGAGTACGATGTCTTGCATCGCTTAAAATTATCAAGGACATTCCATGGCATCGTTGTGGCAGCGCAGAGGTCGCTATTGCTGCATTTTTTGAGGCACAGAGGAGAGTACAGAAGGTGGAAGTGGCGAAGTTTTGGGTCAACAAAATTTAATATACTGTTTGCCATCGACACGACGAGGAACAAGAATCAAGGACATTAAAACACTTTAAGACTTATCAAACCAATCCACCCAAACCAACACGGTACCTACCTATACACCCCCCACATCTTTAGTACCACTCCCGCATCTCTTCAATCACAGCGAGAATTAACGAGAATACGCGTATGACGTATGTATTACGTAATTTCCTGTGAAGGCGAGTTTCCTACACCTGCGCTGTATCTACTTTCTGCAAAGTTGGCAGGCGTGATTATGAAAATCCGTATACTAGGATAGCAGTGTAATCTGCATAACAGAATGTTTGAATATGGTAACACTGGACGGGGATTCATCGCTGCTGTGAGTAATTCATCAGCTCGTCCCACATGCCTACGGCCCATTTGGGACGACTTGACGAAAATCAAAATAAATAATATTTTCATTCTGCAAGTCGTCCCACGTTGCTGTCAAAATGAGAAAAGGTACAATCAGTAGCAAAAGTGTTAGTGTGGAAATAAAAAAAAAGAATTTGTTATAAAATATTTAATCATCACAACATTGTCACATACAGAAAAGATTAAATCACCAACACCGTTAACCATTAAAACTTTTGTATTTTAATTGAATATATTTTGTCTGCCTATAACATAGTTTCACCAATAGAAAGAGTCTTTTCTTTAATTAATAAATTTTGAACGTCTGAAAAAACACAGTTACAGGTTCCACTCCTTAGGGCGATGTTGATAATTATTACTAAGGTGAATATTTAAAAAAAATGCCAAGAATTGTATTCATAATTAAAATCATCACCAGCTGTATTAAAACAATTTTTTTGCTGACAAATATTAAAATTACCTACTGAAAATTTATCTTGCAACTTTTCTTTGTATTAAATAATTTTGTAAATAAAATAAAACCATAAAAATGTGTTTTTTTTTTCATTGAGAATCAAAAAAAAAAATGTTTGTTAAATACCTACTCCAAGTCACGCTCGTGTGGTTCATTGATATTGAAACAATAGTACATTTTGATACAAGTGAAGAACGTACAAATGTCCACGAGTATCAAGCGACGTTTTTCAATACACATTTGAAGAAATAAAATAAAAAAACCGGTCAAGAGCGAGTCGGACTCGCGCACCGAGGGTTCCGTTCCGATTTCTGAAAAAGTGTGCTACTTAGATACATCGTTTTATTTTTCCTGTAATCTTTACATAAACTTCTATCACATAGAATAATTTCAGATTTTTCTCTTTGCAAACTTCGGAGATAAGGGGGGGGGAACGGTATTTTTTTTACATTTTTCATCAAAAGTCAAAAACTATGCGGCCTAAAAAAAAATTAAAAATAGTTTGAGAATATGCAAACAGCGTTCTTTCATATGATACCCCACATGCCCTAGTAGCCCCACTTTAAATTTTTAAGACCCCCTTTCAGTCCCTGTTGCAAAAAAATATAAATATTTTTATTTATTTCTTATTTGCAAAATAGTTGGGTAAACATGTAAAACACTTCCAAATTTCAAGTTGATAGCATTAGTAGTTCCTGAGATATGAAGCTGTGACAGACAGACAGACAGACAGACAGACTGAGTCACACCATAAGCGGTCCTTTTTTACCATTTTGGTACGGAACCCTAAAAACACATAAAATAACGGAAAATAATTTTGTCATGAATTAATAGGGAACTATGATTTAAATTTTCTTTTTTTTCCGCGCTTTGCTTTCGCCAGGTTGAAAGAGAAGCAAAGGTATAAAGCCGATAAACAGCCTAATATGAAAAATAGAAAATTCAAATATTTTTGAGTTTAGAACACAAATAAATGTTAATTTGTTCATAAACGTTTTTTTTATTGTAATAATCATGGTTTTTGATAATATTCTATATAGAAACATTATTTAAATATTCAAAAAATATTAACGCCTTAGAGCGAGCGCGCACTGCGGTGCGTTTCCGTTAGTTCTGCCGCACGGGGCGGGGCCTACAGTAACAAAACGCATGACCGCAGTGCGCGCACTTCAAAGATATTCCATACTTCACAGATTATGCGGGAGAAAAACGCACCGCAATGCGCGCTCGCCCTTAAAGACGCATATCTCTTTGCCGAGATTAAAAAAAAACATTCACCTCCGAATAGAGAGTTGTGAATAGAGGCATTGAACCAATTTGGAATAAGTATAGGTATAAATTATCTGTGGCATTCCCGCACACGTGCGGGAAAATAAAAAATCGCACGCGTGCGACATACATTGCATTGTGAACCTAATCGTAGTGCGATATGAACCAGTTTTCGAGGAAGTGTAGAAAATATTTTTTTGTACCTTCATTCTATTCATAGGATGTCCTGTCATCATTTACTTCAAAAGCAACCACTGTTTTTTATACTTCTATGCACGTAACCATTGTTTATTAACCTGATAATAACCGAAACTTAACATGTCTACCATTCGCATATAACACTAAACTTGAACTTGTGCGTTTGCGTGTAAAATTAAACATATCTAGAAAAAAATGTTTTACTTGGTACTGACTTTTTTAATACCTATTAAATAATCTATGAACAAAACGAAAGTAAAAAAAAAGAAAAAAAAAAACTTTATTCAGTTCAGAAAAAAAAAACACGGTACAATAATTAAAAAAAAAAAAAGTAAGGTATATACTAAAAATTCTTAAAAAAATATTGTTATATCTTTTCTTAATAACTGTACCAAACGTTGATAAAGTTTAAATTTCCACACAAAAAGAAACGTGGGACGACTTGCAGAATGAAAATATTATTTATTTTGATTTTCGTCAAGTCGTCCCAAATGGGCCGTAAACACGTGGGACGAGTTGATGAATTACTCGCTGCTTTGTTCAAATCAAAATGGTAAATTGTATTCTTCTCTTTGTCTGTGTAAACCAAGTGTAAACAGAAGAATTTCTGCTACATTTTTGTTAGATATTGTAATGAGGTTTGGTGAACTTCGTTATAACAATTTGCTAAATAGTGGCCTTTTGAATTGCTTGCAGTTGCAAAAGACAGTGTGTTTTAGAGGAAAAGTCTGTCTGAAAACGCAATTATTTAACGTTGTCATTTTAACCAAGCTCGGTTTGGAAAAATGCAGTGTATAGAGTACCGCAAGCGGCTCTGTATCATTATCGGTTACAGTGCTGTCAGCTTGCGGCATAATAGTGGCGCCATCTAGACTGCCGTAAAGATAGATGCACGGCAAAATAACGCGACCGTTTAAAGTGCCGTAAGCAGTTGTGGAAGCGTGATTTAATGTGTAGCATAGAAACAATGAAAAAAATATTTTCACATAGGTAAATGTAATCCAGAATTACAATTTTGCGTGTTCTTACTAATAAAAATGATTGCCCGATGAATATCAGATGTGCAAACATTATAGATTGCATCTCTTAATGAAAATCACAATCATACTCATAGTTTGTCCTAGGCCAAATCGGTTTGTCCTACGAGTGACATGTTGCAGCCAACTAGTTTAGTTAGCCGTTTAGTTAACAGCGTAGCCTTTGGAAGTAGCGGTCGCCGGATGCTACCGCGGCACCGCTCGCTTCGCTCGCTCGGCTCGCGCGCGGTTGGTCGCAGTTCTAACCTAACCAAACCCATTTGGTTGGGGTGCCCCAGCCGGCACTATAACCGATCGTAGGTACCATATTAACGCTTGCGGCTTTTTAAAATTATGTACTAGTATGCGGTATGCCGCAAGCTCACGGCACTATAACCGATATTGATACACTTGCGGCACTCTATACACTTCCTAGAAAAAAATATCAACAATTTACTTACCTACCTAAAACTTATATTTATATTTCAACAGTTGAAAACGCGTTATTCGGACGGTTGTAACTGATGAGCCTGACGTGTCACTATTGTGAACTATTGCGATCTATAAATCCGGCACATAAGGGTGCAAACACATTGGATAAACCCTATAACTAAAAGCATGAAACAAGAGAAATTACGCTAATCGTCCAAGATATAAAATATAAATCCTAATGTCTTTTTCAGTTGTATCTGATATGAAAGTGTAAACAAATTCAGGTTAAATTCTTAGACAATCGCTCACTAAACACATTCATCAGTATTAAGAAGGTTTTATCTTAATACTAGGGGACCCGACAGACGGTTGTCCTGTCTGAACGATCCTAGAACCCGACTGCAGCGCCACCTACCGGGTCCAACTGTATTTTCAAACCATCCAGGAACCAATTGAAATATACACACAAATTTTCATCCAAATCGGTCCAGCCGTTTAGGAGGAGTTAACACACGTACAGAAGAATTATGTATATAATAAAAGTATCCTATGTCCGTTTCCTGGTTCTAAGCTACCTCCCCACCAATTATCAGCCAAATCGGTTCAGCCGTTCTTGAGTTATAAATAGTGTAACTAACACGACTTTCTTTTATACAACGTGTAACTTTAAATGCGCAAAACCTCTTAAGGGGTCATTATACTCATCATTATGAACAACTTTTACAATGGGAGCTGTTCAGTACATTTTGACGAACTATGCGAACATAAATGTACTGAACAGCTGATTTTTTTTTCGCGATTTCAGGTTTGGTCCCATAGTAAAAGTTGTTCATAATGATGAGTACAGTGACCCCTTAAGAGGTTTTGCGCATTTAACGTTACACGTTGTATAAAAGTTGTTCATAATGATGAGTACAGTGACCCCTTAAGAGGTTTTGCGCATTTAACGTTACACGTTGCATAAAAGTTGTTCATAATGATGAGTATAGTGACCCCTTAAGAGGTTTTGCGCATTTAACGTTACACGTTGTATACAACGTGTAACGTTAAATGCGCAAAACCTCTTAAGGGGTCATTGTACTCATCATTATGAACAACTTTTACTATGGGACCAAACCTGAAATCGCGAAAAAAAAATCAGCTGTTCAGTACATTTTGACGAATTATGCGAACATAATTGTACTGAACAGCTGATTTTTTTTTCGCGATTTCAGGTTTGGTCCCATAGTAAAAGTTGTTCATAATGATGAGTACAATGACCCCTTAAGAGGTTTTGCGCATTTAACGTTACACGTTGTATATAGATTTCACGCCTTTTTCTAACAACTATTGTTTAAAAAACATTATTAAATTGGAATTTAAAAAAAACCGGTCAAGTGCGAGTCGGACTCGCGCACGAAGGGTTCCGTACCATATTATATGTTTAACAATCGCAAAGATAACTTTTTATTTATTTTACAATGATACTGTGAATTACAAGGTTATGTTTTGCAGTTGCAGAAAATCACCCATGTTTAAACAAAATACCCTATGAATCGCCGTTTTCAGTATTGTTGATTAAATACAGTATTTATGGTACCTACATGGTATAAAGAAATTTCAAATTCCTAATTTGTTGAATTGTTGCGCTAGAGCTCGTACAAAAATGGTCTAAAATTTACAACATTTGCGGCCCCCTATTTCTTAATTTTAGAAGATAAAAAAAATATGTTTGTACTCTACTCAATGAGTTCTAGACGATGACACCCCACATGCTAGATTGAAAATTTTATTTTGTTTTCAAAATGAATTGTTTATTGTATGGGGACCGACCCCTTAAATTTTTAACTTTGCTTTATTTTTATTATTTGTTGTTATAGCCGTAATAGACAGCGGAGGTTTAGTAAGTTTGTTAGACTGTACGTGGTTGTCTGATTTCATGGATTTTAATTTTCTTGCGCGGAACCCCAATTATTTTTCTAAAATAAAAATAGCCTAAGTTACTCCTTAAAACATCAGCTATATGCCGTCAAAATCGGTGAAAATTCGTTTGGCAAGTTTCCTAACTTGACTCAAAGTACCATTTTTTTTAATCGGACTGCGCTTTAAAATTCTTCTATACAAACTTTAACATCCTTAAACCTCATTTGAGGCATAGTTTTGAAAAACTAATAATGACAATGACAAACATTATTACTTACTTATGCAAGTATTTGTGCTAAATTTCAAGTTCATTAACCAAATTAATAAAATTTTTCATATAAACTGTATCTCTGTTTTCACGAACACAGATAAAGAATTTCAAAAATCGTCTGGTATGTTTCCATAACTTGACTCAAACATTATTTACACCAATTTTAGAGTTAATCAAGCCCCCAATATAATCCTCCGCTATAAAATTAACTTTTCACCCCTTAGGGGTAGATTTTTGGAAAACCCTGATACACGTTAGTCTTAATTTTTGGTCTCAAGTATAAAAACTGAGTTTTGAGTTAATCGGACCGCGTGTTAAAGTTCCTCCATACAAACTTTGACACCCCCAATCCCTCATTAGGGGGTAGTTTAGGAAAACTGAAAATGATAGACTTTATAATTTACTTAGATGAATATTCGTGCTAAGTTCTATTAACTCAAGGGATAGGATTTTTCATACAAACTTTCATCCCCTATTTTACCCCCTTAGGGATGGAATTTCCAAAAATCTTTCCTTATTGGATGTTTACACTATATAAGGTATCTTTGTGCAAAATTTCAAGTCCATTGGTTTGGGCTGTGCGTTGATATATTAGTCAGTGACTCAGTCAGGACTTTGATTTTTTTATATATATAGATTTACCATGTTATTTTAAGACCACAGACTTCTTATAGGTTTTCCTGTAATCTACAGGTATAGAACTATTTTCTATATTTTTTTCAAAATTTTAGGGTTAGTAGTTTCGGAGATAAGGGGGGGGGGAATGGTCAATTTTCGTCTATTTTCTTAAATAATTTTAAAACTATATATTTTAAAATTATAAAAAATATATATTTGAGACTCTCATAGTAAGCCCTTTCATTTTTGATATATCACACGGTACAGTTTCCGAAACTTTTTTTTTAATTTTCTTATTTTCCCCCTAAAAGTGACTCTCATATTCAAAATTCATATATTTACTTTAGCTGTACGTGTCTGGGTCACAGAAATCCATATGTGTACCAAATTTTAACTTAATCGGTCCATTAGATTCGGAGCAAATTGGCTGTGACAGACGGACGGACGGACAGACAGACAGACAGACAGACAGACACACGAGTGATCCTATAAGGGTTTCGTTTTTTCCTTTTGAGGTACGGAACCCTAATTATCGATGAAAAATGTGGCTATAGAATGAACCTCAATTATCAAATGAAAAATATCTTTAAGATGATTTCAAATTAGAATTTAGCGTTTACCTAAGTATTCAAATAATTACTAGAAAATACTTACTTATTTATAAACGTTGCTTAAAGTTAAGAGACGATTAAACATCAAAAAAATTAGGTATGGTTAAGCAGAGCCACGGAAGCAGAGCTAATCATTACTTGAAGCAACGTTTATAAATAGGTATGGGGGTCAACACACATAAATGATAAATGATTTATTTTCTGTAAGTAGGTTTGTACAAACACTTTTACACGTCAAACATATTTTTTTTAAAACTAGATGAGTTCGACGTTTCCTATCTGACTACTCTGAGAAGAAACGCCGAAACAAACTCAGAGGTCACAGTCTCTTTTAAAGTCCAGACATAATCTTGGTCAGATCATGTGAAGACCATGTAGATTGCAGTCTGAAATGGTCTTTTGAGGAAAGAACCACACAGATTGAGTGGACCTGTCCAGTCAGTGCACGCATTTGTCAGTAATCGTGCAGCTCAACTCAAAACTTAAGGAGCTTAACGATTCGACGAACAATACCAAAGAAAAGACATTTGGGTAGGCCGCATAAATTACTCAAACTGTCAGACTATGACTAAAACTGAGAAAAGGATAAAATAAATAAAAAACAATGATCCACGTAGTCTTCACATTCACAATAATTAAAAATATTATAAGTAATATACAAACCTACAACTTGCCATCCACAGGTACGTTTTCTGAGGCCTTAATGCGAGTTTTGACACTTAGGTCCTATTTCAGGATGTCCCATTAGCCACAACTTACCGAATAAATTCAAAAATGGAACAGATTTTGTATGAAATTATCTGCCAAGTAAGTTAATAGGAACTTAATCGTAGGTGGTGAAACAGGCCCTTACTCGATCACGTTAACGTAAACTTCAATTTGTACTTAAACTGAATAAATGGTGACTGTAATGGGAAATACAATTATTCCTTACAAATTGACGTAAGTTAACGTTAACGCGATCGAGTAAGTATAAAAACTCGCACTAAGGCCTTTGATCCTTTTGTTTACATTTCATCAGATACTTCTGGGACAGACAGACCAACGCGTAGCGTAGGGATGTTGTCGTCGTAGCGTGTGTGAACTTTGAAGTGAACGCGTAGCACTAGTGATTTTTTCGCGTAGCAAGTGCGTAGGCGCGTATGTGCGTGTAGCAAGTGCGTAGCATGAATAACCGCAAATTTTTCGTAGTAAACAAAAAGACGTGTATCGATAAACAATATATTTTTGTGCACCATTTGCCTTAGCGTCTATACCAGTAACGTTTTGAAGCAATTCGGTTACGACAGTAAAGCAATTAAGTCGGAACGTGAACGTTAGTGGTGACGATAAAAATGGCTGCTGACCGCACACTGGACGCATCTACATGCGGTAAATCACAGAATTTGCAGGTATATGTAGACGTGCGAAACTATTAGCTGGTTTTTTTTTGTTCTCGCTGCAGATAGTTGAAAAATGCCTGACAGCATTTTTTTTTTTGACATTGCCGAAATATCGGGAACTCGAATCTAACAGTAAACATGGTAAATATCCCGTTTGTGTTTCTGTTTCCATCTCATTTTATTGTAAACAATTGGATAAATAAAAAAAAGCCATTTTGAAACCGCGACCCTTAATTAGTAAAATTTCCCAGAAACGGTGTTTATTTAAACCATTACAGCTTTTGCATCAGAAAACGATTAATTCATCCTTTCATTGAAATATACAACAAACAAATTGTTTCCGTAATTGGAAACCAGTGTAAGAAGCTTCGTCGTAATTGACTTGAGTAATTTGGTAAATAAATAATTTGGTAATTATAAGTAAGCCTGTAACGTAAGGCTTTGCTTCGCTCACATTTATTTTGAATTGATTTCATTTGATACTGTTCCGTATGTTAATCCGTCACACAGATATACATAAACACAGACCGATCAAATGTCGAAGACAAAAAAATAGTAAGTGGGTAAGTACCCAAAGGCTTTACATACATATCGGTACCAAAAAATAACATGTACAGTACAACTATTTTCTTAATGTCCCTCGGAAAACTTTGTGTTTCGTCTGTTGTCGGATTTCTATCAGTTACCAAGTAGGTATTTACTATTTTTAGTTTGTCTATCTACATTCTACAAATGTGTACAGGCATTGTTATTGCTAGATACAATAAATCGATGCAATTTCGATACAGAGAACACGTCCCAAAACTTGCCTCCTCCGGATTTCTAAGATAATGATCATGTATTTGTGACAAAAACAAGCTAATGCGACATAAGATCGGTTTATCGCGATACTGACAGCGCGCCATTTTTCACCCCGACATAACGAAATGTCAGTACCAATGCAGACCTTTATCATTGTCAATAAAATGGTGTATAAATCAAACAAGCCAGCGGGTATATGGAACACGACTGTGTTACACGATATCTGGTATTTGTTACTGCCGTTTATGTAGCCGAGTTAGTCCGAACTGCGAATGATTTGCTACGAAATAGTTCAGTAAGCAAGTCGAAAAGGTTTTGCGGTTTCGATGTCAGCTAAATTATCACTAATAACGTTTTATAATCATACTTAATTCGTACTTATTCATTTAGCGGCACCAATATTTCATAAACCGAGTGGAGACTTGAACTTCTCGCACCAATGGCAAAGAGTAATAATAACGTTCATGCTTTGTGTCCCATCGCGGGCCTTCATTGATCGCGTCCGCCGCGCCATCTGTAATGGCAGAAGAAAGTTTTAAAAAAGGAAAGCACCCTATACGTACAGTTTGTATCAAAATTAAAATAACAAGGATCTTCAAAACTTGCGTGTGTGAATTCTGTTGCTAGTGTTCTTCAAAGGCTTGCGCCATTTGTAACGGCCGAAAAAGTTTAAAAAAACTAAAGCACCCTACACGTGCAATCTGTACCAAAATTAAAATTACAAGGAACTTCAAAACATGCGTATGTGAACTCTGTTGCTATTGCTAGTGTTCTTCAAAGGCTTGCACCATCTGTAATGGCCAACAAAGTTAAAAAAAGAACAGCACCCTTTACGTGCTATCTGTACCAAAATTAAAATTACAAGGAACTTCAAAACATGCGTGTACGAACGGTGTTAATAAGTGTTCTTCAAAGCCTTGCACCATCTGTAATGGCAGGAGAAAATTAAAAAAAGCACCCTACACGTGCAATTTGTAACAAAATTAAAATAACAAGGAATTTCAAAACTTGCGTGTGTGAACTGTGTTTATGTGTTACTAATGTTTTTCAAAGCCATGTGCCATCTGTAATGGCAGAAGAAAGTTTAAAAAAAGAAAAGCAACCTAAACGTGCAATTTGTAACAGCATTAAAATAACAAGGAACTTCAAAACTTGTGTGTGTGAACTGTGTTACTATTGTTCTCCAAAGCGACATCGCGACAAGCGGCTTTGCGACATCTGTAATGGCAGAAAAAAAAAAAAAAAGAAAAGCACCCACGCACGTACGCACGTGCACGCACGCACGTATTGCACGTGGTGCAATTTGTAACAAATTTAAAATAACAAGATGTGCGAAACGCCTTGAAAGCCTTGCGCCATCTGTAATGGCAGAAGAAATAAAAAAAAATCAAAAACAAAAAACAAAATAACAAAAAAAAAAAAATAACAAAATGATAAAATAAAATAAAATAATAAAATATAAAATAACAAAGAACTTCCAAACTTGCGTGTATGAACTGTTTTATTTATGTTCTTCAAAGCCTTAAGCTACTACAAGGAGATGAATCGCGACTCGGTCAAGCAAGATCAACCAGGACCAAGCCAGCTGACTGCAGCTCTACTAAACGCACGTATCCTAAGGTAAGGGTGTTTTGCTTTGGTGGCTGACGTCATGAGCGTTGCGGCTCATTCGATTATTTTTCAACCAAGCTGCTCCCAAATGTGAAGGTAGCGTAATCCTCGTACAAATAATTTATTGAAAGGTTCACATAGTGAAATCTAACAGTATAATATTTCAACGCCTTAAATAAGCAATTCCACTGTTATAATCTGCAATTTTAAATGCATCAAAATGCCACTTGGCGAGTGTCGTGTCCGAGAGGTCGCTAGGCGCCGCGCCGCCCCGGCTCCTTGCAGGGCCTTTGACTATAGAATTCCTTCCTAGATTCCTGACAGTGCTTTGTGTCTTTACTCCCGGTAATGCAAATCAAGGGAGCTCCGATTGCCCCTCGCAGCTCGCTATTCAACGAGTTTAATAAAGCGCCTCAGAATCCTAGAGTAAGATGAAAAATTCAATTAGATATTTTTACGTTTTCCCTACTTATTCCTGTTGTCCTCGAGGGCAATATCGCCGGGTAAAGCCATTGTCCCCGAAAGGAAGTATAAACGGACTCATTTACACCAACCGCTTGCATTTGTTGTTTAATATTGTTTGTGCAAGCGCAACCAGTTAATACCCTGCTCAATGGTTTTTCATAACGCTATGATAGCCTCTCAACAGTGGTTATATTTGCATTGCATTGATATAATAATGAAAACATAAGAACGATATAATACATGAATGCCGGCTGTTTATGACGGGTCAGTATGTTTTTTCAGAACATCTGTTAATCGTATTTTTGTAATTGTAATTCAAGGATCGCGAACAATAGATAGGTAGACGCTCCACGAAAACTTTGTTCCCTATTTTTTTTCCTTACTTTCACTTTCATTAATTCGTGCGTGCTTAGCGAACTAAAGTATCAAAACCTTTTCTATATCTCCTTTCATCAGGAACACAGCAATTGTATAGAGATGAAATCTTAATACATTCATTTGATTAAAAGAAATTCTTTGTAGCAGCTCGTTCACAGCTCGAATTCTAATCTGCCGATTTAGTTTGAGGAGTGAATTGAGCGGGATTCCTCGTCGGTCGGGCGCTGCAGTGCTGCTTTGTCCGGAGTCCGCGATGCAAATCAATTGAGTGCTTGTGCCGCCCCCGCTTCATAAAGCGATTGCACGAATACCTAGCCCCCCAACCTCCTTGCACTTTCTTAGACGACTAGAATAGACAGAAAATTGCACTGTGTAGAATGTTGGAATATTGCAGGCTCCACAGAATATAATATTTTATAGGAAATATAAAACTCTTGCGGATCGGTGATACAACTCAGAACTGCTTCGTTTTACGAGCACCATTCCAGTTTTATAACTAGGGTCGATGCAAACGCTGCTTTATTCATAATAATATGGACACTTATGTTACGGCCTATGAATTGATAATACGGTTGTAAAAACTTATGTAAGTAGTTCAAAAATTGGCACCTCCATGTAAATCGAAAATGTTTAATTTAAAATTTGTAAGTATATGGTGTCCGATAAAACATTTACTTCGCATCCATAAGAAGTAGTTCAAATAACGTAACGTAATAAAAAAGTGGTCCCATATTGCAAGGTTTTATTGCTTCAAAAGTGGCACGGTATGTAATCTCCTCATAGGGAAATTTCATCACTTTGAATTTGGTGTAATTTATCAAATTGCTCGTCGGGAATGCACATGCACCCCCGGCTCAGCTGCGTGGTCACAGTCGTGAGGCAATTTTTTATCTCCCCTCTTTATCCGCACGTCAGCATTGCGGTCCTTGGGGAAAGAATCGGAAGGGCGACGCTGAGGGTAAGACATCGCATTGGTATTGTGGTGGCGGATACCAATTTTATGTGGAAGATTGGCGATAAGCGGAATTTTTAGCTTATCTATGCGCTTTATTTGGAAATCCTGTAAATTGCTAAGTGGCGTCAACATGCTATCTGAAAGCATTTTTTGGCTCCGGCTTAACTCATATACAACGTGTCGTTTTGCATCCTCGTCAAATTTAAGGGTGTGGTGACATATACCATCAAACCTAACAACTTTTTCCATGGTACCAACATCGTAATCGCGAAAAAATAATCAGCCATCCCATACATTTGCGTCGAGTAGGTATTGAAGTTTTCAATGGAAGGGACAGTTGAAAATTTTTTCGCGATTACGATGTTGGTCCCATGGAGAAAGTTGTTCGGTTTGACGTTCTGTATCACATCCTTATGCAAAACGACACGTTGTATAAGTATACGGCTTCTTTGGCATGTCGGGGGATTCAATTAGTGAAATGGTATAATTAACTGAAAATCATTTAAGTCATTTCAATATCGCAGTCGACAATGTCCTCGGAGACTGAGGCAGTGGAGCTTGTAATTAATTTGCAGCTCGCAGGTAATTCATTAGGTAGTAGGAATCGACCTGCTCGACACCAATATCGTAATTATTTCTACGGGCTGTTCGGTACACGCCGCAGCTCTCCTAATTACATTCCCTAATTGAACTACAACTAATTTGTATGCGCTTATTTGTGATCGCATATTTTAACGTATTTAAAGACATGTAGGGAGCGGGGTTATTGCTTCATTAAAATGTGGTGGATTTGCAATTAATTTGTGTAACTTAGTAGTTTAATGGAATCCTTAATTAATCTTCACTGTTCGTATGACCTGTCAATGCTGCCAGCCTTTTGGGTACTTACAGCGATGCAAACAAATTTTTTGATGCCTAATGAGCTCTTTCCCTTTTTAACCATCAACTTCAGGAGAGTTATTATGTTCGACTTTGTGTACTTATTTTTATTTTTTTTATTATGTAAGCAACACTAAAATAAATATGTTATGTACAAGACATAATATACAGGTTCAAATTAAATTAGCTAGCGAAACTCCGCAAACGTGAGAGATGTCAATACGACAAAATAGAAATAAAAAAGATTTGTTGATTTTTTTTGGTATCAATGACGTGACATTACTTGAAGTTTGAGTTCAAAAAAATCTGTTTATCGTGTTGAGAACGTCCAAAACCAAAACGTCAGTGAACAAAAAAAAAAAATTTTTAAAGCTCGTGGCTAAGTAATAACAGCCGCACGGGTCGATCCATCAGGTTACGCTACGCTTGCCGGTGTTGGTCAGTGGATGGGTGACCATCTTTACATATCGAGACTCCTCCGTGTCTCGGAAAGCACGTTAAGCCATTACAAAATTGGAAAGACTACTTTGATCTTCGTTCCAGGGAATAAGGTATTTGGTATAGAACAATCCATTCACAACCTTCATATTCATCTTGGATTGATAAGTGTTTTGTTACCAGGGAGGACTTAACCATATTCTTAAGGCTTCGTTCAGGACATATGCCTCTCAATAAATTCGGTTTTATGATGAAAAAGTTAACATCACCCGTTTGCAATACGTGTAACGAAGATGAGGACACGTATCATATTTTGATGAGATGTGTCCGGAATCAATCGCTCAGAACACAAATTGGCGCGCATAACATAAATCTATCAATCCCATTTTCGGATAATATAAGTCCCATAATAAATATGGTTCAGTTTGAACGCTTTGAAGAACAGACCCAGAACCTAGCTGTAAAATGTTCTAATTTTAATTACGTACACTAATCTTTTGTATACCTACATAGTGTCATATTCGCATTTAGCGAAAAAGCTCTTAAAAAAAAAAACCATTAGTCTCGGCTGTCATTCGTGGATCTTTGACAGTCGTTACGGGTTGTCAGAAGCCCGAAAGTCTGTCAACCAGTCTTACCAAGGGGTATAGTATTATTCAGTTACTGTGTTGTGGAGGTCAGATAGGTAGTCGCTCCATGTAAAATACTGGTATTCAGCTGCATCCGGTTAGACTGGAAGCCAAACACAGCATAGTTGGGAAAAGGCTAGGTAGATTGAGATTGATGTGACCACCTACACTTACCGACGTGCGGCGCGGTGGTTGATGACCCCAAAACAAACATCATCAAATTAATTTCTTTTTTTGTTAAGATATCAACCCATCACGTCTGCGGAGTTTTGTTAAGTAAGTATTTTAGAAATGGAATTGAGCTTATCTCTTTCCCTTCATTTGTGACCTCTTTCAACTCGCCAAAAAGAAAAGTAATATCAACAACAACAGCAACCCAGTGACTACACTCAAGGGAACCACAAAATCAAAGGAAAGTATCATCAACATAAAACTTTTAAAACTCACTAAACGATATGACCTTCCCAAATAAACATGGCTCATAATTCCCATACATTTTTTAATGATTAAGGTATTTTATTAAAACAGTGTTCCATGGTTTCCCTACGGTAGTATAAAATGAGAGTGCTCTTTTAAAGAGCGAGTAAAAAGGTCCATGTAATTATAACGGGAGGCTTTTTAACATTTTTTAACAGCTTTAAGGGAATTTGAAGTGGATTTTCGTCGCGATTTATACAGTGGTTTGCGTTTAATTAAAGTACAAATCTTTTAGCTTCCCCTTTGAATGTGTCTGATGATTTTTTGGCTGTTGAATATTTACGGGGTTAGGTCAGTCAATATTGAGATGTAAAGACTGTCTTTTAATTTGTCTAGTTTAATTTTGGCGATTTCCTGTATTAGTTATGGATTATTCGCTTAACTCGTTAGCTGCCTGGGATATTCGACAGCTATCTAGCAGCAGCTGCGGTAATAATCCCATCAAGCAATTTGATTACTGAACTAAGCCTCTTGTTTCGTTGTTTAGTAAGTAAAAGAGGAGGAAACTTCGACTTATGTAAGTACCCAACCAAGTAAATCAAATTGAGTTGCTTTCATTGAAAGGCACGCGTAAAGAAAGTTTTGTGTAATAGCCTTCCAAGGTTGAGGAAAATATCAAATAAATTTAATGTACCTACATACAATAAAATTAATTTAAACTGTAAGTACTTACCTATATTACTAGCTGTAAGTACCAGCGTTGCGGTATTTATTGTTTAAATATCGCAGCTTTATGCTGAGATAGGAGCCTTTTTGGCCTCGCCTTTAGGCCTTTTTTTAAGTTTGAATTTTTGTTTTTTGTTTTGGCTATTTTTGTTTTTTATATTTTGTTACTGTATTTCCTGTGCTTGTCCCAAATAAAATATTTTTCTTCATTTCTTTCTTTCTTTAGGATATAATTAATTTAATTATTGGAACCTTAGGATTTAATTTGTCATTTAACTAACTGGTTAATGAAGTGAATTTTCTTGTGAAGTGACTTGGTTTATAAAGTCACTGAAACTAAACGCATTGTTGGCTTCATTTTGCTGTTCAGATTCTAGATTTTTTCTTATGGTGTAACCTTCATGATTCTAGCAACAAAATACTCATAATGATGTGTAATTTAAAATCGTTACTCGCTGTTTTCATTCGCAACGCAGTTTTCACCACTTTTTATGTCCTGTCTTTTTCACTGAAAACACATTTGCATAATAAATACATTATTTTAATACATAAATATTACATAAATAAAATATCCATCGTCTACCTGCCTACAACCCGTGTTCCTGTTTACACTTTCGGCCGGCACGTTTTTATTTCAGCGACGCACGTGGTTGAAAATATATTGAAATAATGGCACACGTGACACGGCGACCTTAGGAACGTGAAATAAAAGTTGTCTAACGGCCGGTTCACACATGTCTCCGTTTTACTGTTCCGTTTTATCGTGTACGTTTTTTTTTCGTCGATGGCGTATGTAGTTGTATGAGCGACTTCACACATGGCACAGTATTCTGTATACAGTAAAAAATATCGTTCCGTAAAAAAATGACATTCCGTTTTGTCATCGAATACTGGACGACGGAACAGTAAAAATGTACGGATACGTAGAATTTTAACGGATAGATACTGTGTGCGTGGCGGCGTGTAGAATAGCGGCGGTATACTGCGAGTTTTTTGTTCACACATCGCATCCAGTAATGACGGATCCGTTGAACGTTATACGGTGCCTATGTGTGAATAGAGCATAAATTTATGACGTATCCGTTAAAAACGTAACAGTAAAACGGACTCCTATGTGTGAACGGGCCGTAAGATGTAGGTAGATGAGTTTATTTTTTGGAAGTATTTAATGGTGTCTTTTCGAAAGCTGCCAGTAGGTTTAGGCTAATTTGATATAGCTTCAGTACATAGAATTGGTGTTCAAGACAAATGATGGCATTGTAAGTTGCGTATGTGTTTAAAACTTTTCTTTTTGTGCTATTTAGTTAGTTTCATAATTCCCTAAATCACCGCAGCGCATTATTGATGTGTAATAAAATATCTTGCAAATAATAAAGTATCGGTACCACGTACAAAGGTGTACTTGGTCTAAAACTTTTATTTTTGCTCTATTTAATTACTTTCATAATGACCTAAATCACCGCAACCCATTATTGATGTGTAATTAAATATCTCGCAAATATTAAAGTATGCGGTATCACGTCCAAAAGTGAATAACTCGGTCTACAACTTTTCTTTTTGCACTATTTAGTTACTTCCATAATTCCATAAATCACCGCAACCAATTATTGCATCATTACCACGTCCAAAAGTGAACTCGATACTGTCTATATTATTTGAAAATTGCTTGTTTACAACCTGGCAATAAATATAGGCACAAAACAATAACACCTGGCAACTTTATCTAATTTTAAAACAACAGTTGCTTACATAAGCAGACAGTTATAGCTGGGCTGCCTTCGCCGTTCAATGGCGTTTGATCGCTTTTACTTCGCTCGTCTTCAAACTTGTGAGTTGTCACAAACTAGTGAAGCGGGATGGGACTAGTCTATCTACAGTCTTCGTACAACTAGAAACCAGTGGCTCCTGATACGTTTTGCTTGCCATGAATATGAACATTTCAGCGCATCCTTGAGAAATACTGAGAAATGGATGATTAGACATTTAAGAGCCGTTTCGCCTTGAAATTATCGTTTTATATTGGTTTCCGACAAGAAGTGAAACTATTTTAGGTTTATATAAATCGAATTTGATATTTCCTTGTGCTAATAATAACTCTCTCCCGACTGTATAATTTAAAATCTTTTTGCTATATACATACCTATAGGACCCTTTTACGCAAGCTTGGTGTTTTTGTTTGTCTTTGGGGATCCATGTCCAGTGGTGGACTTGGCTTTTTAGACTGATAATGGGTAACTAGGTTGATATATACCTGCATAATAATAAAGGTATGACTTCATCGATCCACAATAAGTAATAAAGTTGTATGTTTCTAGCGCTGTCTGTATGTCCATGCAAGTATTGAAAATCGATATTTTAAAATTCTATTATGCCCCGAAGGCTGACTTTCACTACTGTGTAGATGGCACCTTGCCAAGTTCGGAAACGACCAATATACAAATTAAACCCCCGATTCATACATATTTCACTAACCGTGGGTCGATGCCAGACTAGTGTCATTATGGTTCGACTAGAAATGATAAAGAACAAGTCATTCACAGTTAGGTACTCTTTGTTATAAGTAGTTAAGATTAGGTATCAGCTACTTTCGTTTTAAAGTGCAATAAGTGCCCGAAACTATTACGCATTATTGAAATATTGTCAATTGCTTCAATTGCACTTTGTAGACGATGAATTTGCGCATCGATGTGTATCAATCAATCACGTAAATATTTACAACAATTGATCGTTTTGGCACCCTTAATTTATACTTTCAATGATTGTATTAAGGTGAGTATAGCTACGCTAACTAGCGCCACCATTGCCATTGAGAAAAAACTAATAAGTCTGGAGTCTGGAGATATGCAACATTTTGAAAATTCCTATACTCACATTTTTAGAAAAACGGCCGTTTTTGGCGTAAACTGTTTAAATAACTTCGAACTTAGGAGGTTTAGTGTTGATTTTTTTGATACAAAAAATTCTACCTCATCTGACTAAAAATGTGAACATAGGAAATTTCAAAATGTTCCTTAGCTCCAGACTTTTTATTTTTTTCAAATGTGGCGCTAGTTAGCAGCTCTATTCGCCTTAAAATTCTCATTAATATATACCTACATCTATATAAATAATAAACACTTTTTTACAAAAAAAAACAACCCACTTCCAAAAAAACACTACAAAGTGAAAAATAACTTTAATTTTGGAAGTCGGTGTCTTTGGATCTGTATTTTAGTTTTTTGCCACCGACTTCCAAAATTAAAGTTATTTTTCACTTTGTAGTGTTTTTTTGGAAGTCGGTTGTTTTTTTTGTAAAAAGTTTTTATTTTTCACTTTTGACTGACCCACTACAGTTTGTAATTTATCTAAGTTACAATAGCCCAATGGCAACTGCTCATCACTTTTTACAAAATATTGCTTTTCTTTAAATTATTAATTGTTGAGGAGTTCTCCTAGTAAGAACCAGGAGAACTGGAGCTCCATGGTGAAGTCATCATCACCATTATGCAGTTTGACGAGCATAAATTACTTAGCAACCATTATTAAAGTAATCGAATCGCAGCCCGTGAAATACTTATAAATTGAGTAGTTCCGATGGCCATCTGTGGTCTTCATCATCAGTTCCACTTCACCAAATGGTGTTTTCCGAGAGCAAATGCACGAGTTACTATAAAAAATATCCAAATCGCTATAGTTGTGCCTATAAAATTTGAAGGTTCCCCTCGATTTCCATGGGATCCCCTGATCAGATTCTGATTTGGTGACAATGGGACCACCTCGAGAGTATACCCTTTCAAACAAAAAAGAATTTTGAAAATCCGTCGACAATTGGTGGAGTATTCGATGAACAAACATACAAAAAAAAAACATACAATCAGCCGAACATGGTACCTCCTCCTTTTTGTGAAGTCGGTAAAAAGAGAAGTCCTGACTGACTGACTGATTGACTGACTCATCAACGCCTAGCCAAAACCCTTGGACCTAGAAAGTTGAAATTTTGCGCAGAGGTTCCCTTTATAATGTATACAAGGAATAAGGAAGGAATTGGCAGTACGTTCCCGTGGGATATTTTCCGACATCGACGCGGGCGAAGCCGCTGGCAAAAGCTAGTGTCTCATAAAATTCTCATTAATATATACCTACATATCTCATAAAATCGGGCTGTCGTAGGTTTCTGAGAAGCATGTAAAATGCTCACAAAAGCGTCTTTCAATTTATTGGATGTAGGATTATCCTGCGACCGAATAGATACCTATATTTTTTTGAATACCCAATCGGATTAACAAATAAATTATACCTACATGAATTTGTGCGTATTATGCTCTTAGAGATTTAATTTAAGAATTAATAGTATTTTTTCTACTTAGCATTTACATAAACACCTCTTCCTAGTCTGTCCCTTGAAAGGTGATAACTTTAATTAACTTCGTTCAATTAATCAATCTGCCTAACCTTTTCCCAACTACCTTGGGTCGGCTTCCAGTCTAACCGGATGCAGCTGAATACCAGTATTTACAAGGAGCGACTGCCTATCTGATCTCCACAAAATTTCATTCAATCATCATCTGCCTAGATTTTTCCCAACGTTGGGGTCGGCTTCCAGTCGTACGGGATTCTGGTATTCAGCTAATACCAGAATTTTACAAGGAGCGACTGCATATCTGACCTCCACAACCTAGTTACTGGGTAACACGATACCCATTGTCAGACTTTCGGGCTTTTGACGACCCATAAACCACCGTTTCCACGAGCGTAATAAAATCGCGGCGGGATTTTATCGCGCACTGGATTTTCAACTCTCTGCTTAGCGCCGGGAGTTGAAAATCCAACAGTGTGTTTTTCGTCGCGCTGGGATGCACTCTGTTTTTGTTAGGTTGGATTCTCAACGCTCGGCTCAACAACGAGAGTTGAAAATCCAGTGCGCGATAAAATCCCGCCGCGATTTTATTACGCTCGTGCGAACGCCGACTAAGACTGTCAAAGATCTATAAATAACAGCCGGGACCAACGGCTTAACGTGCTTTCCGAGGCACGGAGGGGTCTTCGTATATAACTCCGTTCAATGCAAGAATAAAATGAAACGGATCGTACGGAGAAAAAACGCTTAAATAAAAAAATAGATTACGCAAAAAATAAAACCAACTCCCAGGCACTAGTTATGTTTGCTTTGAACCACGGGAGGCCAATGTTTAGAAAGAGTTACCGAATAGCCAATTCAAAGAAATACTATCCGTTTGGAAACATGAAATCATCAATTAAGGGGATACATCAATAATTTTGTGCTTTAAAATTCCTACAAAACCAATTGTATATGCTTGAATAATTTGGATTTTCCATATGTGTTATTTGACTAATTGTATATTGCCTACTGCTTTACTAAAACCAAAACATAAAAAGTAGCGCCGTCCATTTTCTGTTTTATACGATTATACGTAAACAGTTGCTTACTGTGCAGTATTTTTTTTTGTAAGTCGAAGGTATTTAAATATGTTAAGAACTTACTAAGCTAAAAATTTATTTAAAAATTGATTTTGTCATAAATCTGCATTAAAACGAAGTGCGTTTAAATTACGGTGCGCGTGAAACTAGGCAACCCTAGTGCCATTCCACTTACACACCGAGCTAAACCACGCTTCGATATATCCTCTTAAAACCACGAGTTTTATTTTTTGAAATAACATATCCGCACCCGCAGTTACATTTTGTGCATGTTTGGGTTACTCAGTGTGTGCGGAACATTGGATCCAATTAAACTTTTGAAACAAAAGTTTCACTCTGTTTCCGACGATTCATATTTTGGATAGGGTGATATGGGGTGTTATGGCTTAATTCAATGGGTGTCGTTTTAACAACACATCAGCAAACTGTTAGACAGTTTCACAAATTGTACTGACATTATCGGATATCGGTCTATTAGGGAAATTAAAAATGAAATACCATTGAGTATCAACTTTGTTTGGCGGTCGCACCTTGTTTAATTGCTTTGTTGTAAAGTGTACTGGGTTAAAAACCGATCAAAACCTATCATCTAATAATACCTATCGAACTAAACATGAAGTAGGTCATTGATTTTAAGAGGCCTCGGATTAAAGTAGACTACTTAAATACTTCCCACGATGATAAGCAAAGAGGATTAATCTTAACGAAGCCTTAAGAGGCCGTATACGAAATTTTGCCGATTTCGCTCGTTTACGTGATTTTACAGTTAAAATACTGTATTTCTATAAGTTTTAATGCACAAAATGAGTGCTTATTTCAATTATCTAATGTATGTGCTACTTTTTTATTATTATTATTATTTAATTTTGATTAATCGACCTAAAACCGGCGATTGTTTTGTGATTTTTTGCTGTAAGAGGTTTAGAATATCACATATTACGAATTGTTTTGACGTCTAAAGGGTGTGAAAAAATCACAATGTATTTTTGTGAAAGTTGTCTATACAATGTATGAATCACTTTTTACCACTTTCACTTTTGAGTAAAAAAATATTTAACTTAGTCAAATTTTAGAGAAAAAGGGGCAAAGAATTGCTTTTGATTTCGGCTACTTAGAACTCTCGTTTATAAATTTAAAACAACAGAAATAAACTTCGGTTCAAAATCTATCCATTTCCTGTAAAGAAACTGCAAAAAATTAAAAAAAGTGGTATTCAAAATCTTTTAAAACAACATAAATCTCGCATTATAAATTCGACGCAAAATAAAAAAGTAGCTTATTGATTAGATCATAAATTCGTAATTGGAATGATCTTTTATGTTGTGTATTAAAGCTTATAGAAATACAGCACGTAAATCAGAAAAAATCGTATACGGCCTCTTAACTTCAATAAATGATTAGATTGCGGTGCATAAGTCGACTTTTGGGGATAGGTGAATACTGCGAAAAAATCTTTAAATTCATTGAAAGAAAGAAAAATAATTTTATGTCTTTATAATCGAAGACAAATAAAATGATAGTAAGTACCCATGTTAGTTTGCCATAAGAAAGTAAAATTATTACAGTAAGCTCAAAAAACAGGAATTTTTAAAATTACAAATATTTGTTATATCATGCTCCAAAAACTCGGTATGCCAATACTTGCATATTTACAGAATTCGCTACAATATGTTTCGCCCGGTTGACTGAACTTGATTTTTGTTTGAAAACCTTTACCGTAGTATCTCACTCGAATCCAATAAAATAAATTCACTCCATTCCAATAAATATTTACGTACAGTGCGTGGGTAGGACACTAATTAAATACTCTACGTTTTATGCATAAAAAGCGGAATGATCAGGCGGTATTGAAACTATGAGTAACAGAAATATTTGGAATACCTCAACAACCAATGCAATAAACATTAGTTAACAGGCAGTTAATTACTGATAAACTTCTGAAACTCCATTTAAATCGTAGTTGATTTAGAAATTGGTCTCAGTTAGGTATCGTAGTAGTTTGATCACTAAGTTGTGGGGCTGTGGTCTCTGGGGCGGGCATTTCATCTCAATTAAACAACTCATGTCCGTAGGATCTCCGACACTTCAGCAGTACATAATTGCGAGACGGCCCGGGCGCGTATATAGAAATGCTAATTCAGTACGTCCCCTCAGGCGGAGACGAATACCTAGAGTTAGCGCTTTTCCAGGCGTTAAACACACGTAAATGCTAGTATTCAGTAGCATTTACGCGGAATTAGCTTTTACTAGCATTTACGTGTGTTTAACGCCTGGAAATGACTCCATCGTCTCCGCCTGAGGGGACGTAGGTACTGAAGTAGCATTTCTATTTACGCGGCCCGGGCAGCTCTATATCCAACATGGCTAGATTAGAATTGCTCCCTGGTGCTACATCAAAGAAATATTAGCGCAGAAAGTGCTATTAGTAGAAGAGTAAGACGTTTTTGGGTCTAAGGGCCTTTGTAAGCGTTAAGAGGGGTGTTTATAAGACTTCTCGGTTGGTTTCTTCATAGATATAATCAGGAGCGAGAATGATTTGGATACTTTTTTCTTTTTAGGGTTCCGTACCTCAAAAAGAAAAAACGGAACCCCTATAGGATCACTTCGTTGTCCGTCTGTCTGTCAATCTGTCAAGACCGTTTTTCTCAGGTATCCAGTTGAAATTAATATGAAAAGGTCTATGGTCCTTCGGAGTTCTAAAAAAAACCAGCTTTCAAGTCAATGCAATAAAAAATACGGTCATTTAAGCGACATATTTTGATACTTGCAAGTAAATCAAAACCTTTAAGGTACTTCCCGTTGTCATACAATCATGTTTGGCAAGGAAGCAAGGTGTCACAGCACAAATGAAGGAAAAAGTCGGGAAATTGTTAATTGGTAATTTTATCGCATAAAACATTTTTTTTTGGGATTGTATACAATGTTAAGTTTGTTTTTGGGATAAATTCTTTTCAACTACGGAACCCTTCATTGTGGGTGGTTACACGCACTTGGCCGATTTTTTTCATACAATGACTATGTTGGGGTCGGCTTCCAGTCTAACCGGATGCAGCTGAATATCAGTATTTTACATGGAGCGACTGCCTATCTGACCTCCACAACACGGAAATTGAGTACAATACTGGTTGTCGGACTTTGTAATGTCAAAGATAGATTTACAGATGACAGCCGGGACCAACGGGTTAACGTGATTACCTCATGAAGGGGTCTCGATATGTAATAGATGGTCACCCATCCACGGACCGTCCTCGGCAAGCATAGCTTAACCTTAGATCGATCATGCGTATTTTGCCACGAACCCAATACTTACTTCGTGGTTCCAAGCTTGGTTTAGCTCGGTGTGTAAGTGAAATGGCGTTATGGCTGTCTAGTTTGACGCACGAGATAGAAGATTCTCACGCGCACCGGAATTATGTCGTAAAAGTGCAAATAAAATCGTAGAGGAAAGGCGGGTGGCCAGACTTTTGAAAATTAGGTATTTTAAGAAGGTATTGCTGTCGCTCTGCGAGCGCTCCGCCCTCGAATTCGTGCGATAAGGACAACTGCAGATCCGACTAAATAGCCTATGTAAAAAGTCACATTTCGAGGTTTGGCTCTCGCCTATTTCCTCCTCCAATATTGGACCAATTTAAAAGATATTTCATAAACTGAATAAGAAGGATATATACTATGCCCCTATGTTTTTCTTTTTTCGTTAATAGTTGTCAAATTGGTACACTAGGCGTCTGTTGACAGCGGTCTGAATAGGCAATTTTGAGCATTTTTGTAGGGTTCTAGTTCTTATAAAAATAATATATCATCAAAAAGGAAAACATAGGGGCATACAAGTAACTGATATTTATATTTCTGTAAAAAATCATTGCTTTATGGTCATCAACCAGAAAGAAAACAGGCAAGAGCGTTTGTATCTTTTTGTATGGAGAAAAGATCACCCACGTTTCCTCTTAACTATATAATCAAAAGTAATCCATCACTGGAAGCAGTTTGGAATTTGACATTTCATGGTATATTTTTAATTATAATTACAATTGCTAATGAAGGGATATTTTTTGTGTCAAAATTATTTACGGTTTATGAGATACACAGCTTTAAAAAACCGGTCAAGTGCGAGTCGGACTCGCGCACGAAGGGTTCCGTACCATATTATATGTTTAACAATCACAAAGATATCTTTTTACTTATTTTATAACGATACTGTGAATTACAAGGTTATTTTTTGCAGTTGCAGAAAATCACCCATGTTTAAACAAAATACCTTATAAATAAAAAAAAAAAAAAATAATAAAATAACCTTTATATCGGACAAGTTACATCCATAGTGGGTTAGTAGTACACAGAAATCTTAGGACTATGTTAGTAAAGCTTAATATTATTACTTGGCAACAAGATTATTCTGAGAGATACATCTCTTAATAATGCTATGCATTATCGAAGAGTCGTATCTCCCAGCTATGAATCGCCGTTTTCAGTATTGTTGCTTAAATACAGTATTTATGGTACCGACAGAAGTTTCAAATTCCGAATTTGTTGAATTGTTGCGCTAGAGCTCATACAAAAATCTTCTTGCGCGGAACCCTAATTATTTTTCTAAAATAAAAAAAGACTTAGTTACTCCTTAAAACATCAGTTATATGCCGTTAAAATCGGTGAAAATTCGTTTGGCAAGTACCATTTTTTTAATCGGACTGCGCTTTAAAATTATTCTATACAAACTTTAACATCCCTAAACTTCATTTGAGGCGTAGTTTTGAAAAACTAATAATGACAAACATTATTACTTACTTATGCAAGTATTTGTGCTAAGTTTTAAGTTCATTAACCAAATTAATAAGATTTTTCATGTAAACTGTATCTCTGTTTTCACGAACACAGATAAAGAATTTCAAAAATTGTCTGGTATGTTTCCATAACTTGACTCAAACATTATTTACACCAATATTAGAGTTAATCAAGCCCCCAATAAAATCCTCCGCTATAAAATTAACTTTTCACCCCTTAGGGGTAGATTTTTGGAAAACCCTGATACACGTTAGTTAGTCTTCATTTTTGGTCTCAAGTATAAAAACTGAGTTTTGAGTTAATCGGACCGCGTTTTAAAATTCCTCCATACAAACTTTGACACGCCCAATCCCTCTTTAGGGGGTAGTTTAGGAAAACTCAAAATGATAAACTTTATAATTTACTTAGATGAATATTCGTGCTAAGATTCAAGTCTATTAACTCAAGGGATAGGATTTTTCATACAAACCTTCATCCCCTATTTTTCACCTTTAGGGATAGAATTTCCAAAAATCCTTCCTTAGTGGATGTTCACACTATATAAGGTATCTATGTGCAAAATTTCAAGTCTCTAGGTCCATTGGTTTGGGCTGTGCGTTGATATATTAGTCAGTGACTCAGTCAGGACTTTGATTTTTTTTATATATATAGATTTACCATGTTATTTTAAGACCACAGACTTCTTATAGGTTTTCCTGTAATCTACAGGTATAGAACTATTTTCTACATTTTTTTCAAAATTTTAGGCTCAGTAGTTTCGGAGATAAGGGGGGGGGGAATGGTAAATTTTCGTCTATTTTCTTAAATAACTTTAAAACAATATATTTTAAAATTATAAAAAAAAATATATTTGAGACCCCCATAGTAAGCCCTTTCATTTGATATGTCACACGGTACAGTTTACAAAACTTTTTTTTACATTTTCTTATTTTCCCCCTAAAAGTGACTCTCATATTCAAAATTCATATATTTACTTTAGCTGTACGTGTTTGGGTCACAGAAATCCATATGTGTACCAAATTTTAACTTAATCGGTCTATTAGATTCGGAGCAAATTGGCTGTGACAGACGGACAGACAGACACACGAGTGATCCTATAAGGGTTCCGTTTTTTCCTTTTGAGGTACGGAACCCTAAAAATCACCTTTTTGATCGTTTTCAGGAAATCTGCGCCTTTATAAAACAAATACACAGTGCCCCTGTCCGTAGTAAATTGGAATAAAATGCAATAGTTTGGAGTCCTCAAGAGTCATTGTATACTATTATGTTAGAAAAAATTCAACGTAAGTTCTGTAGATACCTATACAAACGTCAATATGGATACTACCCCTTTCTCTATCCTTCTATGTTTGTGTCAGGAATGGTAGGTTTAGATACACTCCAACTCAGGCGGGAATCCACACTTATAATTAGTTATTATTTAATACTAGCGGATAAGCCCTGTTGTACGGGAATCAATGCATTTTTATGTTCCCGACCAATATATCCGTGGCGCTGGAAGACGGCAGCATAGGCTCTTGTGCTATCCGCCTATATGGCGCTCTCCCCGAGCTGGCAACAGCCCCACTGCTAGAGCAGTTGCACTTATTAATGAGTTCCTTAAATGTATTCCAGATGCAGATATATTTTTTGACTCGCAAAGTACAATTGCCAAACATGTTTATATTTACCTGAATGTCAAAAAGTAATTGTATAGTTCCTAAGTTGATGTAAGGTTGTACCTGTTTGATTTTTTTTTGTCTTACTTCGTTTTTCAAATTATAAGTTTTTTATTTTTATTTTTTTATTTTTTTATTATTGACATTGTAATGTAATTTAATATTAGTGTACCTAATAATTAGCATAGACATAAGCGATTTGGTGTAAACTGTAAGCTTATATTTAATGAATAAAATGAATGATGAATTACTACTTATATAAAAGAGCAACCAATACCATACACTCGTAGTTTGAGATTCACAAAAAGAGGAAACGAATAATGGAAACATACGGAAATTGCGCAAGGGCCCGAATTAAATTCTATTGTTATTCAAAAAACGACCGTCGGTACTACAAAAAGGGCGAGTTGAATACAATCTTCGAGCACACATTTTATTAGTAGGCTTCACATTTTACGAGCGGACTCGAAACCTAAATAAAAAGAGGATTCTTCATATGAAGTCTCTTTGTCATTTTTTTACGGTGGGCTGTCAAAGGCTTTTACGATTTCATCTTTAGTCGGTCGGCGTTATGTGCGTCGTCTAATACCTGAAAATGAAAGAAAACCTCTTATTGTAATGATGACGAAGTTGCTTTCAATATCACGGTGGCTTGTTGCCTTTTATCTTACTAATGAGCCTCCAGTGTTATGGATTTTTATCGGATTTGTTTTATCATTTTTGTTTTTGTCTTTTACAATATTGAGATTTTCTTCTGCTGTTGTTAATGAAAATACATGCTTTAATTATTATTCATTAAAAGCTTTTATTTAACTACATTAATGTACCTACTTATGTCCTGGAATTGTGCCAAAAGTTAAATTTGACCCACTTCCCGGTGTTAGATTGAGCTGTTGGCATTCGTATGTAAAATCGGTGAAAATGCAATATTGGTACCATCGAGCTGATGTGATGATGGAGCCGAAAGGTGGCCACAGGAACTCAGTAATAGAACGACAATATCGAGTTTGGGCTCGTTTGATTCGTCTTGACAAGGACTCTGGTCCTAGATGATATCCAGAATTCCAGACTATTTAAATAATACACTTGTTTCTTGGTCATATAGTTGATAACTGACTACAATGGGACAATCTCGTCACTTCCCAAGGGTGTCGTAGCAGATTGTTAAGGACAGATAAATAAGGATATTATGTATACCTACTGCCGAATTTACTACTTGTGTGTGCACCAACAATACTATAGTGCTACTGCTAGGTCACCTGTAATGCGTTGTAATTAATTTATTATAAAATCAGTGCCTTGATCACAAAGCCTTCTTATCTTAACTTTAATTTTACTGTGGAAATCTGTAACTTTATTTTTATTTTATACTTATTACGTCCTTTGCTTAGTACACATTCACAATTTCAAAGTTGGAATATAAGTCATACAAAAGAGGGCAGAAGTATCCTTGCAAAGTATAAGTTTTCATCAAACTTCCATGGCTCGGTGGCGAGTGGTCGACAAACAAATTCAATGACCACAAAAAAGATATGGGGAAAACTTCATCAGTGCTCTATAGCCCGGGAAAAGTTCGACCTGAAAATATTAAGCACGTAACACCGTGGAAATACATTTTGACTTCGTGCTACACATTTTAGGGCACAATATTTTGCCACTCACTACCTAAACTACTGGCTTCTATATTTCACTTCCAGTTTTTAACTGACGAGAAAAAGAAGGAGGTTCTCATGTCTGTATCGCCACATATGAACTACGCATCAATGACATGACGTCACGCAAACCTGCATCGCGCAATTAGAGTTTACCACGCGATTAGCATATATACAACGTCCCGACATCAACCGTCGGGCAGTAGCCCACCAGACACAACACCCGTCTGGTCGGAGGATCCTCCCTTTTCTATGGAGGATGAGTGAACTTTACTCCCAGTTCCTCATGCCTCTAAACTGGTGACCCCGAGCATGAACGTCAGTGCAGCCTTCGTGCAACTCCTTCAGCGTGACGTCATCAAGCATCACTTCCTCAAGCTTTCAAGCGGCGAGTCACACAGCCAGCCAGCATCCACGGCTTCAACAGGTATCCTGACCACCAGCATGCAGCGGACGCGCATTCCTGGTCATCACCTTCAGCCTCAACCCAGCGCTGTACACTCCGACTCACTGGAGCATAACGCAGCGCCACCCCGACTCACTGGGGTATCACCGCAGACAGTTCCGACTCACCGTGAACTATGCGGCACCCGGTTCCAACTCACTGGAACCACAACTGGCACTGGCAAGCATTGCAAGATACACGACTCAGCCCACTATCGACCTCCGGTCTCCGGAGGGGAGTGATGTGGCGGCATCTACATCGCCACATATGAACTAAACCACGCAAACCTGCATCGCGCAATTAGAGTTTACCACGCGATTAGCATATATACAACGTCTTGACATCAACCGTCGGGCAGTAGCCCACCAGACACAACACCCGTCTGGTCGGAGGATCCTCCCTTTTCTATGGAGGATGAGTGAACTTCACTCCCAGTTCCTCATGCCTCTAAATGTCGACGCGTATTTTTTTGTGTATGGCCACTTATACATTTTTACGGAGCAGTCCGATTTGAAAGATTCTTGTTTTATTCGGGAAGGTTTACCTCGATGTTGATTCCATGTAAAATTTATTAACTTTGCTTGAGAAGTTTTTGAGTTAGCTTCAATAATAAGTACGTAATTTTCCCACTTAGTCTATGTAGATGATGTTATAATAATTTCCTGTCATTGTAATTTACATTGTGGTACGTATTTGAATTTGTGTGGGGTAGCTACCACAGCTAAAAAGTGAAAAATACAAACTTTTTTGCATAAAAAATAGTACTAAGTGAAAAATAACTTTAATTTCAGAAGTCAGTGGCAAAAACGAAAATACAAAACCTAAGACACCTAGGTACCTACTTCAGAAATTAAAGTTATTTTTCATTTATAGTGTTTTTTTTGGAAGTCGGTTTTATTTTGTAAATTATGTTTTTTTTTTTGTTACAACTTACAAACAACAACAACCATTCGTAAGCAAAAACGATTAGTTTTCGTATCTAACCACCGCACCGTAAGAGCTATTTGTAGTTCATACCCGAGGGATTTAGAGATTCAAAAGTAATGTGAAAATTATCGACCCTATCAACGTACTCGGCAATATATTCTCTAATATGAGCACAGCTATGTGTTTATCAAATAAACAGCACAAGAGAATGGAGAATACGCGCACGGACGTGATTCGAGCTCAGGAGACGGCATAAATGGATCGCGAATCATTCGTTCAGGCTTTGTAGAGATTTCAACTTCATACACCCAACAATTATTATAAATATTGGCAAAGCCTCTCCGACTTCTATAAGTATATTCGTTTCTACCGTGAAATATAGACAAACATTATCTACACTGAAAATCTACAATTCAGATCACAAATAGCTCCGTTTGGAGAAATAGATGAGCCCATTTATCCACGGCTTTTCCCAGTTATTCAATACAAGAATCGTTCGTTTTTAGTAAAAGTATACATTCTAGTGATTTAGAAACGGTTCGCGAACAAAACTTATGAATTGTCACACATTTATCACGGGCTACGTTTGATAGTCCGTTTTATTGGCTATCTTTTTGATGATAGGCTTCTAGAGCTTTCGGTGAAATGTGGAGACTTTTATTAGTCTTTTAGTAAAACACGAACTTTTCCGACATTGGCTGTAAAACTTTATTCTTGCAGTCTATTTTGGTATACGGGATATTATATTGGATAAAGGTTTTTGGATTTATGTTCTGAGAACTGATAAGAAAAAGACATGAGTGAGTAATTGTTAATAAAAAGTAACATTGCTATTAACGGGTAATAAGCCAATGTTATTACCAGTGGTTACTACGTTGTAGTGAATGTACGTACCTAAGTACAGAAAAATCCGACATCGTGTTACTAAGTCGAATAACTTTGTTAATTTGTCCTATTACGAGTTTCGTATACATTTAAGTATTCTTAACAGCATTTGGAGAAGTGTTTTCATTCAACTCGGGCGCACTGTACTACAGCTAAGCAGTCTTTTCACTACCCTGTATATCTCAATTTGAATGGCAAGGTTCCACACTAAGTTTGAATACTAAATAAGATGCTTTTAGTTCGAGCGCACGCTTAGGTAATTTTGTACTTCGGTCGTGTGCCAATGGAATCGTAACTATTCAAGTTCTTAATAAAATTCACTATATTCAAATTGCTCTTGTAAAGGCTAGTCTATACTATATCAGATTCTGTTATTTAATCAGGCGTTCCCTATTGTCAGATAGAGTGATTAGTTTGCCCTAAAATCCTTTAGAAAATCCTTTTATTTGGTAAAATAATGACGTATCCCAAATGGAGAGAGTCCGCTCAATAACTGACGATAATCCCGATTGGATTCTCCAGAGAAATCTCGGTTAGCTAGTTTGAAAGAAGAACGTTTGTGTAAGCAGTAACCCGTTCGGTACACTTCAAACAGCATATTGAACCAAAGCCAGGAATGACTGGAGCAGTGTAATCGATGAGAGCACACTCCCTGCGGAACCCTAATAAATCCGCTGTGACCGGTGTTCATTAATTTGCTGCTGTCAAGTCGGTATCTGAAATTGTTGATGTTTTGCGCATGTTTGTGGCACAATTTATTGGGCCAATCATTCGTGGGCCCTAAAGTTGAGCGGTACACTTGGTATGATTAATTATAATAATAGATTTTCTGTGGGTTAAATATCATGTAATAATACACTTCGGGTTACCCTGTTAATCTGTGTCCTTGTACAACCAAATATGAGGTATATTTTAAATTATGGGTTGACATACGAATTAAACATCTCTCGTCTAAAATAGTTTCCTAATTATTTTATAGAAAAATATTTTAAAATAATAAACATAAAAGTACCTAACTGTTCTCGATCGTTTACAAGTACATTATTGTAGTACCTACCTCAGTACCTAGGAACCGACTTATCCAGGCAACACTCTTAGAGGCACTAGGTCTGAACAGCTGATTGGAACTTACCTCCTCCGTAAAGGAAATGAAGCACGTAAACCGTATTCGAGCAATAAAAGAAAATAGCATAATGTGCTATACCTTTTACAAATTAAATTGTGGTGTTTACTTTGGCTTCTGTTTACCAGTACCTAAGCGTTTAGTAACCTAAGCGTTTAGACGTCTTGAAAAGAGACCGTTTTCAAGAGTCTTTAGTAGTATTTTTATTACTCCAGGGAGTTCACTATTTGATTCTAAGCGATTTCAGTTTTCGAAAGTTCGAAAGCTTTAAGCCCCCGAGATTAAATTTTAACACAATGTTACAGTGATCATTCTGTTTTAGCAATTTTGAAACTGAAATTCTGCTTCCTATTCTGAGGACGCAATTGTTTCGATGTGTTTACTGAAATCCCAAAATAAATAACTGTAAATTAACATAATACACCAAACGGAAACTCCACGAATAAAAACACAAAATAAATAAATTGAAGCCGTCTCAGGAGTGGCAGGAATAAAGTTATATAACTCAAGTATTATATTTTGCACAAGTCGAGCCATGGCTCGGGCCACCACTCTCAAAGTGTTTTTAGTAAAATCACGAAGCGGATCTCCAAATTCAACGCAGGATCCTACTTCGCGGATATCATAACAAACGTAATAAAAACTTTTCCGCAAAATATTAGTTTTTCGGACCATCAGAGTTTACAGAGGACTGAAAGATAACAAGAAATGGCTCTTCATTTATTCCTCATTTTTAAGTTAAATAAAACTTCTCCTTGTTACGATCGACGTTCTGTTAAAACAGGGTTATATAAACTTTTAGGCCCTCTTATTATTTTTTCATGAAATCGGAGTCATTTCATGGATCAAAGAAATAAAACGGTATTCCAGTTAATACAGTATTAGGATGGAGCTTCTCGGATGGTATTTCCCAAGTGATACTTTCTTCATTTCAAGTGCCTATAGAGTGGTGCCCTAATAGATACTACGTGTTGCTATTACGGCTAGTGGTTACAATTTGCTCCAGGAGCTTTCACCTAACTTAAAAGGGCTCCCATCAAATGGGCGGTATATCGAAAACCCATTCGAGTAATTTGAGGCGAACCGAAACGACATTGTCGCTTAAGCGATTCAATCCTCCGCGACCGCGCCGGGACCTACACGACGATTTGAATTTAAGCGATTTTATGTGAGCGGTAATGTCACCGTTGTGAGCGCTTTGTCGCCAATAAATTATATTTGCTTGTTCGTTTACAGCCTGTTGTTTACACGGTGGACGAGTGGCGGGCGAGTGGCGCGCGACGGCGACGTGAGCGAGCCGTGTTTACACGAACATCGTAGATGACTGATAATCGTTTTACGGCATTCGTTTATGTCACCGATAAGGTTCGGCAATCACGAATCCGTTTGTCTCTTTGTGCGATTTCTTTCGTGTTCCATGTTTAGTGCCGTCTCGGATTGATAGCGCGGTCTTTACGACTGAACTATACGCGTCTTGCACAACTTTGTAACTGATTTGTGTTTTCAGTTGGAAAACTCTGAAATAATGCGTCGTTCATGTGAAACTATTTTGAAAATAAACAATGAATAAATTCTGCAGTGCTCCTCGAGTTGCAGAAGGGGAAAAATAGTTTATATTTTTGCAGTATGACCTAGTTGGGTGTTTGACTTTCATGCTTTTGTCTCACGGGACTTCTACGCAATTTCAACTATAATTAAAGTGCTTGCTTTGCGTTGTAAAGTATTGTTGTAGCTAAAGGAACAGGAGATGAATAAATCACTGCCATAACTACCTACTATGTTGCTGCAACTTAAGTTTGAATAAAACGTTGTTCGCACATACCTAGTAGTAGCTCTATGTTCCTATATGTTACATCACATGCCATTAAGAACTTGTTCAACTCAGCAATGTAAAGTATACATTTTGATACAAGTGGAGAACGTTTGTTATTGCATTCGAGGCGGAATTAACACACCCGAGCCGTAGGCGAGGTTGTTGTGGAGCCGAGAACTGCAATAACAAATGTCCACGTGTATCAAACGACGTTTTTCAATGCACTTTTGAAGAAATAAAATAAAATAACGGTAAATATTTTTGTCATGAATTAAGGAAACTATGATTTAAATTTTATTTTTTTTCCGCGCTTTACTTTCGCCAGGTTGAAAGAGAAGCAAAGTTATTTAAAGCCGATATAAACAGCCTAATATGAAAAATAGAAAATTCAAATATTTTTGAGTTTAGAACACAAATAAATGTTAATTTGTTCATAAACGTTTTTTTACTGTAATAATCATGGTTTTTGATAATATTCTATATAATAATTATTTAAATATTCAAAAAATATTAACGCCTTAAAGACGCATATCTCTTTGCCGAAATTAAAAAAAAAACATTCACCTCCGAATAAAGAGTTGTGAATAGAGGCATTGAACCAATTTGGACTAAGTATAGGTATAAGTTATCTGTGGCAATTTTTATTCCCGCACACGGGTGGGAAAATGAAAAATCGCTCGCGTGCAACATACATTGCATTGTGAACCTAATCGTAGTGCGATATGAACCAGTTTTCGAGGAAGTGTCAATACACTTCCTCGAAAACTGGTTCATATCTCAGTTGAAAATGTCTTTTCAATAAAAGACATTTTCAACTGAGATACTTCATTATTCCTAAACATACAATACTTTTTTTTTACAAAATTTCTCGCAAGTCGTTTTATTATAAAATCAATAACTTTCGCACTCCTTGCTACAAAACGGTGTGACAGTCAGCCACATTTTACTGTCGTCATTCTCGCAAGCGATAGCGGCTCAGCAATCGGCAGTGATATGTCTACAAATGTATTACGTGTGTAACGGGCTTAAGGTTTTGCTTGTCGAAGAAATAGTTAAGCTACACCGTTAACGAGTTCACTCGCTCGTATGCGGCTCGCCTGAACCAGGCTACAGTCGACAAACTTTAAGTTGCATTTAAATGCGAATTTGTTCGTACAAGACTTGTATTGTGACTGTTGCTGCCGTTGTGTTGTAACCGTCTGGGACTTGACAAATTGTGTTGTGAGATTTTATTCTTTGTCTATGATTTTGTTTGTTTATTATTGAATAGCTCGTATAAGTGCTGTTTCATGAGCTTGCTCGGCAAAACACTTAATTGCATTTATGTGTGTTTTGTAAAGTAAATAAACAAACCTGCAAAATCAGCTACTTATACCTAGTTGTAGATTTTGATCCAGGATTAAAATGATTAGGAGCTTACCCAATCCCTTAATTGCTCCTTTTGATCAACAAATGGGTTCTAAGTTCGAAATACGATCTTTCAATCACTTCGCCAAGGATCAAACGAATATATTTCTTAAATAATTAGGTATTAATATCAATAAAAGTGAACACGTAATTAAAGAGAGCAGTTAAATTCGATCCAGAATACAAGCTTCTTATTCTAAACAAATAAGTACTTCATCAACTCAAAAATAATTAGGAAATACTCCGCCAATACCGGGTCATTATTACGTTCAATGTTCAGAAACCCGTGAACTTCCACCAAATCAATCGTAGACCGGGCAATCAATAAGAAATTTATGGAAAAAAATATTGGAGCATTTTTTCGTCAATTTACCGCGTCAATCGGTGACGTAAATTAAATTGCGCGAATTATTAAACGTACATCTACGCCGTAATGCTGGGGCGTACCTCCTTCGCCGTGAAAAATGGAATCACAGCGATGAACAATTTGTCATTTTAATGTTTTCGTGTCCGCAACCGGTACGCCGGCACTATGGATAGACAATTTATAACGCGTGTCATATCCCCTTTGTAAGGCAAGGCAAAATATCTAGCTGTGAGGAGAGGAATGCAATTTGTTGGCGCATACATTACCGAGCAAAGTGTACGTAATTGTAACGTTATGCTGCGTACACATCTATATAAGTATTATAAAAAAAATGAATGCCGGCTTGACCGATTTAAATTTTTTTTTTTTTGTTTTATTCTCCTCTTTAAGGCTCTTACAGACAAAGGCGATATAGCGTCGCGACGCGATAATGTCCTACTCTAGCAATAAAATTAAGACCTGAAACCAAGTAATTTGCGAATTTACATTTTCATTATTACGAAATCGTGTACCTACCAACTTACTTCGACAGTAACATATTATATTACTAAGACATTTGTAACAATGCAACTTTCCTTAAATATTATATTTTAGTAGATTTATGCCCGACCCAGTCCGAGACGTTCACGAGATAAGCGTAATATTATACCGTGAGGCTACTGAAATTCCCACATCATAAAATTGGACTCGCGCCGCCGCTATAAAACTGATCATTTATTTTTACGACATCGATCCCTAGGTTAATAATTGTGTCGCCATAATTTTTTCCAATTCCCATACATTTTACTACGAGGTTTTTTACGAGGTCAACGCACCTACCTGTTAGTGGATTTAGTATGACATTTTGATCGCTTCGTACACGTTTGTTGACTCTATTAGAAGAATGCTACCGGATAGTTTAAAATTTTATTTACATTACCTATAATATATTTATTAGGATGGTGACTTTTTGAAGGTGTTATTAACTTTTTGTCAAGTAAGTTCGTAAGTAGGTAGGTACCTATACCTGTTTGTACCGGATGAATGGAATACTAAAAAATTACGTAAAGAAAATGGCAGACCTTCGATCTATTCTATTCCGCAGTTCTTATATTCTCTAAGGCAGTTCTCCACATGCCTGGATAATCCAGGCAAGTATTTATTTCTTTACTTTTGAAACTTTTTACTTTGCTTGTCATATCTGAGACTGTTTCACCACCTACGTGTTCGTAAGTTCCTATTAACTTACTTGGCAGATAATTTCATATAATTTCAATAAAATATAATAAAAAATACTAATTCTGTTCCATTTTTGAATTTATTACTTTATTAGGTAAGTAGTGGTAACTGAATTTGTATAATAAATATAATATAATATAATATTTATTTGTTCAAGACTTAAACCTTTACAGTATTACATTTATTATGTAATTAGACTAAGATGGCAAGATACAAAACTAGTGTAACTGGGCTTAAACTAGGAGGATTCCTGTGCTATAAGCACCAGTTACTTCCGTCTCCACCGTTTCGAGCTGCCATTACAAGTGCGGTGCGGAGCAAAACAAGTATTATACTGTAAGTACAAATGACAATAATAGGAAATTAAAATTATTAATATAGACATGCGTGAGTGTGGATATGTATGTTCGTATGAGTGTGTGTGTATGATTGTGGGGTGTGTGTCAGTGTGTGTAGGGGTGAGTGTGGATGTGTATGTTCGTATGAGTGTGTGTTTATGATTGTGGGGTGTGTGTAGAGGTGTGTTTGTGCGCGTATGTATATGTATTTGCGTGTTGTGAATGGGCCTGAGTGGCTTAGTGTTTTATTTTATTTTATACTTTTTAGCATATTTTCTGTATTTTCATAATTTAGAGAGAGAAGGAAGTCGTCTAAGGTAAGTTTTAGTTTTTTTTATCGGTAGGTTATATAACTGTGTATTTTTACTTATTTTATTATAAAGATATGGACCCATGTAGAACGGTTGTCTCCTATAGAAGTCCGTTTTACACGGTTTCAGGTCAAAGACTAGGTCCTTCCTACGTTTGTTCCTTAGTCCTTCCGGGTCATACGTTGAGCCTTTATGGGTTATAAGCAGAACCCTCCTGATATAAAGTTGTCGTACCGTTAAAACCATACAATCCTTATATAGTTGCTCTGTTGGATACTGAAAGTTTTTTTTGTGTATAACTTTTAGAACTGCTCGCTGGGCTCTTTCTAGGTTTAATATATGAGTCTTGTGTGTACTCCCCCATACAGAGATACAGTATTCCAGTACTGACTGGCATAATGATAGATAGATTATTTTCATCAGCTTCAGGTCGCACACCCTGCGTAACTTCTTAAAAACTGTTATTAACTTTCTAATCCTAGAGCTTAGTATTTTTACGTGATTGTGGAAGTTTAACTGGTCGTCTACTTGTATTCCGAGATACTTTATGCAGTTTGTTTTTTGAATGGGAAGACATCTGCATTCACTGATATTGTTATGACTGCAGGTGTGTGCTCAGACTTCAACCAGTTCATTAGCGGATTGTGGAGGCGGTGTATGAAATTATCTGCCAAGTAGTTAATAGGAACTTAATTGTTAGGTGGTGAAACAGGCCCTTAGTCTATAAAACGTAAGATTCCTTTCTTTATAAAATGTCCACCAAACTATCTATCAAACAGTTTACCATCACGTGACGTGTGAACTCGTAAACTATACTATAATCCACCGACACTAGTTTTATACAGTGAGTAGTTCCCGAGACGCCTTTAATGATCCACCCTAGCTCCTTAACCGTTAATTAAGCTTATTAATCCGAAGGCACGACCACCTTGTTTTCCTTAATTGGTCCAAATTTTATTTCAGAGCTGAGTTTCATTTTTAGGGTTCCGTACCTCAAAAGGAAAAAACGGAACCCTTATAGGATCACTCGTGTGTCTGTCTGTCTGTCCGTCTGTCCTTCTGTTACAGCCAATTTTCTCCGAATCTTATGGACCGATTAAGTTCAAATTCGGTACACATATGTATTTCTGTGACCCAAACACGTACAGCTAAAGTAAATATATGAATTTTGAATATGAGAGTCACTTTTAGGGGGAAAATAAGAAAATTAAAAAAAAAACTTTTGTAAACTGTACCGTGTGACATATCAAATGAAAGGGCCTACTATGAGGGTCTCAAATATATTTTTTTATAATTCTAAAATATATTGTTTTAAAGTTATTTAAGAAAATTGACGAAAATTTACCATTCCCCCCCTTATCTCCGAAACTACTGAGTCTAAAATTTTGAAAAAAATATAGAAAATAGTACTATACCTGTAGATTACAGGAAAACCTATAAGAAGTCTGTGGTCTTAAAATAACATGGTAAATCTATATATATATAAAAAAATCAAAGTCCTGACTGAGTCACTGACTAACATATCAAGGCACAGCCCAAACCAATGGACCTAGAGACTTGAAATTTTGCACATAGATACTTTATATAGTGTAAACATCCACTAAGGAAGGAGTTTTGGAAATTCCATCCCTAAGGGGGTAAAATAGGAGATGAAAGTTTGTATGAAAAATCCTATCCCTTGAGTTAATAGACTTGAAACTCAGCACGAATACCTATTCATCTGAGTAAATTATAAAGTTTATCATTTTTAGTTTTCCTAAACTACCCCCTAAGGAGGGATTGGGGGTGTCAAAGTTTGTATGGAGGAACTTTAACACGCGGTCCGATTAACTTAAAACTCAGTTTTTATACTTGAGACCAAAAATTAAGACTAACGTGTATCAGGGTTTTCCAAAAATCTACCCCTAAGGGGTGAAAAGTTAATTTTATGGCGGAGGATTTTATTGGGGGCTTGATTAACTCTAAAATTGGTGTAAATAATGTTTGAGTCAAGTTATGGAAACATACCAGACGATTTTTGAAATTCTTTATCTGTGTTCGTGAAAACAGAGATACAGTTTATATGAAAAATCTTATTAATTTGGTTAATGAACTTGAAACTTAGCACAAATACTTGCATAAGTAAGTAATAATGTTTGTCATTATTAGTTTTTCAAAACTACGCCTCAAATGAGGTTTAGGAATGTTAAAGTTTTTATAGAAGAATCAGTCCGATTAAAAAAATAGTACTTTGAGTCAAGTTAGGAAACTTGCCAAACGAATTTTCACCGATTTTGATGGCATATAGCTGATGTTTTAAGGAGTAACTTAGGCTATTTTTATTTTAGAAAAAAAAATTAGGGTTCCGCGCAAGAAAATTAAAATCCATGAAATCAGACAACCACGTACAGTCCAGTACAAACTTACTAAGCCTCCGCTGTCTATTACGGCTATAACAACAAATAATAAAAATAAAGAAAAATATAAGGGGTCGGTCCCCATACAGTAAACTTTTCATTTTTATTTATTTATTTATTTATTTATTTATTTCTCAGTACATGGTACATTATGTTCTTAATATTAATAAACAGTTTCACATATACTACCGTTACCGGTGTAGAAATATTAAAATTAAAGTACAATTTTATTCTATTCAATTAAATTCCATTATTACATCTATAAATTAGTTTTTAAATTCCACTATTATTATATTTATAAATTTTTATACAATGTCAATCAATCAATCAATCAATCAGTTTATTCGTGAAACATAGGTATTTACATGCATAGGTGTTAACTTATATAGGTGCGCTATGTTTTGTCATAAATGACATACAAATTTATAAGTTACACATTAGGTGTCCTTAGAATAATAATATTTTAAATTAATTAAATACATGAAAAGCAAATACAATAAATAGTCATAGTCATAATTATCAAAATGTAAAGTCATTATTATAATTGGTCATTCAAAAATTCGTCTACAGTATAATAACATTTGTCAATTAATAATTTATTAAGAGCATTTTTAAACTTATATAATGTCATGTTTTTTATGTCATCAGGAATTTTATTAAACACTTTAGGTGCCATACCAAAAAAACTTTTTCGCATCAATGCGGTCTTACATTTTTGATGACATAGTTTATTTACGTATTGGGCGCGCAATGGAGTTTTTCTAGTGGAAGATATCTTTTCAAATAATTGTGTGTTTCTTTTCACAAACAACGCAGTTTCCAAAATGTATAATGCTGGAAGGGTCAGTATTTTTAGACTTAAAATAGGGTCAAGTTTTACGAGCATTTTTTTTTTAAATTTTAAGTATCTATGAATGAAATATTTTGAAAAAAGAATAAAAATTTTAATCTAGCATGTCCCCGTGTCATCGTCTAGAACTCATTGAGTAGAGTACAAACATATTTTTTTTATCTTTTAAAATTAAGAAATAGGGGGCCGCAAAAGTTGTAAATTTTAGACCATTTTTGTACGAGCTCTAGCGCAACAATTCAACAAATTAGGAATTTGAATCTTCTTTATACCATGTAGGTACCATGAATACTGTATTTAATCAACAATACTGAAAACGGCGATTGATAAGGTATTTTGTTTAAACATGGGTGATTTTCTGCAACTGCAAAAAATAACCTTGTAATTCACAGTATCATACAATATGTAAAAAGTTATCTTTGCGATTGTTAAACATATAATATGGTACGGAACCCTTCGTGCGCGAGTCCGACTCGCACTTGACCGGTTTTTCATTATAAAGTTTATTAATTAAAATTGTCTTTTACGCGTGGAAACGTGAAGAAATGTTTTGGATTTATATTTGTTGTGACATTGCAGGTATTGTTAAGTGCCAAATCAACGTTAAATCGTGTCCATCACATTCTGGGCTATGGTAGAACCTGTAACGAATCAAACTGTCTTCTGGATTACCTTATTGGTGGACAGTCAGTTTAAAATAGCGAATCGAAAGCGACTGCATGGACAAGAAAGATCTCTTCAAAGTTCTCATAACACACGGGGTCGAAGGCTCATACACCTACATATGAAATACCTAGTACGTAAACTAATGACGCAACAGAATGAATTAATTGGATATTACTGAATAAACAAATGGATATTTAGAGTACAAACAAATAACGAACTAAATCCACTGTACTTTACAATTCTGCGAATCACAGACACAAAGCGAATTAACCTGATTTATTACATAAAGCTGATGCATTGCTGACACGGAGTAGCAAAACCAATGATGATTTTCAATTTTACGTACCAGTATAAAACGAAAGTTAAAATTGTTTTTGAAATATTTCATGCAAAGTGAGAGCAGAAGAAAGAGAGGGCAATAATATAATTATTTTTGTGAGCATCCGCTGAGCCAGCAGGGGTCGTTATTCAATTACAAGGGAGGGAAAATACGAGGCGATGTTTACCTGTGTTGCTGCGGGGCATCCGACCGAATCTTTTTACCATAATTACCTATACCGATGTATTTTTAAGTATACGAATCCCTCTCAAAGATTGCGAACTTAATGAATCGTTGCGAGAGAAAATCTCGCTCATTTCGATATCCTACGTGATATAAATTGCATTTTTACGAATCCTGTATACGCCGGCGGTACGCGGCGTGTTGCTAGATCGAAACCATTTTTGTCATTTATTCGCAATAATCCAATATGGAAGCGGCTGCGCGTGATCTCATTGACACTAAGCTGGGCACGAGTTGCTATCCATTATTCATGGTGTCCAACCCGTCGTGAATAATATTTGATGCGGTTTTGAAATGGCATACCGTTAGAGAAACTTCAGTTTCGGACAATTTACTGCTTCATTAGAGACCATGGGTTGGCTGGTAAATTCGCTGCTTGTTTCTGATCTCGGCCACTGGGTGACGTTTCGAATTTCAAAGGAATGAACGGCTCTCTGTTACATGAATGTGTCGTGTTTACATGGAAGGCTTTAATAGTCTATGTTAGCGTGAATGCGTGTCTGAATACGTTATTATGAAAGACGAATTTAGGATTTTCAGTTGGGACTGTTTAATGTAGAGCTTGTGGATGTTTCTAATGAATGAAATCCAATTTCTGCGTATTTTACTGCGTTTGGTTTCGTGTTTACGAAGACGTTCGTTCACACGACGAAAATTTGTTAAATTTTCTGGTTATTTGGTAAATGTTTCGTTTTCTCGATACCTTTCTTGAATTTGTTGCAAATTAGTAGGTATGTGTATTTATATTCTGACTCGCTAGACGTTGTCTTGTCAAAAATTCAATTTCTTTTTTATTCCTATTTTTTTTTCTTTTAAACCACCCCAAACAAAACAAAAAAAAACAAATTTAAATCGGTCAAGCCGTTTCCGAGTTTTAGCGAGACTAACGGACAGCAATTGATTTTTATTATATATATAGGTACCTACATATATATATGTATAAGACTAGCTATTGCCAGCGGCTTCGCCCGCGTGGATGTTGGATGGAAATTATCCCACGGGAACATACTACCGGGAATTCGTTCGTTATTCCTTGTCTACATTTTAAAGGGAACCTCTGTGCAAAATCTACGCTTTCTTGATCCAAGGGTTTGGACTGGGCGTTGATGAGTCAGTCAATCAGTCAGTCAGAACTTCTCTTTTTATTTATAGAGAAGAAGATATATTGAGACGTTCGAACAATCTCGGTCGGCGATCACTTACCATAATGTATAGCATTTACAACCTCGTATACATACAAAATACTTTGGCACCAAGAAACGGAAGCTTAAGCTGTAGAAAATACGTAATCAGCGTTTTGGCACCGTTGTACACCATTTTTGGAAGGAAAGTACAGACAGTATGTCTCATTTAGCATGTATATATGTGTGTAAATGGGTAAATATATGGTTGCCCTGTCGTCAAGGGAGCGTGGCCAGGGGCTACTCATTTTAGATAAGAAATTCCCGTGAGTTTCTCGGTTCCTCCTTGTTGACTTATTGCGTCTATCGCGGAATCGTCGCAATGCCAACCATTCCCCTGGAAAATTGTGTATAATTTTACCTTACGAAATATAGGTATACTTACGTGTGATATTTTAAGGCTAATTTACTATTTCATGAGAATTGGTTACCTACGTAAATATTTTTTTTTGTTTGATATTTTGGAATAAAATTAAGAACTTTTGCTTGGTTTCTGAGTAGGAAATGGAAAAAAACAATTTGAGTAAACGTTACATAAAGTTTATTTTATTTGTGAGTTCCACGAAACGATGAAGTGTATTAATTTTGATTTTGCGCATGACTGCCGCACTTTATATCCTAACTACTTAGTTCTTTTTGGCGGCTGTATAAAGATTTCACAAAATTCAAATTCAAATTCAAATGTTTATTGCTCAACACAGTACATAATCATAAATTCTAGATGTCAGTAGAACGAGCAGTCAACTGTGCACCAATTCAGGCATGCAAAATTTTATTATTATTAAAATTACACAATGTCATAAATTCAATGAATACCTTATACAATGTCATTAATTCCAATCAATACCTCATAAAATGTCATAAATTACAATTGGTACCCTGTACAATGCCATAAAATCATTATTAATACCATAAACAATGTGATAAATTCAGATTAATACGTTATACAATTTCATTAATTCAAATGAATAAGTAAGAAATGTCAGAGTATATACAGGGTGTAAGGGGCAGCCCTCCGCAAACTGATAGGGCGAATTCAGTATGTCATACTAAGATGACCGGTACATGATTTTTTTTCAGGAACGTTAAGGGAATCCAATAAAACTGATTTGTTTGTGTTTTTGTGCACAAATCGGAACGTCTATTACTGGTTGGGAGGGGTAGGTAATAGGTATGCGGTGAGTTCGATGAACTCTGTAGCTAGACAGAAAGTGAACAGCTGATTACACGCGTCGTTGGTTAGAGTATTTCAACATCCATTGCTGGTTTTTTTTTTGCTGTTTTTTTTTTGCAGTTTTTTTTACATAAATGGAATGCTGCGAACACACAATGCAATTTTACACTGAAATAATGAAAATGTAACTGAAAAAAAAATTGAAAAAATTAAAATTTTCCTGAGATAATTTCCGGTAGAATATGATTCAAAATGAGGAGCTGAATGCACCCTGTTAGTTTGCGGAGGGCTGTCCCTTACACCCTGTATGATATCATAATAATTAAGTAATGTCTAATACAGTCAACACATAATTAACAATACACATAAAATAATTTTAATAACATAAATCGGACTCAAATATTCACCACAATTATATGTAAGTATTATCATTACACACACAAATTTCTATCGACAGGTATTCATTAATTGCATAGTATGTCTTGCCTATCAGTAGATTATTGAGTTGCTTGTTAAATAAATTGATATCTCTAATATCTAACAAAGCATTAGGTAATTTATTATATATACGTGGTACCATTCCTAGGAAATTTTTATGGAATACTGCTTTTTTGTGTTGCCTCCTACTTATTTTATTTCTATATCGCGAACTGTGTAACTTGTCGAATAGGTGTAAGTTTGTTTTGACAAATATGGCCACCTCATATATATAGGCAGGGTACTGTTAATATACGTAACTTCACAAATAATGGTTTACAGCTTTCTGTGCTTTGAGTACCGCATATCGCCCTAACACACCTTTTTTGCGCTCTAAATACTGTTTCCCTGTTGGTGGAGTTACCCCAATATATGATACCGTATCGTAATGCAGACGTAACATGTGCATGATATGCCGTAACCAAAACTTTTGAATTTACCTCCTTTGCGAGATTATGTAAAGCATATGAATGCTGACAGGCGTTTACAAACACTGTCAGTATGAGTTTTCCACGACATATCTCTATCCAGATCAAGGCCTAAAAATTTTGTAGTTGTCGTTTCTGAAATTGTTCTGTCTCCATATTTTATGTCAGGTTTTTTATGATTTGTCCTTTGCTCAAACGTCATTATTTTAGTTTTGTCAATATTAATTTTTAAATTATTCGCGCCCATCCATTCTATTAATACTTGGAAACAGCAGTTTATTTCTCCATCAAGTGTCGTCTCATCATTCTTACCACTAAAAACGACCGTGCTATCATCAGCAAACAAAACCATCGGATGTTGTGTTTCTCTGGGAATGTCATTAATGTAAATAATAAATAATAAAGATCCTACAATACTTCCTTGGGGTACACCGTAGTTATTAGCTCTCTGACTCGATACATACGTACTTTCGGTTTTTGACGTAATGCAGACCTTATCCATTTTAGTAACTTGTTTTCTGTCGGATAAGTACGACTTCAAAAGGTTCAAAGCATTGCCCCTAACTCCATACCTTTCCAACTTCTTCAATAGTACTGCTCTATCTACAAAATCAAATGCCTTGCTCATGTCCATGAATAAAACAGCTACCGGACTTCTGTTATCAATGGCTGTTATAATTTTTTCAAATAGGCTGAAAATTGCCATATTTATATTCTTTTTTTGTCTAAAACCGTATTGTTCTTCCGCAAAAAGATTGTTACGTTCAAAAAATGTGTACAATGAATTGTATATAACTTTTTAAAAAATTTTAGAGAATATGGGCAGTAAGGCAATAGGCCGGTAGTTGGCTGGATCATGTTTGCTACCTTTCTTTTAAAGTGGTTTTATAATAGCTAGTTTCAATCTATCCGGAAATACACCCGATTCTAAACACATATTTATTAAATAACTAAGTACTGGTGCTATAATGGTTGAAACAGATTTGATAACATTTGTTGTAATGTCATCATAACCAGAGCTATTAGTTTTATTTAATGAATTTATTAATCTTATAATGTCAGGGGGCACTGTAGGTAATAAAAATAATGAGTCAGGATGGATGTCAAATTTTAAATTTTTATTAATAATATTAATGTCAGATACCAATTCAATTTCGTCAATAAAAAAGTCATTAAAAGTTTGGGAGATACTTAACGAATTTACCTTCATGTATCGCTGTGTTAATCGGCAATTTAATTCCCACTAGCTCTTGCCTGCGATTTCGTCTGCGATTCAGGATGAAAAGTAGCCTCAACTAACTTCAACTTTCTGACTTACCTACTGACCGACTCTTTGACAATTCAAAAGTGCCTGTAATTGGTTTAATTGAAATAAATGCTTTGAGTTTGAGTTTGAGTTTGAGCCTATGTCCTTCTCGAGGCCGTGGTCCCATGGTTACCCCTGTGCCAAATTTAATTCAAATCAGTTCAGCCGTTTTAGCGTGAGAGCGTAACAAACAAACTCACTTTCGGATTTATAATTTAAAATTAGGTATACAAGAATTAGGTACTAGAATCTATGCTAATATTATAAAGAGGTTAAAATACTACCCACTGAGATGCGCTATAAGATATAGCGGGTTAGTTCCTATAATGAAAAGTCTTACTTAGATTATGCTGCTATACATATTAAGCCCCGCACACGAAGAGTGAGTTTGTATGTAAAGGGTATAAAACTTCGGAACTAGGTACTGACCCGATTCCGAAAATTCTTTCAATAATGGGAAAGGGGAAGCTACAGTATTACCGAGTATCATAGGATATCATTTTATGTTCAAACAAGAAATTTCACGCGGACGAATTCGCGGGCAGAAGCTAATTATAAATAAATCTTCATCAACATTTCACTTTGAACACCAAACTTCACAAACAAGAAACAACCGTTACTACCCTCAGCAACCGTATCAGCGTACAGATATAATTAGGTACAGTCGGCATCACATTAAGTTAGCTCCCAAAGCTGGGGCATGCGGCTGCTACAGAGTGACAGCCCGGCCCTTAATGCGGTTAAACAGTTAAACAGCTTTAAGCCTACTGTACTCAGTGTACCGTTAGCTAACTTATACTAGTAGCTAAGCTTAGCTCGGCTTGTGGTTCCGTCTTCATTAAAGGACTAGAGACATTGAATTTATATAGAGTTGAGAGAAGGAAAATGCAGTGGGGCTGTCTGGGGGTGGAGCAGATGGTTGGTTAATAAGATTTAAAATACTGATTGTTTTTCAATAAGCTAAAATAACTGAGAAATTAAATAATTAAATGCTTAGATGGTTTGTTCTTGTTGAGAGGATGAAATGAAATGAAATAGTTTTTTCTGTAAATAGGATAAGTATCGAAATCACTTTTACACGTTATAAAAAAAATGTTTTAAAAAAATAAGCTAGATGAAGTCGACATTTCCTATCTGACTGACTACCCTGAGAAGAAATGGCGAAACAAACTCAGTGGTCAAAATCTTTTTTAAAGTCCAGACATAATCTTGGTCAGATCATGTGAGGACCAATGTAGATCCATGTCTGAAATGGTCTTTTGAGGAAAGAACCATAAAAATTTGAGTGGACCTGTCCAGTCAGTGCAAGCTTTTGTCAACAATCGTGTAGCTCAACTCAGGATTTAAGGATGATGAATGAAAGGCGACTAATAAAAGGTATTTACAAGGCAGATGTGAGTGGAAATGCCGGGAGAGGACGCCCTAGGAAGACATGTAGTAACCTTATCGGTGATGTTCTTCAGAAAGGTCAGTTGCGTAGTACTCGCAACCGGCGTGTGGGTATGCCCACATGAATGAACGTAAACGAGGCAAAAGGAGTATGTAAGGATCGTAGCAAGGGCGTTCTGTAGTTTCTGCCTACCCCCAGGGGAAGAAGGCGTGAGTTTATGTTGTTGGTGTTGTTTTAACTGAGAAATTGTTTGGACTTTTGATGGCTGGAGCCTTTTAGCTCTTTAGTCATACTGCCTAGTCGACCGAGCTCTGCTCGGGTGAAAATAGAGAAAACGAATTTTCCCAGATATGAAACCTAGCTAGACCGATTTCTCGCCCCCCTAAACCCCTATATTGCAACTTTCATCGAAATCGTTAAATGATAAATGATTTATTTTCTGTGAGTAGGTTTGTAAATTTAAAATTTGAAATTAATTACTTAAATTTAATTTAAAATTTTAACTTTTTTTTTGTTTTTTTTTTTTTTTTTACAAACACTTTTACGCGTAACTCATATTTTTTAAAACTAGATGAGGTCGGCGTTTCCTATCTGACTACTCTGAGAAGAAAGGCCGAAACAAACTCAGAGGTCACCGTATCTTTTAAAGTCCAGACATAATCTTGGTCAGATCATGTGAAGACCATGTAGATTGCAGTCTGAAATGGTCTTTTGAGGAAAGAACCACACAGATTGAGTGGACCTGTCCAGTCAGTGCACGCATTTGTCAGTAATCCACGTTAGAGCCGTTCTTGAGAACGTGATTAGAAATAATATACTTATACAAATATTGGTCACTAGCTGGACCCGACAGAAGTTCTTTGTCCTGTCTTCAATAATTCATAGAAAATGCACTTTCAGTTTTCCCGAATTGTACAATTTATCCCGGCAACTTTTTCAATTTTTCTTTTCATAAGAACCTTCCTCGGACTTCAACAAATATAAAAAAAAATAGCTGAAGAGATCCAGCCGTTCTCGAGTTTTGCGCTTAGCAACACATTTAGCCATTAATTTTTATTTATACAGATTTATAAGGAGGGTCATGTGCATAATCTGCTATGCTTATAAAAAAAAACTGGTCAAGAGCGTGTAGCACCGAGGGTTCCGTTCCGATTTCTGAAGTGTGCTATTTAGAGACATCGTTTTATCTTTCTGTAATCTTTATATGTATAAACTTTTATCAGATAGAATAATTTCAGTTTTTTCTTTATACAAACTTCGGAGATAAGGCGGCCTGAAAAAAAAGCAAAAATGTTTGAGAATGTGCAAACAGCGCTTTTTCATATGATGCCCCACATGCCCTAGCAGCCCCACTTCGATTTTTTAAGACATTTCAGTCTTGTTGCAAAAAAAAAAAAACTTTCTTCTAAAACTGTTCCTTTCAAGTTGATAGCATTATTAGTTTTGAGATATCCAGCTGTGACAGACGGATAGACAGACAGACAGACACACAGACTGAGTCTAGTCGTATGCATTTTGTGCGCCACAGACTCGATCGCACAAAAAGTCTGTCGTCTGTGCTGCACCTAAGGGTGCCTTTTTATTACCATTTTGGTACGGAACCCTAAAAATCGAATCCATTTATGAATGTCTGAGATATTTTTCAGTGAGCGCAGCTGCGGTGCCTGACTCTTGGTCTTGTATTAGGTAACTTTCCGTTTTGAAAAAGGATAAAGTTGTAGAATAGGTAGGTATGTTCAGGCTTAAATACATTGTTGGAAGTAGCATATTGTTGTAAGCTACAGTACGTACGTAGAGTGACTGGTAATTAGTGACCGATACTAAACACATGATTGTGCTCATGATAACAAACAACTTTTACTATGGGACCAAACATGAAATCACGAAAAAAAATCAGCTGCTCCCTACATTTTGACGAGTAATGCCAACATAAATGTAGGGAACGGCTGTTTTTTTTTCTCGCGATTTCAGGTTTGGTCCCATAGTGAAAGTTGTTTGTTATCATGAGTACAATCATGTGTTTTAGTATCGGTCACTAATTACCAGTCACCCTATACAGCATCTAGCCGTTGAATGGCAGAGGTTGAAAATAATAAATGGCAATGAACGAAACCATCAGTTTCAAACTGAACAAAATTTTATATTCAGATATTTTTGTACCTTTAATCAATCTCTCAAGATATTCCAGACGGGAATAATTTCCAACATCTTTGTTTACCTTTTTCGCCTTTATAAAATTAATCCAAGTTAAGTAGATTATTTATAGCTTCAGAAAATAGGCTGGTTGCGTGTAGTTGCACGTAGTATGAATAGTAATTAATCATTTGTTTTAACTACCCAACTTCCCGATTACCCGTATGAAAGAGTGGGCGGGGAGTAGTACATCATAGTAATTACATTCTCCTTGCCTTCTTTATTAATAACACTTATTTTTTAACTTTGTTCTTCCTTTGTTTTAGTATTGTTGTTGGATTTAGGAGTGTAATCATCGTAAAGATAATATTGCTGGCAATGACAAATATCTATAGTCCCAGAGTCCAGGCATCACTTTAAAACGCGAGATCTATTACGCAAAGAAGAAATCGAAATAAGCTTTGTTTTGTTAGCTTATTAATATCTGTAGTCAAATAGATTTGTTTCCATATCATACATCAGGAAGTGACAGATATTCAAACGCATCCGGTATGACCAGGTATGATCGTCAACGAAGCAAAAGGAGTATGTAAGGATCGTAGCAGGTGGCGTTCTATAGTTTCTGCCTACCCCCAGGGGAAGAAGGCGTGAGTTTATGTATCCTATACAATTCAATGAGCAATATTTGTAATCACATTCTCGGAAACGGCTCTAACGATTTCAATAGAAGTTGCTAATAGGGGTTTACGAGGGTAGCGAATAATCGATGTAGCTAGGTCTCATTTCTGGGAAAATTCGTTTTCTCTATTTTCACCCGAGCAGAGCTAGGTCGCCAGGTAGACATTAATTCTGCAATTTTATTTTTTCTTTGCTGTAGGTAATATTTTGAATACTTATGTGCAATAGAACGTGTTTTCCATTATACATCGTTTTCATACAACTAATTGTTACAATAAATAGATTCACAAGTATTGATATAATAGATTAGATAGGTTATACGCATAGGCAGCTAGCAATTCATCGCGATGATTACCTACCTACGCAGTAATTTAGTGCTTCATATTCGTGTTTAGTGCTTCGCGCTCGAGTTACAGGTCCTTTGTGTAGGATCCTGTTCCAGGAGCATGATAGTATCGAAGGAGAACTATATGATGGATGTGGCTTAGATCAATCAATCTGCCTAGCCTCTTCCCAACTATGTTGAGGCGGCTTTACATGGAGCTGCTGCCTATCTGACCACCTATCAACCCAGTAACTGAATAATACGATACCCCTTGGTAAGACTGGTTGTCAGACTTTTGGACTTCTAACGACCCGTAACGACTGTCAAAGATCCACGAATGTCAGCCGGGACCAATGGCTTAACGTGCTTTCCGAGGCATGGAGGAGTCTCGGTTGTAAAGATGGTTACCAATCTATCATGGACCAACCCCGGCAAGCGTAGCCTAACCTGATGGAACGACCTGTGCGGCTGTTATTACTTGGCCGTTGACGTTTTTAATTTAGGAGCTCGTCCTAAATTAAAAACGTCAAAAACCCTCGACACAAACAAAAACCACTAAAAAGCAAATAATATGAATTGGCCCTTTATTTTTAAAATAAGTTGAAGGAAATAATTTTGATGCAAGCGACGTTGCCGCGTCGCGGACGGCTAATGAAAACGCCAAACAGACGAGACTTATCCACCTAGCAATAATTAATGTATGCTATTGTGGAAAGGATAGCTGCTGTACCTTCCTATTTACATTAGACGCGACGACGACGCTTGGATCAGAACATTATTACCTTCAACTGGTTTTAAATAAAGGGCCAATTCATATTGTTTACTTTTTAGTGGTTTTTGTTTATGTTGGGGGTTTTTTAAATATTTTTTTCTGCCAAGGTTTCAACATCAGCCCCAGCGATTTTGTAATCTAAGTTTTACGAATTACAATCATTCTTAAATATCAAAGAAATAATTAAATAAAATGGGAAAAGGGAAAATTCGACACATTTAACTGTAAAGCATTTCTGTGGACCGTGTATTTTCGGACATAGGACCAGTGCAGCACAATTTAAAAGCACCTACGAATATTTTATTAGCTCGACAAAAGTTTCCATTATTTGGCTATCCTTAAAAATACAAACCATTAAGTAGTCTCTCTATAAATATGGTTTAAATACAAATTAGGTTGACTAAGTCAATTGCGCGTCGACATGAGCGTGGATTAAGTTAGCCCCGTTTCTAGTACAAAGGCCAGGCATGACAATGACAGTTAGCTCTACTTGTTCACACTTACCACCTTACATTGCTGATAGCATCCGCAAACGCTATGGGAAATGGAACCTTATTGAGGGTACACTAAGGCGGTTAGTGTGTAGTATGCTGTCGAATTTACGGGTGAGTTTATCATGGTGAAAACACGCTAAGCCAAGTTTCAGCCGACCTCGAGTTCTGACGAGCTTTGTAGCTGTAAAGAGAACTTGTATTAATTTCCACTTAATATCGTTTTGTTAATTACGTTTCTATCGGAGCATAATGCTTGAAGTTTAATTGAAGTTAAACGATTAAGCTCGGTGGGTGCGCTCAGTGATTATAAACATTTAGATTGTTTACGCTTAGCGTGAGATGTTCATTACGCAACTATTCTATAATTAGGGCCGTCTGTTCGTGCTCAGTGGGTCATGCAAGGATCAGAATGGCTCATCGCAAATTATCTCAAAGTAAGGGTTAATATTATTATGTTGTTGTTTACCTAAAAATAATAATTAATTTGAATGTTATTCTACGTGGTTATAACTTTAATAGCCTATCAATTTAGAGCTTAGTAAGCTACCCGGTGGTGCTGGTAGCTCTTTCAGTGTTAGTAGATACCTACTAGATGGATATATAAAGCAGATAGCCTAGTGATCTATAGCGTGTGACTTTGATGTGCTAGACGGCTGACTAAGAAATAGTAACATGATGATGCTTACCTATTTTACTCCAAACAAGTCCTCAAATTGTGAAGTCTGTACTACCCGCCCAAATACCACAAATTAAAAAATATTTCTCGCTGCACTACTGTTCGAACTATCTCAAAACTAGGTGCTGAATAAAATTAATAAATAACAAATGGCTACCTATTGTTGGGAAGTGATAGAACTGGAGTTTGTTCAGAAACTAACTTAGCGCGGCGGATATTGAAGTCGCGAGTAGGAAACCACTCCGTAACGGAGTCACACCAACTGTTAACTACGTTACACTCTGATGTTTTGTTTGCTTCTTCATTTTGTTACAAAAGAAAATAGTTTAAGAAATGTATTTATAAGAAATGGTTTAAGGTTTGTTTAACGTTTTGTGCAGTAAGTTTTTTAAGTTGATACTGGATGTAGTGTAAGCCTTTGCTCCCAAATAATAGGGAACCTTATTACCAATTGCTTCCGCTAGAGGGCATCCTTGGAATAGCTCAAAAAATAAAAAGGTTAGAGTTGTAATTTTTAAATTGTAAATAATTTTTAATATTAAATGCAGTTTATGAGACATCGCATTAGGTTATGAAACCTGTAACTATAATGATAGTTTTATGGGCGATAAGTAAATAAATAAATAACGTAAACAGAAAAACGTGAAATGTAGGCTTCTTCTGTCGTCTATGGTTACAAAAAAAAAATCTATGGTTAGTTGACTGTTAAACTGTTAATGAGAAATCCTGTGTGTTTACAATCTTATCTTCTGATACAGTTATTTTAGTGATAGCCGTTCGTCAGGAATACTCTGTAATAATGCATCAGTCAGTGAATCAGTGTTGTGCCATTAGGTACATAGTATATTCAGGAACGAAGGGTTTCATTAAATAAAAAATAAATAAATAATACGTATTCAAGATAAAAAGTAAAACAGTAAATACAATCTTGCTACACAATAGATTTTTTACACCTGGATGTCAATCGACGTTTAAAGAGTTAAATATAATTATGTCAAGTTCACTAGTGTTAATTGCCTGAACTAGGACATCCTGTGTTTCAGGTGAGTGAAAGCAAAAAAAAAGAAGCAAATGCAAGCATTATACAGTCACAAAACATTACAGCTTGTGTTCTGATCATTTTAGAGCTACAGACTATAAGAATGAAGGATTTTTACAGGTCAGAGTATAAACTTAATGTAAAAACACAATTTTTTAGTGCTATTTACTTCAATGTAACGTTAGAAGTATATTGTAAAGTAGTTCAATATTACTAAAACAAATATGTTTGGAATTTTTATAGGCATGTAATTGATCGCGATCAAAAGGAATTAATTAATCACCGAATTAATTAATCGTAATCAAATCTTTTGATTACGATTAATTAATTCGGTGACACCTGGAAATAATGCGATGTAGGTACCTTATATTGACAATTTCGGTGATCAAATTCGCAGAATATCATATTGTAACAGCGTTTGTGATCCTAATGATCAAGTTCGCAGAAAATTTTGCCTGTTAAAGCGATACAATCGCTTCCAGTGACAACAACAGAAGCCCATATTTCTAACATCAACCGCTTTCCTAAAATTCCAAGAACCTTTCCCGTAATATCCTCATTACGTAAAGATATCAATATCAAACGTAATTTCAGCGTCGGCTGCGACAAATCTAGCAATCATTCTCATCGAATGACGCGACAGAAACCCCTCATTTTTCCACAAGACGAATTTTTATAAAATTCCTCCAAAATTAGATCACATTGCGTATCCACGGACATAAAAAGGGTTCACAATATTTATCTAGGGCGCATTAAATAACGGTAGCATTGGAATAACAAATGCCCACCGTTGGGACCAACAATAGCCCGAATATATCACGACTCAAGCGCTAGAGGGCCGCAATTTCCGAAAGAGCCCGCAAACGGCTATGTTCGTAACTTTAGTAAAGCCTCGATTTAACTTGGTATTGGCTACTAAATATTTATTGAAAATATTAATACTTATTGATGATATTCGCCTTCATACAAAATAGATCTGCGTTGGGGAGGGACACTGCGACATCCCCACTTTTATTTCTGGTTCTCACTTCTGGTTGAGCAATAGCGTTAGCCCCTTTACTTTACCAAGTGTGGAGAATGTTGAATTCAGTCTAAACCAGGGATGGGGAAACTAAGGCCCGCGGGCCATCGCCGGCCCGTGACCATCAAATAAAAATCAAGAGAATATTTCGTATTGTTAGTAATTTAATTCTCATTGGCAATGGCCAGCTTGCATAGAACAATCAATTGTTTCGCGAGCGCGGGCGGGTCGTGCCATGTGCTGTGCATGTGCGGTCCGAACGTTACAATTTCCAATTTCTTTTTTATTCCAATAGTTATTTTGTAATATTGCACAATAAATTAGTGTTTCAAAAATACATATTATCAATATTTTTATTTCAGTAATTAACATAGCCAAAAATGAAACAACTTGGCCCGCCATATATTTCGTTAGTATTATATTGGCACGCGAAGGAAAAAGTTTCCCCATCCCTGGTCTAAACTATTGGAGATTTGAATAGTTCTGCCATAAAAATATATTGTAGTATTTCTAATTAACTTGATAGCAGCATGACCCAAAACTAATTTATACTGCGGTAGCTCATTAAACCATTTAAATTCATTATCTTTTACACAGATAATAAAACCAGTGAAAGATCTATGTAAGAGATACACGTTATTACGTTACTTTGTATTAATATTGCGGTTTTACATCATTTATGCTAATTAATTAATAAGGAGTGGCCTTCTTTATTTTAAAGGTATGATAGGTTCTAAACTGTACTTTGATCAATGGTTTAGTTCTGCGAGCGATCAATTAAACTAAGCTAACGTTTTACTTACAAATGGCAGCGCTCCGCACTAATGATTGACACAAACTAACAGCTTGGTCGATCGTCGGTCTAGCTATTAATTGCACAGAGACCATGAGCATAGACAAAGAGAACGATTCTAGTTTGGATTTTCATTGTCCCTACTATAGACAAGAAACATCACCTCTACGTCAAACAAACAAAAAAACCGTCCAAGTGCGTGCGGACCACGCACAATGAAGGGTTCCGTTATTCCGTACTTGAAAAGAATTTATACAAAAACAAACATAACATTGTTGTTGAAAAACATTTTCTCCCATACATTGATATACGTCACGGTCAATTCTCCAACTGCAAATAGTTTGTAATCCCAAAAAAAGTTGATGTGATAAAACTACAAAAATAACGATTTTCGAACTTTTTTTTTCACATGTAGGAACTGTGAGACCTCGCTTCTTGCCAAATTTTATGATTCTAGGTCAACGGGAAGTATCCCATAGGTTTTGAAGTATTTGTGAGTATCCAAAAATGTTGCATAAATAGCCGTAGGTTTATTGCGTTGACTTAGAAGTTTGGTTTTTTTAGAGGTCCAAGGGACCGTAGACGTATTTGATATTAATTTTAACTTCATACCTCCACGTGTTCCAGAGAAAAAGGGTCTTGACAGACTGACAGGCAGACAGACAGACGGACAACGAAGTGATCCTATAAGGGTGCCGGTTTTTCCTTTTGAGGTATGGCACCCTAAAAAGAAGGTTTTTGTTAAATATATTTTGAATAAAAGACATAACTTTTAGAACAAGTTCCAATTAGGTTACAAAAACCGATACAATAAGTTTAGCTGTACATACATTTACAGGGAAAGGCTCGTGCGAAGCTGAAACTTTCCTCGTAGCAGACGAATTTCAGCGAGTACGACCTTCGCTGGTAATTTTCTCTTCGTGTCGATGTTTTTCCTAAGATAGATTACTTTCTAAGATGCGGATTATATGGCTAAGTAATGTTAGGTTAATATCGGTATGAAACCTTCACGTAAAACTCTGACGGTACATTTCATGTTGATTAAACATTTTTTTTCCAAGAGTTAACGAAGGGTTTCTTTGTATTCAATAAAATACTAAAGAAAAAGTGAAATTTAATTTCAGTCTGCAAATGGCAACTTTCAGTAAAGTTGGAAACTTTTCTACGCGGTTAACGTACTTGGTTTCTTTTATTAGGTAAAAATAAATGGTGACAGCGTTTTGGTAAATGTTTCTCTAATATTTTAACGGCCAGTTTAAAAAATATTAAATTAGGTAAGTATTAAGATCTAGGTCTCAATGTGGTATTTGAGCTTAATTACCTTTTACTTAGGTATCTAGAAAAATACGAAAAAATAATATAAACACTTCGATATCTTGCCAATTTCTGTTGACTAGACAGAAATTAGATTTTTAACTCAGAAATAGAACTTAATTATAATTTATTCTCAAAGCATGTTAAGGGGATTTAGTCCATAACATCTTGACAGACTGACAGACAAGCAAGTGAAAAGGGTTCCTATAAGGGTTCCTTTTGAGTTAGATACCTACCTCAAAAGGAAAAAACGTACTTGTACAGAACCCTAAAAAAAAGTCACGCCACACGAGTTTTTTTCTGGGGGTTTTCAAAAAAAATCATCCATGGAACTACTCACAGCTGGGTCAAAACAATAGACATAAGATGAACAAAAAAAAGGTGTCGATCAACAACCTTTTACCAGCTGACGTAGAACAATTAGCTTCATGATGAGTCGTTTGCATAGAATGATGCTAATTTTGGTTATTATTTTATTACATACTAGCTTTTGCCCGCGGCTTTGCCCGCGTGAATGTCGAAAAATATGCCAGAGGAACAAAAATATTGAGATAGCTTCTGCCCGCGACTTCTTTCGCGTAAAATTTCATGTTCCCCAACCCACCCTGTCGCATCGCATTGCCTTCCCGCGCTATTACATACTTCTTTTTCGCTTAGCGTTCCTTCTCACTTTTTTTTGCTCGGCACTTAAGAGTTCTAGTGTGATGTTAAATACGCCTATAGCCTTCCTTAAGAATTGGGCTATGAAATGCAAAAATAATTATTAAAGTCCGACTGGTAGTTCCAGAGATTAGCGCGTTCAAACAAATAAAAAAAAACGTGTGTGTCAGCTCCGTCGCACGACTTGAGTTTACTCCTGTTTTTTGTGTCGTTCCGAGTTTCCGACTTTCTCCACACCCTGCCCCTCACTATGCTTTCCTATCCCTCGCCCCCCCATCATCCTCCCCCTCAGCCTCCTCCTCACCACCCCTCCCTTCCCTCTCTCTCACTACACCCTCCCATTCCCCCTTTCCCTCCTCACCACCCCCTCCCATTTCCACCTTCCCCTATTACTTGCTTAGGCAAGTATTTGTGCCAAGTTTCAACTTAACTATGCAAATTAATAAGATTTTTCATATAAACTATATTCCCTGTTACCCCCACAGGGTTATAATTTAAAAAAATCGTTTGGGAGATTTCCGTAACTTACAAGAAAGATTATTTAGGGGTTGAATTTTGAAAAATCCTTTCTTAGTGCACCCTTAAATCTCACAAGGAACCTACGTGCCAAATTTGGAATCTCTAGACACAGCGGTTTGGGCTGTGCGTAGATACAAACTTTGACACCCCGCAATCCCTCTTGAGGGGGTAGTTTAAAAAAACTAAAAATGTCAAACTTTATAATTTACTTAGATAAATATTCATGCCAAGTTTCAAGTCTATTAAACTCAAGGAATAAGATTTTTCATAAAACTTTGGACCCCCGTTTCACCCCTTTAGACCGTGAATTTTGAAAAATCCTTTCTTAATGCACCCCTGCGCCTCATAAGAAACCTACGGTCCAAATTTGAAATCTCTAGACCCAGTGGTTTGGGCTCTGCGTTGATATATCACCCAGTCAGTCAGTCAGTTTATCATTTTAAAATTCCTACATACAAACTTTGAGACCCCCCAATCCCTCCTGAGGGGGCAGTATAGAAAAACTAAAAATTAAAAACTTTATAATTTACTTAGATAAATATTCATGCCAAGTTTCAAGTCTATTAACTCAAGGACTAAGATTTTTCATACAAACTTTGGACCCCCGTTTCACACCTTTAGGGGTTGAATTTTGAAAAATCCTTTCTTACTGCACCCCTAAACCTTATAAGGAACCTACGTGCCAAATTTGGAATCTCTAGGCCCAGCGACTTGGGCTGTGCGTTGATACAAACTTTGACAACCCCCAATCCCTCCTGAGGGGGTAGTCTAGAAAAACTAAAAATGACAAACTTTGTAATTTACTTAGATAAATATTTGTGGCAAGTTTCAAGTCTATTACTCAAGGAATAAGATTTTTCATACAAACTTTGGACCTCCGTTTCACCCCCTTAGGGGTTGAATTTTGAAAAATCCTTTCTTAGTGCCCCTTTAGACTTCACAAGGAACATACGTGCCAAATTTGGAATCTCTAGACACAGCGGTTTGGGCTGTGCGTTGATACAAACTTTGACACCCCTCAATCCCTCCTGAGGGGGTAGTTAAAAAAAACTAAAAATGACAAACTTTATAACTTACTTGATAAATATTCATGCCAAGTTTCAAGTCTATTAATTCAAGGAATAAGATTTTTCACACAAACTTTCATCCCCTATTTGTCCCCCTTAGGGATGGAATTTCCAAAAATCCTTTCTTAGTAGATGCCTACACTGTATAAGGTATCTATGTGCAAAATTTCAAGTCTCTAGGTGCAGCGGTTCGGGATGTGCGTTGATATATCAGTCAGTCAATCAGTCAGTCAGTCAGGACTTCGAATTTTATATGTATAGATTTAGTTTGTTTGAAAAAAAAATTTTTTTTCAATTTATTAATTATTTTATCTTATTATGTATAATTTTTATGATTACTGACCACTAGTTCCTACATGTGTCTATAATTAATGTCGCTATAGTGGCGGCACGTTGTACAATGGAAACCAAAAAGGTTATTTTCACGATTCCTTTTTATTATACCGTCAAATAGAGCTTTTTTAACAAAGGCAGTCCTCACAAAGACGAGTAAAGCCTGTGTGACGACAACTCGTTAAAATTTTAATCCGCTCCGATATAAATCTGATTGAAAATGCACCGACGTACGGATCGTTACGCTCAAACAACGGGCAGAGAAAATATTTGGTGCGACGTTTCGTGCGCCCCAGTATTTTTGATCTGTAAAAACATTTATTTTCACAATATATAAGTATGTATACAGGATATGTAGATGCGTATCGGGGTTTGTTTGAAAATACTGTTACATTTTAAACTTTTATCTCCCTTGATTATAACAAGATTTCTGCTCACAACGGCTTAATTAAATCAATGATCGCGATGACTGACCTCCGGGCTGATATCTACCCTCTATCATTTCGAGTCTGCAAGCGATAGGTAGGGGTGATAGACATCGTTATATTTCATTACCGTCATTATATTAGTCTGGTCGGTCCGGCCGGGAGCATTTTCACAAAAGGCCAACCCTAAGGTTCAATCGGCAAATTGCGCATACGATTCAATGAGGTTTGAACGTCTTGGAGACGAGTTTCCGGCGCAGACGGCTAGATGGCGCCTCATCACGTCTGCACATGCAAACTGTATCATATGTACCTAAGTACCTCATTCACGAATCTGAGGTGTTTTTGTAGCAATCATTTTCAGCTTGAGTGAACGAATGGATCGCGCACAAGTATTTTTCTCCAGCAATTTTGTCTGATATCGGTGCAGATTTGAAGATGATTTTACAGGTTTGTTTTTCTGATTTCGATTTACTTCAGTGAATATAAGTTTTTACATAAATATAGGTACGATACCTATATAAAATCTTTTTAGTATTTGCCTATTTATTCGTAACAATAAGAGTTCTTGAGGGAATGTAAACCATTCATTCTTCAAAATTATGGCCACACTATAACCCCAATCCGTGTTATAATGTACTAATTGTGACAAAACTGTGCCAAAGCACTACTTTAAAGCAGGTTTGGCATAAATATGGTGTGTTAAAATTTGTTCAAATGGCACTATTTCGTGGCGGCTTGCCAACAAGCTCCATTCCGATAGTTAAAGTTACCAAGGTTACTGTAACTGTGCTGTTATGTTAGTTGTTAGTAGCCCGATATCAAGTAGGTGTAGGTAACTAGCTGATTAAAGCTGAGCGTCCACTGGTCCGC